>OZ038493.1:83019153-83036653 GCA_964036315.1 Acanthosepion esculentum | reverse complement strand
AAGACGGATTTGTCGCCTAGCAACCATCTATATTGACCAACCAGGTTATGATAATGAATGCCATCCTAATCAACTTCCTCCGACTTCGATGCAGGAACGTGATGCTTGGCGTGATAGACTTGTGAATGTCACAGCTAGCTCGACCGAATAAATAATAATTTCAAAAACCTATCGTAATAAGACTACTGCAACGGGGTTCAATATGGCTGAGATTTTGAACGCAATTTGCATATTTTCAACGTTTCCTCTACCAAATGCCGTTTTAGTCAAATGCTAAGCAGGTTGTATTTTTTTTCATTTCATAGGGCTCCGCTGGGCAATAAATATGAGAGAAACCATTAGCACAGCAAATTTTCCCTTTTTGTTAATTTCCTGTTTTCAGGATTTAAATTGTTAATAAGTAAGTATTTAGATGTTTGTTCTTTTTTAGTTTTATTTCGAAAGTAAATATTACAAGCGTAACCCCACGAACGCGTAAAGTACAGAGTTTTGGACTAAATTAGATTTTATCAAGGATAAGTAAAATTCTGAGTTAAAATTCCATGAGACTAATTATTTAGTGGTGGAATCTTATGGTTTTATCTTAGAATATAATATAATATATAATATAATGTAATATCTAATATAAGTGCTAAGAACTTGAATAATCAAAGGTAATGTAAACCGAAATATGAGATATTAACATGGGTCTTGTTCCCTTTCACTCCTTCAAATATTAAGAAAAATTAATAGGACGAGAGATGATAATCGTAATTGTGAAATTAGTCTTTTCCTTATAAGGAAACATTTACAATTCTGTTGTGGAGTAAACAGCCCACCCCCGGTGACGATATGAACTAATCCATAACTATAAATAAAGATAGTCTAAGCTTGATGGAACCTACAGGGGTTGGACAAAATAATTGGAACAGGTGCAAAATCCACTCTAATGTTTCAAAGACTTATTATATTAAGAACTTCAACTAAAACTTTATAACTGCAGGTTATATCTATTGTGAATACATTTATTTATCTAATTTACTGTCTTTGTCTTATTTATTTTTAGAATTTAGTAAAATTTAAGCTAAATGCGTGACCTCTCCGAGTTCGAAAAAGGGCAAATTATTGGAGCTCGCATGGCAGGAGCCTCGATCACTAAGGTTGCTGAACTGTTTGGTTTTTCAAGAGCTACCATATCAAGAACTATGACGCAATTCGAGAAACAGGGTAAAACCTCTAGAAACCGTAGCAATTCGGGCCGGACTTGCAAACTTACTGACACGGACCGACGTGCATTGAAACGCAATGTGGCAAAAAATCATCGAGCTACTGAGGCCAAAGTAACTGCTGAGTTGAATAATCATCTGAATAGTCCAGTTTCTACGAAAATTGTTCGTCGTAAGCTGGATATCATGGAAGAGCCGCCATAAGGAAACCTTTTCTCCTCACTCGCAACATTCAGAAGAGGTTGAAGTGGTGCAGAGATCACAATGCCTGGTCTGCAGACTAATGGAAGTAAGTCATATTCTCAGACGAGTCCAGTTTTTCTCTTATCTCAACTTCAGGGTGAGTTTATGTGTAGAGGCAGCCCAAAGAAGCTTACAACCCTGACTGCCTTCTTCCAACAGTGAAGCATGGAGGTGGATCAGTGATAGTTTGGGCCGATATATCATGGAAATGTCTCAGTTCAATAGTTGCCCTGCATGGTAGAATCAACAGCAAATATTACCTGAACATTTTGGGAGATCATGTTCATCAAATGGCCCAGACTTTATTCCCTGATGGTGACTGTATCTTCCAAGACGATAATGCTTCAATACAAACCGCTCGAGTGGTTAAGAGCTAGAACACATGGAGTGGCCTCCACAATCTCCAGATATCAATATTATTGAACATTTGTTGTGCATTTTGGAGCGACAAGTTAGGAGCCGCTATCCTCTACCGTCGTGTCTTAAAGAGCCGGAGCAGGTGTTAATGGAAGCATGACTGATAATTCCTCTGGATGAAGTCAGGAAGCTGTATGATTCCATTCCTAGATGTATTAAAGCTGTATGTGAGGCTAAAGGAGGACCAACTCCATATTAAATAGATTTTCTTTGAATTTAACAAGTGTTTCAATTATTTTGTCCAACCCCATGTACATACGGATGTTGATAGCTGTACTTACAATCTCTTGGAGACAACATCCAACTAAATAACAGCTCTGTGGACCCATCCTTGTTATTTCTACAATCTTTCGTGGAAGTAGAATGTACTTTGCAGGACACTGCTGCTAATTGTTAATTTCCTGTTTTCAGGTTTCAAATTATTAATAGGTAAGTATTTAGATGGTTTTTTTTTTAGTTTTATTTCGAAAGTAAATATTACGAGCGCAACCTCACCTACGCGTAAAAGTGCAGAGTTTTGGATTAAATTAGTTTTAATTACGCAGAATGCACTTTGCAGGACACTGCTGGCGATCAAAACAAGACCTTGCGACGGATCTACTGTTTTGGACACTTAGCGATAGTACAAAACGAGTTGGTCGCCCAGCAACCATCTACATTGACCAGCCATGTTATGATAATGAATGCCATCCTAATCAACTTCCTCTGACCTTGATGCAGAAGCGTGATGGTTGGCGTGATAGACTCGTGAATAGATCGACCGAATAAATAAATAATAACGACATGCTATTAATATAAGTAAAACTCCAATGTTTAACCATATTAAATTCAGAATACGATATCAAGAATATATTTTATGTCATAAATAAAGAGTAACTCATTTTAATAGCATAATATTCAATCTTCTCTTAAAATCAGGAATGTTTTTATCTTGACAGGGTAGTTTTCTTATTTATCTTGGATGTTCTTCTAAAAATGAACCGTCTACAGTTATTGACAACAGGGAATAGCAGTGTGAGTTTTATCTAAAATAACTCCGAAAACTTTGTAATTACAGTCTACCCAGTGATTAAATTTGAGCACGCGCGCATCATATCACACACATATCTTCGTACAATCACACACACACATGAGTGTATGACTGAATGAAGATATATACAAATCTTCATACAGTCACACACACACACACACGCGCGCGCGCAGAGAGACAGAGAGAGAGAGAAAGACAGACAGACAGAAAGAAAGAGGCAGAGAGAGAGAGAGTGATATTTACATATTCTAGTGGTACACACCTATAGATATCTTCACCCACATAGCTGCATATATACACGCATACTAACAAACATAGATCCATGTACATATTCGGGTCGTATTTCACACACACACACGCACACACACGCACGCACACACACACACACACATACACGCACACACACACACCTACGCATCTGTATACTCAGGTAATAAAAACCAGTATGTATATTCCCACATATAAACATATTCAGATGTTAAATGGCTTTATTTTCAATTAATCGCCGTCAGTTTTCATTTGCAGTCAAGAAGCTGTTATTTGGTGAGCTAATATAAATGAAATCAACAGTTTCAAATCCGGAAAGGTACACGTATACCAACATCGTGACATGACATATATTTTTGCCACTAATAAATATATTTGGCCACTCAACAAACCACTGAATAATTCATTGAGCTATTTGGAAGACTGAAAATTTGGCGAACAGAGAGACGAAAACCCAAGAATAGACAAAAGGTACAATTCAAACAAGTATGCTTCAGAAAATAAAAAGAAATCATCCAACAATCACTACGGCAGGTGCCAGTGCTGTCCCTACGTTAATAAGTTTTGTGCTTCAAAATGTGAACCAAGAAAAAAAAACATGAAGATGGCATAGCAACAGATGTTTTTTAAGATGCAGACGAATAGTTATAAATGAGATAAGCACAATTAATAACCTAGTGTACGTTTTAACGTTTATCTCTAGTTAGTCATCGATCTCTATAGTTTCTTTTCTTTAAAACTGTGAATTGCCATGACTTCTTTGAGAAATAATAGAATCACTCCTCTTAGCTTTCTAGAACTGATTGCCTTGACAACAATAAAGATCCCAGAATATTATTAACTAAAGAACAAGTAAAAAAAATATTTATGAATTTGTCATGTTTTACTATTTCTAAAATAAATACCTAAATATGTCAAATTTATGAGATTTCCTCCTTCTTCCTTATTTAACCATTTTGTCTGAATTAATCCATATTTTCGAGTCATCACAGAATTAATCCATATTTTGGAGTCATCACAGAATATTACGTAATATACCAAGCCACGGTAAAATCACCGGGTAATGAAGAAAAAGTATACATAGGAGTAAGTGAAGGGCTCTGGAAACAAAGAAACTATGCACACAAAACATATTTCGCAAATAGTACATACGCGAACAGCACAATGCTTTCTAAGTATATCTCGGAAATTAAAAACAAAATGCAGATCAGACCAAAAATATCATGGAAAATAAAGAAAAGATCATCAGCCTACAACAATCAATGCAAAACCTGCAAACTTTGCTTGGAGGAAAAAAATAGCTATTATTACCTTTCTAGACCAAAATAAATTGCTAAATAAATGATCTCATCTCATCTCAAAATACAGTCATGAAAAATTTTTTTACTACGTTACTTAAAGATCGAAAACTGAAAAGAATAAATAAAAAATGAACAAAATAATTATAAAAAATAAGTAAAATAAATTAAGCCAAGCAAATAATAAACAAATTAACAAACCACTCCCGTTAATATAGACGAAATAGAATAAATAAAAATAAAAATAAATAAAAACAAGTAAAAATAATTAATCCAAATAAATAAAGTAAATAATAAAGAAATTAACAAACCACTCCCTAAAATAACCGTTAGAACAAATAAAAATAAAATAAATAAGCAAAAACAAGTAAAAGTAATCAATCCAAATAAATAAATCAAATAATAAACAAATTAAAAACTGCACACCCTCCCCGCCAAAATAACAGTTAGACAAGACTACATCAATCAATTCCAAAATTGAACGAAAAAATAGCTTTAATTATCTTTCCAGGACAAAACAAACTATTAAATAAAAGACCTAAACAAATCTAAAAAAAAAACATTCCTAGTACTTTAATAAAACATCGAAAACTGAAAAGAATAAATATATATATAAATTTATAAATTATAAAAATAAAAACAATTAAAAAATATTAACCCAAATAAATAAACAAACCACTCTCGCCAAAATAACCGCCAAAATGGACTACCTACAATGCACCACTGACCCGTATATATAAATAGTCGAGAAAAATCCCAACACTCGCGCTCAGACGATTGCGTCTAACATGAAACAGCCTATCGCTTCTGAATGTTGACTTCAATGTTTCAAAATTTTAGCAAGGTATTCAAAAGGATAGAAATGTGTAACCAATTTCACAAAGCTTCACAAATGTTCAATATGCGCACGAACTGTTACACGAAACACATCGAACAGGTTTTCCAGCTCCTGTCAAGCACGTTGTAGCATATCTTGCGTAACATTCTCAAGCACCTTAGTGATTCTCTGCTGAAGCTTATTTAAACTTGTCGAAAGAGGGAGGGTATATACCTGTCTTTTTACATAGCCCCATAGGAAAAAAAATCAGAAGGTGTCAAGTCAGGTGAACGCGGTGACCATTTCAACAGCACATTGTCATTATCACTGATATGCCCGAACAATCTTCGTGGTAGATTCTCGCTGAAATAAGTCCGTACAGACAACTTAGTTTTTATGCATTTTGTTAAAATTTGAGACAATTTGATCGAGAATTGGCTATGTCAATAGGCTACAAAATGATGCCAGTTTATTTTGAACCGTTCGAAGATGTGGATAAACTGCCCGAAGTTCATATTTTGTTATTTTGGTACAAGTACTTTCGATTTTCCAGTCATTATTATTTTTGTGCAGCCTCGTTTCCAATAGCCGTTATATATGACGTCACGTTTGACTATTTCAAACGTCCGGCGTCCTCATGCATATTAAAATGAAGACAAATGAGTTAAAATTACCACACAGTCTCCACATCGGCAAGAACTTATCTTGTATCTTATTCGAAAGTTGGAAAAGTATAATAAAAATCAGACAGACACACTTTGTTGTTTTCTTTTAAGCAAACTTCTTTAGGTGAATACATCCAACCAAAACATACTTTATTCACACACACACACACACACACACATATATATATATATATATATATATATATATATATATATATATATATATATATATATGATTTTATACAAATAATTTTTTTCAATTTACTCTAGAGGTTCGTAGATCGGTTTTTCAATCAACTGTTCGGGAGGACTTATCAAATAACTATCGCTTTCTTATTTTGCTTTTTCTCATACATATATATATATATATATATATACATTGGAATCGTAATCCCGATCCAATTAATCAGACCTACAAATTCAAAAAGCTTTTTGAATTTGTAGGTCTGATGAATGGGATCGTGATTACGATTCCAATGTAATAAATTATAACCATGGAATATTAGTGTTTGAGCTTTTCATATTATGCTGACGATTGCATTTAAACATATATATATATATATATATATATATATATATATATATATATATATATATATATATATATATATATATATACACACACACATACATATATATATATATATATATATATATATATATATATATATATATATATAGTGCTGTTCGATAAAAGTGACTCACCTAATTTTTTTTACTAAATGTTCTCTTCTCCGATGAAACGAAAGTCAAGCTAAATTCAAAGGATAAGCAATCTAAAATCCGAAGAAGAAGCTTTGAAAGCTCTTTGAATTTAGCAGTAAGTACTGTCAAGCATCCGTTCAGTATAATGTTCTGGGGATCCTTTTCTTTTCATGGAACTGGTTTCTTAAAACCTATTGAAAAGACCCTCAGGAGCGAGCAGTACAAGAGAATTTTAGAGTCTTGTCTGCTCCCTTCTGCTGAAAGGGTGCAAATCGACCCCACCAAGCTCATTTTTTATGTCACAAATCAAAATTGATAAAGGAATACTTTGATGAGAAGCAAGTGGGTGTTTGACACGGCCGCCCCAATCTCCTGACCTCAACCACATAGAAAACTTATGGAGCATTATAAAGTAGAGGCTCTCGAGAAAGCAGTTGAGCAACAAATTGACTGTAAATTTCATATCCAAACGGAATTCAATTCTTCGAGATGAGATTTGCCAGATCCTAATCAAGTCAATGCCAAAAAGGGTTGAAAAGGTTATTCAAAATAAAGGAGGACCCATAGATTATTAAATATTTCGAACTACATTACCTATTATAAATAAATTATACCTTTATTATTCTTTATTTAAAGCTTTGATTACTAGTTGCAGGAAATAAGTAGTGAGTCACTTTTTTACCTAAATCTCATTTATATCCAAAATTATAATTATCAATAGAATACCTTTGGGTGAGTAAACATTTTACTAGGTGCTCGGGAAGGGGGTCTTTATATTAGTAGGATTAAAAATTAGTTTGACCCCAAAAACAATGTGCGAATAATGTTTAAGTAAAAAAAATCAGGTGAGTCACTTTTATCGAACAGCACTGTATATATATATATATATATATATATATATATATATATATATATATATATATATATATATATATGCAGTGCTGTTCGATAAAAGTGACTCACCAGATTTTTTTTACTTAAACATATATATATATATATATATAGGTGATATTAAGTAGACAAAAATTTCTGAGACCTACAAAGAATGGGATATTGCGGTGAGCCTAGTTAATGAGTTTGTATAAATGGCTGACAGCAGGGATTGGGAAGGATAATAAGCACACAAATATTGCTAAGATCTACAAAAGATAGGAAGTTGTGGAGAGCTATGGTCAATCTACTTAACGAGCATGAGTAAATGGATGAAGGACTGGGAGGGATAGTAAAGACACAAATACTGCTAGGAGTTAGAATGCATTGGAAGTCTGTGGACAACCATAATTACCTATGTCCTGAAATGGCACATACAAGAAGGGCACTTGCAGTACACAAGCATATAGATAAAGACTAGTATAGAAGTGGGTGAGTGGGGTCGGATTTCACCTGAACCAGTAGTTCTTCACCTTTTCCTTCCCAGTACCTGTTTTCAGACATTTATGCGAGCTGGCATTTCCTGTTAAAATGTTTAATGAAGCAGCGTTAATGCAATAAAATTAGTGCCACGTGTTCATCACCGGTAGCAATCCGCGGCGGAAAAGGGCAATCCGCAGCGGAAAAGGGCAATCCGCGGTTATCACGTCGATCCGTCAAAGTTGCCCGACTTTGGCTCGCTGGGATTATGGCCACGTCGCGTTGAAACTCCAGTTCCCTCACGATCACTGAAGTTAAGCATCGTCGAGCCTAGTATCTAAATATGTGACCACTCAGGAATACCAGGTTCTGTAAGCTTGCATATTCGGGTGGTGTAATGGATAATGAGTCGAAATTGTAAATCGGGGTGACGAGTTTCAGTTCCAGTTGGGTTCGTTTTATTCGCTTACACACAAATATCTTTGTGAAAGGTATTATTCCATCTCGTCTTCCCTCAGCTATGGGTTAATTAGTAAGATCTGTATCACTAAAACCATTATTATTTCCAAAAAAAGAAAAAAATTATTATCTCCATAAAAAAGAAAAAATAACATTATCTCCAAAAAAAGAAAAAATAACATTATCTCCAAAAAAAGAAAAAAAAATCTCTAAAAGAAAAGAAAAAAACCTTTACTATCTCCCAAAAAAATAAAATAAAATAAAATATTTAGAGTTCAACATCAAATAACCCATAGAAGTTGAACCCGTTTCGCCGATTACAATTTTGGCAGATATAACAGTTACGCTACCAACATATAATACTATGGATCTATTAAAATTATTTCATTCCTACACTATGTCTCGGAACACCTGCAGAACCCTTGAGAGTTCCAGAGCCCCAAGCGTGCACCGCTTGACAATTACTGAGCTTATACACCCAAAACGCCATGATGAAAAAGCAAGCGCTTGAATGTTTTTAAAATTGGTAACCTTATTCTTGTAAATAACTCATGATGGCTGAAAATGTTCAGACCTATCCATATGAACAGTTTTTGTCAACACCAGAAACAAAAAGAGAATATTATTAAAACTAGTTTGAACCAGTGAAAATTTCACGGTTTTCACATTTGAAATCTTGTTAAGTTAATGATTGAATAAGCTCATGGCGATTTATACAATAAAATATCCATAGAAATTTCCCTATCGCAACGTTAAATATTTGAGCTTAATAATTTTAACAAAATATTGCAATAACAATCATAAATATGAATGCTGATCGTTATTTTAAGAAGTAAGGGGGTACAAATGAAAAGATTTGAAATTGACAACTTTTCACTGAAACAGACGTTAAACACTTCGATCTTCCTTTCTTCCAGTCATTTTCTCACTGAAACCAAGTAGCGTCTTTGATATGATTTTGTCTTCTCACACGATCAAAACAAAATAGTCCATTATTTATGAAGTATTAGCAGGAGACGTTAAAAAAACTTCTTTCTTTCTTTCTTTCTTTCTTTTTTCATTGAAACAACGTAGCGTCTCTTGTATATCTTTTGTCTTTCCACGCGATCAAAACGGGACAGTCCATTATTTATGAGATATTGGTAGGGCGTAACAGTCTTGCGAACTAACGCCAGCAGGATTATTAATTGATATATTAAAACCAGGCTTGCCTCCAGTTTTTTTTAAAAAAACCTGTAATTCATTCATGAAACATTAAAAAAAACAAGTTATTTCTACATGAGGAAAAGAACGGATTTTTAAAAAATGAAATCGAAAAACAAATAATGTATTTTTTGATAAAAAAAAAACAGTTGAACATTAGTTCTCAGTTCAGTATCTATAATGATGACACAACTATTTACTCCTATTTTAATAGTAAGTCTAATCAGATCGATGATATTAAATTAGCAACTGATCTCAAAAAGGACCTAAAACCTGTTGTTAAACAGGGCAAGGGATGGCTTGTTAATTCTAACCCCTCGAAAATTAGACTCCTCTCTGTTTTAATCATATGAGAGAACTCTTGTTAACTTCCATCAACATGGCCGATGATAACCTCCAGGCGAGTGAAAAACTGCGCCTTCTCGGACAAAAGATTTCCGCTGATATGAAGTTGGAAGAGCATATAGAATCAATTGCTAAGTCTGCAGATAAGAAAGCTGGTTAGCTGTTTCGAGACAGACAGTTTTTCCCACTAGAATCTATCTTACATATAAGTCTACCATTCGTCCATGCTTTGAATATTGCTGCCACATCTTGTCTGGTGCTTCTTCTACATATTCAGAGATTCTTCAATATCTGTCTATACATATGAGATGAGGTATTATGATTACTTACATTATTCACATTATTCGGACTGTTATCATCTTCATTGCCATATTCACAACGTTTCGGTCGTTGTACGCCCCGGTCTTCTTCAGGTGATTGGAATTTCGAACCAAACCCTTTATTTCGTCCACCGAGGTAGACTGTTCTAGTTCCACGTGCCATGTGGCTTCCGATTGCCTCAGTTATTTTCCTTTAACTAAATTCTCCAAGTCTTTGTTCGCCACTGATCACATCTCCTTGGGTCTAGTCACAGGATCTAACCAAGGCCTTTATCCACTAGGCCATGATAAAATCCAAAGAAGAATCTGCAATATTATTGGTACTGACCTGGCATCTCGGCTTCAGTCACCTTTTCACTGCTATAACGTAGTTTCCTGTGTCTTTTCTAAAAATATGTTCATGCTAATTGTTCAGATGCTCTCTTCACTATGGTACCTAGACTTTATGAATTTAAGTGCAGTACTAGATTGGTGGCAAAGGTCTCATCATTTTACAGTTGAAATGGCTAGATGTAACCGTAAGTTCTATGCTAACAGTTTCTTCTCTTGGATAAGATTCACTTATTCCAAAAGCTAAAAATAGTATTAAGAATCATGAAATATTTAATTAATATCAAAGAAAAATATTGAGCTGTCATATAATATGAGTACTTCTCCATGGCAGTGAATGCTGATCAATCTCATCACAGGTGGAGGAAATACTTGAGGCGAGAGAAATGTGGGTATACAGAAGGATACTGAGAAAACAAAGGACCGAGCATGTGACAAACGACGAGAAACATCAGGGATACTTATACGTAGCCCCAGAAAGAGACAGTTCAAATCCCTAGGACGCACAATGAGAAAAGAGGGCTTGGAAAATTTGTCCCTCACAAGATATGTTGAAGGCAAGAGAGGCAAAATAAAGCAGCGACTAAGCTACCGAAGGAGCTTGTGTAAAATATGGTGGCAGAACGGCGAATGAAGGGATAGAGCACAAAGTTGCATTTGATTAAATTCTACAAAAGACAGGAAATTGTGGAGAGTCATGATCACTTACGATCTGAAAGTGCACGGAACATTTTGTCGGTTTCAATCATTTTACCCAAAGCAAGGTCGGAACGCCACTAGTTCGGGCGGGTAACAGAAAGTGAGAGTGAGAGTGAGAGTGAAAGTGAAAGTGAAAGTGAAAGAGAATCCCGAGAATAGGAAGGATTGAGGAAAGGACATAAGATAAACGGGATTCAAGAAGACAGAAGATAGCGATTGATGTTGCATTTAAATTTTGGAAGATTGTTGTTATCAAAGAAGCAAGTAAACTGACGGTAGTTCCACAGGCGGAAAGTGTGAGAAAAGAAACTGTTGGAGTAGAAGTGGCGTTTGCATTTAGCTATTTCAACAGTAAAAGGGTGGGACCTAGATGCCAATCTAGTAGCACGCTTAAATTCATGTAGTCTGGGCATCAGGAAGAAAGGCTCGACAGAGCAGGTGCCATGAAAATATTTATTGAAAAGACAGAGGGAAGCCACATAACGTCGGCGAGAAAGTGACTGAAGTCGAGATGCCAAGTCAGGATCGATTACATTGCAGATCAGTCTTTGGATTTTGTCAAGGATCTCAAGATGTACAGCAGGAGCACCAGACCAGATATGGCAACAGTATTCAATATACGAACGAATGACAGATTTATAAATGCGCCAGATGGACTCTGGCGGGAAGAAAAGGAAGAAGACGAAGTCAGGATGGAAGACCCTATATAATAATCATAACAAAAGAGAAAAACTGTTTCAAATAATGAGCAATATTTAGACTATGCTACGGAAGAATCTGGAATGAGAGGGTGGCACTTTTCTACCTCATAATCGGCTTGAAAGATCTCGAAAACACCGCAAAGAATTTTATAGAATTAGAAATTTCAGAAAGGGTCAAATTCACTCAGCATTTGTTGAGATGGTTGTCACTTGATCTCTGGGAGAAACCATAACATAGACTTTTGTGAGAAGCCCCAAAAGAACAATAACTTATATATAATCCACCATAACCTGTATTCATACTTCGAAATACGATACAGACATCTACAGTAAAATGGAAATAAGAAAAGCTAGAATATGTAGGTCATTAAACGACTCATGTCTTTTGTGCATACATGAGAAACTATATATTACTAAGTTTATAAAAAATAAAAATTTACTGTATCAAAGAAATGAAATAGCTATTCTTTGCCGTCACTGTCAAAAATGTTCCTTAAATAATATTTTTTTTAAATTTAAAAAAAAAATGGTAGCTTGTAACATACATACATATATTTGATATGAAAAAATAATTTTTAAATAATTTAAGTAATTCTGTTACATTTACTTGATTTAAAAAGAAATATATTCTATTAGTAATTAAGAGTAAAAATAATATTTTAAAATTGTAGTTAAATATTACGTATTCTAACCCAAATACTCCTTTTAGAAAGAATCTTTAACTATACAAGTACGAATTTAACAAAAAAATACCGAAAAACTTTTTGTCGTTAATAATAAAAAAAAAAACAGACGACATGCGTTTAACGGATGTCAGAATTCCTTGAAAAATACACCCCTACCCTCCCTAAACTTAACCTCTTTTTCGAACGTAACTCATAATTGATACAATAGTTAATAAAAAATGAACACGCTACCGCCCCTGTCTAAATGATTGGATTTCTCTGTATCCTTGGAAACAGGAAATTATGAATTGTATGTGCGTTTAAAACTAAGTAAATTTAAAAATAAGTTATTCCAAAATTCGCTTGAAGATGAAACAGAACTAACGCTTTTAATTTAATTATATAATTAAATTTGATGTTTTTAGCTTCATTTTTTGAAACATGGTTATTACTGTGTAGCGAAGAAACCATATTTTGAATCAGTTAATTTATAATATTTATGCTCTGTAAATTTACATTGAGCACTGTTTTGTAAAAATAAAAATTAAAAATATCAATAAGAAGACCGGATTATATATCTTACTATCCTTTCTTTTTATTATAATATATATATATATATATATATATATATATATATATATATATATATATATATATATATATATATATATAACCGATACAGACAGATATATATGTTTAGAAAAAAGGGCCATATTCAGTTATACATAAGTGTGACCGCACACACAGATACAAGCGTTCTGAGAACGAATGGGTCTGTTATCTCCAAGCCCTACACACGGACACAAACGAAAATGAAATTTAAACAGTTTGTTTTCTTTTTATTGGGTCACGTTTTCACGAAAAGAAATTATTAAATTAAGAAAAAATCAACATCTCTCGTGTATTTGTTGATATTTTTATCATTATATTGGAAAATTAAACAGACAGAAATGAAATCGAGACCTTAATGGCAAAGTTTAACAACAATTTTTCAAGGAATATTTTTCTGTAAATTAAAGAAATCGATGAGAAAGTTGAAATTACATTTCTGTCTAAAAGGAAAAGGTAAACTTGGAAATTTCATTTCGCTTGATAAACATCGTATAAGGAATTGGATAACGATGCTAAAACAATATCATATTATTTAAAGCCATTTATATTCGGACTATTATCATTTGTTGTTTTTTACGCAACGTTTCGGTCGTTGGGTTTTCCGGCCTTCCTCAGGTGTATATCGGTCTCGGTAACCAACACGTAATTCTGAACTTAACCCTTTATTTAATCTACAGGGATAGACTGTTCTCGTTCCACTGCCCGTATCTAGGGATATTTCGTTTAGTTCTTAGTACTGTTCAATTATTGTATGTAGTTATGCTTACATTACATTCTCAATTGGTTTTAAAAGAGAAATATATCAGTATTAAAAGAATAGCTTATTCTGCTTCTGTTGCACCACACCTGATGAAGACCGGACGGCACAACGGCCGAAACCTTGTGAAACACAAGCCTACATCTCCAGTTGCCTTGATCTATCCACTTCCCTTCTCCACATCCTTTCACCTTTCATTCCTATCTGCTCTCGCTCCAAATCTTCTGTAACCCCCTTGCCTTGATCGACCCACTGTCTTTCTCTTTCTCCACATCCCCTCCTTTACCACTCCTATCTGCTCTTCCTCCAACCCTTCTATAACCCCTTGCGTGATAGTGGCCTCCAGCCTTGCTTGGGGTCATACGCTTAAAAAATATATATATATATATATAAACCTTAGATAAAAAGTAGGGATTGATGTTAAAATCCGTTAGTTTTTTGAAGCTTCAAAAGAACGTATCATCTTTCATTGAAGTCAGAACGCCACTAAACAGTGATTAATTTAAATGTAAGAAACTTCGATAAACTTCACTATTTATATTCGGACTATTGTCCTCATCTCTGTTGCTGCTATCACAAGGTTTCGGCCGTTGTGCCGTCCGGTCTTCATCAGGTGTATGTCGATCTGGGTAACCTCCAGGGAATTCTGAACTGAACACTTTATCTAATCTACGGGGTTACACTGTTCTTGTTTCACTGTTCGTATCTAGGGAAAATCCGCCTATTACTACAGGACAACGGCCTGGTGCGTAAAAGTGTTGGTTTGGGAATTGGGTGATATAGTGGTAGTGAGTTCAATCCATGGGTCTGACAGTGTGTAGTTACACTCAGTTGAAACAGAGCAAACGAGTAAATAGTAGTAAATAAAGATAAGAACTAGAAGAGATATCCCTGGACATTAGCAGTGGAAGGAGAACAGTCTACCCTCTTAGATTAAATAAAGGGTTCAATTTGGAATTCTCTGATCGATATACACCTGAGGAAGGCCGAATGGCACAACGGCCGAAACGTTGTGATAGCAACAACAAAGATGAGGGCAATAGTCTGAATATAAATTGTGTAAATAATAATAACTCCTTATCCCAGAAATTCAGACAGAATTTTTTTATTAAATACAAGCTAAGTAAAATTTACTCTCTTTAAAAGAATGTGTTGTATTTTTTTATTTTGGAAATGTTTTATGAGCTTCTAATATGAAATAAGTTAATAATAATATTTAACACTTGAAACTATTGATGGGCATACCAAAAGTCTCTTGTACCAAAATTCTCTTGTACCAAAAGTCTCTTGTACAAAAAGTGTCTTATACCAAACTACATCAAACTATTGATTAGTAATAATCAATTTTATGAACTTCTAATAAGAAATTCGTAATTAATCACTAAAATAATTAATAGCGTGTCTCACTGACAATGGTGAGAGGCAATGCTTTCTCTTTCACTGAAAGAAAGAAAAATTCTCAGAATATAAAACATTTTCCAGGAGAATTTATTCTCCCTCAAATTTCGACCAACGACAGATAATGTTTTCATATTTATTTAATTACTTTTAATAAGTGTAAAATCTAAAAGCTATCACATTCATTTAATATGATTTCAATTTATAACAAAAATGTCATATCTGCTAATAAAAAATATGAGAAATGAAAAAGAGAAAAATGAAAATTTACAGCAACAAGTGTTATGTGGAGGTTAATAGTTATTCTTTTGTATTTTAACAGTTTGGTTAAATTACAGACCAAAATAAATTCGAATAAGAATGAAAATGACAAAGCTACATTTGTAAATGTTAGTTTAATGGTAAAAAAATAACAGTATCGTGTTATGACGCTAAGAAAAATACAAATCCCTAGCAAGGGGATTAGCTAAATATTCACGGTATAACAGAACACTGCAATGCGTCTGGCCAAGTGTATATTAAGTCGAGTTATCTACTGAGCGATTTTTGTAAAAGGTCTGCTCACATGAAAATATCGGAAATGTTTATGCATTTTCGTATTATTATTATTATGAGTATATACATATATATATATTATATATATATATATACATACATATATATATATATATATATATATATATATATATATATATATATATATATATATATATATATGCATGGGCATATGCCTGTGTGTGCATTTGTTTGTTAGAATATTAGCGAGGGAAACTATGTTTATAATAGAGTTGCATACGTATATATACTCATAGAAATCGCATACTCAAGGTGCACCCAGAGATATTGAGATAGATAGATAGATAGATAGATAGATATGAACAGACATAGATAGATAGATAGATAGATAGATAGATAGATAGATAGATAGATAGATATGAACAGACATAGATAGATAGATAGATAGATAGATAGATAGATAGATAGATAGATAGATAGATAGATAGATATGAACAGACATAGATAGATAGATAGATAGATAGATAGATTCAGTATATCTCCTAATATCTATACGCGTCCAGTAGAATATCCCAAGAAGCCATTTCTCTCAAACTTCCGGTGAGCCAGTGTTATTGTATTTAAAGAGACATAATCACATGCAAGCACCTCAACCTGAAAAGGCTTATTTATCAAATGTCAATACAAACATTGCTGCATATGGAAGAACCTGCATTCGTCAATGACCGCATATTTGATAAGGTCGTTAGGCCTATGAAATCCAAATGGTGTCTAAAATCACTGTTGCGTACCGTAACAGAGTCACACCCACAAATCGAAATATACATGTCTGTGAGTTTGCATTTATCTATCTCGGCACACAATATCATACATATATATATATATATATATATATATATATATATATATATATATATATATATATATATATATATATATATGTGTGTGTGTGTGTGTGTGTGTGTGTGTGTGTGAAAGACGAAAATAATAACAGGGAAAAAGATAAAAAATAAGTAAAATTTTTCTTTACCAACGCGTTTCGTCCTCAGAGGAACTTTATTAAGGTAAATATGAGAATTTTATTTATCAATACGTATTTATAAACAGAATGAAAAATAATGTCGTTCACTTTTCAAATTTTTTAATTTAAAATCGCAATAAAATATTCTTAAAGTTAACTGTGTATGTCACGAAAAATTAAGGAAGACGCTAAGTAATATAATCTAATGCCTACTAAACGAAACTGAGGAAATGTTGTGAACGTTGTTAAATTCTCTGTTTCTTATTTGCTTATATATATATATATATATATATATATATATATATATATATATATATATATATATATCTTTTAATATTTTATTGATAAAATTCCTCAGAGGACGAAACGCGTTGGTAAAGAAAAGTTTTCCTTTTGTCTTTAATTGTACATTCAGATATATTGTATTTATTCTGAATTTTTACACACATATATAAGAGATTTTTACATCTATATATA
>OZ038493.1:83011653-83014153 GCA_964036315.1 Acanthosepion esculentum | reverse complement strand
TTTTTAAACAGTTCATACGATCTTTAGATCCGAAATCTTTTAACTAATTTTATTAAACAACATCAAGGATTTTTTTGTGAATATATGTGAATCTTTTTATACTGGTAGAAATGTTTAAATTGCCGAACAGATTCAGTATAATTCTACTGTTATAAAATATATATATATCAGCATATTCAAACAAATAACAAAGAACAAAACATCCTTGATGATGACTAATAGATTAGCCGAAAGCGCTCTGACTCAAACATCCTTTGGACCATTTTTACAAACTCTATGTCCAGAAAAGAAATCTCATGTACGAATGCCAAAAAATATAATAAAAATCTCAATCGTAGTGCTTTGTCAGTCATTTTCAACGAAAACTTTATAAAGAGGGATTGCTGCCAAATACACAATTATATATATATATATATATATATATATATATATATATATATATATGTGTGTGTGTGTGTGTGTGTGTGTGTGTGTGTGTGTGTGTGTGTGTGTGTGTGTGTATGTATATATATATACATATACATATATATATATATATATGTGTGTGTGTGTGTATATATATATTAGAGTGTGCAGCTTCTATATTATATTATAAAGAAGAAATTTCTACAAAGAATTAATTAGCAATGGTAATGTGATTAATGGCGAAATCACTTCGCTAACAATACTTAATGAGTCATTAACTTACTATCAATTCCTTGAATAATACGATCCTGAGTTTTGTCAGATGGAATTGACAGACCAAGTACTTTCCACAATTTCAAATTGTCATCTTTAACTCTAGAACACTAATCATGGGTATATAGTACCCAGCGCAAATTTTCCTATTTTTAATTACAATTTTCAGTACGTGATTTTCTTACCTAAATAATGTTTTTCAGTTCCTATTAATGTTAACTCAAAGTACAAAGTTTGAAGTGCCTGCATGTAAAATATTTCAAATAAGGATTTACACTTTTTTTTTAATATTTTCAAAATCGGGTACGATATCCCCATGGTTAGTAGTGGGGTAACTATAATTGATGGTTAGGGTTCTAGGGTTAAAGCGAAATTTTTCCATACTCAGGCCAACACTAACACAAAATATGTGTAGTGTAGACCGAAATATATATTTAACTGTTAATAAATAGCATAATTAAAAAAAACTTCTCTTTATCATAAGAGGTCACTCCATCAATTTGGTGTCTTTGAAACGAATTTGGCACGGTGGGCAATGATTATTTTTCCATAATATCAAGAAGCATTGCCAGGAATGAATACAATGTAGATAAAAAATTTGAAGTCTGCTTCTAGATTCCTAAGAATAGCCTAAAAATTGAAGGTTTCATGCCTTTTTCATAAACTAGTTTACTATGTCACTTCTGGACAAAAGGACTTTCTCTTCCTGAAAGTTTTTTAGTCAAAAATAAGAAGAATAAGAATAATAACTATCAAAATAGAACGACCTTGAAATCGATATCTCAAAAATGTGGCACATGGGAACATCAACAATCCCTGTTGTAGTTGGAGCCCTCTGATTGATTGGAAAAGCTTCCGAAAGACTCACTGAAAGAATTCCTGGTAGCCTAAGCCTTAAAGAAATACAAAACATTGTACTCACAAGTACACCTCCCACCTTACGAAAGGCTTTATCTATGTAAAATGTGTGATTTTAAGTTTTGTTTTTTCTTTTCGTAAAAATATTCAGTGGAAAATGTCATGATGCCATTTCTGACATTAGGTCTAGTTGGGACCCGGAAATAAAGGAGGATACACCAGAAATGAAAGGAAATAATAATAATAATAATAATTATTATTATTATTATTATTATTATTATTATTATTATTATTATTATTATTATTATTATTATTATTATTATATTTCCTTTGATTTCTGGTGTGTACACATTTCGTTCCGGGTCTCGCCCAGAGACCTAAGGTTAGAAATGGCATTATGGTATTTTCCACTGACAATATATATATATATATATATATATATATATATATATATATATATATATATATATATATATATATATATATATATATATATATATTACATAGATAAAGTCCTTCGTAAGGTGTGGACTCTACTCGTGAGAACAATTTTTTTGTATTTCTTTAAAGCATGGGCTTCCAGGAATCTCTTCAATTAGTCGACTGGAATATTTTCCAACCAATCCTAGGGCTCCAACTACAACAGCGATCGTTAATGTTCCCATGTGCCACATTTTTGAGATTTCGATTTCAAGGTCCTTGTATTTTGATAATTTTTGAATATCTTCAAAGATACATTGCAGTCTGCAGGGACTGCCATATAAATAAGGAGACACTTTTTTTGTTTGCGGTCTCTAATGACAATGTCTGGGCGATTAGCTTTGATTGTTCTGTCTGTATGTATTGTGTAGTCCCATAAAATTGTAACAGGTCCTGTCTCCGTAACTGGGTCTGGGTGGTGTTCAAACCAATTTCTTTTATTTTCCTTCCCGTAGAAGTTGCAGATTTTCCAGTGCAGATATTG
>OZ038493.1:82991653-83006653 GCA_964036315.1 Acanthosepion esculentum | reverse complement strand
TATCTAATTTACTGTCTTTGTCTTATTTATTTTTAGAATTTAGTAAAATTTAAGCTAAATGCGTGACATCTCCGAGTTCGAAAAAGGACAAATTATTGGAGCTCGCATGGCAGGAGCCTCGATCACTAAGGTTACTGAACGGTTTGGTTTTTCAAGAGCTACCATATCAAAAACTATGACGCAATTCAAGAAACAGGGTAAAACCTCTATCAAGCATAGCAATTCGGCCCGGACTTGCAAACTTACTGACAGGGACCGACGTGCATTGAAACGCAATGTGGCAAAAAATCCTTGGACTACTACGGCCAATGCGTATGCTGAGTTGCATAATTATCTAAATAGTCCAGTTTAAAACTGTTCGTCATGAGCTCCATGAGGCTGGATATCATGGAAGAGCCGCCATAAGGAATCCTTTTCTCTCCACTCGCAACATTCAGAAGGGGTTGAAGTGGTGTAGAGATCACAATGCCTGGTCTACAGACCAATGGAAACAAATCATATTCTCAGACGAGCCCAGTTTTTCTCTTTTCCCAACTTCAGGGCCAGTTTATTTGTGGAGGCAGCCCAAAAGAGGTGACAACCCTGACTGCCTTCTTCCAACAGTGAAACATGGAGGTGGATCAGTGATAGTTTGGTTATCCATATCATAGTAATGTCTCGGTCCAATAGTTGCTCTGCATGGTAGAATCAACAGCAAAGATTACCTGAACATTTTGGGTGATCATGTTCATCCAATGGCCCAGACTTTATTCCCTGATGGTGACTGCATCTTCCAAGACGATAATGCTCCAATACATACCGCTTGAGTGGTTAAGAATTGGTATGAAGAGCATGAAGGTCAGCTAGAACACATGGAGTGGCCTCCCCGATCTCCAGATATCAATATTATTGAATATTTGTGGTGTATTTTGGAGCGACAAGTCAGGAGCCGCTATCCTCCACTGTCGTATCTTAAAGAGCTGGAGCAGGTATTAATGGATGAATCGCTAAAAATTCCTCTGGATGAAGTCAGGAAGCTGTATGATTCCATTCCTAGACGTATTAAAGCTGTATGTGAGGCTAAAGTAGGGACCAACTCCATATTAAATAAATTTTCTTTGAATTTAACAAGTGTTTCAATTATTTTGTCCAACCCCTGTATATATATATATATATATATATATATATATATATATATATATATATATATATGTATATATATAAAAACCCTTAATTCCTCCTTAACAAGTTCACCCTGATGATCCCATGTGGTTGAAACTTAGGTAGGTAGTATCTGGCTCATTAGGATTTATTTATCTTACCTTTGTTCTACTTAGCGTATTGAGCACTCTTTATTTTAACTTATTACTCACTGTTTTTTTTTTCTTAGTATCAGAAATTTAAGGTACTGGACGATTTCTTTCGCCCTATATATATAGTTACTCAGTCAAAGAGTAGGAAGATCTATCGTACTTCGTTCATATCTCTCTATTTATATCTATCTATCTATCTATCTAAAACTTTTTATGTGCTCATTCATAGACAAGTTGGCAATAATTAAAAAATGCATAATAGAGGCACGGTGGACTAATGAGTAGCGGCTCGGATTGAGGAATCAGAGAGAGGAGTTCGAATTCCAGTCAATTCCATTACATTCACTTACCTACTAATACCCTTGGGATAGGATTGAATCCTCCTCTTCTCCCCACAGCTATGGCTAAATAGCAAGACAGACCAGGTTCTATAGGCTTGGATGGCAATTGGTCTACTACAGAAAGAAATGGCAGCCTACTACGGGAAAAAATCTGCCTCGTCTTGTATCGAAAGATACATGATCGCCGATGCGTGTATCACGTATGGCATATAACTGACTGACAGACGTGCTAATACCATTGGGAAAGTTATCAATCGTCATCTTCTACCGCCCCCCCATTTACGGGTAAATAGCAAGACAGACCGGGTTCTATAGCCTTGGATGAAAACAATTAGTCTACTGCGGAAAGAAATGGCAACCTAATGCGGGAAAAAATCTGCCTCGTCATGTATCGAAAGATACATGATCGCCGGTGCGTATATCACGCATGGCACATAACTGACTGACTAACGTTCTAATACCCTTGGGAAAGGTATGAATCCTCTTCTTAAATAGCAGGACACACCGGGTTCTATAACCTTGGATTGCAACTGGTCTATTAATTGATGCCACAGACGTGATATATATATCAATATTTAAAGATTTATTTACATTATTGTTGAGATGTATTATTATTATTAATAATAATAATAAATGCAATGTCAATCGCTATCTGCTGTCCTCCTGATTATTCTCCCTCCTTTGTTCCCTTGTGTCTTAGTGGCTTTACTGCCTTGCTTGGGGTGAAATGGATTAAAAGAAATAACCTTTATATAGTTTAATTTAGTTTTTCCTTCCACTTGTACTGTTAGGCGTCGCGGGTAGACACAGTCATCTGTCAGGGGCAAGGGGAGTGGCCTGGAAGAGAGATATCTCGTGGGTTCTGAGAGTGTCTGCCACTGAGGCGCTCCACCGTCTTCTTGGTCTCTCTCTCTCGCTCTCCAGCCAGAGTACCTGAGAGTATATTCTCGTAGGGCTGGTTGATGATAGGCATACGAGTGAGATGTCCGAACCACTTGATCCTCTGTCGTACGACGTGTTGTATGATTGGTATTGCTCCTACCATATCTCTTATTGTCTCATTCCTGATCTTGTCTCGCCTGGTCTTGTTCACTGCTTTCCTCAAGCATTTCATCTCACAAGTGATCAGTTTCCTCTCAAGGGTTTTTGTTAGGGGCCACTGGTATGTCAGAGTTGGTAGAAATTTGGCGTTGATGAGATTTGCCTTGGTGCTCATGGAAAAGCAAATCTCTACACACACACACACAAAGAAACACACACACACACACACACACACATATATATATATATATATATATATATACATAAAAAAATCTCCCTTTCACATTCTCCCACTACACAGACACAAACACATACTCACACACACACACACATATGTATATATATACATATATATGTGTGTGTGTGTGTGTTTGTGCGTGTGTGCGTGTGTTTATTATAATTATTTTTTAAATATGATCCATCACTATATAAGAGTTCTCATGTTTCAAAAACAGAAGCTAAAAACTTCAAATAGCTTCTGTTTTTGAAACATGAGAACTCTTACGTAGCGATGGAATCATATTTTTTTTTAAATAACTATAGTTTAGGCTCTACTTGTCTATTGAGCATTGTTTTTTTTAAATAAAAACAAAAATATTAAAGAACTTCGGATTATTAACTTAACGGTTCTTTCCTATTTTTCTATACACACACACACACACACACACACACACACACACACACACACACACACATATATATATATATATATATATATATATATATATATATGGATACTTCTTGATGGTAGCGAACTAAAAGGATCAATATCAGTGTGCGGCACCTTTGGAAAAGCATGCGTTGGGAGCCGTCGATAGCAGGAAGTCACAAGTCATCGTGGCGGAGGTATTGAGCGTACTAGCCTTGTTCAAATTGTTGATCAAGCTAGATAAAACACTCTTTCCGAGAAACTGTAACTAAGGTCTGCTCGGCATAGTCGCAGTATAAACCACATGTGGGCTCTGTGTGTGTTAAATAAGTACAAATGCGCCTGAGCGAGCGTCTGCAATAGGGATTGAGTAGCCGCCCGAGTATACAGGTTGCCAGCTATGCATATATATATATATATATATATATATATATATATATATATATATATATATATTAAAACATATATAGATAAATATAACAATCAACGAATGTCTATTATATTTGGTCATGAGCCGTTCTAAGTTTCGTATAGACAAAAACTGTCCAACATTTGGATACGTTTTTATTATGCAGTTCCTTGATGTAAGCTTTCAGTTTACATGAGCCATCTTCACAGTGTTTATATGGACATTTAAACAAAGATATTCACCATCAAAGATGATATTCTGTTATATTAACATAGAAGATTGCTATGCGACGATAGCGGTCGCAGAATAGCAGACGCAGGTCGTAAATTCGTGATGCGGTTCTATTACATCATACCACGTGACAGAACGAAATATTAACAACGGAACCATATGCTTAGATGCAGTGTAATATGTTGTGACTTTGTGACTAGTGTGAAATATAATTTCGTTGATATATATATATATATATATATATATATATATATGTATGTGTGTGTGTGTGTGTGTGTATACATATACAATAAACAAAAATTAAAAATCCTTGAAGCTATATACATAAAACAACTGAAACCTAACCTGAACTATAAACTAAATAAACTATGAAATCTCCACAAATATTCTTAAATGCCTATAATTTATAACAGAAGCCATTGGTTTATACCAACGGCTTCCTATGCATAATACTTCTCGTTTTTCACTCTCTCGTGGTCATCTGTGACGTCAGGCGATTTTCGCTTCCGCGTCTCGTATATACGAGTTTGTCGTTACTTTGAACTTATTCAAGCAGCATAGGGGGGGCTGTCATTTTGTTGTTTGATTTATTGAAATTATCATATTAGATAATGGCTTATGTAAGCCGAAAGCTTAGATTGGATTTAAACATGTATCAATATGGTGTTTTCCTTTCGTCTTTCAACGATAATGCGATTAAGCTTATCAGACAATATGAAAGGAACTTACTTAAAATAAATAGACAAAACTTGTCTATATTATTTAATCAAACATGCATTAATGAAAAATTGCTGCCGAAATATACACAATATATATATATATATATATATATTAGGCCATCCCATAAGTTCTGTCCGAATTTTAACTTTTTGTTAAAATGAACGAAATTTAAAGAGTATTTTATAATGTCTAATGGAGCTGAACATTATTTTTATGTTTAGAT
The DNA here is from genome assembly GCA_964036315.1 of Acanthosepion esculentum. NCBI lineage: Eukaryota > Metazoa > Mollusca > Cephalopoda > Sepiida > Sepiidae > Acanthosepion > Acanthosepion esculentum. The sequence continues at coordinate 83,001,747 of OZ038493.1, read as the reverse complement.
GCATTTAAACTGATTAAATTTTGTTTGATTAAAACCCTGCTAACATGGAAGTACCCAAGAATCATTTGAGGCACATAATGCTTTATGAGTTCAAGAAAGGAAACTCAGCAACCGAAGCGGCTAGAAACATTCACTCAGTTTATGGAGACGAATGTGTGAATGAAAGAACTTGCAGAAAATGGTTTGCAAAATTCAGAGGTGGAGATTTCACCCTTGAAGTTGAAGATCGAACCGGACGTCCAGTTGAGTTTGAGGAAAAGCTTCTTGAAGCAGCCCTTGAAGAAAACTGTGCTTTATCAGTTGAGGAATTGGCAGTGGTTCTCTGTTCAAACAAAAACCTCTTCATCGTCATCTTCAACAACTTGGAAAAGTTCCTAAACTTGGAAAATGGGTGCCTCATAAATTGTCTGAAAACAACCTCAAATCCCGAGTTGACATCTGCTCTTCTCTCCATTCTCGCCAACTTGTTTCACTTTTTTGGATAAACTTGTGACTGGCGACGAAAAATGGATCTTTTATCGAAATGGACAGTGGCTTGGTAAAGGGGAAGGACCCCAGCCACAGCCGAGAAGGGAACTTCATGGGCAAAAGGTTCTTCTTTCAATCTGGTGGGATTGCCAAGGAATAATCCACTTTGAATTCTTACCACCTAATGCAACAATTAATGCTCAAATATACTGTCAGCAATTAGAGCGTTTGAACCAAGATTTGAGGGAAAAAAGACATGCTCTAGCGAATCTAAAACGGGTGATGTTTAATCAGGACAATGCGCGACCACACACAGCAAGAATCACGTCACAAAAGATCGAAGAACTTGGTTGGAAGAAAATTCCTCATCCACCTTATTCTCCTGACCTTGCTCCTTCAGACTACCATTTGTTTCGTAGCTTACAGAATCATTTGGAAGAAACAGCTTTTGTAACACAGGAAGAGGTTAAAACTGACATTTTTGAGTTCTTTGAATCAAAGCCAAAAGAATTTTACAGTAATGGAATTAGTAAGCCTGTTAATAGATGGAAGGAAGTCACAGATAATCAGGGAAAATACATTGTTGATTGAATCTGTAATTAAATGTAACATTTGGTCACTTGTTTTCTTTATTCAAAATTCGGACAGAAGTTATGGGATGACCTGATATATATATGTCCGTGTGTGTGTATTCTTAAACTGATCCATTCAACGACATTTAGTAAGCATTTAGTATTTACTATTTAGCTGATCTTAAAGATTAAAAACAATCTCTTGTTAACAGGGACAAAAAAAGGCTTGTTAATTTTAAGGTCTCCGAAACGGAACGACCCTATTTTAATTATCCTAGAGGACATTTTTCGCCTTCCATCAGAATGGCTGATGCTAATCTCCAGGCGAACGATTCATTGCGCCTTATCAGCTAACGATAACTCCACTGACATCAAGTGGAAAGATTATACTGAATACATTACTAGGTCTGCTGCTAAGAAATTTGATTCACTGTGTCGTGCTAGACAATCTTTCTCGCCAGAAACAATCTTGCATATTTATAAGTCAACCATTCTGCCATGCATCTACTGACTATTTAGAGATTCTTGACTGAATACTGATTTCACATCTGGTATGAAGCATCTACTGTCTATTTAGAGATTCTTGACTGAATACTGATTTCACATCTGGTATGAAGCATCTACTGTCTATTTTGAGATTCTTGACTGAATACTGATTTCACATCTGGTATAAAGCATATTTAGAGATTCTTGACTGAATACTGATTTAACATCTGGTATGAAGCATCTACTCTCTATTTAGAGATTCTTAAAAAAATCTAATGGAGAATCTGCAATGTCATCGGTCCTAACCTGGCATCTCGTCTTCAGCCATTTTCTAACTTTATTTCGTTTGTAGTAAGGAATTTTCATTTTTTTTTGTTCATTGTGTTAATTGTTATCTTGTAGTAAAATAAGGAACCTTGTTTAAATAATGTAGCATTAACTTTGTTGTTTTTTCTTTAAACTTCCAGAGTAAGGCAGCCTTCTGGAAAAAGCAGTCTGAGATTGAGACAATGTTATAATACATTTGATTTCATGGCCCTCATCTAAAACAATGAATAGCTTTCTGGACCGCGCTCTCCAAAAGGTTTCCGACCCCTGCTCTTCAGTATAAATGTGAATCATTTTTTTTTTTACCAGGAACGTTATATTACCTATCATCGTCAAGTCGAGAGGCACTGCGTAGGCGTATTCGTGACTTGCTATCGGAGCAGAGTTTCAAACATTTCGATTACACATTGCAAACATTCCAGAGTCCCACCACTCCTGCATAATGTTGTGTAAAAGCTGATTTATAAATCCAATGGAAAGATCGTTTCGAAAGATTTTTCTTTAGAATCTATTCATTGCTGAACAACCTTTTAGTTTTGTATTTGAATCTAGATTATATTTATTGAAACGCTAAAATTTACTTTTGGTTTCTTACTCTTAGTTTTGATTTTAACGACTAAAGTTCATTTTTATTGATATTATTTCAGATTTTAAGGTTATATGGATTGACACAACATATCATACATATATTTCAGTTATTTTCTGATGATGCTTTTACCCATAAAAATATGTCTATGCTATTACATACTAGAAATTGAAACCCTCAAAGTATTTAGAATTGTTGAAGCTAACATTTTTGTCGAGATTTACAAACTATACATTTCGTTCAATTTCTCAAACCAGTCGATGATATTTCAATAAACTGATTTTTTTTTTTAAATACTTTAACAAAAAAATCCTACTTCGCGATTTAATAATTTCTTTAATTTAATTTAATAGAACTTCATGGTAAACAATATTTTTTAATAAAATTTATTTTTTCCTTCTTAACAGTGAAGAATAAATTCTTATGATTTCTTACTCTTGAGTATGCAATATAAAACTGGACATGTGTAAATATTTATTTCTGTGGCCAAATTCCAACGTTTTCAAGCGTTTGGTCTTGTGATTTGTTTATAGATCGCACGAACGCAAGGCGAACTGGAAACTGGATTCTTGTATATATAAAACTTTAAGAAAAGTTTTTATTAAATATGTGTTATTTTAATCATTAAATTGTATTTTTTAAATAGTGCGAGTTAAATAATGGAACTTTTAAGAGCAAGGGGTTAGACAGGGTGAGAGCAAGGGGTTAGACAAGGTGAGAGCAAGGGGTTAGACAGGGTGAGAGCAAGGGGTTAGACAAGGTGAGAGCAAGGGGTTAGACAAGGTGAGAGCAAGGGGGTAGACAGAGTGAGAGCAAGGGGTTAGACATGGTGAGAGCAAGGGGTTAGACAAGGTGAGAGCAAGGGGTTAGACAGGGTGAGAACAAGGGGTTAGACAAGGTGAGAGCAAGGGGTTAGACAGAGTGAGAGCAAGGGGTTAGACAGGGTGAGAGCAAGGGGTTAGACAGAGTGAGAGCAAGGGGTTAGACGGAGTGAGAGCAAGGGGTTAGACAGGGTGAGAGCAAGGGGTTAGACAGGGTGAGAGCAAGGGGTTAGACAGGGTGAGAGCAAGGGGTTAGACAGAGTGAGAGCAAGGGGTTACACAGAGTGAGAGCAAGGGGTTAGACAGAGTGAGAGCAAGGGGTTAGACAGAGTGAGAGCAAGGGGTTAGACAGGGTGAGAGCAAGGGGTTAGACAAGATGAGAGCAAGGGGTCAGTCAGGGTGAGAGCAAGGGGTTAGACAGAGTGAGAGCAAGGGGTTAGACAGGGTGAGAACAAGGGGTTAGACAGAGTGAGAGCAAGGGGTTAGACAGGGTGAGAGCAAGGGGTTAGACAGGGTGAGAGCAAGCGGTTAGATAGGGTGAGAGCAAGGGGTCAGACAGGGTGAGAGCAAGGGGTTAGACAGGGTGAGAGCAAGGGGTTAGACAAGGTGAGAGCAAGGGGTTAGACAGAGTGAGAGCAAGGGGTTAGGCAGGGTGAGAACAAGGGGTTAGACAAGGTGAGAGCAAGGGGTTAGACAGAGTGAGAGCAAGGGGTTAGACAGGGTGAGAGCAAGGGGTTAGACAGAGTGAGAGCAAGGGGTTAGACGGAGTGAGAGCAAGGGGTTAGACAGGGTGAGAGCAAGGGGTTAGACAGGGTGAGAGCAAGGGGTTAGACAGAGTGAGAGCAAGGGGTTAGACAGGGTGAGAGCAAGGGGTTACACAGAGTGAGAGCAAGGGGTTAGACAGAGTGAGAGCAAGGGGTTAGACAGGGTGAGAGCAAGAGGTTAGACAAGATGAGAGCAAGGGGTTAGGCAGGGTGAGAGCAAGGGGTTAGACAGAGTGAGAGCAAGGGGTTAGACAGAGTGAGAGCAAGGGGTTAGACAGGGTGAGAGCAAGGGGTTAGACAGAGTGAGAGCAAGGGGTTAGACAGGGTGAGAGCAAGGGGTTAGACAGGGTGAGAGCAAGCGGTTAGATAGGGTGAGAGCAAGGGGTCAGACAGGGTGAGAGCAAGGGGTTAGACAGGGTGAGAGCAAGGGGTTAGACAAGGTGAGAGCAAAGGGTTAGACAGAGTGAGAGCAAGGGGTTAGACAGGGTGAGAGCAAGGGGTTAGACAGAGTGAGAGAAAGGGGTTAGACGGAGTGAGAGCAAGGGGTTAGACAGGGTGAGAGCAAGGGGTTAGACAGAGTGAGAGCAAGGGGTTAGACAGGGTGAGAGCAAGGGGTTACACAGAGTGAGAGCAAGGGGTTACACAGAGTGAGAGCAAGGGGTTAGACAGAGTGAGAGCAAGGGGTTAGACAGAGTGAGAGCAAGGGGTTAGACAGGGTGAGAGCAAGGGGTTAGACAAGATGAGAGCAAGGGGTTAGACAGGGTGAGAGCAAGGGGTTAGACAGAGTGAGAGCAAGGAGTTAGACAGGGTGAGAGCAAGGGGTTAGACAGGGTGAGAGCAAGGGGTTAGACAGGGTGAGAGCAAGCGGTTAGATAGGGTGAGAGAAAGCGGTCAGACAGGGTGAGAGCAAGGGGTTAGACAGGGTGAGAGCAAGGGGTTAGACAGAGTGAGAGCAAGGGGTTAGACAGAGTGAGAGCAAGGGGTTAGACAGAGTGAGAGCAAGGGGTTAGACAGGGTGAGAGCAAGTGGTTAGACAAAGTGAGTGCAAGGGGTTAGACAGGGTGAGAGCAAGTGGTTAGACAGAGTGAGAGCAAGGGGTTAGACAGGGTGAGAGCAAGGGGTTAGACAGAGTGAGAGCAAGGGGTTAGACAGGGTGAGAGCAAGGGGTTAGACAGAGTGAGAGCAAGGGGTTAGACAGGGTGAGAGCAAGGGGTTAGACAAGGTGAGAGCAAGGGGTTAGACAGAGTGAGAGCAACGGGTTAGACAGGGTGAGAGCAAGGGGTTAGGCATGGTGAGAGCAAGGGGTTAGACAGAGTGAGAGCAACGGGTTAGACAGGGTGAGAACAAGGGGTTAGACAGAGTGAGAGCAAGTGGTTAGAAAGGGTGAGAGCAAGTGGTTAGACAGGGTGAGAGCAAGGGGTTAGACAGAGTGAGAGCAAGGTGTTAGACAGTGTGAGAGCAAGGTGTTAGACACGGTGAGAGCAAGGGATTAGACAGAGTGAGAGCAACGGGTTAGACAGGGTGAGAGCAAGGGGTTAGACATGGTGAGAGCAAGGGGTTAGACAGAGTGAGAGCAAGGGGTTAGACAGGGTGAGAACAAGGGGTTAGACAGAGTGAGAGCAAGGGGTTAGAAAGGGTGAGAGCAAGGGGTTAGACAGGGTGAGAGCAAGGGGTTAGACAGAGTGAGAACAAGGTGTTAGACAGTGTGAGAGCAAGGTGTTAGACAGGGTGAGAGCAAGGGATTAGACAGAGTGAGAGCAAGGGGTTAGACAGGGTATGAGCAAGGGATTAGACAGGGTGAGAGCAAGGGATTAGACAAAGTGAGAGCAACGGGTTAGACAGGGTATGAGCAAGGGATTAGACAGAGTGAGAGCAAGGGGTTAGACAGAGTGAGAGCAAGGGGTTAGAAATGGTGAGAGGAAGGGGTTAGACAGTGTGAGAGCAAGGGGTTAGACAGGGTGAGAGCAAGGGGTTAGACAGGGTGAGATCAAGGGGTTAGACAGGGTGAGAGCAAGGGGTTAGACAGGGTGAGAGCAAGGGGTTAGACAGAGTGAGAGCAAGGGGTTAGACAGGGTGAGAGCAAGGGGTTAGACAGGGTGAGAGCAAGGAGTTAGACAGGGTGAGAGCAAGGGGTTAGACAAGGTGAGAGCAAGGGGTTAGACAGAGTGAGAGCAAGGGGTTAGACAGGGTGAGAGCAAGAGGTTAGACAGAGTGAGAGCAAGGGGTTAGACAGGGTGAGAGCAAGGGGTTAGACAGGGTGAGAGCAAGGGGTTAGACAGAGTGAGTGCAAGGGTTTAGACAGGGTGAGAGCAAGGGGTTAGACAGGGTGAGAGCAAGGGGTTAGACAAGGTGAGAGCAAGGGGTTAGACAGAGTGAGAGTAAGGGGTTAGACAGAGTGAGAGCAAGGGGTTAGACAGGGTGAGAGCAAGGAGTTAGACAGGGTGAGAGCAAGGGGTTAGACAAGGTGAGAGCAATGTGAGAGCAAGTAATTAGACAGAGTGAGAACAAGGGATTAGACAGAGTGAGATCAAGGGGTTAGACAGAGTGGGAGCAAGGGATTAGACAGAGTGAGAGCAAGGTGTTAGACAGTGTGAGAGCAAGGTGTTAGACAGGGTGAGAGCAAGGGATTAGACAGAGTGAGAGCAAGGGGTTAGACAGGGTATGAGCAAGGGATTAGACAGAGTGAGAGCAAGGGGTTAGACAGGGTGGAAGCCACATCATGTCAGTGAGAAAGTGTCTATAGTCGAGATACCAGGCCAGGGCCTATCACATTGCATATCCGTCTTTGGGAGGCCTGATATTATATAACCGTTCAGCACTCTGTTTTTGTGTGAGTTTCTAACGAAATTTTCTTCTTTCTTAATAATCTGCTTAACTTTGGAAGGAAGATTTCGCTATTTCAATTTCAATGCGTCTTTGGATTTAGTTTCTAAAATAATTGTTTCAACATAAAACTGTGTCCAAAATACGGTTTATATATATATATATATATATATATATATATATATATATATATATATATATATATATATATATATCAGATAATCCTAAGGAGTCAGGCAAACCTACCTACGTTTCACCTAAACGGATCGTCAGGGTAATGCCGGCTTTACCCTGACGAACCGTTTAGGTGAAGCCTAGGTAGGTTTGCCTGGTTGCTCAGGATTATCTTAGATTTTGCTCTACTTATTGTATTGAGCACTTAACGTAGTTGTCTTTTTACTCGTTTTGCGTTTTTTTTTTTTGGACTTGGAGCTTGAACACTGCACGATTGTTTTCGCCTTGGTTTTATGTTCTTGGTTCTTTCTTTTTTTTATTCCCCATTTTTTCCTCGGGTACTGATTTGTTCTATTGAGCTATCCGAGGTTTTCCCAAGCCAGTACCACCATATATATATATATATATATATATATATATATATATATATATATATATATATATATATATATAATATGACTATTATTTTTTGTCAGATTTCAGTAATTACCCAAGCGCATTGGGGATAGGACTTTCAAACTGTTACACACCTATGAACAGCCATTAAGATATCGATTGCATTTAAATCGATAGCTTTCATCGCTTGTGAACGGTTGCTAGCAAACGTAACTAATAAGGCATTGACAGTGTTTTCAATTCCCGTTGCGTGCCATGAAATCTGACTTAAATCCAACTCAACAAATATTCGCCTCTACGCAGCTCCTAATCTCATCCCAGTCTCTATCATTATTTATCTATAGTGGGCATATGTCCCTCTTTCTCCTATTCTCTCTCCCCTCTCTTGCCCCCGCTCTCTCTCGATATATACACATATATATATATATATATATATATATATATATATATATAGTTGTATATTTAGGCAGCAATCGTTCGTTTATGCATGTTTCATTAAAAACGACAGACAAGGTACTACGATTGAGCTTTATATATATATATATATATATATATATATATATATATATATATACATATATATATAGTTGTATATTTAGGCAGCAATCCTTCGTTTATGCATGTTTCATTAAAAATGACAGACAAGGTACTACGAACTCGTGTTCGAACACAAGAAAAATTAAATAAAAAGCTCAATCGTAGTACCTCGTCTGTCGTTTTTAATGAAACGTGCATATATATATATATATATATATATATATATATATATATATATTATAAATTAACGGATTTAAAATATTTTTTTCGCTACACAGTAATAACCATGTTTCAAAAATGGAAGCTAAAAGCTTCGAATTTAATTTTGTAATTAAATTAAAGACATTATTTCCATTTGTAACTTATTTTTACATTTACAGTTTTAAAGGCACGGCAAAGATTCATAATTGAGTGTTTCCAAGGATACCGAGAAATCCACTCACCCAGACAAGGGGTGGTAGCGTGTTCAATTTCAATTTTCGTTGTATCAGTTAATAGTTACATACGAAAGCGGGGTTAGGTTTAGGGATGGGTAGGGATGTATTTTTCAAGAAATTCTGATATCCGCTAAATGCATGCAGTCTGGGTTTTTTCTAAAATTTTATTTTAACGGCAAAAATTCTTACGGCACTTTTGGGGGCTGTTTAGGCTAGAATATGTTTTATTTAACTACAGTTCTAAAAAAATTTCATTTTTATTTTTTAATAGACTATATTTCTTTTTAAAACCAAGTAAATGTATTAGAATTACTTACAGTATGTAAAATTATTTTGTCATATTGAGTATAAGTATGTATATTAACAGGTTACATTTGTTTTTTAAGTAAAATTTATGACAATGACGGCAAAGATAGTTAAATTATTTCACTGATTCAGTAAACTTTTATTTTTTATAAACTTAGTTATATATATTTTTCTCGTGTATGTACAAAGGACATGGGTCATTTAATGTCCTACATATTCTAACTTATTATATTAATTTCATTTAACTTTAGGTGTTTTATTGGATTCTTTTAAGTGATTGAAGTACTCTAAGAGAGGTGTTTAGGTTAGAATACGTTTTATTTAACTACAATTTTAAAATATGTTTAGGTTAGAATCCGTTTTATTTAATTAAAATTTTAAAACCAATTTAAAAATATTTTTACTTTTAAATTTAATCGACGATATTCTTTTTATAAAACAAGTAAATATAATAGATTTACTTACAGCATTTAAAATTATTTATTCACATCAAATATAAATATGTATATTACCAGTTCTTATTTTTTAAAATTTAATTTTTAAATATTATTTAAGGAAAACTTTTGACAATGACGGCACAAAATAGCTATTTCATATATATATATATATATATATATATATATATATATATATATATATATATATATATAAAAGTGGACATGGAAGTCAGCACTTAGAGGCGACAGTCTGTTTCATGCTAGTGCAATCGTCAGGCGACTGGTGCTGTTATTTTTCTCGGCTATTTATATAAGGGTCAGTGGTGCATTATGGGTAGTCTATTTTGGCGGTTACTTTTACCGGAAGTGGCTTATTTGTTTATTTATTTATGTCAAATTGTTTTGCTTGTGTTTTGTTTGTTTTTTTATTTTTATTTTTATTTTTTATCTTATATATTTATTTATTTATTCTTTTATTTTGATCGGTGTTTTTGGTTAACGTAGTAAAAATTTGTTTATATAGCTTATTGTTGGTAGTCTATGATGGCCGTCATTACCGGAAATCGCTTGTTCGCTTATTTATTTGGGTCAAATTGTTTTGCCTTGTTTTTATTTATTTTCATTTTTATTTTTTATCTTATATATTTGTTTATTTGTCATTGATTAAATCTGTTTGTTGAATTTGTGGTTTTTTCTGACTATTATTTAGGTGGGAACAGTTTTTAATTTATCTATTTAACTGTAGCTGATTTTTACTGTGTTTTTGTTGAATATTTTGTGTAGGGTGCACCCTACACAAAATATTCAACAAAAACACAGTAAAAATCAGCTACAGTTGCACCGAGAACACGGCACAAATAATAAAAAAGCACAACAGAAAAATTATTAACAAACCACACGAACAAATTAAACCCACGTGCAACTGCAGAATAAAAAACGAATGTCCCTTAAACGGTAATT
>OZ038493.1:82959153-82984153 GCA_964036315.1 Acanthosepion esculentum | reverse complement strand
AAATTATTAAATAAAAGATCCGAGCTAATCTCAAAATGTAGACATGAAAACAAATTTTTACTACGTAACTTAAAATAGAAAAATAAATAAATATATAAACAAACAACAATAAAATAAGCAAAATAAATTACTCCAAACAAATCATAAAACCACACCTGTTAGAATATACGAAACAAAATCAAAACAAAAGTACGGACGAAAGTTATAACTGTTATACAAATAAAATAAAAAAAAAAAAAAAAAAAAAAAACATTAATAAAAGATAATATACTACGTTACTTAAAAACCGAAAGCCAAAAAGATATAGTGTAACAAATAAATAACAACAAGTATAATAAATCGATCTAAATACATCCAAATATATAAATAAACTAACAACGGGTTACGATAAACTAGCCGTTTAAAAAACAAAACAAATAAAGATAACCAACCTAAATAGATAAATTAAAAACTGTTCCCACCTAAATAATAGTCAGAAAAAACCACAAATTCAACAAACAGATTTAATCAATGACAAATAAACAAATATATAAGATAAAAAATAAAAATGAAAATAAATAAAAACAAGCAAAACAATTTGACCCAAATAAATAAGCGAACAAGCGATTTCCGGTAATGACGGCCATTATAGACTACCAACAATAAGCTATATAAACAAATTTTTACTACGTTAACCAAAAACACCGATCAAAATAAAAGAATAAATAAATAAATATATAAGATAAAAAATAAAAATAAAAATAAAAAACAAACAAAAAACAAGCAAAACAATTTGACATAAATAAATAAACAAATAAGCCACTTCCGGTAAAAGTAACCGCCAAAATAGACTACCCATAATGCACCACTGACCCTTATATAAATAGCCGAGAAAAATAACAGCACTAGTCGCCTGACGATTGCACTAGCATGAAACAGACTGTCGCCTCTAAGTGCTGACTTCCATGTCCACTTATATATATATATATATATATATATATATATATATATATATAGGGTGACCCCAAACACTGGGAACTTTTTAACAATCCAATAAAACCAAGAGTGATGGAAGAAAAATATTTAATTCATAGTAATTGAAACCTTAAAACATGCCATTTAAGAAACAATGATGGAATTTTCATTTTTTTTAAATTATGTCCTGTAGATGGCGTCCTCCTTTACGAATGCTCTCTTGAAATCTGCTGTTGAGATTCCTCATTGACTGCTGCAACATCTCAGCTGGGATACTGTGAATTTCATTCTCGTTACTAAAATGGCGAAATGTTTACTTGCTCAAGGTCACTGTCTCGCAGTGTTGCCACTTGCTTATGTCTGGCAATACGCACTTCAAAAATTCCCGTTTTTTTTGGTCACCCTATATATAAATATATATATATATATATATGCGTGTGTGTGTATGTGTGTGTTTGTCTGTATGTGTGCGTGTGTGTTTTGAACAATAAAAAAATTTAAAAAATTAAAATTTTCTGACACACTGGTTTGTATATTAATATTTTTTGTTTTCTCATTTCAGTTAGGTTCCACAACTAGTTTCGGCCAACATGGACATCATCAGGAGAGAAAAATCCCTACTTATTAGTAGCAGTGAACTAAAGGAGTGAATGACTGATTCTGAAGAAAGTGAACTTTGTCTGTAGTTTTCATTTGTTTTTGGGGGTTTTTTTTGGTGTGGGGGGTATCGTTAATTTTGGTCAGTCCTTGTGTTGGTCAAACGCACTCTTAAGTTGTTTTTAAGATAGAGGATGGGATATTCCTGACTTTCAGAATTACCTCCTTGGGTAATTTGGTAGTTTTATAGGTTGCTGGGAAGGGGATGTTTGTGTTAAGCATATGTTAGTTCTTTGACAGTGTGTGTGATGTGTACATGTGTATATATTTGTGTGAGTGTGTGTATAAGTGTGAGATCTCAACGCTTTTGCAAGCATGTCTCTCTTGTGTGGGTGAGAAATGTGGGTAGGGCTTGTTTTATGGGGTTGTATATTAATTATATTGTTGTTAAATTTGTGGTTAAGCCCGTCTGGCCGAAGTGTTTTGAGGCGCAATATATATATATATATATATATATATATATACATATATATATACATATATATATACATATATATATATATATATATATATATATATATATATATATATATATATATAAAAGTGAACATAGAAGTCAACACTTAGAGGCGACAATCTGTTTCATGCTAGATGCAATCGTGGCCCGGCGATTGCATCTAGCATGAAACAGACTGTCGCCTCTAAGTGTTGACTTCTATGTTCACTTTTATATTTACACACGCTCTATCTCTGATATTGAGCACTTTATCCCATGAATATAGCACACTTTAAGACTATATTTCTTCATATATATATATATATATATATTCATACATGTTTTATTAAATGATATAGACAAGTGTTGTCTATTTATTTTATGTAAATTCTTTTCATATCGTCTGATAAGCTTAATAACATTATCATTAAACGAAGAAAGAAAATCACAATATTGATACATATTTTTTAATCCAATCTAAGCTTTCGGCTTACCTAAGCCATTATCAAAGATAACAATTACATTACCATATATTGAGCAATACCCGGACGAGAAAGTCATGATAGTCTGTTTCTGTTTACATGGATTATAAACGATAAACACGTGCATATAACACGCTGGAAGCGAAAATCGCACCGCAGCTCATGACGTCACACATGACCACGCGAGAGTGAATTCGAGAAGTATTAAGTATGGGAAGCCGTTGGTATAAACTAATGGCTTCTGTTACCAATTATAGGTATTTAAGAATATTGTTTTCATATTTAAATATAGTTGTGTTTACAACAAGGATTTTCCGGAATTGTGTATGCGGCCAGGCATGTTGTTTTAAATGCCTAAAAATGTTAGGGTTATCATTCAAATGTAGTGTCAAGCGTCGTGAAAGCGAGTTTCTGGTGTGACCAACATAATTATTATTTAATTCGTTGGAGATATGTATATATATATATATATATATATATATATATATATATATATATATTCGGTTATATTTGTTAATTCAGCACCCACTGAACCAACTCGTGTTTTACATTGCAACTATGTTAAGCTACACTTTCTATCGTATAATCTGGCGTGGGAAACAGTCTGAACAAGCCCAGTACGTTTAAACCCTCGGCCAGGGTGACTTGTGACTTCGGGCTAGCTCAACTCTCAATGCCTTCCAAAGTCTTGGGTCTGCAGGTAGTATTTTTGTTCCAGATACTTACCAACAGTGGCGGGCCCTGGGGTCGTTTTATCAAACCAAATACAATGCCTTTACAAACTGAGCATGGTGAGATTCCAACCATATTAAATAACTCGAGAACGGATTGCGCGGATTTGATGTCATTTGGCAATAAGGTAATCAGTGATGGTGAGCTGGCGATATAGTTTTAAGTCACTGCAATCCTTATATTTTGATCAATATATTTTCATCAAAGTAATCAAAGATGGTGACTACTTGGAAAAGTGGAAAACAGTTAATGGATAGTACTATGCATGAGAATTAAAACAAGGGAAGGAAGTAATCAGTTCAAAAGGCAGATGGAAGCTGAGTGTACTTGCTCCAAGATAACGCGCCTGTTCACGCTGCTCAGGTTGCATTGGGTGAAGTAGCCAAATGTGGCTTTGAAGTGATACCCAACGCCCCCCTTACTCACTATACTTAGCTCCATCTGACTTTTTCTTAAAAGCAAATCCTAGCGACGAGGTCGCCATTTTGGAAACATTGATAAGATCATATGAGGAGTTTTTGGAGGATCAGGGCGCCATCTTTTTCCGTGATAGGATTGCAACGTCGGACCAAGTGAACTGATGGCAAGATGGAATATAATGAAAAATACTGAAAAAAATTGTCTAGTTTCTCCAACTCCTTCCGAGTGAGGCTTAGAACGTTTTTATCGACCTCCGTGCTATCATTTCATCATTGTCGATCAGGCTCTGGGTTTTCTACAATCAATTGAACGTTTGCATTCACAACGAGGCTTCATGCTTTCAACGTCTACTGAGTCTCGAGTTCACTCCAGACCTCACGTAGAACTCATATATACAATAAGATGTTAAAGATCGTGAAAAGAAAACTACTCCAGAAAGTACCCGACTCTTTCTAACATGCTTTATCTTTACCTTACTCACACCAGATCAAAAGTGGAGTGTAGCTGCCAAATACCGGCTTTCTAACCTTGCGAGAATTCAAAATCGTTTACGCGTGTCGTAGAGGGTCAGTTTTCGATCTGCAAGCCCCTGTCCCCAACAGACGCAACCCTACCACTACTCGGTGGTTATTTCCGTGACAATTGTTCAAATGATCTACATTTTTATTTGCAGCTAGATCTTTAGAGTTCAAAGATTTAAGACTAGTACTCGCTATACTACATCCATGTAGCCGAATCACCCTCATTTCTCCCATGTACCAAATGTTAAAAAAATACCCTCATCTTTTTACCACTGAACTGTCACTTCCTTTAATTCAAGGGTGAATCGTTATCTATCCTCCTTATTTTTTAATAATCTTCATTTTGACTAATTGTTGAGTCTTGACTCATTCTTGAATCTCGCCTATTGCATGGAATAATAATGTAACACATAATGTACTTAGAACAAGAATGTATTATAACAAGAAAGTGTACACAATAAGTACATATAGTATTTCTGTATATTTCTGGGAAGACGTTCCTGGAGAATGTGTTGACTAGTCGCAGTCGATCAGAGTCTCTAGTTGGATCTCGTGATTCCTCCTCCCTCGTCTTCCGGTACCAACCATTATTTATATAGTTGGTAGTCACCTATGCAGATTAGGTGGATCCCACCACAACACTAATGCATACTCTTTAAATCTTAGATCTTTCATCCGGTGACCCTGTACTGTGAGTGACTTTGACGTCTTGTATTTAGTAAACTTTTGTAAAATAAAAATGTACAATCGAATGCTAATTTCACTAGCAGTCAGTATAATAAGCCACATAATTTAATTAATCATTAGGACTTTAATTAATTAATTAATAATTAATTAATATTAATTAATATTAATTAATAGAGCTCGTGGTAGAGTTTGATCGGGAAGAGAAATTGCATTTTTATGATCAGAGTTCTATCGGTGAGAGCTATGCTAAGGAGAGCCAGAAGAAAGGCCTAACTAGAAACTGCAAGAAGGCAGATTGCGTTCTGGCTAGCCAAAGAGACAGATCAAGTTGCCAGCTATGCATTGGGAATGTCAAAATTCACCGGATGCGAGCATA
Organism: Acanthosepion esculentum; assembly: GCA_964036315.1. Classification (NCBI taxonomy): domain Eukaryota; kingdom Metazoa; phylum Mollusca; class Cephalopoda; order Sepiida; family Sepiidae; genus Acanthosepion; species Acanthosepion esculentum. The sequence goes on along the minus strand of OZ038493.1, from coordinate 82,978,888 downwards.
TTTGCATAGTATTGTAACAGGATTATGTAATGGATAGCAGCTTGGAATGTGAAGTCAGAGAGCCGGGTTCGATATCCAGTCATGTTCGTTGCATTCACTTACGCGAAAGATACGAATTTATCTCTTCCCCCACCCTGACCCTAGTTCTTGGTTGAATAGCAGGAAAGACTGAGTTCTCTAACTTTGGTTGCCAACAAGTCTACTGTAGAAAGAAATAGCAACCTACTGCAGATAAACCTTCTACCGAGTCAGTCATGAATCGAAAGAGACATGATCGCCTAAGTATATATCACATAAGGTAATTAACTGACTGAGGAACAGATAATGCAAAGTGTCCCAACAAAACTCTTAAGCGAATAGCGAAAGGTGCCTTTGCGAATCTGAACATAGTAATAAAAGATCGGAAGATGTTATTCATAAGGACATTTTCCGATCGTTTAATATATTAAAAAAAAAGTGCTAGATTGCTTTGTAATACCTCATGTTCTATATGACAATAGATTTTGGACAGTTTGCTCACAAATGAAGAAGAGATTGGGATACGGCTCGACTGACCAATCCGAAGAGAGTGATTAACGAGGGTACTTTAACCCTTTGAATCCTGCATTCCTGAACAATTTTAACTCTTCTGCCTGAGCTCCTGAGTCAAAATTCGCAAATAATTCTTACGTAATTTTTCACGGTAGATATAAAAATAGTTACAAGTGTTTACCACCGTTCAACCGGTGGCTGCGCATTATATCATTTTTCTTCACCACTGTTCAACCGGTGACTGGGCATTAAGTCATTTTCTTCGACCACCGTTCAACCGGTAGCTGAGCATTAAATCCTTTTTCTATACAACCTGTTTTACGGTAGATATAAAAATAGTTATAAATGTTTACCCACCGTTCAACCGGTGGCAGTGTATAACGTCATTTTTCTCTACTACTGTTCAACCGGTGGCTGGACATTAAGACATTTTTCTCTACCACCGGTTTTACGGTAGATATAAAAATAGTTACAAGTGTTTACCCACCGTTCAACCGGTGTCTGGGCATTAAGTCATTTTTCTCTACCACCGGTTTTACGATAAATATAAAATAGTTACAAGTGTTTACCCACCGTTCAACCGGTTACTGGGCATTAAGTCATTTTTCTCTACCACCAGTTTTACGGTAGATATAAAAAATAGTTACAAGTGTTTACCCACCGTTCAGCCAGTGGCTGCACATTGTCATTTTATTCGACCACCGTTCAACCGGTGGCTGGGCATTGAGTCATTTTTCTTGACCACCGTTCAACCGATGGCTGGGCATTGAGTCATTTTTCTCGACCACCGTTCAACCGGTGGCTGGGCATTGAGTCATTTTTCTCTACCACCGGTTTTACGGTAGATATAAAAATAGTTACAAGTGTTTACCCACCGTTCAACCAGCTAGGCATTGTCATTTTTCTCTACCTCTGTTCAACCGGTGGCTGGGCATTACGTAATTTTTCTCTTCCACCCGTAAAGCAGTGGTCAGGGATCAAAGGGTTAAGGATAATCGGGGGCAAAATCTGGTAACAATCAGAAAAAGACGGTTAATCTTTCGGAGATACGTAATGAGAAAAAAGGCTTGGAAAATTGAATACCCACAGGCGTTTGAAAAGAAAGAGGAAAATGAGGAAATAACGAGTAAACTACTTGATCGTTTTGGGTAAATAGATGGCAAGACAAGGACCACAAAACTTGATTGATTGTTTACTTTTTTACGACATATCAACCCTTTGTGGATAATTTAAAACCGAAAAATATTTCAGATTGTAAGAGGTTACTTAATTTACCCGATGTTTTCAAGCGGTCCACCATCTAGATACTGACCGGGTTCAACACTGCTTAACTTCAGTGATCGAACGAAAACTGGTGTTTTCAGCCTGATTTGGCCATAAAGCCTCAAAAACAGAAGAGTTGGCAAAATCCCAAGATTTACTGAGAGCAACCAAATAGAGGAAGTTGCAGAGAGCCATGTTACTCAAACCCTAAAAGGAAATGGCATATCAGAGAAGAAATATATGTATCCAATCTCAAGTTCTTTCTCTCGACAAATTCTTCTTCAAGCAAGTTTTTTTTTTCTTTACTAACAGGCTTCGCCCGGTTGCTATCGCTTCGCAAAGTAAGATATATTCACTACTTGAAATCTTTGAAACAAAGATTTTAAATGAACATTTAATTCATAAATTGGCTTCCTATAGTTAAGGAAAGTTTTACAAATAGATGCCAACTTGTTGAAGGCCAAGTAAAATGCAAATTTCAAAGACTTTTCTGCACTATATAAGACAATATTCCTAAACAGAACTATTTTTGATATGAAAATCAAAACAATCTTCGAATAAAAGAACAGTAATGAAGAACACTTAATTAATGAAATAAACTTTTTAAAAATCAATATGCAAATTAGTTAAACCTGAAGAGTGATAGTATATAATATATAATATAGATATTGAGCTTTTTGTGTAAATTACTATAAAGTAGAGATGATATTCACCTGGCACAGGAATTCGTCCCTGCGCTGGTAGTATCAGGGCTACGGCTAGCTTGGACTGGCTATGACAAGCTTAGACCAGCTTGGACAACCTATGACTAGAAATTAGACCAGCGGCCCGAGTGAAGACACTCGGGTCCCCACGTTAAAAACCGACCTTGTGTCACAACCTGACTCAGTGGGGGAGAAGTAAATACACTTACCTGCTCCAGGGATACGTCTCTGTGCTGGTAGTATCACGGCTACGACTAGGTTGGACCAGCTCTGACCAGCCTGGACTAGCTATGACTAGCCTAAACCAGCTATGACCAGCATAGACCAGCGTCCTGAGTGAAAACACTCGGGTCACCACGTTAAAAACTGACCTTATGTCACCACCTGACACAGTGGGGGGGGGGTCATGTAAATATCTACTATAAAGTAGAGATGGGGATTTTTAATCTCAGAATTGAGCTCCAATTTTGCATTTATTCATATAGATTCCTTAATATATGTTTTCCTTAATTATCTATTATGTTTCTCTTCTAATGTTAAATGTATAACTAATTCTATTTTCCCATCTTTACACTATATTAATTTTATCTTATAAAATGTTCTGTCACCCGTACGGAAAATAAGGATCTACGTACATCAAATCGTCTTTAAATTAAGTGGCAGCAGAAGAATTATCATTGAACTTTTAAAAGGTAAACTTAAACATCAATTCAATACTTAAATGCAATGATCAATTTTGAGTTCTTCTGTAGTTTATTGATGCCTATCGCATCTACTCCTCCCCAGCTATTGTGATGATGACCAAACCAAGAATCCTCCACAGGAGCTAGCTTAAAATTTTAACTTAGCTGCAATTTTGAATACAAAAGGAAAATAAGAGTTATTTCCCTTGAACAATGAAAGCAACGATAATGGCTAGTATAATATATTAATATATATTTTTAATCTCGCATGATCTGGCAACCCTGTATCTGGGCACAACAAAAATCGTTTCATGTGCCTAGCTTTTCTAGGGATTTTCAGTGAGCTATGAATCATCGAAATGGAACCAGTGGGAGTTTATATATAAGATTTCAAGTACATTTTATTTTTATCGATTTTCTAAATATTTTATTGACTTCTTTCTAAGTATTTCATGTTGATGAGAAGTTTTTGTAGCGTGATTCACTAAGTGCGAACAGTATAACTGCAGTTTTTAAAACAATCGTGTTTTAATGAAGTTGATTAAACGAGGAACTGTTAATAATTCGTTTACATGGACGTTAACGATTCTTTTTGGTCAGCGCTCTTATCTCACGCATGTTCGTCATGGCAATATATAAAGTCCATAGCGGTTCATGAAAACATCAAACAGTTCAAGAAATTGCTAAAATTAGAATTGCAAAATTTACATATACACATTATCTATCGCTAATCAGGCCATCAGTAATCAGGTTGAGTTAGTTATCCGATAACAATGTGCATGTGGCAAGGGATCAATGTATGGATCTGATGCGAATCTGATTTTTTTATCAGATTTATACACTGGGAAGTTCTTTCTACTTGTCTTTTGTAGTTTATTTCTATTTGATTTAGGTGTTGATTGGTCGCTGAAGAGAAATCAGCAATGAATCAACACCCATCATAGCGAAAACAAATAAATAACACACTCATACCAATAAAAGCACAAGAGATTCGAGACATGACAGCAGATTAAGTCTATTCCGACATGTAGTTAGATGTATATAACCACGAATCACCGATGTAAACATGAGTTAAGTGAAAAAACATTTTCATAGTATATATATATATATATATATATATATATATATATATATATATATATATATATTGCCCTACTCTGTATTGAGCACTCATTTAAGAATAGTATTTTTTGGTTATTGCAATTTATGCCGTATGCACCAATCCTATACTTGTATATATATATATATATATATATATATATATATATATATATATATATATATGTATATATATATATATATATTGAACAATAAAAATTGTTAAAAAATTAAAATCTTCAGACACACTGGGTCGTAGATTAATATTCTTTCGTTTTTTTTTAATTATTATTTCATTTAGATTCCTCGACTAGTTTCAGCCAACATGGCCATCATCAGGAGAAAAAGTATTTCTACTTGCTGGTAGCAGCGAACTACAGAAATGAATGTATTGATGGAGAAAATGAACTTTTGTCTGTAGGTTTCATTTGTTTTTTTATTTTTTTATCTTTTTAACGTGAATTTTTTAACATTCCTTGTGTTGGTCAGTTTCTTTTAAGTTGTTATTTGAGATAAGAGCTGGATGCATTCATGCTATATTTGAATTCCCTTGGTCAGTTTGACAGTTTTATTGGTTCCTGGAGATGGGATGTGTCTCTGTTAAGTGTGTGTGTGTGTGTGTTATTTGGTTCTTAGGGAATGAGTGAATATGAGATGTGTAAGCGTGTATATTGCTGTAGGTGTGTGTTATCATTTGGCTCATTAGGGAGTGAGTGAGTATGATGTGTGTAAGTGTGTATATTCGTGTCGGTGTGTGTATAAGGGTGAGGCCTCATCACCTCCGTAAGCATGTCTGTTTTGTGTGGGTGAGAAATGTGGGTAGGTTTTGATTTGTAGGGTTATATATTAATACTATCAATATTGTTAAATTTATGGTTTAGCCCGGCTGGATAGTGTGTTTTTAAACGTCGTATCCACTTATTTTCATGGAACTCTAAAATCTTTCTAATGTTATCTGCTCTGAACTTTTCTATTCTCTCAATTATAGTGAATTTGACATGGGTTTTAAAATCGTGTTTTTCTAGGCGGAAATGTTGTTCTACAGGTAATAATTTTTCATGGTGAGTCAACTTAATTCGATTGCGATAATTATTAATTCTGTAGTGAAAGGGCCATTCAGATTTTCCTACATATTGTTTCTGGCATAGTGTGCATTCTAGGAGGTAAATTATGTTATGACTTCTACAGATAGAATCGTGGTAGATTTTGAAAGTAGATTTAGTGACTGAGCTAGTGGATGAATTCGTGTGTCTAATGTGGTTGCAGCATAAACATCTTTTGTTGTTACATGGTTGGGAAAATTCTGTTGTTTTTGTTGTTAGATTATTACGGATTACCTTGTCCCCTGAAATGTGGTTACTACCTATGATTTCTTTTAGGTTCTTAGGTCTACGATATGCTAGAAGGCCGGATTCCGTAAACAAATTTTTTATGTCTGGTTTGAGATGTAGTATTTCCCAGCGACTTTTGATTATTTGGGATAGTGGAGGCAGAGAGGGGTTGAAAGTGGTTACTAGAGGAATGCGGCTAGATTTATTTTTTAATCTTGTACATTATGGTGTCTTCTCTAGGTGTGGAAATTGCTTTATTTATTTGTTCCCTGATTAGGTGTTGTTTATAGCCACGTGTTGAGAATCGATGCTCCAGATTTTCAATGTGTTTATTAAATTCTTCATTGTTGGAACATATCCTTCTGAGTCGAAGTGCTTGTGAATAGGGAAGGTTCTCTTTATATATATATATATATATATATATATATATATATATATATATATATATATATATATATATATATATATATATCAAACGTGGAAACAGACAATCCATGGGGTCCAGTCATTGGATGCGATAAGTTCATTTGACTTATCGTTCCCATTTATCCTGATATATCTCAACGTATTTCTCCTTACATACAGTTTTGTGTTTCTTTCCTTCTAACCTGAAGAAGCCAAAGGGGGCAGGCGCTCTCGGCGAAAGGCGTCGTTTGTAGGTTTTCTACTCTGTCTCATTGTCTTCACTTTTGTTTCGGATAATATTATACATCTCGCCATATATATATATATATATATATATATATATATATATATATATATATATATATATATATATGTGTGTGTGTGTGTGTGTATGTGTGTGTGTGTTTGTGTGTGTGTGTGTGTGCATACATATATATATATATATATATATATATATATATATATATATATATATATATATATATATATATATATATATATGAAAGGAAGACGTTATAGTATTTCCAACAAGAGAAAAGTGTCTGAATGCCGATAACTACTCCATCATTTCTCGGACCAATCTTAATTGTTTTATAACCCTTCACGCAGAACTTTTCACTGCTAGTTCAAGAAAGACATTTGGATCACAAACACAAAAAAGGGAATGTCTCATATCGAAAATATTTAACATAGAAAAACGTAAATCCAACAAAATTAATATTTTTAATAATATGTGGAAATCTCCACTCTTTGCCTATATATATATATATATATATATTGGACAGGAGTAGATCTTTATCCATTGTTTCCTGTTTTGGGTTTCCGATTCCTTTTAAAATCTTTTCGTTCTCTTTCACCCCTAATATCCCGGTACGTCTTAGTGGCATTATCGCCTTGCTTATGGGAAATTGATTAAAATAAAAAGGTCTTTCTTGTTCATTTCTCATAAACCGTGACAGTCACTGATTTGAGGACTTTTTGCAATTAAATATTGTATATGTTTTGCTGAACTTTTGAGAGCACGGTACATCACGTGTAAAAAAATATATTTTCTGCTTATAGTATGTCTATATTAAATGCTGAGATTTTTTTTTTACGTGCGACGATCTTAAATATTTCTAAATTTATTTATAGCTTCGTAACGCCAGACAGCAAAGCCACTTCAATCTCCTTTGGCTGATGTTCAACAGGTCAGTATTGGTTTGGCCAGGCGAGAGTAGGCACTTTCAAAAGAATATATTCGAAGTTCTCTATGATCTTACTACTTTCACTGTAATTACTGGTCATTAAAGCTAACTTGACCATATTGCTCCCGACCTACCATCTTGAATTTACTGTCTTCTGCCAAGCAATACTGACCACATTAACTCATGTCCTAAAATCTTGACCATCGTGCCTACTGTTTTAGAAATTGAACAAATGGCCTCCGATCTTACAGACTTGAACATAGTGCATCCTGTCCTAGAAATTTGGTTATAATGTCTTCTCTGTTATAAATTCGGCTATAATCATCTTTTCCTATAAAAATGAAGATACTTTTTAAGCCTTATATTTTTACCACATTGCCGCCTGCTTTGCAAATTTAATCATATTGCCTCATGCTCTACAAATTTTAACATAATTCCTCCTGTACTACAAACTTAACCATATTAGCTCTTGTCCAACAAATTTGACCACAGTGAATCATGACCTAGAAATTTTGCCATATTGCTTCCTGTAAAAAAAAAGCCCTAACACTATTGCTTTGTGCTTAAAAAAAAAATTACACTGAATTGATTGATCCTCATTCCCTTCAGATTCCATTCGTAAGGAGGAAGTTACACTCACACAGCTTCTTCACCAAAAGAGGCGAACCATGGATACACGATCGCTACTCTACCGCTATTGCCATGGCAGATGTCCGTGCCAACAACATTCCTTGGTATGAACATCCATGCCACGTACAATGAACTGACTCATCCTCATTCCCTTCAAATTCCATTAGTAGGGAGGAAGTTCTATTCACACAGCTTCTTCGTCGAGACTGTTGCACTATGGAACTGATCTAAAAAGTTGTTTCTCTACAATCTTAAACTTTGTTATTTTCCTTATATGCGGTTTTTTTATTGGCCTTTTCGAGCAAACTTGTTTGGACAAGTTGAAGCTTCTGGCTGTTGCAAATGTGCTTTTAATATTAATTGCGTTTTAAGAACTCTAAATGAATAATGGACCTTATAATCCTACTACACGCCTAACGGATACCTGTCTTGGAAGGAGAATTTGGATATTTCTCTGTCAGCTATGGAAATTTACATTTGTCAATCCACTGCCTTTTGCGCTGAAGATTGTCGTATTTAACCCATAATTCATCACCTGTTATTATATATTTGAGTATCGCTTAAGTTGAATCATTCATCGTTATAATGAGTTCCTTAAAACGGAAATTACTTATGACTCATCTTAAGTAATCCGACTCCATTACAATTAATATTCAACGAGAATCAATTTGAAAACGCCACGAAGTAATCGAGATGCCTTAGTAGTGAAGAATTGGTATATTACACCTGACAATAAGTCATCAGACTGATTATATGCAACCAATTTCTTCAGATTTAGCCTGTACCGTTGGCAATAAAGTAGAAAGAAATCTGTCCAGATGGGCTAGACGTGAAATCTTACAACATCAACGTACATTCTAAGAACCAATCAAAACAACAGTTTTTTTTCCTTTGTGAATTTTAAATCACATCATGGGTTTAAGAGTTATTTCAAATCATATAGGTCACTTGTACATGTTTCAGTCATTGGATTCGATTTGTTGTGTACTCGGACCAACATTAATTGTTTTACTACCTCTTAAGCAAGGGAATATTTTCCGCCAGTCCAAGAAGAATTTGGATTACTACCACGCAGAAAAGACGATATATATATATATATATATATATATATATATATATATATATATATATATATATCCAGGTACGATGAAAAGGAATAGATTACAATTCCAACGTTCGTAACATTTAATCCTTATGATTCCTTATTTTTTTCTTTTTGTGGGGAGAAGGGAAGAGGTTCTATTTTGGTTTTAAATCTAAATGAATCGTTCACTCACCAGTAATTTACAATCGCCTGATGAGATGCATTGATACGCATTGAAACACGACTGGAATTGTGTAGCGATTTTTACATGCATTCGGTGTAATATCCTTATATATATATATATATATATATATATATATATATATATATATATATATATATATGAAAAAATGTAATTCTAAGGTGTGCTATATATATGGGATAAAGTTCTTAATATCAGAGGTAGAGCGTATGTAAATATGTTTCTTTAAATGTTCTAAGATGGAATTATTCTCATATTATAGGCAACGTAAGTCGTCTCGTCAACGTCGTCGTTGTAAAACCAACATATGTATGAACATTTTTATCAGAGATACAATCTCCCAAAGGAGATTTAAAGTGATATACAATGTTGGTATTTTGTAAGATGCTAGTTGACGGAAAATAATTGTTTTGAGTGACCAGGTGGGTTGTATTAAATTTAGAATAGTATATAATTAATTTTATTTCTTTACTTGGGTCAGTGGGGAGATATATTATGAGTCTTTTAACAATTTTTTCCCTCCTGCTTATAGTTGGAATGCATTTGATATGTTTAGAGTTATTTCATGATGTATTGTGTTCATGTTTCTTTATTTTTTTAAATTTTTATATTCGCAATAAGCTCATCTAATTTGTTCATAAACAATGTAATTAGGCAAGTCATTATTAATGAGGGTTCGCGTAATATTTTTTAATTCAGTGTAGGAAATCTTTTTTTGTTGAAGAGTTTGCTTTTGCACGGTTTATTAAGTTTCGTATAATAGTTATTTTGTCATAGGGCATTCACTTTTATAGTTGAGAGTGCACGTGTTTATGCTTGTAATTTTTTTGTTTTATATGACGAGGGGATAGTAAATGTATTAGTCTATCAATATCTGTCTATGTTTCTGAGATAAGGTATTATGTACATTATTTACATTATTCGGACTGTTGTCCTCATCTTTGACGCCATATTTATCACAACGTTTCGGCCGTTGTACGCTCCGGCCTTCTTCAGGTGGTTGGAATGTCGAACTGAACCCTTTATTTCGCTCATTGTTCTAGTTCTACGGGCCATGTTTAATGGATGTCAGTTATCAGTTATCTCCTGTTAATTTCCCTCTGAAAGTTCTCCACTGCCTTAACTGGGTATTGAACTCACACTCTTCGCTTCCTTTATCCACTGTGCCATGTGTCTTTGAGGACACATGACACAGTGGATGAAGGCGTTAGTTAGGTCCAGTGACAGCACCCAAAGAGTGTGAGTTCAATACCCGGTTAAGGCAGTGGAGAACTTTCAGTGGAAATTAACAGGAAATAACTGATAACTGACATCTATTAAACATGGCGCGTGGAACTAGGACAGTCTATCCCAGTGAGCGAAATAAAGGGTTCAGTTCGACGTTCCAACCACCTGAAGAAGGCTGGAGTGTACAACGGCCGAAACGTTGTAATAATTTTTTTTTTTAAGCTTTTCACCCCAAGCAAGGCTGGAAGCCACTAACACGCAAGGGGTTACAGAAGGTTTGGAGGAAGAGCAGATAGGAGTGGTAAAGGAGAGGATGTGGACAAAGATAGTGGATCGATCAAGGCAAGGGGGTTACAGAAGATTTGGAGCGAGAGCAGATAGGAATGAAAGGGGGAAAGGATGTGGAGAAGGGAAGTGGATAGATCAAGGCAACTGGAGATGTCGATTGACGTTACACTTAAATAGTTGGAGATTATATTTGTCAGGGAAACAGGAATAAGGAAGGGAGTTCCACAGGCGAGACATGAAGCTGTTGGAGTAGAAGAGACGTCTACATCTAACAGTTTCAACGGTGAAAGGGTGGGAACGGGATGCCAGCCTCGTAGGACGCTTAAGTTCATGAGGCCTGGGGACCAGCGAAATATGGCAACAAAGATGAGTACAATAGTCTGAATAATGTAAATAATGTAATCTATCAATACATCAAAAAACGGGATTTTATTGTCATTAATTTCGTATGGGAACTTAAGTATGTTTTTTTTAAAGTTTAATTTAAAGGTAAGTAATCTATGTATTTCGTCTATGTCTTTGACTCATTTTTTAACCCATTCACCCCCAAGCAACGGGGGATGCCACTAACACGCAAGAGGTTACAGAGTGGGAACCAGAGTAAAGAGGCGTAATGGAGGAAAGGATGAAAAGAACGATAGGGGATAGATCAAGGCATCTAGAGACGTCGATTGACATTACATTTGAATAGTTGGAGATTATAGCTATCAGGGAAACAAGTAATAAAATGAGAATGTCATCTACATATCTTATTTGGGTTTGCAATAAACTCTAAAAATCGAATTTGTTATTTTTACATATTAATACGATGTCGAGTAAATATAGACATTCGCCTATTTCAAATTCATATGTTCAACTTTATTAAGAATCTTTATTAGGTCTATTATATTTTTATTGAGAGAATATACGAGAACGACGTCTAATTATCTTAGCCAAGTTTAAATGGATTGGACTCTAACAATTCTAGGAAAAGACAAGCAAGGACATCACTAATAAGTGTTTCAATAGCTAAGTCAAATTTTTGCTTATAGATATGAGAAGATTAATTTATATAATTGTATGATTTTATGGACAAGTAGAGGAAGTTTTTCTTTGGATTTTTGAGGTGGTTCTTTAATATGTTTAGGTATTTTGTAACGGGCATATTTCTTTAAAATGGTTTGATATTTAAACTAATCCATTAATTTCTTGGAGCTTCGAAAGGACAAGTCGTCTCTCCTTAAAGACTGAACGCCATGAATTTCACTAACGTTGATTAACAAGTCAAATGCACGTGTAACCGGATTAACCAATGAAAATCAAATGACACAAAATCAATATACCAAAATGTCCTTCTTCTTTTTCTTCATATCTCATTCTCTGATGAAGCTTTACTAGATTTGAGACATGTTGGATTGATAAACGTATATGTATATATATATATATATATATAGTTAAATCCCCACATCAATTCTGGAGACAAGACAAATTTGTATAAAATGACAATTGGAAAAAAATCTTAGATTTTGCCGACGCAAAATCTAAGAAATCTCTTAGTATAAAGGAAATTTACATTAACCAGAAAAAGGCTTCGACAGAAGCGTCTATCTTTTTAAATTTGGATTTTTTTTAATGTAACTATAGCAACAAAGACATTTCGATTTCATTTTTGCCTTGAAAAATTCGGAAGATGAAACGCGTCGCCAAAATGTAAGACTTTTTTTTCCAATTGTCATTTTATATATATATATATATATATATATATATATATATATATATAATAAGTATACATTTTTCTCGTCGGTAGCACAACGCAGTCTTCCGCTTGAGTCTTCAGATTGCATTATGCCTGATACAAAGTTACGCTACCAGTGAAGAAAAAAATGTATATCTGTTATTAATTTATAATTTATGCCTCTGTTAGTTTAAATCAAGCACTATATATATATATATATATATATATATATATATATATATATATATATATATATATATATATATATATAGAGAGAGAGAGAGAGAGAGAGAGATAGATTGATAGATAGATAGATAGATAGAGTTTTAAGATATGATATATTTATGAGTAAAATTTCTCAATATCAGCTTGTATGTAAATATAAAAGCGTACGCTGAGGTCGAGGTCAAGCGGCAACAGTCTGTTTCATGTTTGTACATAATATTCAGGCCTGATGATTGCGTTCAACAATGGAACAGACTGCCGCCGCTTGGTGTTGACCACAGTGAACACTTTTATATACCCATATATATATGTGTATATTTAGGCAGCAATCCTTCATTTATACATGTTTCATTAAAGACGACAGACAAGGTACTACGATTAAGCGTTTTATTTAATTAGTAGTTTCTTTTTTGGATACAAAGAGTGCAGAAACCGAAACATAACAGTAGAAAATACAAACATAATAACGTCATCCACCTGTAAAAAAAAAGAATAAAAATTATGGAAGCCTTAATAAAAAAAGAAAAAGCCAACACTTAATAATTTCAACTACGAACACGACCAAAACAATCATCCCTATAACTCTAGAAACATACAAACAATCTATACGCGCAATTAAGAAGCAAAAATAAACCCCCCTTTATAATGGCTAAAAGTATAGCTGAAAGCGCTCGGGATTATAGAATATTTGAACAGTTTCTACACACTGTGTGTCCCAAAATGAAAACGCTTGTTCGAACACAAGAAAAATTAAATAAAAACGGTTAATCATAGTACCTTTTCTGTCGCCTTTAATAATATATATATATTTTAAGACATTTTTATGTTTATACATTCTTTTTTATAGATACAAATATTTAAGTAAATGCTCTGTTTATAATAAACAGTATTAAACAACATTTACCGGCCTGAATATCCGAGAAATTTTCATAGAAAATATTCGTCCTCCGACAGGAATCAAACCTGTATCCTATACGGAACCGTCATTTAGCCTGACGTGCCTTTAGCCGATTTGGCCACAGAGGAGCGTTCGGTTAGCAAGATCGAATTTACTGCCTTTAAACTTCAATCTTCCATGATTCTCTCACGTACATTCATATCTGCTCAAAGCGTATCCAACTGTAAACAAATGACGTCACACATTATGAAATGAACAAAGACCGACAATTATTTTTAGATATATATATATATGGAGGGAAGATATATGATAAAATGGAAAAAAAAGTTTCGTGCGACGCGTTTCGTCCTTTAGGACTTCATCGGAGTAGGTTTGTTCACTTTTTAGGATTTCATCGGCCTAGGTTTGATGAAGTCCTAAACGACGAAGCGCCTCGCACCAAAACCATTTAACCTTTTACATCTTTCCTTCAAAATTGTTCTTCATATATAAAACTTTATTTACATTATTCGGACTATTGTCCTCATCTTTACCATAATTACACAAAACATATCTTGAAATATTAACGATTAAATTTATTCAATAAAATCGCCATTGGCTTCAACGACGGCCTACAGATGACTTCGGAATCTCCTGCAACTTTTCTGAACAGTCTCCTTCTTTAACTTGGTGAATGCTGCTATAATCCTTTCCTTCAGTTCATCTTTGGTGTTACAAAGAGTTTTGTCTATATTTCTGAGATGAGGTACTATGTACATTATTTACATTATTCGAACTATTATCCTCATCTTTGTCGCCATATTTATTACAACGTTTCGGCCGTTGTACGCTCCGGCCTTTTTCAGGTGGTTGGAATGTCGAACTGAACCCTTTATTTCACTCACTGGGATAGACTGTTCCAGTGACAGGACCCAAAGAGTGTGAGTTCAATACTCGGTAGACTGTTCTAGTTCCACCTGACATATTTAATGGATGTCAGTTATCAGTTATCTCCTGTTAATTTCCCTATGAAATTCTCGACTGCCTTAACCGGGTATTGAACTCACACACTTTTGGGTCCTGTCACTGGATCTAAGCATCGCCTTTATCCACTGTGCCATGTGTCCTTGAGGCACAGTGGATAAAGGCGTTAGTTAGATCCAGTGACAGGACCCAAAGAGTGTGAGTTAAGGCAGTGGAGAAATTTCAGAGGGGAAATTTCACAGGAGACAACAGTGAGCGAAATAAAGGGTTCAGTTCGACATTGCAACCACCTGAAGAAGGCCGGAGCGTACAACAGCCGAAACGTTGTGATAAATATGGCGACAAAGATGAGGACAATAGTCCGAATAATGTAAATAATGTACATAATACCTCATCTCAGAAACATAGACAGATATAAAACTTTATATACCGGGATCCTCAATATATATATATATATATATATATGTATATATATATATATATATATATATGTGTGTGTGTGTGTGTGTGTGTGTGTGTGTGTGTGTGTGTGTGTGTGTGTGCGCGCGCGCGCGCATATATAAGTTGAATAGTGAACATTCGTGTAGAGACGAAAGGGAAGAGACGCAGAATAATTAATATTTTTCGTCTTATTTCTGGCTCATATAACATGCCCGTCACGTTAGAATCGCTGACGACACACGCGAAAGGAAAGTCTTTCAGTAAACATATTAATTATATTACAAATATATGTACAAATATATCTAAAGATACAAGATATCACTAGTGATGTCGTGTAGAAAAAAAAAAACGATATATGAACTGCCATGACGGGAAAGGTTGCAGATTATGCTTCCATCTTTGACCGCCATGTTTTGATCATGGCACTTACAGATGACTTCTGAACGCAGGCTATTATATTAAGTTTCTTCACGCTTTATTCACACCATAAAAACATCCAGAAATGATGCATTAGATGTTACACTAGAAATTCATTACTCTTTTCATTGTTTCTAAGGACATTTTCATATCCCATAATACCTTATTTGGTTTTAGAGAGCATCTTTTTCTATTCCTATGCGGTTTATGATTTCTCTTATAAATTTTCCGTTGTCTGCAACTACGATATTCAAATATTAGCATTTCTGCACCAAGTTGATCTTGGCGTTCCAAATACGGAGATTACACTCTGCATAATGCGTGTACACACAATCAAGAAATAATTTTTGGGTTGGAATATTCATACACAACTAATAATTCTGGTTTAACCTGGTTTAATTATTTCCAATATGATGAATAGCAAAAAATAAAATGCTATGTAGTTATGTTATTTTTTTTAATAATCTCACCCCTAGCAAAACAATAAATCCACTAAGATTCAAGAAGTGGCCACTGATTATGAAATAGCATTAGAAAAAACAAGACGATGGAACAATAAAAGAATAACAATTAAGAAGACGGAAGATAATGATTAACATTACATTTAAACTTGACTGGAAAGCAAAAAGCAGAGATTTCCACAAGCGAGAAATGCGAGAGGCAGAAAGACAGTTGCACAAGCGAAAGAAGAAACAGTTAGCATAGAACTTACGGTTACATCTAGCCATTTCAACTGTAAAATGATGAGACCTTGCTGCCAATCTAG
Organism: Acanthosepion esculentum; assembly: GCA_964036315.1. Taxonomy (NCBI): domain Eukaryota; kingdom Metazoa; phylum Mollusca; class Cephalopoda; order Sepiida; family Sepiidae; genus Acanthosepion; species Acanthosepion esculentum. The sequence continues at coordinate 82,962,831 of OZ038493.1, read as the reverse complement.
TACTGCGCTTAAATTCATAAAGTCTATGTACCATAGTGAAAAGAAGAATTAGCATGAAATTATTTCAAGGAAAGGCACACAAAAGCTACATTATGGTGGTAGGAAAGTGACTGAAGCCGAGACGCCAATAAGTGAATCTTATGCGAGAGAAGAAACTGTTAGCATAGAACTTACGTTTACAACTAGCCATTTCAACGGTAAACTGGTGAGACCTTGCCGCCAACCTAGTACCGCGTTTAAATTTATAAATTCTAGGTACCATAGAGTAAAGCCCGTCGGACAATTACCAGGAAAATATTTATAGAAACGGCACAGGGAAGCGTTACGGCTGTACAATGTGACTGAAGCCGAGATGCCTGGTCAGGACCAGTATTATTGCAGTTTCTTCTTTGTATTTTATCAAGAATTTCTAAATATATAGCAAAAGCACCGATTATGTGCTTGTTGTCACTTGTCTCCATTTCTCTTGATAAAGCGTGGATGGGAGAGTTGTCGAATCGAATGATCGGAGAGTGAAATGAAAAAAGATTTTTGGTTGTTCCCGGATCTTGGCAACGCCTTCCAATAGTGACACATCTCTCTCGGTAATATTATCAGCAGCAGCTATGTTGGAACTTTAAGCGTTCTGATACGCAGTTCTTCTTCTTTTTCTTCATCTTCTTCTTCTTTGTACCGTGTTCCTTTTGAACGTGTGCTATCATGGCTCTCCACAACTTCCTATCCTTTGTAGCCCTTAGTAAAGTTTGTCTTTATATCTATTAATCTGCCTACCATTTACACAAGCTCGTTAGGCAGGGGTTATGCGCTGCCTTTATCTTTCCTTCTTGCCATCAATATGTCCTGTGAGTGTCAAAATTTCCAAGCCATCTTTCTTCATTATGTACCCAAGATATTTTAACAGTCTCTTTCTGATTCTAAGTATAAGAGTCTTTTTTTTTTTGTTTCCATTTTCTCTAAAACTTCGTTGTCGTTCTGCCGTCGAACCATGGCATCCTCAACATCCTCTTGTAGAATCTCATTTCTGTCACCTCAGGTCTCTTCTCTATCTGTGATTAGATAGTGCAGCTTTCACTGCCATCGACTAGTAGATATGCGGTTGTCAAAACATAAGTGCTTGAAAAAGAAGATAGCGTGTAGATATCAAATAACCGGATCTGTTTTGCGTTTTCTATTTTTTCAATTTCTCTCATGATCCAAAATCTCTTGGAGGATTCTAAAGCAAATGGACAAAAGGAGCGACTTCTTTTGTCTCTTTCTGTCTGCTGTGTCCCTTCCGGAGATGGCTCTCCACAATTTCCTGTCCTTTGTACAGTTCTTAGTAAATTTTGTCTTTTTGTAATCTCTCCTAAACCTGTTTCTGCTGACGCTTTAAATAATCTCGTTTGGTTGGTTTAGGTGCCGTTTTCCCCTCTTTCCTTCAGTATACCTTGTGAGTTTCAAATTCTCCAAGTCCTCTTTCCTCATTATGTGCCCTAAAAATGTCAGGTTGTTCTTATTTTAAGTATTAGCGTCCTTTCCGCTTTCATTTTCTCTTAAAATTTCGCCGTTGTTCACAAGTCCTGTCCATAGTATTCTCAGCATCCTTCTGTAGAATCACATTTCTTTTTTGCTTAAAGTTTTTTCTTTATCTGTGAGCAGATTGTTCAACATTTACTGCCATAGAGAAGGACCGTTATTGTATAAGAACTGAGCTCTCTTTTTGTTATATATCGTACCTATGAACACTAATGGGTATGCCCAAATCCTCATAAATATGTTGGACACTATTGTAAGTGGAGATAATATGCTGTGTAATTAGTCCACCACTAGCAGTGGTTTACCTACTTCACGCCGCTGGCGAGTATTGTATTTTGTTGATGTTATATAGATTACCATTTCATTTACAAACTCCGTTTTGATTATTCCTCATTCAATAACCCTTTCTAGGTTACAACAGATAGAGAGAGAGGGGGGGCAGATGAACATAGATAGATAGATAGATAGATAGATAGATAGATTGAGAGAGATGAACATAGATTAACGTAGATAGTGTTATCTATGAACACTAATGGGTATGTCCCAATCCTCATAAATACGTTGGACACTATTGCAAGGGGGAGTAATATACTGTCTAACTAGCTCACCACTAGCAGTGGTTTACCTACTTCACGCCGCTGGCGAGTATTGTATTTTGTCGATGTTATAAAGATTACCATTTTAGTTCTAAATTCCTTTTTGGGTATTCTTCATTCAGTAACACTTTCTAAGTTACAACACTTTTCTTTGTATCTAACGAAATTTTCTTGTTTCTAAATACCTTATTTAGCTTTTGGAAGGCATATGCGGTTTGATCTGAATACATATATAATCATATCTATCATGGAAGGCAGGCGAAACCACTTATGTATTTACATTTTCTTTTTCACAGTTCCTCCCATTTTTCTGTATTCCTCCACTTCTTAGTTATTTTACTCTTGCTTCTCATTTTAAGTCATTACATTTTTTTTTTATTTCTCCCCGTTTTTTTTGTTGTTGTTTTTTTTATCTACGGGATTTGCTTCTTACCATTTACAGAGACAGCTTTGTGTTTTTCTTTGAATTTCTTTCTTTGAATTTTCTTTCTTCATTCTCTTATTCTTTCTTCTGAGAAAATTTCTCTTTTTTTCTTTCTTTCTTTCTTTCTTTCTTTCTTTCAATTCTTCCTTTCTGTTATAAAGTTCGTATTACGCTTGTAGTTCTGGTTAATAATACCGTAAAGTAACACTGAAACAAGGTTGAAAGAAGAACAGGTTTAATCACACGAGAGACAAGGATTAATAATAGAGTAACAGAGAATACCATAGTTCAATGTGGCAATGCGTGCAGCTCAACGCTACGCCTAGCGACAACTGTTCCTATGAGCAGACCTTCTACTCATAGCAGATGGACGAGTTCTACAATTTCTTTAGAGACGGTCAGTCGGCTTTCTACACAACAGTTTTTCTTTCTTTAATATTCTTTCTTTCAATGGATTTTCTTCATTTATTCTTTTATTTTTTCTCTTTAGCGAGTTTCTCTATTAATATTCTTTCTTCAGATGAAATATCTTTCCTTATTCCTTTATTATCCTTCTGTCATTTTCTTTCTATCCTTTTTTCATTCTCATTCTTTGATTTTGTTTCTTAAGATGAAGTTTCTTCATTTTTTTCTTTTTTTTTCTTCTCAGTCAGTTTGGTTTCTTTTCTTTCTTTGTTTCTTTCTTAGTTTAGATGAAGTTTTTTTTTTTACTTATTTTCATTCTTCTTCTAAGGTACTTTCTTTCACATCCTTTCTTTAGATGAATTTTCTTTCTTCGTACTTTTATTATATCTTCTCGGACATTTTCTTTTTTTTCTTTCTTTTTTTATTCATTTCTTTCTTTAGGTTGAATCCTTCTTCTTCTTCTTCTTCTTCTTCTTCTTCTTCTTCTTCTTCTTCTTCTTCTATCTGTTGACATATGGAATCTATTTCCCCACATTTCTTTGCTTTCTGATTCTTGAAAACAGTTTTTCACGTTTTATTCTCCTTTATTTTATTTTCCACTTGATTTCTTTATTTTCGTTTTCATTTTCTTATAGTTTTTTTTTCATTTAGGTTAGGCTCACTATAAGTACGTAGGTCGCTGTGACTCTTCTGCTACAAGCATAAGTTTGTTTAATCTCACTCAAGCCCAAAAGTAGC
>OZ038493.1:82949153-82954153 GCA_964036315.1 Acanthosepion esculentum | reverse complement strand
TCTGATTTTGGAACCTCCGATTTTCAATTCGTTTTCTACAATCATACTTTTGTAACAACCACGCATTCGGTTTTTATATTGAAACAAAAAGAAATACATGTACGCATGATCGAAATTACAGTGCTCTTCGATAAAAGTGACTCACCTGATTTTTTTTTTACTTAAAAATTTTTTCGCCTATTGTTTTTGGGTCAAACTAATTTTTAATCTTACTAATATAAAGACCCCTTCCCGACTATCTAGTAAAAAAGTTTACTCACCCTAAGGTATTCTATTTATAATTATAATTTTGGATATAAATGAGACTTAGAGAAAAACTCTGTGCAAAAAACAGTGACTCACTTATTTCCTGCAACTAGTAATCAATAGAAACATAACCGAACAGTTTTAAATAAAGAATAATAGAGGTATAATTTATTTATAATAGGTAATATAGTTCGAAATATTTAATAATCTATGGGTCCTCCTTTATTTTGAATAACCTTTTCAACCCTTTTTGACATTGACTTGATTAAGTTCTGGCAAATCTCATCTCCAAGCATTGAATTCCATTCGGATATGCAATTCACATTCAAATCCTCTTTGTTGCTCAACTGCTTTCTCGAGAGCCTGTACTTTATAATGCTCCATAAGTTTTCTATGGGGTTGAGGTCAGGAGATTGGGGCGGCCATGTCATAACACTCACCTGCTTCTCATGAAAGTATTCCTTTATCAATTTTGATTTGTGACTGGGAGCATTAGCCTGCATAAAAATGAGCTTGGTGGGGTCGATTTGCACCCTTTCAGCAGAAGGGAGCAGACAAGACTCTCTTGAACTGTTCGCTCCTGAGGGTCTTTTCAATAGGTTTTAAGAAACCAGTTCCATGAAAAGAAAAACATCCCCAGAACATTATACTGAACGGATGCTTGACAGTACTTACTGCTAAATTCAAAGAACTTGCAAAGCTACTTCTTCGGATTTTAGATCGCTTATCCTTTGAATTTAGCTCAACTTTCGTTTCATCGGAGAAGAGAACATTTAGTAAAAAAAAAATCAGGTGAGTCACTTTTATCGAACCACACTGTATGTCATGGATCCTGGAAATAATTCACATACAAACTTAAGAAAATCTGTAGAATATATAAAGCCTTGGATGATTTCTAAATTTTGGAGAGATTGATGGTTTCTTGTTGAAATGTGAGGGAATTTTCGCAGGAACGCATTCACTTGTGATGTGCTAAACAGAAGAAAAAGGTCTCCATCAAGGTAGGTAGGTATTTCGACAATATCGATTGTAAGATGAATGTTCACATAATAATCTGATTGAAGAAGAGACTACCAAAGTTTTAGAACTAAATTTACTAAATACTAAAGGCAACTTCAGTACTTTACTAGGGATTACTGAAGACAATACATCTCACTTGGAATTCTATAGCGTGAGACACGTTAACATCAGTCTGTAAATATCTATCTATCTATCTATCTATCCATCTCTGTTCTTTCATTATCTATTATATATATATATATATATATATATATATATATATATATATATATATATATATATATATATATATATATATCAGTCTGTTCATATCTATCTTTCTATGCAGTTCTGTTCAAATCTATCTGTCGATCTATCTGAGTCTTTTCATATCTATCTATCTATCTATCTATCTATCTATCTGCCTGTCTATCTATCTATCTATCTCAGTCTTATCTATCTCAGTCTTATCTATCTATCTATCTATCTATCTATCTATAACAGATTTTTCAAATCTATCTCAGTCTTTATCTATCTATCTATCTATCTATCTATCTATCTACCTCAGTCTTATCGATATATCTATCAATCTATCTATCTATCTATCTCAGTTTTATCATATATATCTATCTATAAATCTATCTATCTCAGTTTTATCATATCTATCTATCTAAGTCTATTCATATCTATCTTTCTATGCAATTCTGTTCAAATCTATCTATGTATCTCAGTCTTTTCATATCTATCTATCTCTCTATCTATCTATCTATCTCAGTCTTTTCATGTCTATCTATCTGTCTCGGTCTTATCTATCTATCTATCTATCTATCTATCTATCTGTCTGTCTGTCTGTCTATCTCAGATTTTCAAATCTATCTATCTATCTCAGTCTCTTCATCTCTATCTTTCTATGCAATTCTGTTCAAATCTATCTCTCTATCTATCTCAGTCTTTTCATATCTATTTATCTATCTAAAGCTTTTCATATCTATCTATCTATCTATCTCTCTATCTATCTATACTTCTATCTATCTCAGTCTTATCATATCTATCTATCTATCTCGGTCTTATCTATCTATCTATCTATCTCAGTTTTATCATATCTATCTATCTATCTCAGTTTTATCATATCTATCTATCTATCTGTCTGTCTGTCTGTCAATCTGTTAATATCTATCTATCGATCTATCTAAGTTAATATCTATTCATCTTTCTGTTTAAAGCTAGCTAAATCCCTCACACTCATTTTCTCACATTTCATTTTTCTCTCCCTATCTCTTGTATATATATATATATATATATATATATATATATATATGCGTGTATGCGATGACGCGAGGAATGTACGACAAGACGGATAAAAGTTTTCATCTGATGCGCTTCGTCCTTTAGAACATCATCTGACTAAATGTGTTACTTTGTTGCGACTACATTCCACAAAAACTCATCCAGCATCCTTCATTCAGGTGTATGTGTAGTCGGCCGAATGTAACAAAGAAAGAAAACCCTTCACCCGAAAACATTTTTCAGTTGTCATACATTTTCTTTCAATAATGTTCTTGATATATAAAATTTACATATCGTTATCTCATATATATATATATATATATATATATATATATATATATATATATATATATATATATATATATATATATATATATATAAAGAATAAATATATATATTTCATTTTTATACTTTGTAGAATCGCCATTATTCACTTCTACAGCAACCAATCTCTTCTTGTAGTTCTGAAGTAATGATTTTTAAATTTTAGTTTGTATTTTGTTCCATTCTTCTTCGCATAAGAACTTCAAACCTATTTTTGTTGAAGCTCTCGATTGGATTTGAATTTTCAAATAACCTTACAGATTCTCAATTGGGTTTAAATCTGGGAACTGACTTGACCATTTCAGGATATTTACATTATTTTGTGAAAGCCATTTTTTCATAGATTTTGCAGTGTGCTTAGGATCATTATCTTGCTGGAAGATTCAATCAGGAGGAAGTTCAAGATTTTCAACCGAAATCATTAAATTTGCTTCCAAAATATCTTGATATGACGCGGCAATCATTCTACCATCTATTACTGATATGTTGCCAGAACCTTTTGCAGAAAAGAACAACCCCAAACCATGATGCTGCCACCACCAAATTTCACTGTTGGAAGTGTGTTCTTTCGTTTGAAAGCATCACCATCTTTTCTCCATACATGATTTCGAGAATTACGTCGAAACAACGCAATTGTGGGTTTTTCTGTCCATAATACGCTTTCCCAAAAAGATTTTTTAATACTTATGTTCATGAATCTGGCATCTTTGTGTCTTTTCAATAGCAGTGAAGTTTTCCCAGGGGAGAGTGATTTTAAGTTGTTCCTATGAATTTCATTGTTTATTGTCCGTTTAATGACAAAGATTCCTGATGAAAGCAAATCATCCTGCAACTCTAGACGAGTAACCATCCGATATTGTTCAAGTTGACGCATTAATTTCCTCAAAGATCTTGCAGAAATCCTCCGTTCTGTTTGTATTCTTTAGGCTAAAACTAACTACGGATGACATTATTGGAACAGTCTAGAATATTCTATTAGAAAATTGTAGAGTATCAAAGCAATTTAAAAAGTTTTAAAATCTGTAATTTGTACGAATACTTTTTTCACCCATTAAAATGGATAAATTGGATTTATTTCTATTAAATCAATTTTTTTTGTTTTCTATGCATATTTAGTTATTATGCATCTGTGTACAGTTAATTATATGAAAATTATGTTTATTCATTATTTGGAAATATAATAAATTTAAAATTTGTATGTGTATGAATATTTGTTTCCACTCAAGATATGCATATTTTATTATTATATGCACACCCAGCACATATACATACATATATATATATATATATATATATATATATATATATATATATATATATATGTGTGTGTGTGTGTGTGTGTGTGTGTGTGTGTGTGTGTGTGTGTACACAGATAGATAACTGTGAATCAAATGACATAGATAGATAGATAGATAGATAAATAAATAGATAGATAGATAAAAAATTGCATACACTTAGCAAAAGGTTTTATATATATATGCACACGGATAGATAAATATGAACCGAATGAGATAACTAGATAGATAGATAGATAGATAGATAGATAGATAGATAGATAGATAGTTGTGAATAGAATAAGAAACAAAGAATAGATAGATAGATAGATAGATAGATAGATAGATAGATAGATAGATAGATAGATAGATAGATGTGAATCGAATGAGAAAGAAAGAAACAAAGAAAGAAAACCAAAAACGTTGGGTTTCGATCCCGGCTTGAAGCAATCGGACGTCTAGGCACACTGAAGAGCTGTCTGTGGATATATATATATATATATATATATATATATATATATATATATATATATATATATATATATATATATATATATATATATATATATATCGCCAGGTCATCTTGTTTTAAATCTGCCTATATTTATAGAAAAAATATGCCCAGTATTGGGAATAAATCGTTTGTAGTATAAAAAACGCGAAACAGATTCACCATGTAGTTTTCACTGTAGTTTTGTGGGCCTGTCTTTCTGTGCATCAGTGTGCTTTTCAAGTATATCTAAGTTATGTTATATGCGTGTCATGTCTTATCACCTGTACGTATGTGTAGATCTGCTCTTCTACTTGTAGGATTATATATACATCGCCTTGTGTATTTAATGTATGTATCATGTATAGCGTATTTTATAT
>OZ038493.1:82834153-82941653 GCA_964036315.1 Acanthosepion esculentum | reverse complement strand
GACCCTACCACCACCATCACTTACTAAAAACAGCTTGTCACAGAATGAAGACATTTTGGAAGCTCGCTATGCAATAAAGTGTTGTGTTGACAGAGATGGTCATCAAAACTATCCCTCCTCCTTCCTACACTCTAGAGCTTGTTTGCTGTAACTTTTGGTTGGTACCCAGTGTCCTGGGTATGACGATAAACTACTCTGGCAGTAAGGTCTTTGATTGGGAGGTTTGGGGAAATACGGAACCACCTCTTAATTGCTGTTGTTCCCAGGTTCACTCTGACACGGGTTGGTAGCACCTGTTAAGGTCCAGGCTAATAAGTAAGTCTAAAACTGAGCTCAGTATAATAATGCATTTTAATTAAATAAATGATCGAATTTAGAAAACGCTTCAACAGAATGCAGAAATCACTGGACGGAAAGTTTCTTCCAATTTTGGGACTGATCGGCAGTAGTATTCACTACCGAGAATCGAACCCAGGCCGTTAGGATATGACGCCAATGTCATACCGACTAGACCAAACTAGACTCGATATAGTGCCTGCTCTTCACAAATTCTGTTGTGTGACTCAGCCAAGATATACCAACGGACTATGACGACATGAGTCACGTCTTCTATCCCCAAGCCGCTCCAGAGCATTAGAAGCCGGTTCAAGCAAGGATATATAAATATATATATACACACACACACACACATACATACATATATACATATATATATATATTCTTTTTATTATTATTAAGGGGATTTAAATAATCATACATTTTTATAGTAAAAATTTCCAACAATAGATTTTAGTAGTAAAAAAAAACACATTTACAGCAAGAGATTTAAATAGAAAACGAAAATTCAGCAATCAATTCTAGTAGTAAAAAATTGTAGCAATATATTTTAATTGTAAAAGAAATACCAGTAACAGATTTTAATAGTAAAATGATTCTAGCAATTGATTTTAATAGTAAAAAAATATTAGCAATATATTTTAGTAGTAAAAAAAATTTAGCAATAGATTTTAATTGTAAAAAACTTATAGCAATATATTTTAATAGTAAAAAAATTTTAGCAATAGATTTTAATAGTAAAATAATTTTAGCAATAGATTTTAATAGTAAAATAATTTTAGCAATAGATTTTAATAGTAAAATATTCAACAACAGATATTTATAGTAAAAAGAAATTCTACCAATAGATTTTAATAGAAACAAAATTTCATCAATAGATTTTAATAGGAACAAAAAAAATAAAAGCAAAGAAAATTAAATTTCGGCATTAAATGACCCATAAAGAGTTGATATGTCTTTAAACAAACTAAAAGAATCATTCCCCAAGTTTAAAGAGAATCTCAGGTTCAACAGTTTTGAGGATGACAGAGGTTGCTGGACACTTTCAATTTCTATGATTATCATGTGAGAGTTCATGAAATTACTTGAGATCTACGACAAGTGCAAGTCAGTTGATCCTACTTTCAAGGGATTAGAGTTTTACACTTCTTTGAAATTAATAAATTACTCTCCTGATAAAATCTGAAAACCTTGCATGTAGCATGTGTGTCGTGTGATTGTGAATACGGGAGAGTGTTGTATATAAGGCGATAGAATAACGTACCTACAGAGACTGAAGCTCAAGAGACATAGAATAAAAACTAAGTATAAATTATAGTTTGATTTGTTTTAATATTGGGGCGTTAAAATGTATATGATCTAAAATTGCCTGAACTGTTTAAATGATAGTCTAACAAGTGCACAGACTGACAGCCACTTACAGAAAAAACACTTTATTCGTTATATAATTTTGCTGTTTTTTTTTATATTTTAGCACTCCTTTCATACATTAATTATTTATTTTATTTATAACCACCTCAGTATTTTCAATCTGTAATATAATTCACATGGACTTCTATTATTACGGGACAAAAAACAAAGCTTTGAGAGTGTAAGAAGCATTGAATCCAAGAAAAAAGTTTCAAATTATTATTTGTTCACCTTTCTATTTTGGGGATGATTAGATTAAATTTTCCTTTTCAGTCTTTCTTTGAAAAAGAATTTAAATCAATTGACATAAGTAATTGTTTCGTTTAATATTTGAGATCTGCTTTCATAAATATCCATCTATCTATCTATATATCTATCTATATATCTCAGACTGTTCATATCTATCTATCTATCTATTTCAGTCTGTTCATATCTATCTATCTATCTATCTATCTCAGACTGTTTATATCTATCTATCTATCTATCTATCTATTTCAGTCTGCTCATATCAATCTATCTATCTATCTATCTCAGGCAGTTCATATCTATCTATTTCAGTCTGTTCATATCTATCTATCTATCTATCTATCTCAATCTGTTCATTATATATCTATCTATCTATCTATCTAGATATCTATCAATCTATTTATATATATATATATATATATATATATATATATATATATATATATATATATATGTCTATCTTTCTACCTGTCTGTTTCAGTCTGTGAGCATCTGTCTGTCTGTCCGTCTGTCTGTCTCTCTGTCTCTCTGTTTCTCTCTCTCTCTCTCTCTCTCTCTATATATATATATATATATATATATATATATATATATATATATATATATATATCGTCAGGTCTGAGGATTGGGTCTAGCATGAAACAGCCTGTCGACTCTAAGTGTTGACTTCAATGTTCACTTTTATATTTACACACGCTCTATCTCTGATATAGACTACTTTCTCCCATAAATATAGCACACCTTAAGACTATATTTCTTCATATATATATATATATATATATATATATATATATATATATATATATATATTGTGTGTATTTAGGCAGCATTTTTTCATTAATACATGTTTCATTAAATAATATAGACAAGTGTTGTCTATATATTTCATGTAAGTTTTTTTCATATAGTCTGATAATCTTAATAACATTATCATTAAATAATGAAAGAAAATCACAATATTGATACATACTTATATAGTATGTATCATATTTAATGAAACATGTATTAATATATATATATATATATATATATATATATATATATACAAACATTTTCAGTGGCACCAAAATAAAATTTGTAATAACCACTATTCAAATTTAAAGATCATGCCGAGAAAATTGTTCAATTTATTATTGGTGGTAGTGGTAATATTTCGCACGTGATCTTTGAAAAATTTGATCAGTTCTTTTCTCAATCGGTCTATATTTCACGTATTTGTATTACGGAGGAGTATTACACCGTCATCTGTATAGAGTCCGATGGACTTAATGTCGAAAATAAATCTTCTAACAAGATTCCAACGACTTCACATGACTTTTCTGACTCATATCCTTCCATAAGCAATATTAAAGTCTAGGTTATCTTTTTTGGTCCAGAGATAACCATTATGGAATAATATAGGTTTTTGTGCCTGGTTTAGGATAATGATTTCGCCATCGTGAATGGGACAGTAATTTTTTTTTTTCTAAATTTTTAGCAGATATTAGCAGATTTTTGGTGGTGCACGGCTAAAATGTCACAAATATCGAATTGGAGGAATACATTTTCATTCTTCCTTTTTATATCAGTAAACCATTCACTGGTTAATTCCGAGAACATCTTTCGCTGCTATTTGCACGGATGATTTTTGCTGATCTTACCGATGTTATTTTTAGTTGTTATGAGTAATCAGTATTGAGGAATTATACCTTTGTGGTATTCAAATGTGATTAATGCTTTTGTTTATATACCTGTATGCCTATCTATCTATCTATCTATCTTTCGAACCATCGATTTATCTATCTCATATCTGTCTGTCTATCTATCTATCTATCTGTCTATCTATGTCAATATTATTTTTTAGAATTGTCATATGTCTTTCTCTATCTCACCTCTCTTTATCTCTCCCTCTCTAATATATATATATATATATATATATATATATATATATATATATATATATATATATATAACGTTAATCTATGGTAAAGCCCTATATTCTTTAACCCCTCAAAAGCGAAAAAATGTTAGAATGCTGGAAAAATCCAATAAAAGATTAATTAAATCTTCATTATCGCTCGTTTTCAATGAAGCATGCTTGAAAGAATGGTTGCTGCCCAAATAAGAATATATATATATATATATATATATATATATATATATATATATATATATATATATATATATATATATATATATATATATGTGTGTGTGTGTTGGACAAAATAATTGAAACACTTGTTAAATTCAAAGAAAATTTATTTAATATGGAGTTGGCCTCACATACAGCTTTAATACATCTAGGAATGGAATCGTACAGCTTCCTGGCTTCATCCAGAGAAATTTTCAGACATTCTCCCATTAATACCTGCTCCAGCTCTTTAAGACACAACGGTGGAGGATAGCGGCTCCTGACTTGTCGTTCCAAAATGCACCACAAATGTTCAATAATATTGATATCTGGAGATTGGGGAGGCCACTCCATGTGTTCTAGCTCACTTTCATGCTCTTCATACCAATTCTTAACCACTCAAGCGGTTTGTATTGGAGCATTATCGTCTTGGAAGATGCAGTCAACATCAGGGGATAAAGTCTGGGACATTGGATGAACATGATCTCCAAAAATGTTTAGGTAATCTTTGCTGTTGATTCTACCACGCAGTGCAACTATTGGACCGAGACATTTCCATCATATAGTGGCCCAAACTATCACTGATCCACCGACATGCTTCACTGTTGGAAGAAGGCAGTCAGGGTTGTAAGCTTCTTTGGGCTGCCTCCACACATAAACTCGCCCTAAAGTTGGGAAAAGATTAAAACTGGACTTGTTTGAGAATATGACTTGCTTCCATTGGACTGCAGACCAGGCATTATGATCTCTATACCACTTCAACCACTTCTGAATGTTGCGAGTGAGGAGAAAAGGTTTCCTTATGGCGGCTCTTCCGTGATATCCAGCCTTATGGAGCTCACGACGAACAGTTTTAGTAGAAACTGGACTATTCAGATGATTATTCAACTCAGCAGTCACTTTGGCCGCAGTAGTCCGATGATTTTTTGCCACATTGCGTTTCAATGAACGTCGGTTCCTGTCAGTAAGTTTGCAAGTCCGGGCCGAATTGCTATGCTTGCTAGAGGTTTTATCCTGTTTCTCGAATTGCGTCATAGTTCTTGATATGGTAGCTCTTGAAAAACCAAACAGTTCAGCAAACTTAGTGATCGAGGCTCCTGCCATGCGAGGTCCAACAATTTGCACCAATTTCGAACTCGGAGAGGTCACGCATTTAGCTTAAATTTTACTAAACTCTAAAAATAAATAAGCCAAAGACAGTAAATTAGATAAATAAACGTATTTACAATAGATATAACCTGCAATTACGAGGTTTTAGTCAAAGTTCTTAATATAATAGGTCTTTGAAATATAGGAGTGGAATTTACACCTGTTCCAATTATTTTGTCCAACCCCTGCACATATATATATATATATATATATATATATATATATATATATATTACATGCTCCTGAAAAAATTATTTCCATTGAGCTCTAGGGGAGAAAAGTGAACTTGTAAAGAGTGACTATGACTGCTGCTGATGTAGACTCTTCGTTAAGACGAATCGAGTTTTCCGGTCACTGGTGTGTTTATCGAAATACGTCTAAATTCACCTTCATCCCTGCCGTGCGCTAATGGTTTAGGAGTAGACACCAAATCAGTCAGGTTTCGGTCCCGGCTTGACTCCCGGATGTCTGGTCACTCTGTGAAACAGCGAAACAGTCTGTCTGTGTATGACAATATATATATATATATATATATATATATATATATATATATATATATATATATATATATAACTGAGTGTGTTTGAATTGTTTTACGTGAGAGGTGGCCATAGATTAATAGAGATTTGATTTAGATTTCTAAATAGGTAATTTTTTAATTTTAATTTCAAATATTATAAATCTTTTAATATCTATGATAACCTTGCTTCGTTGTCTAATTTTTTGAATTCCCATATACTTGTATTTTGATTGGTCATTCTAGCGTTTACCCCTAGCGAAGGATCGTTAATTAATTTGAAAGTTTCAAAACCATTTATTCTACATTCAACATCATCACTTGATAAGACACCAGAAGTGTTGAAACAAAATGGCTATTTTTGTAGTGATTTTATAACATATTTATGTTATAATATTTAAATAAATAATTATATATATATATATATATATATATATATATATATATATATATATATATATATATAATTCTTAAAACGAGAATGAAATTTACTAAGCCGAAACTGTAAACAACAGGCACTAAGTCGTACGTTTTCAGTGCTAAAGTAAAATGACACATGTCTTAATAAATATTCTTTTGTCACAGTGATGAATATTTAAAAGAAACTGTGATAAAAACAAAAGCGTTGGCCAGCTAAATGGAAACGGCAGAGCCTTTTTGTCTAGACAAATCGAACGCCAGAATAAATTTTTAGAATTTTCCTTTCCGCCATCTTCATAATTATAACGGAAGTTGTCGTTTATATTTTCACATGTCCTACTTAATATATACGAAGTCGTTTCAACCAATGTAATTGCATCAATAGGCACATTACTTTCGAGGACGAAACGCATTAGAATATAATTTCATTGGCTTTCGTCATTCTACGAATCAACATTGTCCTGATAGTTAAACATATACACCTATAAATAGTACATTATAAGTTAATTTTGATTTTTTTAATAGAAAGAGGAATAATGATAGATAGATAGCCAGATAATGCACAGACTGCGATAGATAGATAGATAGATAGATAGATAGATAGATAGATAGATAGATAGATAGATATTATCAGACTGAGATAGATAGCTAGATAGATATGATCAGACTGAAATAGATAGATAGATAGATAGATAGATATGATCAGGCTGAGATAGATAGATAGATATGATCAGACTGAGATAGATAGATAGATAGATAGATAGATAGATAGATATGATCAGACTTAGATAGATAGATAGATAGATAGATAGATAGATAGATAGATAGATAGATAGATAGATATGATCAGACTGAGATATATAGATAAATAGATAGATAGATATGATCAGACTGAGATAGATAGATAGATAGATAGATAGATAGATAGATAGATAGATAGATAGATAGATAGATCGATAGATATGATCAGGCTGAGATAGATAGATAGATAGATAGATAGATAGATAGATAGATAGATAGATAGATAGATAGATATGATCAGACTGACATAGATAGATTGATAGATAGATAGATATGATCAGACTGAAATAGATAGATAGATATGATCAGGCTGAGATAGATAGATATGATCAGACTGAGATAGATAGATAGATAGATAGATAGATAGATAGATATGATCAGACTTAGATAGATAGATAGATAGATAGATAGATAGATAGATAGATAGATAGATAGATAGATATGATCAGACTGAGATAGATAGATAAATAGATAGATAGATAGATATGATCAGACTGAGATAGATAGATAGATATGATCAGGCTGAGATAGATAGATAGATAGATAGATAGATAGATAGATAGATAGATAGATAGATAGATAGATATGATCAGACTGAGATAGATAGATAGATTGATAGATAGATAGATATGATCAGACTGAGATAGATAGATAGATAGATAGATAGATAGATAGATAGATAGATAGATATCCATAATAGCAATACGTACTTTTATTTGTCGCGTTTAACCCTCGCATATCATTCTTTCATACGCAAGTAACTAATAACGTATACAACAACGCGTCTCTCTGCCGAATGTAACCTTCAGTTAGTGACTAATTTCGCTAACCTCCTATGCTATCATTGTCTTTTCACTAGTTCATTCTATCTGCAAATTTGCATTAGTTTTAAAAACATCTCTTCTGTTAGTACCCTAATGATTCTTACAAACTCATTGAATATTTACCTACAAAATATGTGTAGTTTTTTCGTTTTTCATTAATTCTATTCTACGACTTTTTTTACTAATATTTTTTCTTTCTGAGATACTCTCTCCTCCTAATAAGCTCCCAGTCTTAGACGTCACTCTTTTGCAACAGCAAAAATTGATTTTTTTTTCGTCTTATCAACCTGTCGGAGTTACCTCCTCCTTAGTTCACTAATTCTTCACCAGGGATCTCTCTCCCCGTACTATAAATACTGGGCGACCTCTTGCCTCGTTCTCTTTTTCTCTCAGGCCTGGTGCCGCATCCCACTACGCGTGGAGGTGAAGTAATTCTTTCTCTTCTTTCTTCATTTCAGCGAGCACCGCTACTATGTGAGCTCTCACAAAAGACAGCGTTTCCCATTTCTGGGAAGACGCTATGAACATTACGAACATTCACCAAAATACGAACATAAATGTTCACAAACACAATGTTAACTGTCTATGTACTTTGTAATTTGTTGTTAATACATATATTTGTTATATATATATATATATATATATATATATATATATATATATATATATATATATATATATATATATATATATCGGTCTTGTTTGTTCGTCTTCTTTATCTTCAGTTGGACTTAATTCAAGTCCGACATTTTCATGTAGCTGGACCTTCTTCTAACAGGAAATATAAACGCACGTGTTTTCTTTTCATCTTCACCCCCAGTCCTCTACAAACCCTTTGAAAGTCATTTAAAGCCAAAAATTATTTTAAATTGTAAGAATATTTCATTTTGCGAGTGAATATTGCAGTAACAATCTTTTCTTTTTACTTCAGAATAGTAAATGATATTTCCTGATATAATTCTTATTATTTAACCCATAGATGGGAAATGGAGATGGGTTAATAGCTTTCCAATGGTATTTCCGCGTAAGTGAATGTAAGGAACCCAACTGGAATTTGAACTCGGCTCTCCGGTTTCTCATTGAAACAGAAATAAATTGGAGGAGAATGGTGTGCGATGGTCTGGTTAGACTGAGGAACACGTGCTTGTCTTGAAAATCAGCATTTTACCTGGGATTGAACAGCTATCTCTGACACTAACTGGGAACAAGTATCTGTAGCAAGACGGAGCAGTAATCGTCAAGGTGGTAACCACAATAACAAGCAGTCGTTTCTTTAAATAAACAGAAAAAAGCTGTCCATGACGATGTCTCTGGGAGAGACGCTCACACATACACAGGTATGTCGGCGCACGAGCGCTAAAATACCTCTACCCAAGTAATGTTCTCTCTCTCACTCTGTCTCTCTCTCTGTCTCTGTCTCTCTCTGTCTCTGTCTCTCTCTCTCTCTCTCTCTCTCTCTCACTCTGGTTATCTCTTCTTGTTCATATCATTTCGAAATTTTTCTTGTTGCCCATTCTCGATAAAGCCGGGGCCGACAAAGCCCCTTTCTAAATTCTTAGCTAAACACGTACGCGGCCATACTCTGTTCATTCTGCTTTCGTTCAAACATTTTCGAAGTGTGACTAAGTAAATCAGTTTTCGCCTTTGCCGTGGATTAATACAAAATTAATCCACTGGTTAAATACCCTTTTAATCCAACTGTGTTAATTAAGGCTAGCCAAGGGTATATTGGTGTCTCTCTCTCTCTCTCTCTCTCTCTGTCACTCTCTCTCTCACTCACTTTCTCTCTCACTCCCATTCTCTCTCACTCTCTGTCACTGTCTCTTTCACTCACTCTCTTTCTCTCTCACTCTCTTTCTCTCTTTCACTCTCTCTCTCACTCTCTTTCTCTCTCTCACTATCACTCACTCACTTTCTCTCTCTCACTCTCTCTCTCACTCACTTTCTCTCTCTTACTGTCACTGACTCACTTTCTCTCTCTCACTTTCACTCACTCATTTTCTCTCTCTCACTCTTTCTCTCTCCCTCTCTCACCCTCCCTCTCTCACTCTTTCTCTCACTCTCTCTTTATCACTCTCTCTCACTCTCTCTCTCTTTCTCTCTCTCACTCTCTCTCACTCTCTGTCTCACTCTCTCTCTTACACACTCCCACTTCCGTTCTCTCCCTTACTCATTGTATTCCTTTTTTCGTTCCTTCCGTTCTATCTTTCTCCTTTATAATTGGTCTTTATCCTTTGACTTGTCTCTTCTTTTTTTTGTCTCTCTCTCTGTTTTCTTTCCTATCTTTCTTTCAGGTGTGTTTCTCTCTTTGTCGTTTGGTCTTTTTTGACTCTTGCACCACCACTTTCTTTCTTTCTTTCTTTTTCCCATTGAAAAGTCTCTCTCTCTTTGTTTTATCCCCTCTATTTTTTTCACCCTCTTTTTCGTTCACGTTTGCATTGACATTGTTATTATCTCTTTTTCTATTATAAACTTCCTCTTTTCCTCTTTCTTTTATTCGTTCGTTCTTTCTTTCTCCTTCATATTTTATCCTTATTTATCAACTCTGTTCTCGTTTTGTCTGCCTGAATTTACACACAAACACACTCAAGCACATACATACACACACACACAGAAAGAGAGAGAGGGTGTGATGGATAAATTTTCGTTTAAATTACGCAAAAAATTATTTTAACATATATTTACCATAATTACACAAAAAATATCTTGAAATATTAACGATTAAATTTATTCAATAAAATCGCCATTGGCTTCAACGACGGCCTACAGATGACTTCGGAATCTCCTGCAACTCTTCTGAACAGTCTCCTTCTTTAAGTTGGTGAATGCTGCCATAATCCTTTCCTTCAGTTCATCTTTGGTGTTACAAAGAGTTTTGTCTATATTTCTGAGATGAGGTATTATGTACATTATTTACATTATACGGACTATTGTCCTCATCTTTGTCACCATATTTATTACAACGTTTCGGCCGTTGTACGCTCCGGCCTTTTTCAGGTGGTTGGAATGTCGAACTGAATCCTTTATTTCGCTCACTCGGGTAGACTGTTCCAGTGACAGGACCCAAAGTGTGTGAGTTCAATACTCGGTAGACTGTTCTAGTTCCACGTGACATATTTAATGGATGTCCTGTTAATTTCCCTCTGAAAGTTCTCCACTGTCTTAACCGGGTATTGAACTCACACTCTGGGTGCTGTCACTGGATCTAACGAACGCCTTTATCCACTGTGCCATGTGTCCTCGAGGAACTTTCAGAGGGAAATTAACTGATAACTGACATCCATTAAACATGGCACGTGGAAATAGAACAGTCTTCCCCAGTGAGAGAAATAAAGGGTTCAGTTCGACATTCCAAGCACGTGAAGAAGGCCGGAGCGTACAGCGGCCGAAACGTTGTAATAAATATGGCGAGAAAGATGAAGACAATAGTCCGAATAATGTAAATAATGTGCAAAGAGTTTTATTAGACACTCGCTCAACTGAGCCCCAAATATAATAATCAAGGGGTGGGGGGAATTTAGATGGCCAGGTGTAACGGATGATGTGGTCGCAGAAATTATTCGACAACCTTGACTGGCTTTTCCTGCCCGTGTGGCAAGGTGTAGAGACTTGTTGCCAGACATAGGGTCTTCGAGCAGCCACCAACAATCCAAAGCAGCATTGCCTCCCCAAGGCACTTGATGTAGGCCCCGTGTTGAATCTGAGGCCCTCGCCAACAAATTCGGGAGTTCTTACCTTATTTAGAACAATCAAAGTGAGTTTTCCGAGCTGCCATACCTTCGTAATCACCATTAGACTCAACCTACTCTTTCCGAAACCTTTGAGCTCTCCAAACACCAAACACTCTAAAATGTTCGTATTTTAGCTTCTGGCAGTACAGCATGCCGTTTTCATATTTCAATCGCACACCTTCGTCTATAGAACGTAGGTTTAGCAGCCACTCATCTGACAAAGATGTGTTTGATAAATATAGCGGTGTTTATAATACTGTTCTAAAGAAAATTGGTTACAAGTGCGCTGAAATCAAGTATAGAAAATATGATGATAGTGGTTCAAAGAAAAGACATAGAAATAATAATACGGTCATTCGGTACACACCAATTTAACCAATTCGTCAGTACTAAGTTAAGCCAGAAATTCCTTCATTTAATTGATGAGCATTTCCCTAAAAGTAACCCTCTTAGTAAAATATTTAACAGAAACACATTAAAACTAAATTATAGCAGCACTATTAATTTTGATAAGATTATAAAGTTACACAAAATTTTAAACCAATTTAATAATGTTGAATCATGTTTAACTAAATCTCTTGTTAACTTAAGTACTATCTCTACATTAGAGAAACCGACGGTTGGAAAATTCTATATTGGTAGTACTAAGAATTCTTTTAAAACTAGGTAGTATTAACATATCTAGACCTTCACCGATAATATTTATTGAAATAATACCTCACCTTCTAAATATTTTTGGAGTTTAAAGGATAATAATAAAACTCCTAAGGAGAAATGGAAAATTTTAGAAATGGCAAGGTCTTGTAGATCCTTATATGAACCCTGTTTTCTGCGTTTACATGAAAAATTAGATATTATTGATAAGAATTCTTTATTAATTCAAAGATCTGAATTAATGGTAAATTGTAAACACAGCCTACACTTTACCTTACAATTCAGTTAAACTTTGGAATTTGACAATGTTTTTTGTTATGATTAATTTTCTGTTTGTATGATTAATTTGGGTTTAATTTAGTTTTGTATTGATCGCCTGGTAATATTATTAACACTTATACAGATGTATTGGTATTTAATTAGTATTTTTGACATTTTACATTGATTGGTTGATATTTTTAACATCTTATATGGATGATATTTATTTAAAGTTTGCATATTATTTACCAGATAATTCTATATATTTACATTATTTACTAATTTCCTAAAGAGGCCTTTATTTATCAACCACAAAGAAATTTGTAGGAAATCCACAAAGCTTAGTTGGGCATTCGGTTAAATTATCTCTCCACACACCCGTTTTTATTTCTTATGAAAATTAACTGTCTGGCATGTGTACATTTTATGTAACCATTTGTATCAGTCTCTAAGTTAATGCCAAACTGCTGTTAGATGTCAAATCTTGGCCATGATGCATTTCTAAGATAATAATTTCTAATTTTTTCTTTTTTCGTTTACTTTGAATTGAACGTAGCTCATATTCGATTGGTTGATCTGGATAAAAGCCCTCAAGCCTTATTTTTTTTTAAAAATGAGGGTGTATTTTGCTTTTGCAACCAAATTTATCGTTCACTCGCCAGTAATTTAAAATCGCCTGAGGAGACGCATTGTTATGCGTTGGAACATGACTGCAATTGTATAGCGATTCTTACATGTTTTTGTAGTAATATCCTAATATATATATATATATATATATATATATATATATATATATATATATATATATATATATATATATATAACGGCTTAGTGGTAGAATCCGAGACTGATGCCAATTCAGTCGGGTTTCGATCCCAGCTAGAGGCAACCGGACATTTAGCCACACTGATGAGCTGTCATACAGCGAAACAGTCTGTCTGTGGATGACAATATATATGCTCCTGAAAAATTTATTTCGGTTGAGCTCTCTGAGGAGGAAGTGTGGGTTTGTAAACAGTGACTATTACGGCTAAATAATGCAAGACTCTTCGGTAAATCGAATCGAGTTCTCTCAGACACTGTGTGTTTATCTAAAAATAAATACACTTAAATTCACATTCATCCTTGACGTGCGCCAACGGCTTTGTGGTAGAATCTCCCAACTGACACCAATTCAGTCGGGTTTCGATCCTAGCTATAGGCAACCGGACGTCTAGCCACACTGATGAGATGCGATACAGCGAAACAGTCCGTATGTGGATGACAATATATATATATATATATATATATTTGCCTTGGTCTCCTTCAAATGCGCTTTCTCACTTTTCGTGTACCCTCCACTGTTTCTCTTTCTTTATAGCGATAAACACTTACTTCCATAGACATTTTGATCTTACTCACTACCGTTTACTCCTTTTTCAATCATTTCACCCCAAGTAAGGAAATATAGCTGCTATGGCACAAGGGCTTACTGAGTGTGAAAGAATAATAAAAAGAAAACATTATAACGGTGCGAGAACAATAAACATGAGGAATCAAGAACACGATTGATAAGGATTGATATTCAATTTAACTTTTTGAAGTCAAAGTTGGCTGAAAATCAAGACGGATTTATAGAAAAGTTACAGTGAAGCTATATTACGGCGGTGGGAAAGTGACTGCCAAGTCAGTATCTATAACATTTCAGTTTCTTTGGATTTTATCAAGAACGGATGGTAGACTTATCAATATGTATGATAATGAGAAATGAAGAGAAAAATTGTCCAGCACGACACCAACCTTCCTAGCAGCAGACCTAGCAATTGATTCACTATAATATTTCTACTTAAAGTCAGCAGAGATTGTTGTCCCGAGATGTAGCTGCGAGTCACACCCATGGAGAAAATGATCAGCCATGTTGATGGAAGGTAAAAGAGAGCAGTTTTGTATTGGGACGTTAAAATTAACAAGCCTCTCTATGCCTCATTTAACAACAGATTGTTGGTCTTTTTTTTTTTTAGATCAGCTGCCAATTTGATATTATCTAACCGTTCAGACTTACTATTAAAACAGGAGTAAATTGTTGCTTCATCAGGAGAGATACAGAGTTGAGAATTGTCTTATTTAAAGATTTGTATTAAGGTGGGAAAAAAACACACTTTAGGTCCTGTCACTGGATCTAACTACCGCCTTTATCCACTGTGCCATGTGTCCTTGAGGACAATATACTCTTTCTACTTTTTTCAACGGCCGAAACGTTGTGATAAATATGGCAACAAAGATGAGGATGATAGTCCGAGCAATGTAAATATTTCAGATTCTTCTTTGGAATTTTACCAAGAATCTGTAATTATATAGTAGGAGAACCAATCCAGATGTGGCAGCAATATTCGAAGCAAGAATGGATGGTAGGCTTATAAATATGTAAGATAGATTCTGGAGAGAAAAATTGTATAGCACAACCAACTTTCTTAGCTGCACATTTAGAAATCAATTCAATATACTTTTTCTACTTCACGTCAGCGAAACATTTTAGCCCAAGAAGGCATAATGAGTTACTCGTCTGGAGGTTAGCATCAGCCATACTGACAGAAGTTAAAAAAAGGTTATATCAGACGATTAAAAGAGAGCAGTTTTGTATTGGGGGCGTTAAAATTAACAAGTCATTTCTTGTTCCATTTAACAACAGATTGTAGGTCATTTTTTTTAGATCAGCTGCCAATTTGATCTTATCGAACCGTTCAGACTTACTATTAAGACAGGAGTAAATAGATGTGTCATCAGCGTAAATATCGAGGACAGTCCTTGACGTGAATTAGGAAGAACGTAGTTCTAGGTGTGGAGTCTTGGGGAACACCTGCATTAATGCAAAAAGATCGATCTAGAAGGGTGGCCGTTCAAGACGACGTTATTTTCGGGATTTGATCAGAAACATTGAATCAGTTTCAAAATTAGTCAAGGAACACTATAATCTTTCAACTTGTGAAGAAAACCAGTATGCAATATCTTTTCAAATACCTTCGAGATGTCCAAAGATTCAGCCCCAGCTTCACCATTCTGACCTGAAGTTTGAACTTTTCCACAAATAATTGTTAATACAGGGTGTCTATAAAGTTCGTGTGTAGTTTAAAAAAATTATAACTTTATTTGTATTTGCGATAGAAATAATTTGTAAAAAGGATTAGAAAGAAGTAAAGAATCTTTAAGGTTTTATTGAAATTTTATTTAAGTTTCCACATGTCCTCCATCATTAGCAATACAAAGGCTAATACGATTTTGCAGTTCACGGAAAACATTTGCCAACTGATTTACAGTAATGCCTGAAATCACATTAGTTATTTTAGCTCTACTTAAAACTAGGTACATTAAACTTTATAACATTTTTTACAGATTATTTCTATCGCAAATACAAATAAAGTTATAATTTTTTTAATGTGGACACGAACTTTATGGACACCCTGTACATGAGCAATTAACGGTGAGCACCGAAAACCATATTGCTTTTCTGAAAGAAAACCCCGCAAGGTGAGATGCTTAACAATTTCAGAGTTGATACGAGATTCTAGTATTTTGCCAAAATGAGGTTGATGGGTAATAGGCCGAGAGAACGATCAGAGATTTCGCCTGAGTTCTTAACGACTGGAACAGCAGAAAGGGATCTCCAGTGAGATTGAAAGTAAGAAGCAACCAGGCATTTACTGTACATTTTAGGAAGAACAGAAGCCAGTTTATGTGCACGGCTCTTGGGCACCTCGAGGTGGTGTAATGGTTAGCAAGCTTGTCTCGCTAGAACATTTACGATTGAGTAGTGAGCTCGATCCTCACTGGGTGCCCCATATTTTCGGCCTTGTGCCACATCTGAGCTACGCTTGGAAAATCACTATGTGTATATTTCTTAAGGCTTTGAGCTTTTTTTCTTATCTGAAATACGAAGGAACTGAAGACATTTAAGAAATGTCTGCAATCTCTAAATCTGCTTGGCTTGGGGCTAAAGCAACAGGAATGACATGCTTGACCATGTTCTGCATTAGAGTCGAAGCTTCTATGACGGGACTAAAAAGCCCGGGTTTTAGCTAAATATCACTTATGCACACACACAAGCAGGCAAACAAATACACATACACACACACACACATATATATATATATATCAAGGAATTGATATTAAGTTAATGTCTCATTAAGTTCTGTTAGCGAAGTGATTTCGCCATTAATCAGATTAACATTGCTTTTTAATTCTTTGTATAAATAGTTTCTTTATTATATAAAATATAAGCTTCTCACTCTAATATATTTACGACATCGGATCCACAGTACAGTAATAATTAGAATCTTAAATTCTGTGAAAATCTACTAAAACAGTTTTACTCTACTTATTGGATTATACTAAGTCCATTTCACTTTAACAGATAAATATATATATATATCACAAGAAATTTTCGTGGGTTTCTAACTTTTTGAAAATAAAAATAACTACTCACTTGATCAATTTGAACAAGAACTTTAGCGCCATGACATCGCACGCTCCAAAACATACATTCAACTCTCAATAAATAGCATAAATTTAAAAAAAAATCTTCCGCTCTATACATCTTTCGTCTTAGTATTTGCCTATATATAAGAAAATTGTGCCCTGAAGATGACAATTTGAAACTGTCTAAAGTTCTTGGCGTGTGTCTTTCATGTGACAACTACACGAATATAAGAATCTTATTATTCAATAATAGATAGTAAGTTAATGTCTCATTAAGTTCTGTTAGCGAAGTGATTTCGCTAGATACATTTTTTTCTTTATGATATAAAATATAAGCTGCAAATTATAATACATATATATATATATATATATATATATATATATATATATATATATATATATATATATATATATATATATATCAGGGAAAGTAAAAACATTATCCGGAATCTTATATAAAGATATTTTTTCGTTAAATAATTTAGATTTGTTCTGTCTACTTATTCTCGATAGGATCCCTTCATATTCGCGGATAAGCTTTATAGCGGGGTTATTAAAAGACGAGAGGAAAACATCGTGTTGGCTCATGTTGTATTTATTTCCGAGTACTTTCGAGATAGCATAATGTCATCATCAGGGTACTGTTAGTTATAGAGTAAGTATTTAGTATTCATGGATGTGAAGGACAAAAATTGTAGTGTTCCTGACTCCACATATAAAAATGGTGATTTCCGGATGACATCGTCAGAAAAAATTGTTCACGAGAAGCTTCAATACACGTTATATGTGATACGGAGAGTAATTCTTGTCTATAAAGATAAAAGATAACTTTCTGAGCCGCTCAGAGCACTTGTTTGAGCAAGTTGAAACATCAAGAGCCTAGAATGATTTGGTTTCTATCTGATGGAAAAAACTTCGTTCAAGACCAAACGGTCAGCCGAAGGATTGACCGTTGGTTATGCAGAGACCATAAGGACGTTCCAACGGCCATGAACACAATGTTTCCGGCAACTGTAAGTCGTTAGCTATGAGAGAGATGTCATGTCTCATCACCTCTATCCTCAAGGATGTAAGGATCAGTGCGGCTGACTATATGGAGGTATTTAAGAGTCTTGCTCTAAATCTCTCTCTCTCTTCTCTTCGCTAACAGACTTAATATAAGCATTAACCTACTAACAATCCACTGAATGATGCGATCCTTATCTATAAAATTGTTGTCAGATGAATCTGGTGTATTTTTAGAGCAGCGAGTACTTTCGAAAAATTCGTGTTCTTATCATCAGGCTGTAATTTTCCCCCTTAAAACAAAACTCGAAGACGAAATAAATGTATTTTAGACCGAAAGATGTTTTTTTTAAGCATGTGTTATTTATTAACGGTTATATAATATTGGAATGTGCAAGTCAACTGGAAAACACTTGTAACAAAAGAATTCGTTACAAAATTACAAAATTCATATAAAAAAAATTCTCACTTGAAATATTTGAACGTTCCAAAGTACTTGCTGCTCTATTATATTAAGTCTGTTAGCGAAGAGAATTCGCCATTAATTACATTAATATTGTTATTTGATTCAATGTATGATTATCTCTTTATAACCTATATATATATATATATATATATATATATAGAAAGCGAGAGAGCGAGAGAGAGAAAGAAAGAGAGAGAGATAATATTAGCGGTCTATATATATATATATATATATATATATATATATATATATATATATATATATATATATCCAAGAGGATAAAATCCAGGTATTGATCTATGTACGAGACAGTGCAAGAATATAATATAAAAGGCTAAAACACTAATATTTCATGGTTATAATTTATTACATTGGAATCATAATCACAACCTAATTCATCAGACCTACAAATTGAAAAAGAAAACAAAAAATATTTTCTTTACATTATTTGGACTATTTTCCTCATCTTTGTCGCCATATTTATTAGAGAGAGAGAGAGAGACAGAGAGAAAAAGAAAGAGAGAGAGATAATATTAGCGGTCTATATATATATATATATATATATATATATATATATATATATATATATATATATATCCAAGAGGATAAAATCCAGGTATTGATCTATGTACGAGACAGTGCAAGAATATAATATAAAAGGCTAAAACACTAATATTTCATGGTTATAATTTATTGTAGTTGGAGCCCTAGGATTGGTTGGAAAAGATTCCAGTAGACTAATTGAAGGGATTCCTTAAAGTCCATGCCTCAAAGAGATACAAAAAATTGTTCTGACAAGTACAGCCCACACTTTACGAATGGCTTTAACGATGTAATTTTTTTTTCAGTGGAAAGTGTCATGATGCCATTTCTAACCTTAGGTCCCTGGGCGGGACCCGGAAAGTAATGTGTAAACGCCAGATATCAAAGGAAATAATAATAATAATAGACGATAGGAATAATATCAGTAGTAAAATAAAAAATACAGATGATAAAAACATGAACAAATTAAAGATTCAAATTAAAACGGAAATTATATTCGTAGTCAAACTAAAAGTAAATAAAATAAGAGACATGGGGAGATTAACGAGTGTACGTCTATTGGGTCTACAAATTAACCTCAATTCTAGATTCATATAAACCTCCCTATATAAACATATCGAGAAAACTATATTATATATTCGTTATCCAGAAAGAAAGAATTTTGATACATACATACCCACATAGACATATACCAACACATAGATTAAGACCGCTAAACAAATTAAAAATATATATAGAGAGAGAACCACATCTATACGAACAATGATATACAGGTACTAACAAGTGTCAATCTATTTAAATGTCATATCCGATGCCAAGAATCGAAGTCCGAACTTTTATAGGGAACAATATGTTATAAAACCGTGTTTTTGTTTTAAAGCTTTGTTTTATTTGGATATAATCTCACTTTGAATATTCAGTGACTCTTGTGGATTTTTGTCTTTAATTATAAATGTTTTTCCGCAATGCATAGACCACACTGATCACGGAGCTTACCAGGCGATCTAGCTCTTCATATGAATCTCCATTACAAATGCGGGGTTAGTCTCTTGTCCACCAGTTCTCAATAGTATTTGGATAAGGAAGTTTGGTTTTTAGGGATCGATATTTGAAAGAGTGTCTGGTTTTCCCTGTTCTACAGCAATCGCTATCACTTGACTTAAAATATTCTTGCACTTCCTTGCCTTTAAAGGAGTGGCCTTTGCCGTACTGATGTTGCTACATGCCTTACTTCTTGCCTATCTCACACTGCAAATTTTTTCTAAGCCCTATACTAAACATTAAATCTGTTACGAAAAAAGAACTAAACAAAATGTGCACAAAACGATCAGCTTTAAAAACGGACTCGTAACTGTAAAAACCGAATGAAAAAAGAATGTTAACAACAAATACTTTTTCACACCCAATCCAGTTCTGCGGAATCAGAATCAACGTTGAGTTTAAGCAAGCAAATGAGCCAATTGGAGTAAAGTGCCATGCAAATTTAAATTTTTCCCACTTGTGACGAATGCAGCTATCGATTTTTTGCATGCTAGCATGCTAATTAACATTCGTGTCAGTCAGCTGTTGGCTCTCACGCTGGCTAATAGAATCTTCCTGTTTATTCGTGGCAGCCACCTATAGGATCTCACTCTGGCCAGTAGAAAATGGCCGCAAACTACATGTAAACTGCCGTAGAAGCATGAAAGAACCGATTATTTCCACTATCGATGGGAGTTGGGAAATTCCAAGTCGGTCTTGGCCTTTTCCCTAACTTGGAACATGTACATGTAAATTTTGGTGCAAATCCGTCGAAAATTGAAGCCGTGCATTCGTTACACACACACACACACACACACACACACACACACACACACACACACACACACACACACATCCTGCCTTTTATAGATAGAGATTACTCACCTTCTGATGATAGTACCTTTTTTTTCTACTCTCCTTCGCCAGCACCGATATTAAACTTCTTCTCACTCCCGCTACCATTAACAACCCAGTAGATCACATATTTTATTAAATATGCCCCGTCCCAGCGGACACTGTTCTTTATTATGACTTTTAATGTTGGCTCTCCAATACGATGATGTTTTGGCCAGTAATTCATTCAACTCTTTTGCCATAACAACTGTAGCTAACTTTCAAATGGATTTTATTAAACAATTAACGGAGTAACTTAGTTACATACTACACTTCTCATCGGTCTTTGAAACAGGAGTAGAGCTTTATTATTGTTTCTTGTTTAGTATTGGGTTTCCGTTTCATTCTAAAGTCTTCTCATTCTATTTTACTCTCAGTAGCTCCTTCCGGCTTAGTGGTATTATCGCTGAGCTTCCGGTCCGAATATCAAACAGTATAGCATGCTGTTTCGAAATTTCTGGCGGATTGAATTGCGTCAGACTGCTCTTTTTCGCAGAGAGGTTACCCAACTGACACTACTATACTGTCCAGTAGAGGCAATGTAATGATTAGCAAGCTTGTCTCGCTAGAACAATTACGACTGTAGTAGGGAGTTCGATCCTCACTGGGTGGTCCCTACGTTCGGCTTTGTGCCACATCTAAGCTACGCTTGGAAAATCACTATACTGTGCAGTCGATAAAATCAATAACAAACAATGCACATGCGCAAAATTAAAAATACAAAATGGCAGCAATTTAGACATCGCAATACATACATATATAAATATATATATATATATATATATATATATATATATATATATATATATATATGAAGAAATATAGTTTGAAGGTGTGCTATATTTATGGGATAAAGTGGTCAATATTAGAGATAGATCGTATGTAAATATAAATATAAAAGTGAACATTGAAGTCAACACTCAGATGCGACAGGCTGTTTTATGCTGGACGCAATCGTCAGGCCGTCCTATATATATATATATATATATATATATATATATATATATATATATATATATAAGAAGGGAGAAACCGCAAATATTTTTGGTTGTAATGTGAATTTTTTTAAAAATATATTAGGCTTTATTTTCCATAATATTGCTACACGACTTTCCGGTCTCGCGATCTTCATCAGGCAAAGAGAGGATATTTCCACATATTATTAAAAGGAATTAATTTTTCTTGTTTTTCAATGTTAAATATTCTCGATATTAGACATTCTCTTTTTTGTGTGTTAGTGACCCAAATGTCTTCCTTGAACTGGCAGTGAAAAAGTTCTGCATGAAGCGTAATAAGGCAATTGAGACTGGTCCGAGAAAGGGTGAGTAAGATATCTATATTCTTATCTTTTAATGACCCCTGTGTGTTCTTAGATCTATTACCATTTTTTTTGTGTTTTTGTCAGCATGTGTACGCATACGTATATTCTCTTTCTATACATACATACATACTGTCTTATTATAAGGAATTAGTATACACATATGTACACGCATACATACATACACATACACACATATATATACATACACATACACACAAACACACTTCCTATGTTGTGTAGGGTTCGCGTGTGTTCTCGTGAGCAGTTTTGTTTTTGTCAATATGTGTATAGGCTCCATCAATTCAAGCGTCCTACGAGGATAGCATCCCGTTCCCACCCTTTCACTGTTGAAACTGTTAAATGTAGACGTCTCTTTTACTCCAATAGCTTCATATCTCGTACCTCACGCCTGTGGAACTCCCTTCCCTTTTCCTGTTTCCCTGATAACTATAATCTCCAACTATTCAAATGTAACGTCAATCGACATCTCCAGTTGCCCTGATCTATCCACTATCCTTCTCCACATCCTATCCTCTATCACTACTATCTTCTCTCGCTCCAAATCCTCTGTAACCCCTTGCGTGCTAGTGGCTTCCAGCCTTGCCTGGGGTGAAAAGCTTAATATATATATATATATATATATATATATATATACCAGTACGCGCATGTACATGCGCACTCCCTCTCTATACATACATACTGTCTGATTATAAGGAATTAGTATATACACATACATATAAATACATATATACATACATCTACACACACATCCTATGTTGTGTAGGGTTTGCGCGCGGGCCTGTGAGCAGTGTATTCGTTTTGCCAATATGTGTATACATATTTGTGCTCCACATGTACCGGCGTGTGAGTGTATGCGCAGGGATGCGAGTGGTTTGACCACTGTATTTGGCCATTATGTGTGCATGTTGCGTTCTTTTGCGTGTGGGGTTATGATCTATTTAATGCTGGTTTAAATTTGTTTATGAAGTCTTTTTCCTGTATTTGTAGGAACGAATCATTGTTTGGTATATTGGCATAATTTTAAATTCACCCCGGTTACATTTATAGATGTGTTGTCATAAGTTTTCTGTTGTCTGGTAATTTTATGTTGCTTTTGTGTAGAGAGACCCTGATGTTGAGTTAGTTGTTGTCTGATACCTATATATGACTTCTTGCATTTTGTGCATTTGAGTGCATAAATCACATTTTTGGAGTTTCAGTTTAAATATTTATTTATTATGAATATCGTTTTGTTGTTTTCAAAAGGGAAGGAGTTTCCTTCTATAATGATGACACACACGCCACATCTTTTTTTGTTGCATTTTGTGACTCCCGGTATTGTGTGTTGGTTAAATTTGGACGAGGTTAGTATGTGTTTTAGGTTTTTAGATTGGCGTTTGCTTTTTATTATTTTGGTTGTTTTTAGTGTTTTTTTTTTCAGTTTGTCATTCTTGCTAAGTAGGTAAAGATTTTTTGTATATTATATATACTAATTATATATATATATATATACATATATATATATATATATATATAATTGCATAAATTTTTAGTGAGTATTTTGCATTTAATGCCGATAAACATATTCTCATGTGCTAATATATTTGCCAATATAACCACACCTACACACCTTATAATAGGCACAGTTGTGTGCAAGCATTAACGAACTAGACAAGTTAGGTATATATTATGGTTGTTTTCTGGAATATTCTATGTATATTAATGGCAAAACTCTTTCTCTGTGTGTGTGCGTGTGTGTTTATGATTTGCATCCGATTAATATGAATATATATATATGAAGAAATATAGTCTTAAAGTGTGCTATATTTATGGGATAAAGTGCTCAATATCAGAGATAGAGCGTGTGTAAATATAAAAGTGAACATAGAAGTCAACACTTAGAGGCGACAGGCTGTTTCATGCTAGATGCAATCGTCAGGCCTGACGATTGCATCTAGGCATGAAACAGACTGTTGCCTCTAAGTGTTGACTTCTATGTTCACTTTTATATTTATTTATATATATATATATATATATATTACACTAAACCGGATATATTTTACACGCACGATCATTAAGCATTGAGGCTAAAGTAAGATATTTTGTCGAGAGCAAAATTTAATCATGAAATACTTTTTTTCTTTTTGTAATAATAAAATGTCTACTAAAAATCATGTCCCACTTTTTTTAAGCAAGCATAATAATTTTGTCTTATTTAATATTTTGGGCCAATGTAAAAATTACCATTGGTCGTCTCAAACATTTACAGTGGACAGGGAGGTGAAGTATTTGTACACCATAATTTTTTTTTATTTAACATAGATTTTATAAAAGAATTTCATAATGCATACAACATTTCTATACCATGGCATAATGCTGCAACATAAAAAAATATCAGACAACTTCGTTATATTAATGAAATTATATGAAATTAAAAAAATTGGAGGCGAAAAAGTATTTATACCCCATAATAATACCTGTTTATTACCGTGTAGCACATCCCTTACTCTATTCAGCGGCAATCAATTTCTTTCTGTAACATTTAAGCAATGATTTGCAAATTTCAGTACCATATCGTTGGTCCAGAATATTCAAATTCGATGGAAACAGTGTATCCAGTAACTGAGAGGTACTAAAACGCACAAAACAATATATGGAAAATACAAAGAGAGCAAACTACTCTTGTAGATTTAATAAATGACACAACGGCCAAAACTGTGTGATATCAAAGATGAGGATATTTTTATTATAATTAATGACAATTCCCTCTCACGAACATTGGTAATCAATATGTTGGACTTTTTTGTCTCATCTTGATTATTATTAAAACGACGTTTCGTCCAAGTACCCACTGCACATCTTCAGATATACATTATTTTGGCTTATATGACTTAATGGTTTCTACTACTAAGTGTGTACTATATTGGTGTATAAGTATGTGAATGAATGTACAACAGAAACTATTGGTAAACATATAAGCATTAATAAATACAAAAACAGACATAGTAAAAAGATTATATTGAATTAGTTTCTAGGTCTGCTAGTAGGAAGGATGTTTCCTTGTGTCGTGCAAGACAATATTTCTCGCCAGAATCTGTCTTATGCATTTATAAGTCTATCATTTCTTCATACATTGAACATTGCTGTTACATCTGATCTGATGCTTCTGCTATGTATTTAGAGATTCTAGATAAAATCCCAAGAAGAATCTGCAATAATATCGGTCAAGACCTGGCATCTCAGCTTCAGTCCCTTTCCTACTGACCTAACGTAGCTTTCAAGACACTTTTCGATAAATATTTTCAAGGTAATTGTTCTGATGAGCTATCCCCTGTTGTACCTGGACTTCATGAATATAAGCGCAGTGCGTGATTGGTAACTTGGTCTCATGATTTTAAATAGCTAGATGTAACTGTAAGTTTTATGCTAACAGTTTCATCCGTCGCACTTCTCACTGGTGGAACTCTCTTCCAATTTGTTGCTTTCCATTCAACTTTGATTTTCAAAAATGAAATGCAATGTGAATCGTTATTTTCTGTCCATCTTAATGCTTTTTCTCTTGTTTTCGCTCTCCTTAATGTTTCCTCTTTCTCATATTCTTTCACACTCAGTAACCCTTTGTGTCTTAGTGGCTTTATTGCCTTGCTTGGGGCGATTTTTTTACTAAGATTGCTTTGAGACAACGCCGCAAGTATGGTGCTCTCAAAAAATATAAGTAGTAATGACAGCTAGGATTAGAACGTTAACCATTTCTCCGGTTCCTGTCCGACCATGTATGACCGAATATGTGTTTCTCAGTTCGAGTTTTTAAAGAATTGATGCGTATTTAAATGTATTGAAAGCATCTATATATTTAAATTTGTAGCCTCTGTCTGTCTGTTAGTTCGTTTTCGAACTCCTCCTAGGGTTTTGGAGATAGACACCCCATAAACCTCTATATTCTGAAACTGCGTTACCCAGGATACTTGGATAAGTATATTTATATTTTTATCAAATGGTGTCCCAGGGGGCACAAACACCTCACTGAAAAAACTTTTTCGCCTTTGATTTAAATTCAATTTAAATTTGAACAAGGGGATGACTACTATCCAAAATATAGAAGGAGAAAGCCAGAAGATGGAGGTCACATCGGCAAGATCAAAATGACACAATATGGACGTCAAGTTGAGCAAGAAATCACCAGTCAGTGGGTAGTGCCTTCCAATACATATTTGTTGCAACAATTCAATTGTCATGTCAATGTTGACCTCTGCTCATCAGTTCATTCAATCAAATATTGCATCAAATAATTATCAAAGGGGTTAAATCAAGCTGTTTTTGCATAAACCCCCTACTCATTTTTCTTTCCTTTTGATTTAAATTAAAATTAAATTTGAACAAGGGAATGACTCCTATCCAAAATATAGAAGGAGAAAACCAGAAGATGGAGGTCACATCGGTGAGATCATTGAGTAATATTAAAAATCCGTAATTTTTCTCCACAAATTATAATAATGATTTAAAATCAATCATCATTTTCTTACAAAAAATGTGTGACACGCAGGAAGGTGCGGGTAATTCGGCTAGTATTCAATAAAGTGATGCAAATGCGAACTGAATTGCTAGATGTATGCGTGTGGATATGAGGGAAGGAAAAGTCAACTCTCTTCTTCGCTGTGTGCTTAGCTTAAAAATAAAGATAAGTATATACGAAAACAATCGACACATCAGCTGAGTGTGTCGCAATAAAGAGAGCGTTTTTGTCAGTGTATCCAATGAAGACTCGTTTGTTGAATGAAATAGAGTTAGTGAGTAAGTTAATCGTTATCCAATTTAAAAGCGTTGAATTAAGGAATATTTTCTATATAGACTGTGTGTGGAAGCCGTCTTGTAAGCAAGCGAGCGTTTATGAAGAGTCATTAAAAGAACAGGAGCGTATCGAATGTGTGAACGCAGATGCGGGCGAGAACGATCTTTGTGCGTAACTGGAGAAGAGCTTTCGTCTACCTTCCGGGTGTTATTTTCAGTAGCTGTTGTTACTGGAGGCAAAAATCCTTGCAGGGAAATAGATTACGAGGAAAGAGATGTGAAAATCAATGCAACCGAAAATGTAATGGAGGCAAACAGAATGGAGCAAAGAAGACACCGACTGATAGAGAGAAAAGGATAAAACTGGCTTGGAAATAGAAGGAAAATTAACAAACTGAATAACATGTCATTTTTTAGAAACGACTTCAAAATAGATTATTACGATGAATTTGGGGGACACTGATTTCGGAATAAGCAGGAACCCAAAACTCATTAGTTCACACGAAAACAGATTTAAGTAAAATATGATATTATTAAGATTAGTCACTACTAAAACTGTAAAACAATTCAATTAGTAGCAGAACTAAGGATTAATCTTTCAACCTCCAACCAAAATTTCCGTCATAGGTATGACAATAAACTACATCCGCGTCCAGGGTAAGACGATAAACTACATCCGCGTCCAGGTTAAGACGATAAACTACATCCAACAGCAAGGCCTCTGATCAGGAGGTTCTGAGGAGCATGGAACCACATCTTAATTGCTGGTGTTCCATGTCCACCCTGATCCGGGGTGGTAGCACCTCTTCGGGTCCCAGGTATGGGCAAAGAGTTAACCCCTAAACTGGAGTCAAAAGACTATGGAAATGTAAAAATAGGTTTTAATACCCGAAATACTTCCTTGCAAAAAATTATTACGAGCAATACATTATTTTCAGCAATACATGTGTGAAAAAATATTACCAGCAATACAATAACAATTTTGTCAGCATTAAATCTGTATGATAATAATTCCCCATGTATAATGCGCATTTTTTTCTAACAAATAATAAGCAAAATTAGCGGTGCACAACTACAAAAAATATCTTCAAAAACTTACCATTTCACCAGGGGATTTCAGTAGCGAAATGACTACCCATCACAAACATACGACAATATATAAGGATGTCAAATACAATCATATTAATCCAAAACATAAAATATATATATATATATGTGTGTGTGTGTGTGTGTGTGTTGTATATATCACTTAATATTTCAGTCAATCAGTTAAGTGATACACGCTTAGGCGATCATGGATCTTTTGATATGTGACTGACGAGGCAGATTTTTTCCCGCAGTAGATTGCCATTTCTTTCTGCGGTAGACCAGTTCCCATGCAAGGCTATAGAACCCGGTCTGTCCTGCTATTTTTATTCATAACGGGGAGAAGAAGAGGAACCATACCTTTCCCAAGTGTATTAACACGGCAGTCAATCAGTTATATGCCTTGCATGATACACGCATAGACGATCATTTCATATATTTTCATACATGACTGACAAGGCAGATTTTTTTCCCGCAGTATGTTGCCATTTCTTTCTGCGGTAGACCAGTTGCCATCCAAGGCTATAGAACCCGGTCTGTCCTGCTATTTACCCATTTAGCTGGGTGGAGAAGAGGATCTATTCCATTCCCAAGTTTATTAGCATGTAAGTGAATGTAATGGATTCGACTAGAATTCGAACTCGGCTCTCCGATTCCTCAATCCGAGCTGCTATCTACCGTGCCTTCCTTATAAATGTAATGTAAAATAAAAGAAGAATTATCATAAAACTAAATTAGAATATTATTCTGTTTAAAACCATTTTTTAAATAATAGTAAGAAACGTTGGTCATGATGAAATTGGACAGGTACAATTTATAGGGTTTGATTACCAAACAAGAGGTGTGTATAATGCATGAGTAGAAGCATTTTCACACACTTTCAGCATAATTTTAGGGTGCGTATTATGGATGAAGGCCTATTATACATGGGGAATTACGGTAATTATTTTATGTAAATCAGTACTAATTACAATTAAATTAGATATATAACAATTTCATGTGTTAATTTAGTAATCCATAACGTTACCCTTGGGGAACTTCGTCGCGGTGTAACGGTTAACAAGCTTGTTTCGCTAGATCAGTGACGATGGAGTGGTGAGTTCGATCTTCACAGGGCTCGCCATACTTCCTGAGTCACATCTACGTTACGCTTATAACATCACCATAACGTTACTCTTGTCCTTCATGTCTAATGTTATCTAGCAAAATCCCACAGACCGACTAATGGCTAACATACCCTAATTTGGGTGTCATAAAGGCTACCCCCACTCCCGACACATACATACATATATCTTTATGGCATGAGGTTAATATCCGGGTTGATTTTATAAAACCTCTCCCCTTTAAGGCTAATACTATCAACCCTACCCTTACCACCGATTCCGGGCATTTTGTCTGACTGAAACATGGAAATGGATAAATTCTGTATGAATTTTTCGACAGGTGTCTAAGTTTAATTCTAAATTTCTAATTCAGACACGAACCCAGTCTATACACCGTGGTTGAATAAGACTAACGTACTTCTCATTGGTTGAAATAGATCTATAACCCACCCCCTATGAGGTAATTCGGGATTTTGTTGTGTAATTTATAGGCTCTGTTATAATAAATACATTGAGCTCTTTTTGTGGATCAGTTTTAATATTTGATATTACTAGGATCCACTTGGATTGTATATCAACGGATTTATTATCTATGCTATATATATATATATATATATATATATATATATATATATATATATAGAGAGAGAGAGAGAGAGAGAGAGAGAGGGGGGGGTAGAGAGTACAGATAATAAATATATATATAGTACAGATATATATATATATATATATATATATATATATATACGTGCAGGTATGCAGAAAAATAGGAAAGAACACGTTAGGTAAATAATCCGGAGTTCCTTAATATTTTGCTTTTATTTTCAAAAAGACAGTGCTCCATACAGAAGTAGAGCTTATATTATAATATTTTAAAAAAAAATATGATTCCTTCGCTACATAAGAGTTCTCATGTTTCAAAAGCGAAAGCCGAGACCCCTAATATAATTTTTGAAATTATGTTGAATTAAGGTGTCTGGTCACGCTTCCTCGTCAAACGAGAATTTGATTCCCAAATCAAATTCTCGCTTGACGAGGAAGCGTGACACCTTAATTCAGCATAATTTCAACAAATTCTCGCTTGACGAGGAAGCGTGACCAGACACCTTAATTCAGCATAATTTCAACAAATTCTCGCTTGACGAGGAAGCGTGACCAGACACCTTAATTCAGCATAATTTCAACAAATTCTCGCTTGACGAGGAAGCGTGACCAGGCACCTTAATTCAACATAATTTCAACAAATTCTCGCTTGACGAGGAAGCGTGACCAGGCACCTTAATTCAACATAATTTCAAAAATTATATTAGGGGTCTCTGCTTTCGCTTTTGAAACATGAGAACTCTTATGTAGCGAAGGAATCATATTATTTTTTTAAATATTATAATATATATATATATATATATATATATAATTATTGTCATCCACAGACAGACTGTTTCACAGCTCTTCAGTATGGCTAGCCGTCTGGTTGACTTTAG
Organism: Acanthosepion esculentum; assembly: GCA_964036315.1. Lineage (NCBI taxonomy): Eukaryota > Metazoa > Mollusca > Cephalopoda > Sepiida > Sepiidae > Acanthosepion > Acanthosepion esculentum. The sequence continues at coordinate 82,911,038 of OZ038493.1, read as the reverse complement.
CTAGGATCGAAGCCCGACTGAATTGGCGTCAATTCTACCACTAAGCCGTCGGCGCACGGCTGGGATGAAGGTGACCGACAGGACTCAATTCGCTATATATATATATATATATATATATATATATATATATATATATATATATATATATATATAATACACTGTCTATGTTTCTGAGATGAGATATTATGTCTCTCTCTCTATATATATATAAGAAACGTTGTAATAAATATGGCGACTAAGATGAGGACAATGGTCCGATTAATGTAAATAGTGTATAAAAGTTTCAGTTCAGAATTACATGTAGGTTACTCGGATCGACTTACACCTGATGAAGGCAGGAGAGCACAACGGCCAAAACGTTGTGTCAACAGCAACAACAACGACAACTAAGATGGGAACAATAGTTCGAAGGTTAATATTGTAAATAATGGTAGCATCTCATCCAAGAAATTCAGGGAGAAACCTATATATCTTTTAATAATCAATGCAATATTCTTGTCCAGACCCTGAAGAGAGAAACATCGCGAAGCTCTGAGTCGATCATCGATAATTATATTGAACAACGGCATTAACGCTCCACGTATAACACTTGATTTCTTCCATCTTTCCTTGAAAATTATCCACCCTATTCGAATGTACTCGGAACATTACACACAATTTCAGCAAGTTCTTTTACAAGTTTCATCCTAAATTTTGACATGAAGTTGCATTGTAAATCAATGCGATTTCTCAACTTCATCACGGCTTCTCGTTTCCAAGTAAGCCCTTCTAGTCAGGTGCATTTGTGATTCTTTCATACCCACAAAGATGTTTTTTGTTTTCGTCGTCAAGTAGAAGAAAGTAACGATCGGGCGAATTTGTTTAAAGTGGACTTCAACTTGACCCACAAACTTGATTTCATGACCTCCCTCCGCAGCAGATACGGAATGAGATATGCAGCATCCAGTTATAAAACAGTAATAAACTGTTGCTGACTCGGTTTTAGTTTAGAGTGACGCCTACTGTATCATGTCAGTGATGCGTAGCCGTCTTCATCAACCATTAAAATCTGACATATCCAGAAAAGGCATGGCACATGGAACTAGAACAACCTACCCCGGTGGACAAAATAAAGCGTTGTATTGGAAATTCCAATGTATATCACCTGAAGAATGTCGGAGCGTACAACGGCCGAAACGACGTGAATATGACAACAAAAAAGAGTCCGAACAATGTAAATAGAGGAAATAGTTACAATACGTTATCTCAGAAATATAGACAGTGCGATTTCCCATCTTCAGGAAAGCTGCTCGTTTCCGAGCACGCCTGTCTGCTCAGTGCCATTTATGTTTCTTCAACGCCCCCAGTGACAATACGTTGTTTATATTACAACTATTCTGAGCTGTCATCTGCCCCATCAGGGCCAACAACGGTTTTGAAGTTAGAGCTGTCTTTTCTCCTATACTGGTTACCAATCACTCCTAGCAAATTCAGTCTGGCCTGCTATTTAACCCATTGACGGAAGGAGAACTACCTTTCCGAATGGTATTTGTACGAAAGCGAATGTAATCAAGGACACATGCCACAGTGGATAAAGGCGTTAGTTAGATCCAGTGACAAGACCCAAAGAGTGTGAGTTCAATACCCGGTTAAGACAGTGGAGAACTTGGAGAGGGGAATTAACAGGAGATAACTGAAAACTGACATCTATTAAACATGACATGTGGAAGTAGAAGTGTCTACCCCAGCGAGCGAAATAAAGGGTTTAGTTCGACATTCCAACTACCTGAAGAAGGCCGGAGCGTACAACGGCTGAAACGTTGTAATAAATATGGCGACAAAGATGAGGACTATAATCCGAATAATGTAAATAGTGTACATAATACGTCATCTCAGAAATATAGACAGATATTGAATGTAACGATCTCGATCGGAATTTGAACTTAGGAAAAATTCACTAAAACCCATAATAGACCTTTCCTGTCCTTTCTATATAATAAAAGATATTTAAAGAAAGAATTGTTGTCTGAATATTTTTAGTGTTATCTACTTTCTGAGCGGAGGCCACCATGGCTCTCCACATGCTCCTTTTCATTAGGATTTTTGTATTACGACCAAGATTTCTTGTGTCGTGAGAGATTGTGAAGTGGTTTCCTGTTATCTTCTCTACGGTTTTGAATTCAAAGTAACCCGTCTCTTAGCCTGACTACTATGCGAATCTAGGCAGTATAGTCTACTTTACAATTTAACCCATATTTGGGGAGAGATAAAAAGCAGATTCAAGACTTTCTAAAAATATTAGTGCGAAAGTGCTATGTTTAACAGATAGATAGAGAGAGAGAGAGAGAGAGATAATAACAGGCTAGACAGATAGATAATAACAGGCTAGATAGATAGATAGATAGATAGATAGATAGATAGATAGATAGATAGATAGATAGATAGATAGAACAGGCTGGCTAGCTAGCTAGCTGCGTAGATAGATAGATAGATAGATAGATAGATAGATAGATAACAGGCTAGCTAGCTACGTAGATATATAGATAACAGCCTAGCTAACTAGATAGATAGATAGATAGATAGATAGATAGATAGATAGATAGATAGATAGATAGATAGATAGATAAAAACAGGCTAGATAGATAGATAACAGGCTAGCTAGCTAGCCTGTTAGCGAGTTAGCTAGATAGATAAAGCTATCTAGATAGATAAAAACAGGCTAGCTAACTAGATAGATAGATAGATAGATAGATAGATAGATAGATAGATAGATAGATAGATAAACGAAAACACGAAAGTATAACGAAAAAATGAAAACTAAGTGAATCAAAAAATAAAACAAGAAATATCAAACCAAAGAGAAAAAGACAATTGAGAAAGAAATGACGGACAAAGGAGAGAATGAAAAAGCAAAAGACACAAAAGAAAGAAAGAAGCACATTCACAGGAGAAAAGCACAGAAAACGCAGTCAGCAATCAAAATACAAGGATAAAAAAAAAAAAGGAAAAAAAAGAGAAATTAAAAAGAAAGAGAAAAAAACGTCTTGTGGAAGAAATATTAAACCTGAGAAAAGAAACGCAGACTAAAAGCGAAAGACATGAGGAATCTAATAGAAAGCGAAGTGTCGAAGGGAATAAAGCGGGGGTGGAGGATAAGAGAAAAGAAAAGAAAAGAACATCATTCAAGAATCTGTCTGCAAAGTATCTTTCTTACGAGATTGTGATTTCTGAAACGATGAGGCCTTTCGAATAAACAGAGCTTTTTTAAGTAACATACTACAGAATTTTGTCAGATTGGCGCCTTTAAGAAAGGGAATGTGCAAGATGTCTGCTGATAGACACAATACGAATTCTGGGCGCAAATACGAACATGGAGTGTTTGTTTGTCCTTGAATAAAAAGTAAGACATTTTATTGGATTTTTTTTTAATCCATTTATAGATATTTTTGCAACAAAGTAACTGAAGATAACATTAACATTTCATTTTTCTACAGCATCACCTCTAAAATATCTCAATTTCCTTCAAACGCTGTTAAAATGTTTTTAGCAAAAACGTTTTTTTTTCTAATGTTGCTGGGATAGATTTAAAATGGCCGCTGAACTTCTAGCCGCGCAGTGGGATTCAACCATTTTTAACTGATTGCCCCTACATTAATTAACCGAAAAATGCTAAATTGCTGTGTCATATTTATCCTCATCTGTGTAATTCTAATATCTGCGTATATTATCGCAGATGAGGAATTGCAACTATTAAATACTATTTCCATTGTTCGGAATATTGTCCTCATCTTTATTGTCATATTCATGATCTGTCTGGATTATCTGAAATGATTTGGTTTGCTTTATTTTGTTTTACGGCATATCAACCTGAATGGGTTATTTAATGCCGACAAAATGTTTTATTTCTGGTAATATTTTGATTTGTCAAAAATCTGTTTCTGGTAAAAATTTTCCTTCAAAATTGTATTGCTGGTAATCATTTTTTTTTCAAAAAAGTGTTGCTGGTAATAGTTAACTAATTGCCCATAGCTGGGACCCTAACACGTGCTACCACCCTGGGTCCTGACCTGGGAACACCAGCAATTAAGAGGTAGTTCCACGCAGCTCAAAACCTCCTGATCAGAGGCATTGCTGCTGGACGTAGTTTATCGTCTTACCCTATTATCTGAAATGAGATATTGTAACTATTAAATACTATTTTCATTGTTCAGGATATTTTCCTCGCATTTATTGTCATATTGACGACGTTTGAGCCGTTGTACCCTCTGGTCTTATTCGAAAGACATGTCTGCGAAGTGTTGAACCACTTTTGAAGGTTGTTCCCATGTTTTATAGACCACAGATCTTTTGTACTTTTTCCGATAATCCCTTCACATAGAGTAGGCAGGCTGAGCATGTGCTGTTATCCTCTTTTATCCTTCTATCCCAGTTGGTCGGAGGTGCTGTCATCTACCCAAGGCAGTTGTTACGTTGTAGTGTACTGCTTATACTGACCATATATTTCTGGGTCTGTGGACCATATAACATCAGGACGACCTTCAATAGTTCTGCAACACTTCCACACACCTCTTCATTACAACTGTTGAAGGCTCTCTATTGAACATCTTCATATTACAAGGCGGGATACTAAACATTTCTCTAACATTCCTGCCGACTTAACCAAGTTTCCCGCTCCTTTTCCTATATGTGGGATGCTGTATGGGTCTCAAACAGGGCGTTAAACCATCAAAGGCAGAAACACAAATAGAGCATCAAGGGCAGAACATGCTGTTGAACTATCATACGTCGAAATTGACGGGAGATTCCACCATATATATATAATATATATATATATATATATATATATATATATATATATATATATATATATATATATATATAGAGAGAGAGAGAGAGAGAGAGAGAGAGAGTGTGTGTGTGTGTGTGTGTGTGTATACAAGTATATGATTGGTGTATAAGGAATAAATTCCAGTAACCAACAAATACTATTCTTAACAGAGAGCTCAATACAGAGTAGAGCAAATATAATCATTTATTCGAAAATTAAAATATAAAAATGTTATAAAATCACTACAAAAATAGCCATTTTGTTTCAATATTTCTGGTGTCTTATCAAGTGATGGGGTTGAATGTAGAATAAAGGGTTTTAAAAGGTTCAAATCAATCAAACACCCCTCGCTAAGGGGAAACGCTGATACATAAGCTGGAATGAAATTAAAATCAAAATACAAGTATTCTGCTTTCTTTCTCTCTTTCCTTCGTCTCTCTGTAGCAGCCTTCTCCTCCTCCGTCTCTTTTTTCATAAGCGTCTCCTTTTGAAGTCTTTTCTTTCTTTCTTTCTTTCTTTCTTTCTTTCTTTCTTTCTTTCACTTTTCCTCCTGCCTAGAGGCATGGGTGACGATTAGTTTGAAACTGCTTCCTCTCTCTCTCTCTCTTTCCTTCTTCTCGCTGTAGCAGCCTTCTCCTCCTCCGTCTCTTTTTTCATAAGCGTCTCCTTTTGAAGTCTTTTCTTTCTTTCTTTCTTTCTTTCTTTCTTTCTTTCTTTCTTTCTTTCTTTCTTTCTTTCACTTTTCCTCCTGCCTAGAGGCATAGGTGACGATTAAGTTGAAACTGCTTCCTCTCTCTCTCTCTCTTTCCTTCTTCTCGCTGTAGCAGCCTTCTCCTCCTCCGTCTCTTTTTTTATAAGCGTCTCCTTTTGAAGTCTTTTCTTTCTTTCTTTCTTTCTTTCTTTCTTTCACTTTTCCTCCTGCCTAGAGGCATGGGTGACGATTAAGTTGAAACTGCTTCCTCTCTCTCTCTTTCCTTCTTCTCGCTGTAGCAGCCTTCTCCTCCTCCGTCTCGTTTTTCATAAACGTCTCCTTTTGAAGTCTTTTCTTTCTTTCTTTCTTTCTTTCTTTCTTTCTTTCTTTCACTTTTCCTCCTGCCTAGAGGCATGGGTGACGATTAAGTTGAAACTGTTTCCTCTCTCTCTCTCTCTCTTTCCTTCTTCTCGCTGTAGCAGCCTTCTCTTCCTCCGTCTCTTTTTTCATAAGCGTCTCCTTTTGAGGTCTTTTCATACTTTCTTTCTTTCTCTTTTCGTCCTGTCTAGGGGCTTAGGTGACGATTAAGTTCAAACTTCTTCCTCTCTCTTTCTCCTTCGTCTCGGTGTGGCGGCATTTTCCTTTCAGTTCTTTTCTTCCTTTCTTTCCATTTCATGTAAGTATCTCTTTTTGAGATCTTTTCTCGCTTTCTTCTTTTCATTTTCTATAAGCGTCTTGTCTCGGGACTTGGCTGACGGATAAATTGAAGCTGTCTTCTATCATTCTTTTGTCCCGATGTAGCGGTCATTCCGCGTACGTCGTAGTTTACTTCCCAGAATTCAAACATTTCTTTCGCGTTCATCGCGCTTGCGTTCGGTCGTCCGTTCGAGGTTCGAAAAGTGACTTTTTTCTTTTTTTGCATAACCGACCAAAACTTTTGCGTTCATAGCAAACGCGTCCGTCCGGCCCGGAGACCTGTACAATACTCCCGTATTTTCGCAAACACGTCCGTCCGGCCCAAAGGCCTGGACAAGACTAAATTTTTCGTTTCACTATTCATTTCCTTTTTTTTCTTGTCATGTGGTTCCCATTTCCAAATACGATTTTCTTTCAATTGTGAGCCAAATTTAGGTCGTTGACCCCCCTCGCTCCGCTGCAGGGCCAGAGAGACTTTACTTTGAAGTGTTTCAATTTTTCCTATCTGGAATTACTCTGTGTAAATCATGCTGTCAACACTTTGACCAAAAAAGAAGGAAAGGGTACGTCCTGGTTAATCTTTATCGCCACTAAGTCTACCTTATCTCATTGGGTTTTCTGCAAGTAATGGGCTCTTTGTTTTAGAATGCTTTTAAAATATAAGCAATGGTATAGCTTTTATAATAAATTTAGGCGGGGTTTCGTAACAATATATATATATATATATATATATATATATATATATATATATATATATATATATATATTAAAGAATATCAAACACTTAAAATCCCACAGGTAATAATTTTTATTTCATGAGAGCTTGTTTGTTTATTCGAGAGAATAATTTTTTGTATTTCTTTAAGGCAAAAGGGCTACCAGGAATCCCTTCAATGAGTCTATCGGAACCTTTTCTAATCAACCCGTGGGCTCCAGCTACAACAGAGATTGTCGATGTTCCATTGACCAGTTAAAAAAATACACACATTTTACATAGATAAAGCCCTACGTAAAGAGTGGGCTGTACTCGCGTGAACTATATTTTGGTTTTTCTTTAAGGCATGGTCTTCCAGGAATCCCCTCAATCAGTCTAGTGCAATCTTTTCCAATCAAGACGATGTGTTCAACTACAAACGAGATGGTTGGTGTTCTCATGTGCCACATTTTTAGATTTACATTTCATGGTCCTTGTATTTTGATAGTTTTTTGAAGATCTTCAAAGATACATTACAATCTGCATCTTAGCTTTGATTGTTCTGTCAATTATTATTATTATTATTATTATTATTATTATTATTATTATTATTTGATTTCTGCTGTATACACATTTCTTTCTGGATTCCATCAAGAGACCTAAGGTCAGAAATGGCATCATGACATTTTCCACTGTGTATTAAAAGAAACAAAACAAAAAAAACAACCTAAGTTCACAAACACTTTACGTAGATAAATCCTTTGGTAGAGTGTGTGCTATACTTGTAAGTACAATTTTGTTGTATTTCTTTAAGACTTGGGATACCAGGAATCCCTTCAATGAGTCTATCGGAACCTTTTTCCAGTTAATCCGAGGGCTCCAGCTACAACTTGAGATCTCGATTTCAAGGTCCTTGTATTTTCATAGTTTTTTGATGATCTTCAAAGACGCATTACAGTCTGCAGGGACTGCCATGTTAATAAGAAGGTATATTGTGTTTCTGTGGTCTCTGATCACAATGTCTGGGCTATTAGCTTTGAGTCTTCTGTCTGTGTGTATAATAAAGTCCCATAAAATTGTTACAGGTCCTATCTCCGTTACCGGGGGTGGGTCTTATTCATACCAATTTCTTTCGGTTTCCTTCCCATGGAAGCTGCAGATCTTCCAGGGCTGATATCGGCCCATTTTGTCATGCCATGTTTTATATTCAGTCGGTGCCAATACTGTGAAACCTGATACACTATGATAAATTGTTTCTGGATATTTATCACAGAATCTACATTTTGGGCCAACACAATTTTTTGGATGTCTGCTTGATAATTTCTAGTTAACAAGCATTGATCCTGTGTAGCAAAGATAAAACCTTCCGTTTCAGATTTTAACCCTGCACTACGTTGCCATTGATGGGTACGGGGTTTGTCTACATCAGCTTGTTTGGCACGGGTAGAGTATTGACCGTGAAGCGGTTTATCTTGCCATCGTTTCTGTATCTGGCCGGTTGCAATTGCTTTCTTTTTAAGTATTTTGCAGTTTCAATAAGTGTATTGTGTTTTACTTGTATTTCTACACGCATGTGAAACTATTCTGAACTTGTTCGCTTCCTTTATTACGGAATAAATTCGCTTGCACCTTTCATTTTCTTTGACATATATCATCATCCAGTTTTCTGTAGTTTCAAAGGTATCTTTGAAGGCCAATTGTTGTTTTGTAAGACAGTTCTAGTTGAACTAATCCTCTGCCTCCTTCGGATCTGGGCACGTACAAACGATCAACATCAGCTTTGGGATGATTCATACAGTAGCAAGTTAGAAGCGTTATCGTTTTGGCGTCCATTCGCTTAATGTCAGCTATGGTCCAGTTAAGGATGTTGAAACTGTATTGCACCACAGGGGCAGCCAAGATGTTTATGGCTGATATTCTGTTTTTTGAATTCAGCTCGGTATTAATACCAGACGCACACGCCTGTAGTACTCCTTTCTTACCTTCACTTTCATTTGGGTATGCTGTATACTATTTCCTTCTCTAATTCCTAGGTACTTATAGGCTTCATCTTGTTCCAGTTCCTGAATATTTCTGACGATCTAAATCTATTGAGTGTTTTTCTCTAATTCCCACTTTCTTGAATGTTATGTGGACAGAGATATGTTTTTGGCCTATAATTTTTCAGATCGTCTGTTTCACTCGTTTTTGGCATGAGATATATAATACCTTCAGTGATCCATTCCGGGATTTCACTGGGATTATTTATAAGCATTGATAGAGTTTGTGCAAGGGGTTTAGGGATTGATGAGAGGTGTTAGAGCCATAAATTGGGCACCTTGTCATTTCCTGGGGATTTCCATTGTTGGGATTTCGTTAGAACTTGCCTAACATTATCTGTGGTCATATTTTCCCACTCTTGCCGAGGTTTATCCAGGATTCGTTCTTCTTCACGTTGAATCCATTCTGCATTTGGGTTATATTCCTTTGGGATGCTCTAAATATTCTTCCAAAATTTCTGCACCTTGTCAATAGATGGTGGCTTTACGACATGTATAGATGCTTTTCCAATTTCCTTATTAAATTTTCTTAAAGTCCGTAGGGAATATTTTATTTTGGTGATAGAACCTACAACGCTTTTCGTGTTATCTTGTTCTCCGTGCCTTTAACTGAAGTTTCTGTTTCAGAATTTCCCTAATTGATGGAATTTCGTTTAGTGATTTAATTTTATATTTCCACCTGATCTTCTTGCAATTGCATGTTGAGATATTTAGGTCTCTAGTGAGTTCGTCTTATACAGAAATCTCACATCTCATTTCCTTTATTTCTCGCATCAGTTTTGCCTTCCAAGCTGGCTATCTTTGTTGGTATTTTTTTTTCTTTGTCTTGACCCCAAGCTTCCCAGTAGCTTCTAAAGCTGTTGCGAATATATCATTGTTAACTTACAGCGTTGTATATTTGCAATGTGCTTATTGGACTTTGTCATATGAATTGGGGGGGGGCTGGTCTCTGTCTGACATTTCTGTGAGAGGTACTCTGCTGAGTACTTGGATGACATGGTTTTTCACTTCGGTGATTTCACCTCTGTGGTTTTCAAGGAATTCTACCCTAATTTAATTGGACATATTCAGTGATATGATCTGGATATCTGAAGGTTATGTCACAGGTAAATTCTTCGGTTTTATTTCCTGGGAGATTATTATTTCGTATCTCATTTGTTTTAGTTTTTACCTCATCTTCTGTCATATTATTTATTTCTAGTCCCATCTTTTTATTGTTTGAGTGATGGGTCATTGTATTCTGTCTTATATCAAGTTTTATCCCATTTATTACCGCATTTGAGAGTCTTTTGTTTCGCACGATGTCCATGCGGACATTGGCAAGAATATTTGGGGTCTGATGAGGTTTTATTTCAATTCCTAGCATAGTTCTCTGTTTTTGCTATATCTGATTCGTGGTTTTCTTTTCTGATTAAATCAAGTTGTGGAGAAGATAAGTATTAATACAATGTTTTTATTGAAAAGAAATATATATATATATATATATATATATATATATATATATATATATATATGTGTGTGTGTGTGTGTGTGTGTGTGTGTGTGTGTGTGTGTGTGTGTGTGTAATTTGGCAGCAACTTTTCTTTTAAACATGTTGTGTTGAATGTCAAAGACAGCATAGTCCTGCATATTCTCTTTTGAATTTTCTCATATTTTCTAATGAGACTTTTTATTTGAAAATTATATTGAAATAAATATTGTCCGTAGGATAACCGAGTACTTTCGAACATCATTGTTCATCTTCAGGGTCAAAATTTATATATATATATATATAAACAATAAATATACTAAAATAATTGTCGAACTCACTCCATTTCATTATATATATATATATATATATATATATATATATATATATATATATATATATATATGTAAGAAGCAATTTATACAAAAACTTAAATAGCAATGTTAATGGGATTAATGGCGAAATCACTTCGCTAACAGAACTTAATTAGACATTAACATACTATCAATTCCTTGAATAATAAGATCCTTATATTCGAGTTGTTGTCAAAAGACACTTACCAAGCACTTTCGACAATTTCAAACTGTCATCTTCACGGCACAATTTTCTTATATATAGGCAAATATTAAGAGAAACGATTTCGCCATAATCACATTAACATTGCTATTTAATTCTTTATATAAATTGTTTCTTTATGATATAAAATGTAAGCTACCCACCCTAATATATTTACGACATCAGATCTGCAGTACACTAATGATCAGAATCTTAAATTTTGTGGAAAACTATTAAGACATTTTTACTCTACTAAATGGATTATACTAAGTCTATTTCGCTTTAACAGATAAATACATATCACAAGACAATTTTGTGGCTATATAACTTTTCAAAATTCAAAGAAAATTCTCACTTGATCGATTTGAACAAGAACTCTCGCGCTGCGACATCACATGATCCAAAACATATATGCAATTCCGAATAAACAGCAAGAATTAAAAAAAACTTTCAGTCTACACATCGTTCGTCTTAGTACATTGCTATTGTTTCTTTATGATATAATACACAAACACACACACACACACACACACACACATATATATATATATATATATATATATATATATATATATATATATATAGATAGATAGATAGATAGATAGATAGATAGAGAAAGAGAGAGAGAAATGGACATAGAAATCGACAGTGAATGATAACTATCAGTTTCACGTTCCAGTGCGTTCTTCAAAACAGGTGAGTTCCAAAATAAGTATTTATATATATATATATATATATATATATATATATATATATATATATATATATATATATATATATACAATGGATCCGATGAATCAATAAGCTAACACACTCACTCACACCTGTAGTGGTCAGTAAACGAACAGAGCAATAAGAAAAAGCAATAAACACGCCAATGACTTGAAATCGATTTTACAAGTTTCACGCAAGAACACCGATTCTCAGTGCAATAATTGCGTCACTATCGCTACTCTAGTGCGAAACTTGTAGTATCATTTTACATTCATTCGAGTATTTACTGTTTTCACACACACACACACACACACACACACACACACACACACACACACACACACACACACACACACACACACATATATATATATATATATATATATATATATATATATATATATATATATTTAAAAGGAAGAGGTTATAGTAGTTCCAACGAGTGAAAAGTCTGTATATTAAAAAGAAGAGAGAAATGTGTGTTGTTTTGGTTGTAATGTGGACTTTAAAAAAAAATATTATGCTTTATTTAAAAAAAAAAGGAAAAAAACATCCACATTACAACCAAAAACGTTTGCGGTTTCTCTCTTCTTTTATATATACATATATATATATATATATATATATATATATATATATTATTTTAAAAACAAGGAATTTATTAATGGTAATAGTCCCTAAGGCGCTTTCGTCCAACATCTCCTCAGGAGAAAATCGTGGGAAAAATTGATAAATTAAAAGAAAAGCACAGTAACGAAAATGAAGAGCAAAAAGGTGGGGGGGGACACGCTAAAATCAATAAGAATATATACTTATAACGGGGGGAGGGGAAATTGCGTGTAAATAATTAGCGAGGGACAGTCCACAAATTAAGCGACTTCACAAAATCCTTCTGCCGGCAAAGAGAAGGTTTACGTATACCTATACAGATGGATTCCAAAATCTTCAAATGATTGTTGGAACCAGCTATGTGAATAAGTTTGAACCACTCTTTCGTATACGACTTTGCACAGGCTATATTCTCTACTAGGTGTTGAGCAATAGCCGATTCCATATTTGAAGAGGGAAGATAACACATGTTATCTATTTTGCCAAGTCGTATTTTAGAAGGTACATGAAAGGGCTTTAGGGACTATTACCATTAATAAATTCCTTTTTTTTTAAATAGTATATAGATTTTGTACCTCCAAGCATTTGTTTATATATATATATATATATATATATATATATATATATATATATATATATATATATATATATATATATATATATATATATTTCACGACCACCTGACGATTATACAAGATATGAAACCTGAATAGCAATTTGTTAGCTTTTGTTAGTATTATTATTATTATTATTATTATTATTATTATTATTATTATTATTATTATTTCCTTGGGTTTCCCTCGCATACACTAACCAGAGACCTAAGGTCAGAAATGACTTCATGCCATTTTTGTAAAATAAACGACAAAAAACTTAGATCACCCAAATTTAAATTGATAAAGATCTTCGTAAAGTGTGGACTGTACTTGTGAGTCACTTTTTTTATTTCTTTATGGAATGGCCTACCAGGAATCAAATCAGTCTGAGGTGTCCAACTACAACTGGAGTTGTTAATGTCTTCATATGCCACATTTTTGAGATTTCAATCTCAACGTCCTTGTATTTTGTTAGTTTTTTGAAGATCTTCAATGATACATTACAATCTGCAGAGATAGTCATGTCAATAAGAAGGTACATTTTTTTCTTTGCGGTCACTGGTCACGATATCTGGGCGATTAGCTTTGATTGTTGTGTCTGTGTGTATTGTTGCAGGTCCTATCTCTGTAACCGGGTCCGGTTGATGTTCATACCAATTTCTTGCAGTTTCCTTTCCGTAAAAGCTGCATATTTTCCAATGCAGATATTGACCCTCTCTGTCACGCCGGGTTTTATATTCAGTGGGTGCCAATACCGTGCAAGCTGCTACGAGATGGTCAATTGTTTCCGGATATTTATCAAAGAATCTGCATCTTGGGTTGGTATCTGCATTCTAGTTGAACTAATCCTCTGCCTCCTGTGGATCTGGGCACATGCAGGCGATGAATACCAGCATTAGGTTGATGCATGCGGTAGTAAGTGATAAGCTTTCTCGTTTTGACATCCATTCGCTTAATGTCAGATATGGTCCAATTAAGCATGTTGAAACTGTATTGCACTACAGGGATAGCCAATGTGTTTTGGGCTGATATTCTCTGTTTTTTTTATTCAACTCGCTATTCAATATGCACACGAAAAAAAAGTAAAATTCTCACTAAAAAAAAAAGAAGAACGAATTTGAATATTTGATTTTGTATATAAATACTAAATACTTGTCACAAAATAAAATCCTTACATTTGCTTTGACTGGAGTGATTATTGAGTGGAACTATCTAGTCGAATTAGTGTGAATATATAGATATCTGTGTGTAAGTATGTGTGTGCGTAAGTATACGTGTGTGTCTGTTTCTGTTTGTGTGTGTGTGTGTGTACATTGTTTTTATCTATGTATGAGATGTTGCTGAAACGTTCCCAGTTGGACTGCATTTATTTTGTGACGTACGGTGGCCGTTAATAATTAAGTATAACTCAAGACTTCAATGTTAAATTAAAATAATATTTAATTACAACCGCAAATAAATAATTAACAAAAAGAAGTAAAAGTCAACCAAAGATAATTAACCATTTCAATGAATACCTTGTTAGTAGCGCGGTTCGGCTTAATGTCCAGTAAATCCTAAATCAAAACTCAAATCATCGACGCACAATAATTCACACTAATAATCACTGCAGTCAGTAGTCTGACACCACTGTTTGTACACTTGGCGGAATACATATCTTCATAAGTCCAGAGTGTCACGCTCGAACCTCGGTGTCGTTAGTTACTCATTTTCTTCCTACAGAGGGCTCTAATAAATTATTAGCCACCCTTGATTACAGCAATTTTGGCTCGTGTAATAACGTCTCTTCTTTTTTTCAGACAATACCGTGTTAGTATCAAGCTACTCTCATCTATGAACAATAGTTGACTTATATTTTGCAATGAAAGTTCGTAGATGTAAGGAAATTGGTGAATTTCAACGAGAGCAAATAATAGGATGGCATCAGTGTGGCAAGTCAAATAGAGAAATTGCTAGGTTTTTTTCAGGTTTTCATCAAACGGTTAATAATATAATCAAGAAATTTAATGAAGAAGGCCATTGTCGTGTGGAACAACGTCCAGGAAGACCAAGCATCGTGCCGGAGCGAATGAAAACGTTACTGAATAGGGAAGTCATCAGAAACCGTCTTCAGAGTGTCAACGATGTCGCCAACAGAATGGAAATGGCGCCATATGCAGTGAGCAAGATTTTGAAAGAGCTAGGCTAACAAAGAAGAGTTGCAAGAAAGAAGCCCTTGATTTCAGAGCTTTACAGGAACCTTCGTATGGGCTTGGCGAGAGTATTCGAGAACAAAGATTATGAATTTTGGCAGTCTGTAATTTGGTCTGCCAATATTCGAATTCGAGATAGGTTTATGTTTGGAGAAATCAGAATGAGACGTGGAACATTGAATGTCTGTAGGCGACACATGGGGGGTTGGAGTAATGGTGTCGGGCGCTGTCTGGTTTGGAGGGAAATCTTAGCCGATTCTTCTTGACGAGAAGTTAAATGGCACAGAATACTGTCAAATATTAAAAGGACTACTCCCACTATTTGAAACCAATCAGATTGACAGGAATGTCTATCTTTTTCAAGAAGATGGAGAGCCATGTCATGGGAGCAAAGTAGCAAATGTCTGGAAGGAATCGCAAGGAATCAAGTCACTGTCCAAAATCCTGACATGAATCCAATGGAGCCCGTTTGGGAGCACCTTGACCGAAGACTTCGAGAGCGTGCAACCAAAATCACGTCAGTGGAAACCCTTAAAGAAACATTGCTAAAGGAGTGGCAAAATATGGCTCAGACGATTGTTGATAATTTGATCAAATCCATGAAAAATCGAATAGAAGCACTAAAACTAGCAAATGGAGGACTTACTCCATACTAGTTCCAAATAATGTTCCTTTATTTTGAATAGGGATTACGTAATTAAATTTTGAAATTGGATGTAGTTTATTTCTACTGGCTAAAATCTTTTCTTAGGCCACTACATATGACAGTTTACAAAATTAGTATTCCTCTATTCACCATATCGACATTGTTCTAAAATGACTGCTTTAGGGAATGTTTGGCTATACTCAAAACATTTAAATATTCTGAACTCAAACCTACGAAATGTGATACCTTGTTATAATCACCTCTAAAGACATTTCCCGTCAATAAACCATCTGTCTCTACTTATTGATCACTTGTTATTCAATATACAGAGTGTCTTGAAGCTACGGCTAATACCATTTAAATATTTTGAAGTCACAACGAACTGAAGCTGCTACGATTCGTTTATTGTATATTTCATGGAAATAATATGCCAAAAGCCTAAAACTATGGACACTAAATTTTCCAGAGTATTTAGACCCGAAATCGGAAAATGAAATAATGGAATTTAATAATATAGTTATTTTTTTTATTCTTTGCTATTTGCTAATTAATCTGCTTAGATTAAATCTGAGAATAATTTTTTAAAAATATTCCATAACTGACAGTTATAATTTGTTATACTTTTAATACACATCCATGGCGTCTTCAGTCATCATACGTGTCTCTTATTCCGCAACCCTATACCACAAATGTTTCTTGAACCTTGTATGGTGGGGGGAACAGCAATGTAAACATCCGAGACATTTGCTAATAATCTTGCCGAACATCCTAAATATTTGTTTATAAAAAAGGTTCCGATGTAGTCTTGTAAACTCTATAGATATATTTTGTGTTATGCATAATTAAATTTATTTAATAAGTAGTTGTTTATATACGCAGATTGATATAAGACGGTGTATTGAAAACAAATACTGAATGTCTTATTTAAAATGCCATGGGAAGGAAAAAACGGCCCTAGCTCAAGAACCCCTTGTTTAATTTCACTACAACCAGCAAGAGTTCAAGGTATGATATCCTCGTAACTGAGGCATTATGTATCATTGAAGCTGTATCTCGGGAACAAAGATACATATAAAATTAGAGTTTTAGCATTAGATAGATAGATAGATAGATAATGAACAGACTACGATAGATAGATAGATAGATAGATAGATAATGAACAGACTACGATAGATAGATAGATAGATAGATAGATAGATAATGAACAGACTGCGATAGATAGATAGATAGATAGATAGATAGATAGATAGATAGATAGATAGATAGATAGTGTTGTAGCATAACTACAGACGATAATGTGTATGTCCCCATTCACATAAATTCAGTAGTAAATACTGTATGTTGGTCTACAGTTGACGATTCATCTCCAGCTGTGCTGGTCAAACTTTCTGCCTCCGGACAGAGAGGATCCCCAGACGAGCCTATGTCGAAGGGCAGAATCTTGTCTAGGGAAACAGCTACCCGACTCTGTTTTATACGGGGTCTACGGGGAATTTTTGGCCGAGCCTACGGGCTCGGATACCCCGCATTAAAATCGTTCTTGTGCAACATCTGACCATGTGGGGCATTGGTAGATATCCTGCAGATGGAGATTCATTGTGGAATTTACTTGATTCACTTCGACTATAGTTGACTATACTATACTATATTCACTTCGACTGCAGTTGACTATACTTCTACTCGCCGCTGGCGAATCTTATAAATACAATTCCAATCGTTATCTACTGTTTCCTGATCACTCTTCTATTGTTCCCGTTCCTTAATAATGTTTCTGCTTTATAATTCTTTCACGCTCAGTGACCCTTTGTATTTTAGGGGCTTTACTGCCTTGCTTGGGGTGAATTCGATTAAAAAAGAAAAGGAAAGCCACGTCACGGCAGTTGGAAAGTGACTAGGGCCGTCATGTTAGATCAGGATCGATTGTAGAGACCTTTTTGTCAAGAAACTCGAGATATAAACCAAGAGCACCAGGCCAGATATGACAGAAATATTCAGTGACGGAATAATGGTAGATTTACAGACATGGATTCTGGCATTTGTCTGGCACAACATACTGAACCAACTTTCCTCGCTGTTGACCTAGCAATTGACCCAATAAAATCACTCCACTTCATGTCAATAAAAAAGGTGAGTCCAAAAAGTTGTTCTCCTGGAGGTTAACTTCAGCCATGCTGCCGGAAAGCAGAAAATGTTCTCTCTGGTGATTTAATAATAGCAGTTTTGTTTTGGAAACGATAAAATTTACAAACCATTCCTTGCCCCAGGTAACAACGGATTTTATGTATTTTCGAAAGGAGTAAGCAGTTTTATTGCCAGAGCCGTCGAACGTATTACTAAGACAGGAGTAAATATTTGTGTCACCAAAAGAAATATCTAATTTGCAAGTGATGATAACGGGAAGGCGGTTGAATAAGATAAGAACAACATAGGTACAAAGATAGAGGACTGGGGGTGTTGTGTAGGATCCACCTAATCTGCATAGGTGACTACCAACTATATAAATAATGGTTGATACCGGAAGAAGGAAGGAGAGAAATCACGAGATCCAACTAGAGACTCTGATCGACTGCGACTAGTCAACACATTCTCCAGGAACGTTTTCCCAGAAATATACAGAAATACTATATGTACTTATTGTGTACACTTTCTTGTTATAATACATTCTTGTTCTAAGTACATTTTGTGTTGCATTATTATTCCATGCAATAGGCGAGATTCAACATTGAGTCAAGACTCAACAGGGGGACACATGGATTAACGTGAAATGAAATAGAAACTTGTCGGTTCAACACATTCATTATTATGCGATTTGTTAGGAAAGCTGAATAAAGCCACATATTCGTCCAGAGACACCGTCGCACCTGAGCTGGTAGAGAAAACCAGCATGCCCAATCTCGGACGAATACTTTCGAGATATCTAAGGTCACAGCCCAAGATTCGCCTTTGTTTTTCTGTCCATGGTATTCTTGTCTCCTTTTCATCTGTGAAGTAGAATTAAGATGAAAGGAAAAAAAAGTTAATTAATAATTGTTGACATTACTTCATGTTTCTTATTAAAATTTCAATTTGTATCAGAAATGTAATTAAAATTAAAATGAAAGAAATATTAATCAAAAGTTAATTATGGTTCACAATGCTTCATATTTCGTCTAAAAAATTCAATTTCTGTCAAAAATGTAATAGAAATTAAGATGAAAGAAATACTCATTAGAATTAATAATAGCTGACAATGCTTCATGTTTCGTCTAAAAAATTCAATTTCTGTCAAAAATGTAATAGAAATTAAGATGAAAGAAATACTCATTAGAATTAATAATGTCTGACAATGCTTCATGTTTCGTCTAAAAAATTCAATTCCTGTCAAAAATGTAATAGAAATTAAGATGAAAGAAATACTCATTAGAATTAATAATGTCTGACAATGCTTCATGTTTCGTCTAAAAAATTCAATTCCTGTCAAAAATGTAATAGAAATTAAGATGAAAGAAATACTCATTAGAATTAATAATAGCTGACAATGCTTCATGTTTCGTCTAAAAAATTCAATTTCTGTCAAAAATGTAATAGAAATTAAGATGAAAGAAATACTCATTAGAATTAATAATGGCTGACAATGCTTCATGGTTCGTCTAAATAATTCAATTTCTGTCAAAAATGTAATAGAAATTAAGATGAAAGAAATACTCTTTAGAATTAATAATGGCTGAAAATGCTTCATGGTTCGTCTAAAAAATTCAATTTCTGTCAAAAATGTAATAGAAATTAAGATGAAAGAAATACTCTTTAGAATTAATAATGGCTGAAAATGCTTCATGGTTCGTCTAAAAATTCAATTTCTGTCAAAAATGTAATAGAAATTAAGATGAAAGAAATACTCTTTAGAATTAATAATGGCTGAAAATGCTTCATGGTTCGTCTAAAAAATCCAATTTCTGTCAAAAATGTAATAGAAATTAAGATGAAAGAAATACTCTTTAGAATTAATAATGGCTGAAAATGCTTCATGGTTCGTCTAAAAAATTCAATTTCTGTCAAAAATGTAATAGAAATTAAGATGAAAGAAATAACTCTTTAGAATTAATAATGGCTGAAAATGCTTCATGGTTCGTCTAAAAATTCAATTTCTGTCAAAAATGTAATAGAAATTAAGATGAAAGAAATACTCTTTAGAATTAATAATGGCTGAAAATGCTTCATGGTTCGTCTAAAAAATTCAATTTCTGTCAAAAATGTAATAGAAATTAAGATGAAAGAAATACTCATTAGAATTAATAATGGCTGTCAATGCTTCATGGTTCCTCTAAAAAATTCAATTTCTGTCAAAAATGTAATTGAAATTAAGATGAAAGAAATACTCATTAGAATTAATAATGGCTGACAATGCTTCATGCTTCCTCTAAAAAATTCAATTTCTGTCAAAAATGTAATAGAAATTAAGATGAAAGAAATACTCATTAGAATTAATAATGGCTGACAATGCTTCATGGTTCCTCTAAAAAGTTCAATTTCTGTCAAAAATGTAATAGAAATTAAGATGAAAGAAATACTCATTAGAATTAATAATGGCTGACAATGCTTCATGGTTCCTCTAAAAAATTCAATTTCTGTCAAAAATGTAAAAGAAATTAAGATAAAAGAAATGCTCATTAGAATTAATAATGGCTGACAATGCTTCATGGTTCGTCTAAAAAATCCAATTTCTGTCAAAAATGTAATAGAAATTAAGATGAAAGAAATACTCTTTAGAATTAATAATGGCTGAAAATGCTTCATGGTTCGTCTAAAAAATTCAATTTCTGTCAAAAATGTAATAGAAATTAAGATGAAAGAAATACTCATTAGAATTAATAATGGCTGACAATGCTTCATGGTTCGTCTAAATAATTCAATTTCTGTCAAAAATGTAATAGAAATTAAGATGAAAGAAATACTCTTTAGAATTAATAATGGCTGAAAATGCTTCATGGTTCGTCTAAAAAATTCAATTTCTGTCAAAAATGTAATAGAAATTAAGATGAAAGAAATACTCTTTAGAATTAATAATGGCTGAAAATGCTTCATGGTTCGTCTAAAAAATCCAATTTCTGTCAAAAATGTAATAGAAATTAAGATGAAAGAAATACTCTTTAGAATTAATAATGGCTGAAAATGCTTCATGGTTCGTCTAAAAAATTCAATTTCTGTCAAAAATGTAATAGAAATTAAGATGAAAGAAATACTCTTTAGAATTAATAATGGCTGAAAATGCTTCATGGTTCGTCTAAAAATTCAATTTCTGTCAAAAATGTAATAGAAATTAAGATGAAAGAAATACTCTTTAGAATTAATAATGGCTGAAAATGCTTCATGGTTCGTCTAAAAAATTCAATTTCTGTCAAAAATGTAATAGAAATTAAGATGAAAGAAATACTCATTAGAATTAATAATGGCTGTCAATGCTTCATGGTTCCTCTAAAAAATTCAATTTCTGTCAAAAATGTAATTGAAATTAAGATGAAAGAAATACTCATTAGAATTAATAATGGCTGACAATGCTTCATGCTTCCTCTAAAAAATTCAATTTCTGTCAAAAATGTAATAGAAATTAAGATGAAAGAAATACTCATTAGAATTAATAATGGCTGACAATGCTTCATGGTTCCTCTAAAAAGTTCAATTTCTGTCAAAAATGTAATAGAAATTAAGATGAAAGAAATACTCATTAGAATTAATAATGGCTGACAATGCTTCATGGTTCCTCTAAAAAATTCAATTTCTGTCAAAAATGTAAAAGAAATTAAGATAAAAGAAATACTCATTAGAATTAATAATGGCTGACAATGCTTCGTGGTTCGTCTAAAAAATCCAATTTCTGTCAAAAATGTAATAGAAATTAAGATGAAAGAAATACTCTTTAGAATTAATAATGGCTGAAAATGCTTCATGGTTCGTCTAAAAAATTCAATTTCTGTCAAAAATGTAATAGAAATTAAGATGAAAGAAATACTCATTAGAATTAATAATTGCGAACAATGCTTGATGTTTCGTCTAAAGAATTCAATTTCTGTCAAAAATATAATAGAAATTAAGATGAAAGAAATACTCATTAGAATTAATAATAGCTGACAATGCTTCATGTTTCGTCTAAAGTATTCAATTTCTGTCAAAAATGTAATAGAAATTAAGATGAAAGAAATACTCATTAGAATTAATAATGGCTGACAATGCTTCATGCTTCCTCTAAAAAATTCAATTTCTGTCAAAAATGTAATAGAAATTAAGATGAAAGAAATACTCATTAGAATTAATAATGGCTGACAATGCTTCATGGTTCCTCTAAAAAGTTCAATTTCTGTCAAAAATGTAAAAGAAATTAAGATAAAAGAAATACTCATTAGAATTAATAATGGCTGACAATGCTTCATGGTTCGTCTAAAAAATCCAATTTCTGTCAAAAATGTAATAGAATTAAGATGAAAGAAATACTCTTTAGAATTAATAATGGCTGAAAATGCTTCATGGTTCGTCTAAAAAATTCAATTTCTGTCAAAAATGTAATAGAAATTAAGATGAAAGAAATACTCATTAGAATTAATAATAGCGGACAATGCTTCATGGTTCGTCTAAAAAATTCAATTTCTGTCAAAAATGTAATAGAAATTAAGATGAAAGAAATACTCATTAGAATTAATAATAGCGGACAATGCTTCATGGTTCGTCTAAAAAATTCAATTTCTGTCAAAAATGTAATAGAAATTAAGATGAAAGAAATACTCATTAGAATTAATAATAGCGGACAATGCTTCATGGTTCGTCTAAAAAATTCAATTTCTGTCAAAAATGTAATAGAAATTAAGATGAAAGAAATACTCATTAGAATTAATAATAGCGGACAATGCTTCATGGTTCGTCTAAAAAATTCAATTTCTGTCAAAAATGTAATAGAAATTAAGATGAAAGAAATACTCATTAGAATTAATAATAGCGGACAATGCTTCATGGTTCGTCTAAAAAATTCAATTTCTGTCAAAAATGTAATAGAAATTAAGATGAAAGAAATACTCATTAGAATTAATAATAGCGGACAATGCTTCATGGTTCGTCTAAAAAATTCAATTTCTGTCAAAAATGTAATAGAAATTAAGATGAAAGAAATACTCATTAGAATTAATAATAGCGGACAATGCTTCATGGTTCGTCTAAAAAATTCAATTTCTGTCAAAAATGTAATAGAAATTAAGATGAAAGAAATACTCATTAGAATTAATAATAGCGGACAATGCTTCATGGTTCGTCTAAAAAATTCAATTTCTGTCAAAAATGTAATAGAAATTAAGATGAAAGAAATACTCATTAGAATTAATAATAGCGGACAATGCTTCATGGTTCGTCTAAAAAATTCAATTTCTGTCAAAAATGTAATAGAAATTAAGATGAAAGAAATACTCATTAGAATTAATAATAGCGGACAATGCTTCATGGTTCGTCTAAAAAATTCAATTTCTGTCAAAAATGTAATAGAAATTAAGATGAAAGAAATACTCATTAGAATTAATAATAGCGGACAATGCTTCATGGTTCGTCTAAAAAATTCAATTTCTGTCAAAAATGTAATAGAAATTAAGATGAAAGAAATACTCATTAGAATTAATAATAGCGGACAATGCTTCATGGTTCGTCTAAAAAATTCAATTTCTGTCAAAAATGTAATAGAAATTAAGATGAAAGAAATACTCATTAGAATTAATAATAGCGGACAATGCTTCATGGTTCGTCTAAAAAATTCAATTTCTGTCAAAAATGTAATAGAAATTAAGATGAAAGAAATACTCATTAGAATTAATAATAGCGGACAATGCTTCATGGTTCGTCTAAAAAATTCAATTTCTGTCAAAAATGTAATAGAAATTAAGATGAAAGAAATACTCATTAGAATTAATAATAGCGGACAATGCTTCATGGTTTGCCTATAAAATTCAATTTCTGTCAAAAATGTAATAGAAATTAAGATGAAAGAAATACTCATTAGAATTAATAATAGCGGACAATGCTTCATGGTTTGCCTATAAAATTCAATTTCTGTCAAAAATGTAATAGAAATTAAGATGAAAGAAATACTCATTAGAATTAATAATAGCGGACAATGCTTCATGGTTTGCCTATAAAATTCAATTTCTGTCAAAAATGTAATTGAAAATAAATTGAAAGAAATACTAATCAAAATTAATAATTGCTGACAATGCTGGTAGTAATTCCAGATTAAAGATTATCTTCGACTACAGATCACTAGCCAATTTGTTTATTTAAGGTTTCTTTTTCTAATAAGAATATTTGTTTTATTTTATGCGACTGCAAAATTTACTTACGAACTTGAGCATGATCTCATAGTTTATATGCAATACAATAGTAGGAGAAATTAGTACACATACGCACAATATATATATATATATATATATATATATATATATATATATATATATATATATATATATATATATAAATATATGAGTATGCATGTGTGTATGTCTGTATTTATGTATGCATGTATTTATATATTGTAATTTCTCTCTAAGCTTGATCCTTCTTTATGTCATTGAGATCTTTAATCATCTCTCCGCGCCACTAAGCATTTGGATCGGCGCATTGAATCAAGAGCTCATTTGAAATGACTTAGTCAGCTTTTCAGTAAAATCTGCTCAGCTTTTCTAACGAAGCTTTGAAGTCGTAGAAAAAAAGCACGTCGAGTTTTTCACCGTTCAATTCTTTTCTTAATGCCATTCGATTCATCATCAATCCTATCAATCTCATTTTTCTAACGTGATGTTTCTGTACATCCTTTAGTCATATAATAGTTTTACCCGTTCTCTTTCTTCTTCATCTTTTTCTTCTTCTTTTTCTTCTTCTTCTTTTTTTCTTCTGCCTTGTGATCATCATCATCATCATCGAATATTTTTCTTTCTCGAAGCTCTTATTGTTAATTCTTTATTATTATGATTATTGAGAGAGAGAGAGAGAGACAGACAGACAGAAACACAGAGAGAAGATAATGAGAGAGAGAGAGAGAACGCCAAGAAAGTGATGTTCGTGTGTACGAAATCCAATATGCATATCATGACACCCAGGTTGATAACTGAATACATCACAGCCAAATGTGCATAGTATATTTTTTTTACATTTTCACCCAATATAAGCCTGAAGAGTCACTCAAGGTAGAGGGAAATTACTGAATGAGATCGAATTTATGCTATTTACATTGTTCGGACTGTTGTCCCGATCTCTACTGTCATATTCACGACGTTTCGGTCCTTATACACTCCAACCTTCTTCAGGTGATACACGCTGGAATTTCTAACAGAATCCGTTATTTAGTCCACCGGGGTCGATAGTTCTAGTTCTACGTGCCGTGCCTTTTCTGGATATCTCAATTTCCGTTTCCTTTAGTCAGTCAACTTTTCAAGTTTTTGTTCCACTCTGCTGTAGCATTGTATTGAACTCACAACTCTTTGGGTCAAGTCAGTGGATTAATTCAACCTACGCTTTTAACCACTGGGACACGTTGATAAAAGCGTTGGCTGAAGTAATCTACTCCAGTCGACTAAATAAAGTGTTCGATTCTAAATTCCAACTTATATCACCTGAAGAAGGCCGGAGCGTACAACGACCGAAACGTGATGGATATGACAATAAAGATCAGGACAAGAGTCCGGACAATGTAAATATTTACAATACCTAATCTCAGAAATATAGACAGATGTTGAATGATGTCTGTGATAAGAACGTGAGAGGAGAAACTGGGAAATTAAGATTATGAGGATATGTAGTATAGATAATGTTTTATCCTAGACTTGATGCGGTTAAGGTTGTTGTGTTAGGGGAAGCATCCACGCCAGAGATTTTCCCACAAAGTAGCCTTTCTTGGCCGGGGAGCTGTTCGGGTGGAACTTCCTTCTTAGCAATAAAGGGAGGTATATAGCAATGGGGTAGTCGTAATAAATTGGTGAAACTAAGTAAATGGGCCTCTTTTTATGATCTGTCATGAAAGTAGAAACAGTGACAAGTTTGATAACAACTGCGTATCATATTGTAGGTTGAGTTGCTCACATTGTTCAGACTGTCCCCAATTGAGGGTATTTCCACGTATCCACATGTGTCTCCTTGGCTGCCTCATCCTTCATACTTAAAACGAAAAACAATTATCTATAACCAGCCATGGTGCTGTACTCTTACTGCCGCCTGAGATGCACGGTGCATTAGCAAACACATTAAGGTCATGTAACTTATAGACGAATCCGTGTTACTGAACAGGATATTTACTGTAGCTCCATCATATTACACCAAGGTCAATTATATACATGTTAGCGCATCCAATCTGTTAAGATCAGAAGCCATGAGGATCATGCCTGGTTTACCAGCCCGGTAATTTATCATCATTTTTATTATTATTACTGGTGTATCTGTGATGTCAAAAATGACGGCAATTATTAGAAAAACTTAGCTTCAGCCACCGCTAGGGAAATTGGTTCCCTGTATCTCGCCGAAGTCCATCCTTCAAATCTATAAATCAACCATTTACCCTTGCATGGAATACTGCTGCCATATACGGACTGGTGCCCCCGCTGTTCGCCTTAAGGCCCTCGACAACATCCAGAGACGGATATGCAAAGTGATTGTCCCTGATCTAGCGTCTCGTCAACAGTCACTCTCTCACAGACGTACCGCCGCTTCCCTCTGTCTTTTCTACAAATACTTTCACGGTAAGTGCTCCGACGAGCTACTTTCGCTCGTTCCCAGACTGCATGAATTTAAACGTGCTATTAGGCTGGCACCTCAGTCCCACCCTTTCACTGTCGAAATGGTTAAATGTAGCCGTCTCTTCTTCTTCAATCGCTTCATGTATCGCACCTCCCGTCTGTGGAATTCCTCTTCCTATTACTTGTTTCCCTGATAGCTATAATCTCCAACTATTCAAATGTAATATCAATCGACATCTCCATATGCCTTGATCTATTCCCTGCCCTTCTCTTCATCCTTCCCTCTATCACACCTCTTTACTCTCGCTCCCACTCTCTGTAACCTCTTGCGTGCTAGTGGCACTCCCGCCTTGTTTGGGGTGAAAGGCTTAATAAATGATACAATGAAACAAAAGTCTTGAAACAATTTCTTGAGAGTTACAACTAAAACAGAAGCCAATGAATAGTTTAATTAGCCCGTTCTATTTATATTTTTTACATGTTCAATGGTATCTATGATTCATTGATTCTTCCCTGGAATTATATAAATCGCTTTTGCTCAATACCTATTCATGTTAATCATTTTATGTGTTTAATATAACAGTGAAATAGACATATCTCTCGCAAGAAAAAGATTAACATCGGAACGACAAAGTTTATTTCAAGGCTAAGAAAGACGATCAGTTAACTGACAAAGGTATCTGAGTAACTCACATGAAACGCTTGAACAAATAAAGCTGCAATCTAAAAAACGTAAGAGTAAAGGAACTAATTAATTAAACGGTTTATTTGGCACGGGAACAAATTTTGTCTAAATGCATATAAATGTTTTTATTTGTATCAATTATTAAAACGATTAAGGGAAGTAATCACTCATAAATTTACTAACTTAAATTGATTTTCCTCCCTTACTACTACAGATACGACAGGAAACATATAAATGAATGCACATTGATAATTATTATATGGGTTGATTATTATTATTATTATTATTATTATTATTATTATTATTATTATTATTATTATTATTCTGCGTAGTATCATTTTGCCAGTATCTTGTAGTATCATAATTACCAAGTCCTCTCCGTGGTTTATTAGTAAAAAGAGCACTGAAGGTGATTTATATATGCACACTTTGCAGATGATGAGTTGTTCTGCGCAAAATATTTTTTAGCTCTGAGATGCTGATGTGTTGTAGAGTTACTTTCCGCAGTGGAAACTGTATTTGGACTAAATTCGGTCCTAAATAGGTTCAACGTTACGAACTTGTTATAATAAGTATTACGCAGAGTAATCTAGTTGTGGTAGCTGACTACTTTCGTATTCGACTCCCAGTCGACCCTCACTGACTCCTACTTATATTAGGTGGGTGAGTCTATTATCTATAGACTAGGTGTGTTTCACCATGACATGTGTCCAGGAATTTTATTTACATAATAATAATTAATATTATTGTTATTATTATTTTGAGGTTTTGCATTATGGCAGTTCTCAAACAGGATACGTCCTCAGACAGCATCACTTGCAGAATGTTTACAGCGCCAGGCAATGCAGACCTCTGAAGCGATGAGACATTAGGTTTTATTCTGATTTTCTTAATGCAAGACATTAAGTCCGCTGGTCTACACCCCACCCCACCAAATTGCACTAATCACGGCGACAATAGCTGCCTTAACATGCCATCTTCTGGCAACATCAGTTCGGAGATCGGTGCATTTCTTAAACTTGTCAATTTCTTTGCGCTTAATGCTAAGGTCACCAAGAAGAGCGACGTCGATGAGCGAGATTATAATTGCCCCATTTGCCCCATTTTATACCTTCTTACTCATTACACATCGTAGACAGTCTCTGCAAGTCCCCATTTTCTTACTTCAGTCTCCCCGGTCTCTCTTTCAGTCTCCTCGGTCTCTCTTTCGACGTATCGTTGACCACTATCGTTTCGTGTAATTACATATCTAATTTCACATCTTCCGTTTCACAGTGAAGTTTCATTCTCTCTTAATATCTTATGTCTTCCTTTATCTCTCCCACTCTGTAATTTTTCTTCTCTTTCACTTTCACTTTCTTCTTCTTCTTCTCTCCTATCGATCTATGCATCTTAGCAGCTACAGCATTGAGTATTATTGATCAATCAAATCAATAAGTTAAGGAACAAATTTAGTCGAACGCGACGTGCGACTCAAGCTTGCGTGATTTTATTCACTTCGTACTCGAGGAATTGATGGACCCTGGCTTTCTAGCATGAAAGGATGTCTGTTTCACAAATAATGACGGCGACAGAAAAGTGATATTAATATCAATGGTAGCCGATCAGTAATACGATAACCAAAGATTTGTTTAGAGAAACTAGGTCTTTCCAAAGAAACACCAATCGGTATTCCAGTGATCTAAAGTTGAATGTTAAGTTACAAGTCATAATAAAGCTAATATTTCTTGTATATTTGTAAGCCTAATGGCGAAATGCAAACAGAATGAGAAAGATGTTCAAAATCGGAATTTTGGGACACACCGGGGTCGTTTTTCAACGAAACGAGTACTAAAAACTTTTTTCCGGTCTCTGTCTCTCTCTCTCTCTCTCTCTCTATATATATATATATATATCAAAGTGAACATTGAAGTCAACACTCCAACACTCAGAGGCGACAGGCTGTTTCATGCTGGAAAAATCGTCTGGCAGTCTAACGATAGCATCCAGCATGAAACAGCCTGTCGCCTCTGAGTGTTGACTTCAATGTTCTCTTTTATATTTACATCAGCTCTATCTCTGATATTGAGCACTTTATAACATAAATATAGCACAGCTTAAAACTATATTTCTTTATATAATATATATATATATATATATAGAGAGAGAGAGAGAGAGGGGGGGGGAGAAAGAGAAATTACTGGAAAGTAATTGAAACTCACCTAAAGCAAGCTGGATGTGTAATGCTCCTCATGCCAATGACATTTCCACCGAGCCTCTCTACGGCATATGACTTCACTGAATCTCTTTTGATGTGTTCCTCTCGAATTTATATTTAAATTGGGGTCATCAGGGGAGAATGTGCACCGTTTCGGGGCCTTCCTCTCAACGGTTTCACATGCACACGCCCCCCCCCTCATTGATGTGAGGCCCCGTTATAATGATATACAAGCGTGTTGTAGATAAACTAGTTCAAATGTCTAACGCCGAAATTTGATTTAGTTACGTTATTAAGCAAACGTCATACCAACTGTACCACAGGCCCCGGTGACGAAGAGGTAAACTCGACATAGCGCCGCTCATTCACATATTCCGTGGTGGAACTCATGGTGGAACCGGCCATCCAGTGCTTTCTGCATTCTGTTGAGGTTTCTTCTAAAACCGTGGTACAGTTGGTATGCCGTTTGCTTAATAACGTAACTGTCCGGGTTTCAATTCCTGGTAGTGGATGCGCACTGCTGATGAGTCCCAAATATAGGACGAAACGGCCGTCCAGTGCTTTCTGTATTCTGTTGAGGTTTCTTCCAAAACTCGATGAATTACTTAATTATGATTATCTCAAATCCTCCTAATAATTTCATTGCTCTCGCTTCTTGGAGATGATTCAAACAAGCAGATTGAAAACTGCCGAGTCCACTAAAACACGTTGATCTCCATTCTACCTGCTCCAAGGCTAAGCGCTCAAGGGTGTTATATGATATATTGACAGCTGACAAGTATATATATATATATATATATATATATATATATATATATATATATATATATATATATATATATATATATATATATATATATATATATATATAATTTATTTTCTGTTTATGCGTTATTTTTTATAAATATGATTTATTTAAGCAAATGGTCTGTTTTTTTATTAAATAGTATTAATTACATTTACTTAATCCATTTCTCTCTCTCTCTCTCTCTCTCTCTCTCTCTTTATATATATATATATATATATATATATATATATATATATATATATATATATATATGAATGGCAGAATTGATCGTCGTAAGTGAGCGAATCCATGGAACACACTAAAATAAAACTGCAGGAACTCCTAGAAAGCAAGAAGAGAGGACGATCTAGCAAATTAAGAAGACAGAATATATGGTTATTAGTAATAGTAAAATGTAGGTAAGAACTGGAGTTGCCAAAATCAAGCAAGTACAGAAGTTTTTATTGAGGAATTTTATAATAGACGAATGAAACTTGAAACAGAAATCAGAAAGCACATCGAAATAGTGCAAGATACTTTCCAAAATCTAAACCCAAAATAATTAGGAAACAAAAAGAAATGTTTTTAAAAAAAAGAAATGAATACTGAAATACTATGTCAGTAGCAAAGGTTCAATTCTGGAATCGAAGTACCGATGGTTAAATTGTAAAACCTAAGTAGTAATGATTAAATTGTGAAATCAAAATACCAATGGTTAAATGGGGAAGTCGAGGTATCAATGGTTAAATTGTGAAATTGAAGTACCGATGCTTAAAAGGTGAAATCGAAATACCATTGGTTAAATGGTGAAATCGAAATACCATTGATAAAATGGTGAAATCGAAGTACCGATGGATAAATTGTGAAATCGAAGTACCGATGGTTAAATTGTGAAACCGAATTAGTAATGATTAAAATGTGAAAACGAAATACCAATGGTTAAATGGTGAAATTGAAGTACCGATGGTTAAATTGTGAAATCCAGGTATCAATGGTTAAATTGTGAAATCGAAGTACGAATGGTTTAATTGTAAAATCGAACTACCAATGGTTAAATTGTAAAATCGAACTACCAATGGTTAAAACTCCGCAGAAGAATTACTGTGAAAATATTTATAGGAGAATAAAGGCGAATTTATGTTGTGGTGGGAAATGACTGTAACTTGTCCTAAAATTCCAATTTTTCGTGGAGAAATGTCATTGGCATGAGGAGCATTACACATCCAGCTAGCTTAGAAAATCATTTGGTTACCTCCGGGTGGTGTAATGTTTAGAAAGCTTCTCATGCTAGGTCACATACGACTGAGTAGTGAGTTCAATCATCACTGGGTGCCCCCTACTTTCGGCCTTGTGCCACATCTAAGCTACGCTGAGAAAATCATTGCAACACTTCGATGTGCTGTAATGGTTAGCAAACTTATCTCGCTAGATCGCTGAATAGTGAGTTCGATCCTCACTGGGTACCCCATTCTATCGGCCTTGGGCCACATCTAAGCTGCGCTTAGAAACTCATTTGGACACCTCGACGTGGTGTAATGGTCATACTAGGTCAATTACGACTGAGTAGTGAGTTCGATCGTCACTGGGTGCCCAATACTTTCGACCTTGTGCTACATCTATACCGGGCTTAGAACATCTGTGTGTGTGTGTGTGTGTGTGTGTGTGTGTGTGTGTGTGTGTGTGAATATAGTAGGATGATGATGATCATGCTTTTATTTGGTCAAAAGGCCTACTAATATACAATATATATTATTAGTGTTATTATCATTTTTGTTGTTTTTCTTCTCTCCTGACTTTCTTTCATGGGCCTACTACGTCTACATATTATAAGAATCATACGTGGGCAATCTTTCTTTACTAATATATATATATATATATATATATATATATTTAAATTCCCAGATCAATTCTGTGAACAAGGCAAATTGGTATAAAATGACAATTGGAAAAAATCTTCAAAATTGTCTTCAAGAAACGAGAACAAGATCTAAAAGGTCAGCCAATGTAACAGTGATCTCATCCCACAATCCTCACTCTTGCTCCATATGCGGCCTTCTTTGTAAATCACTAGCAGGCCACTTAAGATTATCGCACAAAATTTCATAACTGAATCATTTAAGTTGTCAGATACTCATACGTCGAAACCGACGGTAGAGTCTATTATATATATATATATATATATATATATATATATATATATATATATATATATATATATATATAAAGAAAGAAAGAAAGAACAGTAAGATATATAATCCGGTGTTCTTATTGATATTTTTATTTTTACAAAACAGTGCTCAATGTAAATTTACAGAGCATAAATATTATAAATTAACTGATTTAAAACATGTTTTCTTCGCTACACAGTAATAACCATGTTTCAAAAATGGAAGCTAAAAACTTCAAATTTAATTATATAATTTAATTAAAAGCATTAGTTCTGTTTCATCTTCAAGCGAATTTTGGAATAACTTATTTTTAAATTTACTGAGTTTTAAATGCACATATAAATTCATAATTTCCTGTTTCCAAGGATAAAGAGAAATCCAATCATTCAGACAGGGGCGGTAGCGTGTTCATTTTTATTAACTATTGTTGTATCAATTATGAGTTACGTTCGAAAAAGAGGTTAAGTTTAAGGAGGGTAGGGGTGCATTTTTCAAGGAATTCTGACATCCGTTAAGCGCATATCGTCTGTTTTTTGTTTTATTTTATTAACGACAAAGTTTTTCGGCATTTTTTTCTGGCATTATTTTCGTACTTGTATACTTAAAGATTCTTTCTAAAAGGGGCGTTTGTGTTAGAATACGTTATATTTTGCTACAATTTTAAAACATTTTTACTCTTAATTGCTAATAGACTGTATTTCTTTTTAAATCAAGTAAATGCAATAGAATTACGGTTACATCTATGGCTTGAAAATTGCGTTCAAGCCTGAAAAACACTGTCGCCACACGGTGTTGATGACATTGTCTCCACTTATATTTACTCTGGCTCTGATAATGAACAATTGTACCCATAAGAATTGAATCATGAATACTTATATATGAATTGGTATTTACTTACAACTGACAGGCCAGAGCAGAAAATAGACTAATTCCATTAGGGATATCGTCACATGTTCACCGAAATGCTGTTATACATATATTAGGTGAGCAATAAACACATATCATTATATCGAAAGAGGCGTGTTTACATATTGTAGAACAGATACTATAAACCAATTAGACAAATATTACACATATACAAAAATCGATACGCAAATAGACATTAATGGATTTCACTATATATATATATATATATATATATATATATATATATATATATATATATATATATATATATATATATATATATATATCAGGGCATTATGACAGTTGAGAAGCCCAAACAATATAACGTAGGTGTAATGGCAATGTTAAAATGACGTCATAACCTCGTCACTGCATAAATGTCTGCCCTCTCTGACTCATTAAGCGTGGGTGGCGGCCCATACAGACGGTAATGGCGGCTTTTTGTAAAGATAAAAAGAAGTCTACTTGCGACAAAATGGGTGAAAACACGAAGATGAAAAGTAAGATGAAATAAAATTAGAAAAAAAAGGAACTACGTCGACCTGAGATTGTGTGTGTGTGTGTGTGTGTGCAGTCGATGACTTGGTTTTCTGAGTTTAATTTTTTCGACTTGTCTATATATACATATATATATATATATATATATAGTGAAAAAAATATCCACCTATGCTTCTTAAAATACGTACATATAATTGGGCTGGTGAAAGAAATTCTTGAGATAAAAAAAAACGAAGAAAATTATAATATTGATAATAAAACTTATAATTTTTATTGTATAATACCAGGTAAAAAAATGAAACACCCATAGAAAGTCGACTTTTGCATATTTGCTTTTACATTTGAGTAATAGAATTCGTTTATTAATACAGGGTATTAATACAGGTGTACATATGTACAGTGCCGTTCGATAAAAGTGACTCACCTGATATTTTTACTTAAAAACTTTTTCGCCTATTGTGCTGGGGGTCAAATTAATTTTTAATCTTACTAATATAAAGACCCCTTCCCGACTACCTAGTAAAAAAGTTTACTCACCCTAAGGTATTCTATTGATAATTATAATTTTGGATATAAATGGGATTTAGGAAAATCAAAAAAAGTGACTCCCTTATTTCCTGCAACTAGTAATCAATAGAAACATAACCGAACAGCTTTAAATAAAGAATAATACAGGTATAATTTATTTATAATAGGTAATATAGTTCGAAATATTTAATAATCTATGGGTCCTCATTTATTTTGAATAACCTTTTCAACCCTTTTTGGCATTGACTTGATTAAGTTCTGGCAAATCTCATCTCCAAGCATTGAATTCCATTCGGATATGAAATTCACAATCAAATCCTCTTTGTTGTTCAACTGCTTTCTTGAGAGCCTGTACTTTATAATTATCCATAAGTTTTCTGTGGGGTTGAGGTCAGGAGATTGGGGCGGCCATGTCATAACACTCACCTGCTTCTCATCAAAGTATTCCTTCATCAATTTTGATTTGTGACAGGGAGTATTATCCTGCATAAAAATGAGCTTGGTGGGGTCGATTTGCACCCTGTCAGCAGAAGGGAGCAGACAAGACTCGAAAATTCTCTTGTACTGCTCACTCCTGAGGGTCTTTTCAATAGGTTTTAAGAAACCAGTTCCATGAAAAGAAAAGCATCCGCAGAACATTATACTGAACGGATGCTTGACAGTACTTACTGCTAAATTCAAAGAGCTTTCAAAGCTTCTTCTTCGGATTTTAGATTACGTATCCTTTGAATTTAGCTCAACTTTCGTTTCATCGGAGAAGAGAACATTTAGTAAAAAGAAAATCAGGCGAGTCACTTTTATCGAACAGCACTGTACATTATAAAATGAGTTCAGTCTAGTGTAAATAAGCTTTGTCCCAAACCAACCGTTCCGTTGATTTTTTTTTTCCAGATATGAAAGTTTTTCTTTTTTATGTATTTGGAAAAGTACTTATTTGCTTTAAGCCTGCATCTGACTTTTCTTGAAGAAACCGCCAAACTAGACGCTTTGGAAACATCTTGTGCTGTTGCGAGTCGATCTTTTTTGCATTGACGAACCAAGTTTCTATCTTCTTCCCTGTCGGTAGTTTTTAGAGGACAGTCAGATCCGCTACGTCTATTAAATGTTCCAGCTTGATTTCTCTTTTTGATTAACTTGCGGACACATGACTCACTTCGATGAATCTTATCAGCTATCGATCTATTCGACAGCCCAAGATCCTGAAAAGCGGACATTTGGCCTTTCTCGAAATCAGAACTATGCTTAGGCATGTGACTAAAAATGGAAATAAAAATTGTAATAAGCTTTATATTTTTGTTCATCATCATTTCAAAGGGGGCGTACATTTTTTTTTCTGCCTCTTGCTGTACATCAGTCGAAAGCATGATGGGAAAATATTAAAAGTTGGAATTTTAGGACAAGCCTCTGTTTTTTCTTAACGAGACGTAAAATAAAAATAAAAAAGTGGGATTTTTTTTTCGGATCTGTTGTAATACGCGACGAGATGTGATAATTTGGGGCTTGTTGTTTTCCCCGATTAGAGTTGTATAGGGTTTCTAGAAGGCTTTCTGTGGAAACTGTATTCTTTGAGCATGTCTAAATTCCTGTTTAATTCTAGAATGTGTGAATCTTTGTTAAGTCGTTTAATTTAAATTTTATGTTTCGTATTTCATTCACCAACCTATTATACATTATATATATATATATATATATATATATATAGAGAGAGAGAGAGGGGGGGAAGGGGATAGATAGTAATAGTGGAGTAATAGGGGCTCGGATTGAGGAATCGGGAAGCCGACTTCGAATTCCAGTCGAATCCATTGCAATTACGTACTAATACCCTTGGAAAAGTGCTGTGGCCTGTTTAAGGGCCAGAAAGAAAGACACGGAAGACGAAGTTAGGTTGAACAAGTGTATTCAAATAATAGATTTATACAAAGCAAGAGTGTTAGTAATAAGCAGATAGAAGTGTACGTCCAAACGGTAGGTTAACACTGCTATATTTAACAGTCCGCCCACGAGGAATGTATATGGCACAAGGCCGAGTTAAACGTGGGTTTCTCCAAGCCCGTAGGCTCGGCCAAAAATATTCCTTTAAAACCCGCATAAGCGGGTTCGGGATCTGTATACCTCCCCCGGACGAAACTTTGCCCTTCGGCAAAGCCTCGTCTGGGTTTCTCTCTGCTAGACAGTTGAACAGGCTAACGGTAGGTTAACACTGTGTCTCCGCAATATTTATTTATGTGAAATTACAGAAAATGTGGCACAAGGCCTAAAAAAGGGGATGGGGAAAAGGACGGTCTTCATCTGTCTTAATTTTAAACTTAGCTAGCCGCAAACACTGACCCAAGCACACTAACAATATCCCTAACACCAAAACAACACATTCTTACTAAACTTTCTTACTACCTCCACCATAATACCTCATTGTCTCAAGGAAAATCCTAAATAGTTCCCATATGTACAAATCATCGTATCTGGGGGGATAAGACAACTAATTAAAAAGATCCCCAGTGAGTATATACAATATGAATTAATCTATTTACAAGAAACTAAACAAAATCATTATTAGTAATAAAACCTCCCACAATACTTAAATGTGTCAGAAATATCAGTTCACTGGACGAAATCAATGCGGGCCTATAAGAATATAAAATTCATTCATTCATCCTTAGCACTAACACAGACACGCACTCATTCACACACAACAACAAAAACGAAAAACACACACAGGCGAAAAAGAAACGAAAAGCGCCCCGCATCCACCAGAGAACTGACATCACTGACCACCTAACGAGGGAGGGGATGTGAAATTAAACCAAAGAAAAAATAGGGACAGAAATAAAAGGGGCCAATGAGCAAACACACCCTAGCTAAGTTTACTGGAAAAAAGGAAAAACTAAAGATTCAAAACAAAACCTACACTAACCTAATTTCGGGATGGGTTGCCCAAGTTCAACCCAGGAAGAACAATATCCGGATGCCTAACCGGCATCAAAATGCCAGTCTAGGTCAACCCCTTTTACTCGGCACAACTGCGCAAGAGTCACCCACATTTTGCCAAATTCTGATGAGGTGAGCCGCCGCTTTTCCGTCCTAATCTTGACATTAAACTGATGCTTAAAGAACAAGATCAGGTGGGAAGAAGTGAACTTCTCGCCCTCGTACGCCCTTCTTACGTGTCGTCCAAATCACGACTCTCATAATCCCTAGTAAGCAAAAGAACACATTGTTCAGCCTTCGTCATCTGCGGCACCACATTGCTACAAAGAGAACTGGCTTCAAGGACAAAGAACTTTCCCTGCAGCATGCGGACCATGAAACCTTCAACAAACCTGCACAACGACGCTACCACCCTGCAATGAAAAACGGCGTGACCAATGGTCTCGACTTCCCTACTACAGCGACGGCAGTTTGGAGATTTCCCCAAGCCCGCTGAACAAAGTCTTTTGGCGACCCAGAGGGCCCCACGAATCATCAGCCAGGTGAGTGATGTCTCATCATTATTGAGGCATTTCAACCCGGGTGCCCAAGGCCATATTGAGCGAGCCTCCTGCTTCGTAAGACCGAGCTCGTCAATCAGCTCATGCTGAACGGCCCCTGACTAACACTTGATATAATGCCCTACGTGACAACACCTGTACGTTGGAGAGTCCATCCGACGCCCATAAGAGACGTTTCAGAGCAATACGACACTCATGATAGAAGTATCATTCGGCTCGGGGCAAACGATGGGCCTCCTCCTCACTCGAGTGCACACATCTCGCGACACATTCGATCTAGGAACCCGATGCGAAGCATATATTGACGAATCTCAATGCTAGGCATACCCAGACCGCTTACATATGGATGAAGGAAACAGATCTCCCGAGATACCATAGCGGCTTTTCCTCTCCACAAGAAAGAGAACAAAAGTCTTACTAATGACATTAGTGTGTGTTGTGGTAGGATCCACCTAATTTGCATAGTGGAGTACCGACTATATAAATATGGTTGGTACCGGGAAGAGAGGAGAAGTGAATCAAGAGATTCAACTAGAGACTCTGCCCGACTGCGACTTAGTCAACACATTCTCCAGGAACGGTCTTCCCAGGAATATACAAAAGACTATATGTAAATATTGTGTACACTTTCTTGTTTCAATACATTTTGTTCTAAGTACATTTTGTGTTGCATTATTATTCCATGCATTAGTCAAGTTTCAACAATGGCGACGAAGTAGAAAGAACCATACGGAAAAAAAAAGAATTAATAATTGAGAGTTTTCAACAATTGGGACAAGTCATTGAAGAACCCAGGCTGAAAAAAGAATTATTAATTAAAAGTCCAACATTTAACGTAATGACGAAGGATTTCTGGATATGTAGAACTCGTTAAAGGACGACTAAGCATAAAGGAGCGTTCACTCAGAAAAATTTGAAATGTGTCGTAAACGAATAACGGTGATTTTAAATTGAAAAAATTATCTACAACGTGACACCCGCTAAAAAGAAAAGAAAAAAAAACTGGCCGACTACAAAACATGCAGAGAATTAAAAGGCGCACAAATACACCGTGTCGACTTTGAAAGGTAACGAACTTTAAAAAATTATTTTTTTTGTTTGTTCAACAATATAGTGACGAATTACCTCTGATAATAAAATCAGAAGTTGTCATTGAAATACGCGAACAGAAGTCGAAAACGAAAAAAAAAAAGTCCGACGGGCTCTGTTCACAAAAAAAAAAAAAATACCAAAGTTGATTATCACGGGCGTGAATGTAAAAGCAAGACATAAAATTAAAAAGTCGTACCTTGTTTCGATTTTCTGGTCAGCTTATATGATATCCGTGGATACACAAATTAAAAGTATATTCTTTGTTGCATGAACACTATCAGCTAAAGATGGATGAACTATCCAAAGTCATATCTGAATTATTCAAATCCCAGCATGAACAGTTTGCCTTATTAATAAGGGAACAACAGATAGCACAGCAAAAATATCAAGAAAAGCAAGATGAAAACAGCAAAAATATCAAGAAAAGCAAGATGAAAGACAGCAAAAATATCAAGAACAGCAAGAGGAAATACTTTTAGAAATTCAAAAGTTAACACTGGAGAAATTAAACAACTATCAGGCAAATGAAGGAAATTCTTCATATTCTAATAACACCATATTTAATTCGCTTGAAACTTTCAACTATGTGCCAGACGAAGAAAAAACGTTTGAAGCGTACTTTAAACGATATGAAGATATTTTCTACACAGACTGTGAAAACTGGTCGAATTCAAGAAAAGTCAGTCTATTACTAAGAAAGCTAGGTACAGCAGAACATAGCAAATTTGTAGATTTTATTCTACCGAGAAAAACAACTGAATTGGAATTCTCGGAAACAGTGAAATTGCTAAAAGAGCTGTTTGGAGCAAATATGTCGCTTTGGCATAAGCGATGGTTATGCATGAATGTCTCTAAATCCGACGATCAGGTATACAGAAGTGGAAGTACAGGGAGTCGGTAAAGGAGAATCGGGTAGATATGTGAAACACATACTACCGCCCTCCCCTTCAAGGAAAGATTCCTCTGAGACCACAAATTAATTGCGATTTCGGCCTTCCCTCGCACCTCCGACCAATTCATTTCCAACTGGGGATCAGGACCGAACCAGACGCCGAGTATCTTGACCGGCCCATCCGTCCAGAGGAAAGGTCCTGAAAGAGAAACTGCCTTCCACGCACCCAACCGCATGCCAACAGACTTATCGCAGTTGATCTTGTTCCCTGTCACCATCTCATAACCACTGATCTCTTTGCTGACTTCATCAATCTCGGCTCTGCTCGACACAAGAACCGGAACATCATCAGCATATGCAGAATACCTGGCTGAGGTGGTAGCCCCAGGCAGGGAAATTCCGCGCAGGACCGGATTCGTCTTTAACTTGCGAAGGAAAGGTTCCAACGCAAGAACGTAAAGCAAAGGCGAAAGCGGACAACCTTGACGAATGGAACGAGACAATACGAAAGGCTACGATCGTACCCCATTCACCTCCACCAGTGCACCGGCAGTCGCATACAGAAGTCGGATCCAGGTACGAAAGTACGGCCCAAAAGCAGCCAAAGAAAGGACAGCCTCCAGGAATCGATGGTCAGCCCTATCGAAGGCCTTGGACTGATCTAAATTGATCAGCGGGGCTTCACTGTCGACTTTCTCAATGATCAAGCGTACCATATGAAGGTTGTCCTGAATAGTCCTACCCTTCACAGCACAAGTCTGTTCGGAGCCAATCAAACTAGACAGGACAGCCTGCAAATGATCTTTGCCAACATCTTTAACTCTGTATTCAACATAGTTAAGGGGCGAAAATTACCTAACCCATCCCCAACATTCTTGTCCTTGCATAGCAACTTGATCACACCCCTGGTGAAGCGCTGAGGTATAGACCCCTGCTTAATCCAGTTGTTGAAAATCAGTTCCGGCAAAGGAACAAAAACGGGCGACTGCCTCAAGTAAACTTCGTAGGGAAGACCATCTAATCCCGGAGATTTATCCCGGCCAACCTGTTTAAACGCTTCCCAGATTTCCGAGTCTGTGATGGGACCCTCGCATCCAGCCGCTTCAGCCTCCTCAAGACAGGGAAAGTCGGCTAAATAGGCGTCGAACTGAGCAGGGCTCAGACTGGGCTCCCTGGTGAAAAGTTCTTTTTAACCTAGCCCTAACTACCAGAGCTTGATCCTTCTTGATAAGCAAGGAGGACAACTCTGCCTTAGCTAAAGCTATTTCGCCACTATCACGGGATTTCACAGCCCGATCTACTTTTTGCTCAAAAGCCGTTTGCGCCGCTAATCTATCTAGATTAAGTCGATGGCAAAAATCAGCAGCAAACGTTCTAATTTAGGATTTTAAATTGTACGACCAGACATTCCCAACAACCGCCCCTGTCAATTCCCTTTGTATCATTAGTAGCAGCTGGTCCCGGAAATCCTGCTCACCAAATAGTGAGCAGTTTAATTTCCAGTATCCAGCCAACCTAACCATAGGCCTATCTAAGTTTACACGGACCCGGACAAGCCTATGGTCCGTATAAACTATATAATGAAAACTTGGACACTCTAAGAGCCCTACATCGACTCTTCTAAGACTCGGTCGGTCGAGGTAGCTAGAAATAGCCCCAGCATCCGAGCCGCCACTATCCAAACTACCTCCCGAGGGTGCTCATTCCGGTACTTATCAACAAGATCAAACCTGTCGATAAAGTCTCGAAACGGTTTCACGCCCCGGTTGTTACTACCCGAATTTGGCCCTATACGATCTATATCGGAGTCATGGACGGCATTCGAATCCCCCGCTAAAACTACCCGACGAGATGTCATCAGAAAATGGCTCGATCTGCCGAAACAAAGCAGGCCGCTGAGAATGGTTATTGGGCGCATAAACCCCAATGACACGCAGAGCCTTATCCTTTATGGTAACATCCAGCGCGTAAAGCCTGCCCGCCGGATCTGCGAAGACAAGAGTACACGCAGCCTTCAAAGATTTGCTCACTAGCCAAGAGACACATCTCATATATATATGAACAGACTGATATGTATATTGATAGATAGAGAGATAGATAGATATGAACAGATTGACATAGATAGACTAATACGAACAGACTGATATAATATATATATATATATATATATATATATATATATATATATGAACAGACTGATATATATATTGATAGACAGAGATAGATATGAACAGACATAGATAGATATGAACAGAGTGACATAGATACACTAATATGCACAGCCTGATATATATCTATCCATATACATACATACATATATATATATATATATATATATATATATATATATATATATATATGAACAGTCTGATATATATATAAATATATATATATATATATATATATATATATAGAGAGAGAGAGAGAGAGAGGGGAGATAGATAGATATGAAGAGACTGGTATATATATATATATATATATATATATATATATATATATATATATATAGTGAGAGATAGAGAGAGAAAGAGAGAGAGATAGAATATGCAAATGTAGGGAAACTGAGATATATGTGGAAGTAAACTGAAGTATGGAGTATTGAAAAACATAGACAGAATGGCCGAGCCTGAGAACGTTCGCACACTGACCATGAGACCCGGGTTCGAATCTCACCATGATGGTCGATTTGTCAGGTAGGAGACTTCATAATGTTATCGGACTGGAGGGATCGATCGCAGCATGCGGTTGACCCAAGCGTTGTGAGTGAAATTGCCCGAAGTCACAATTCATGTGTGCTAGATAACACGCTCTTTCTCAGAAAACTGTAACTAAAGTCTACTCAGCATAGTTGCAGTATAAACAGGTGGGTGTTAAATAAACACAAATGCGCCTGAGCAAGCGACTGCAATAGGGTTTGGGTATCCTCGAATACGAGGGGCCAGCTATACACAATATATATATATATATATATATATATATATATATATATATATATATATATATATATAAAGGCGTGTGTGTGTGTGTCTAGATTATTCAGCCAAACATGCTTGAATGAAGACATGCTGCCTAAATATATATATATATATATATATATATGTACAGACACACACACACATACATATATATGTGTATGTGTGTGTATACACACACACATATATATATATATATATATATATAT
Organism: Acanthosepion esculentum; assembly: GCA_964036315.1. NCBI lineage: Eukaryota > Metazoa > Mollusca > Cephalopoda > Sepiida > Sepiidae > Acanthosepion > Acanthosepion esculentum. The sequence goes on along the minus strand of OZ038493.1, from coordinate 82,868,182 downwards.
ATATATATATATATATATATACGTATGATGGATAAGGTTTATATTTTTAATTTCACGCATGCTTGTTTTTGATTTTGTCGAGGGTCAGTTGGGCACCTTCTACGAGAAAAACACCACAATGACGCGATTCAATCAGCCAGAAATTTGGAAACACCATGATGTCGAGGTGGTATTCGTACCGGAAGTTCCAATACGAACATTTCAGAGTGTTTGGGTGTCAATCTGAGGACAGTGCAGAGCATTAGGAAAGAATTGAATGAGTCTAATGGTGATTACGAAGATACGGCAAGACGGAAATGCACTCTTTCCGTTCTGATAAGAAATGAACGCCAAAATCTGTTGGTGAAGGCCTCTGACTCAACACGGAGGCCTACCTTGAAGAGGCAATGCTACCCTGGGTCAAAAGGGTGGCTGATAGTAAACCCTATGTCTAGCAACAGGACTCTGTTTCATAACACACAAGCAGGATAATTCCTACGACAATATTACCCCCTACATCTGACCACCTAACTCCCCAGACTTGGTTATTATATGTGTGGCACAGTTAAACGAGAGACCAACAAAACTCCTTGTAACACCAAAGATGAACTGAAGACAAGGATTATGGAAACATTCCCCAACTTAAGCAAGCAGACCGTCCAGAAGAGATGCAGGAGATTCCGAAGACGTCTGGAGGCCGTGGTTGAAGCCAATGCCAATTTATTCAATAAATTTACTCTTTAGTATTTCAAGATATTTCTATGTAATCTTGGTTAATATATCTGTTAAAATGAGATGTCAGTGTTATTTTCATTTTTGCGTAATCTAGACGACAATTTATCTATTGCACCATGTATATATATATATATATACATATATATATATATATATTAAGACATTTTTTATGTTTATACATTCTTTTTATCGATACAAATATTTAAGTAAATGCTCTGTTTATAATAAACAGTATTAATAACATTTAACCGGCTTGAATGTCCTAGAAATTTTCATAGAAAATATTCGTCCTCCGTGACGTCATTTGTTTACATTTGGATACGCTTTGAACAGATATGAATGTACGTAAGAGATTCATGGAAGATTGTAGTTTAAAAGCAGTAAAATCGACTTTGCTAATCGAACAGTCTTCTGTGGCTCAATCAGTTAAGGCATGTCAGGCTAGATGACGGTTGCGTATAGGATACGGGTTCGATTCCTGTCGGAGGACGAATATTTTCTATGAAAATTTCTCGGCCGGTAAATGTTATTAATACTGTTTTTTATAAAGCATTTACTTAAATATTTGTATCTATAAAAAGAATGTATAAACATAAAAATGTCTTAAAATAATTGTCGAACTTTGTCCATTTCATAATACAGTGTAACCATGATATAAGAGACCCGGATATAAGAGAGATTTTATCTGGTCCCAAATTAGAGCCTGTGTTAATGTATATATAATAGACCAAACCAGGATATAAGAGAAACCCGGATATAAGAGACCTCTTCTCCGGTGCCGGCAACTCTCTTATATCCGGGTTACACTGTATATATATTATATATTTTTAAAAAATATGATTCCTTCGCTACATAAGAGTTCTCATATTTCAAAAGCGAGAGCCGAGAGCCGAGACCCTCAATATAATTTTTGAAATTAAGTTGAATTAAGGTGTCAGGTCTCGCTTCCTCGTCAAGCGAGAATTTGGGAATAAGCTATCTTGTGGTTTGCGCGTGTTTATAAGTATGGTCTCTTGCAGCATTAGTTACTATGGAAACGGCTGGGTTCGGTCATATTGGTTAGGTGGTCGAAGAGTTAAGAGTTAATTTTTATCTATGTAGTGAAGGAATCATATTTTAAAAAAATATTAATATAAGCTCTACTTCTGTATGGAGCACTGTCTTTTTAAAAATAAAAGCAAAAATACTAAAGAACTCCGGATTATTTACCTAACGTGTTCTTTCCTATTTTTCTGCATACCTGCACACACACACGCACACACACACACACACACACACATATATATATATATATATATATATATATATATATATATATATATATATATATCAGAATATTGCATGCAAATTTAGTATATATTTATAAATACCTCATATTATATACATAGTTTTGTTAGAAGCTTTAACAAACAGGACAAGCAAGGTACAGATTATAGATCCGTTTCCTGGGATACTCCATGAATATGTTTATTAATCATAAAAGTCTTCCCCTGTGTGCGTTTATGATTTGCATCGATGAGTTCGAATATATTTTTCAATTATTGATTTATGGGATATGTGCACATGTTTCTTCGTGTGAATGACCAAACGTTTTCCCATCGATCAGGCTATATTTTTATTACTCGACACCCCTTGTGTCTGTGTCTATATTGATTGCTCTCCATTATCCTCCCTAGAAGACGGCATTTGTGGATATCTGTCGTTCTTGGCTCACCTTCTGGATACAAGTGTGTGCGTTTGGGTACCTCCGAGTAGCTGCATGGGAATATATGCTAAGATTCTGTCGGAATAAACGAAAAGAATACTGAACTGTTATGTAATATCAGTCCTCCTATGTGAGAGTGAACGCTGGACAATCTCATAAATGAACATAAGATTCGAAGCAACAGAAATATTGTTTTGCAGAAGGATGCTGAGAATACCATGGTCCGAACATGTGATCAACGACTAAGTTTTAGAGAAAATGGAAACCAAAAAAGGACGCTTATACTTGACATGAGGAAGAGACAGTTGAGGTTTCTAGGTCACATATTGAGGAAAGACGGCTTAGAAAATGTAACACCCACAGAGGAAAGTAGAGAATAAGCTACATAACGAGCTTGTGTAAATGATCAGCAAAGGAAATGACGTAGTGGAGAGCCATGATCGTTCATGTCCTAAATGGACAATGCACACCAAAGAAGAATGAGTTGATGTAAATGGTTGGCAGAAGAAATATTAAGAGATATAGTAAAAAGACAAACATTGCTAAGGGCTGCAAAGAGAATGACGTTGTGGAGAGCCATGATCGTTTATATCCTAAATGGACAATGCACACCAAAGAAGAATGAGTTGACGTAAATGGTTGGCAGAAAAAAGATTAAGAGATATAGTAAAAAGACAAACATTGCTAAGGGCTGCAAAGAGAATGACGTTGTGGAGAGCCATGATCGTTTATATCCTAAATGGACAATGCACACCAAAGAAGAATGAGTTGACGTAAATGGTTGGCAGAAAAAAGATTAAGAGATATAGTAAAAAGACAAACATTGCTAAGGGCTGCAAAGAGAATGACGTTGTGGAGAGCCATGATCGTTTATATCCTAAATGGACAATGCACACCAAAGAAGAATGAGTTGACGTAAATGGTTGGCAGAAAAAAGATTAAGAGATATAGTAAAAAGACAAACATTGCTAAGGGCTGCAAAGAGAATGACGTTGTGGAGAGCCATGATCGTTTATATCCTAAATGGACAATGCACACCAAAGAAGAATGAGTTGACGTAAATGGTTGGCAGAAAAAAGATTAAGAGATATAGTAAAAAGACAAACATTGCTAAGGGCTGCAAAGAGAATGACGTTGTGGAGAGCCATGATCGTTTATATCCTAAATGGACAATGCACACCAAAGAAGAATGAGTTGACGTAAATGGTTGGCAGAAAAAAGATTAAGAGATATAGTAAACAGACAAACATTGCTAAGGGCTGCAAAGAGAATGACGTTGTGGAGAGCCATGATCGTTTATATCCTAAATGGACAATGCACACCAAAGAAGAATGAGTTGACGTAAATGGTTGGCAAAAAAAAGATTAAGAGATATATAAAAAAACTAATTGAATGCAATATAATTTTATCTATAAGTGTATCTATAATTGAATAGAATATAATTGTATTTACAAGTGAATCTGTAATTGAATGCAATAAAATTGTACCTATAAGTGTAGCTATAATTGAACACAATATAAATATATCTATAAGTATATCTATAAGTGTATCTATAATCGAATACAGTATAACTTTATCTATAGTGTATCTATAAGAGTATCTATAAGCATATCTATAAGTGAATACAATAAAACTTTATCTATAAGTGTATCTATGTATTCTATAATTGAAAACAATATAATTGTATCTATAAGTATATCTATAAGTGTATCTATAATGGAATAGAATATAACTTCATCTATAAGTGTATCTATTAGTGAATACAATAAAACTTTATCTTTAAATGTATTTATAATTAAATACAATATAAGTGTATCTATGAGTGTATCTTTAAGTGTATATATATAATTTTATGTATAAATGTATCTATAAGTGTATAATTGAATGCAATATAATTTTATCTATAAGTGTATCTATAATTGAATAGAATATAATTGTACCTATAAGCGTATCTATAAGTGTACCTATAATTGAATACAATATAATGGTATTTACAAGTATATCTGTAATTGAATACAATAAAATTGTACCTATAAGTGTAACTATAATTGAACACAATATAATTATATCTATAAGTGTATCTATAAGTGTATCTATAATCGAATACAATATAACTTTATCTATAGTGTATCTATAAGAGTATCTATAAGCGGATCTATAAGTGAATACAATAAAACTTTATCTATAAGTTTATCTATGTGTTCTATAATTGAAAACAATATAATTGTATCTATAAGTGTATCTATAATAGAATATAATATACAAAGCGTATCTATAATCAAATACAATATGGTCGTGGACGTCTATAACGATTTTTACGAACACGTCAACTGCGTAAATGCGAAGCTCTTCAGTAAAATGGATTTGGCTGATTCGTTCTGTCGAGTGATAGAAGTGGTAGAAGCTGTGACCGACACAAAATCGTTTGGGATTCGATCCGGGCTTGAGGTATTCGGTTGTCTAGTCGCATTGAGGAGCTGTGATACAGCGAAACAGTACTGTCTGCGAATGACATTATATATATATATATATATATATATATATATATTTCGCCTCAATATATATATATATATATATATATATATATATATATATATATATATATACATACATACATACATTTCACCTCAAGCAAGGCAATAAAGCCAATAGGACGGAAATGGGTTACTGATTGTTAGAGAATATGAGAAAAATTGCTATTAAGGAGAAAGAACAAGAAAAGAATAAGAAAACAGAAGATAACGATTGACATTGCTTTTAAATTTTTGAATATCAAAATTGACTGCGAAGCCAGAAGCAGGAACGGATTTCCACAAGCAAGAAGTGCGATTGCAGAAATTATCACCATAGAAATTGCGGCTAAAATTGTGAACTGATGAGACTTTTCTTGTATTATCCTTCAATTAATAAAGTCTAGGTACCATAGCAGAAAGTTCATCAGAACAATTACTATGGAAGTATTTATAGAGAAGGCACGTGGGAATTACATTATGTCGGCGAGAAATAGTCTGAAACCGAAATGCCAGGTCAGGATTAATAACATAGCAGATTCTCCTTTGGATTTAATCAAGAATCTCTAAATATATAGTAAGAGTACTAAACCAGATGTGGCAGCAATATTCAAAGCAAGTACCAATGGTAAACTTATAAATATATAAGATAGATTTTAGCAAGAAAAAACTGTCTCGCACGACACAGTGAACCAACTTTTTTAGCTTCAGACATGACAATTGATTTAATATACGCTTTCCACTTCATGTTAGCGGAAAACATTAATCCGAGAAGGCGCAATGAGTCACTCACCTGGAGGTTAGCATTGGTAGATGGAAGGTAAAAGGGTTCTCTCAGATGATTAAAAGCCAGAAGTTTCGTTTTCGAGGAGTTACAATTAACAAGCTAATCTTTGCCCCATTTAACAACAGATAGTTGGTCAATTTTGAGGTCAGCTGCCAATTTGACCTTAATGAAGAGGCCAGACTTTCTATTAAGACATAAGTAAATAGCTGTGCCATCTGCATAGATACCAACTTAAGAATTGATTTTTATATATGCTTTTAAAATGTCCGTTTATAACGCGATAATACGTTAAATACCGTTATCGTATGTATCTTATATATAAAGTACAGTTTTTGTGTGTGCTTAAGCGGATGTGTGTCCAAGCAACTCCAACTGGTTCGATTTCAATGATTCATAGCTCATTCAAAAACCCTACAAAAGTTAGGTACAAGGGACGATTTTCGTTGAACTCAGATTCAAGGTTGTCAGATTATACGAGGTCAAAACATATATTAATATATTATACTAGCCATTATCGTTGCTCTCATGGTTCAAGGGGGATAACTCTTATTTTCCTTTTGTTTCCAAAATTGCAGATAGCTTAAAATGTTAAGTTAGCTTAAAATCCGCCTTATTGAGCGGCATTTAAGCTAGCTCATGTAGAGGATACTTGGTTTGGCTACCATCAGAATAGCTAGAGAGGTGTAAATGCGATAAGCATCAATAAACTACAGAAGAACTCCAAATTGATCTCTGCTTCTAAGTATTGAATTAATGTTTAAGCTTACCTTTTAAAAGTTCAACGATAATTCTTCTGCTGCCACTTAATTTAAAGACGATTTGATGTACGTAGATCCTTATTTTCCGTACAAACAATTATTTTTATTTCACGAGTGACAGAACAGTAGACATTTTATAAGATAAAATTAACATAGTGTAAGATGGGAAATAGAAATTGCGCTTGAATACCGCTTAAAGTTAGGAACAATGCAATTTCGGCTTATTTCTCGTCGTGTACACAGAACATCCGTACACAGAACGTCAAATTTTTGAAGAAAAACATATTACTAGTAATACATTATTACCAGCAATACATTTTTGGAAAAAAATATTACCAGCTATACATTTTGGAAAAAAAATTCCAGCTATACATTTTGAAGAAAAAAATTTTACCAGATATAGATTTTTTGAAAAAGAAAAATATTACCAGCAATCAAAATTTTGTCGGCATTAAATAACCCACTGATATGCTGTAAAACAAAACAAAGCAAACCATGGAATAATACTATGGAATGACGCAGCATTTTAAAGGTAAATGGAAAAGAAATATAAAAGAGAAACGAATATTTTTCTTTTTAATTTCTCTATTACAAAAACGGTATTTACTTTCAAATTGTTATAAAATCTTCCAAATAAAACTTTTCAAAAAACGTAAAAAATCGGTTTTCACCACCAATTTTTCAAAATTAAATTGCCGTAATCAAATTTTCTCCGATCAAAAATAAAAAATTCATATTTGAATTTCTCGTGGGAAAACAAATAAAATTAACAACTAACTTCACAAAAAATATGTCAAAATATTATTTTTCAAAAATTATAATATGCCTAACTGACCAGGCTCCTCATTGCTTAACTTCGGTTATCGAAACAGAACCAATGATTCAACGTGACGTAGCGTTAACAGGAACGTGATATGACATAGAACTAAAAGGGGAAATAATAATACCAATATGTTTACTTTCCACACAACCTTAAAGAAAAGGTTAGGAAGGAAACTCCGATCAGTACTAGAAAGAAGAATAACAGACAGCACACGTTGAAGTCTATTTTTCCTGAAAAAAATCTTTTAAAAGATTCAACCGACAGAAAAAATAACCGTTCAGTCAAAGAATACCGAATTCTCCTTGTAGTGAAACAGTTAATCTCACTATTACTTTTGGCATTCGCGTTCCCAGACGTCCCACACTCGACAACACTGAATATGTGTGCGACGTTGTTATGGTATAGGTAGAGATCTGACTGTAAGCGTGCGGGCCTGTAGTATTACTGCAAGTAAACGCTGCCCAATAATGTGCTTTGAGATTGGTAGGACCACATGTGTCATAATCTGTGTTGATGATAGCGTGGTCTTCAACTGCTGTTCTTAAAATTTATTGATTTTTTGCGAGTGTCTATACTACGTGGCGTCCGGAAATTGGTCAACGGCTGTAGATATGTTTATTTGACCACTGCTGGCCAAATTAAAACATTGCTCAAATGACATGGCCCACGTGCGCAGCAGTTATCTGAAATGTCTATGTTTCAAAGGTCTACCATCCGACTACTCTGAACAATACTAGCCGAAGTTAAGCAACGGCGAGCCTGGCAAAAACCTAGATAAGTCACCTTTTGGGAATATCAGTAGTTATCAGATTGGATATGGGCCTGGTGTTGTAAATAAGGGCTTGCAGTCGTTAATCGCAGAGTCGAGTTCTAATTCCCCATGGGTTCGTTATATTCACTTACACGCAAATATCGTTGGAATGACTTGACGCCATCTATTCTCCCCACAACTATGGGTTAATTAGTAAGAATTTTATAACTAAACCGTTGTCTCCCCCACCCCAAGATTTAAAAATATATTCGAGCTTTAAATAACCTGCAAAGAGTTGATAAAACGTAGAAAACGAATCAATCAAATACTGAATAACTACACAAGCATGTTTTTTAGGTTTATTTACATTCTCTGGAATATAAACGTATAGAAACTTACCTGGTCACAAAGTGCGGGATCAGTTTGTATATTGATTGTAATATAGAAATGCACCCTCCACTTTATTTGTACATTATAATTGCTTTTTTGTTTATCAAATTCTGAAATGTATGAATCTAACTCTTCTCCCCATCTATGGGTTAATTAGTAAAACTTGTATCATTAAACCATTATTAACTTGTGAAATAAATTTCTTACAGAATAAAAAATGTTTATGCTTTTAATAACCTGCAAATGGTAGATAAACCATAAAAACGAATCAATAAAAAAAATAATAGGCGTAAGTCACTTATCTTCTTTTATATACGAATTTATTTCAGAATGTGAGCAATTACGATTTTCAACAATTTACTCTCATTCTTTTTTCCTGAATAAAGTAACATTTAACGCGTTACCTTTCCTTTCTTGTTTTGGATTGTTTTGTTTTACAGAATATCAACACCTCAGTGGATTGTTTTGTTTTACGGAATATCAACACCTCAGTGGGTTATTTAATGCAGGCAAGATTTTTATTGCTGGTAATATATTTCTAGAAATGTATAGAAGAAGAAGAAGAAGAAGAAGAAGAAGAAGAAGAAGAAGAAGAAGAAATGTATTGAAGAAGAAGAAAAAGAAGAAATGAATTGAAGAAGAAGAAGAAGAAATGAATTGAAGAAGAAGAAGAAATGTATTGAAGAAGAAGAAAAAGAAGAATGAATTGAAGAAGAAGAAATGAATTGAAGAAGAAATGTATTGAAGAAGAAGAAGAAGAAGAAATGTATTGAAGAAGAAGAAGAAGAAATGTATTGAAGAAGAAGAAGAAATGAATTGAAGAAGAAGAAGAAGAAATGTATTGAAGAAGAAGAAGAAGAAGAAATGTATTGAAGAAGAAGAAGAAGAAGAAGAAGAAGAAGAAGAAGAAGAAGAAGAAGAAGAAGAAGAAATGAATTGAAGAAGAAGAAGAAGAAGACGGAGAAGATGAAGAAGAAGAAAAAGAGGAAAAGAAGAAGAAGAAAAAAGAAGAAGAAAAGAAGAAGAAGAAGAAGAAAAGAAAAAGAGGAGAAGAAGAAGAAGAAGAAGATTTTTTGGTTTAGTTTGTTTTGTTTTACGGCATATCATCCTAAATGGGTTATTTAATGTCGACAATATTTTTATTGCTGTATTACTGTTAAAGTTTTTTTTCTAGAAATGTTTTGCTGGTAATATTTTTTTCATTAAAAATTTATTGCAGGTAATAATTTTAATTACACTTTCATAGTGCTTTGATCCCTGTTTGGGGGTTAACTATTTGACCATAGTTGCGACCCTAACAGGTGCTACCACCCCGAGTTAGGGTGAACCTGAGAACATCAGCAATTAAGAAGTGGTTCCACGATCCACAAAAGCCCCTTATCAGAGGCCTTGCTGCCGGATATAATTTATCGTCTTACCTAGGACGCGGATCTAGTTTATCGTCATACCCAGAACGGTTTCCTTTCTTGCCTGCCATGCATTCGCACAAACCCATTGAGCATATGAATCGCCCTTTTCACCCTGTACTCTTGCTTTCAGTATTCCATGAAAACCATAAACACGTATTTCCTCAATATGTTCCAGAAATGTCTGCCTTCTCATTCTGATCGTAAGTAAATATGTTTTCTCATCCCCCCATCTATCAGCTAAAAACCCCATGACTTGTATCTGACATCATTATTTCCCCCCCAAAAAAAAAATTCTTAATACAATATTCGCTTGAAAAGAAAAAGAAAGGAATAATTCTTGCAATTGAAAAATATGCTTCGGCTTTAAATAAACTACGAACGGTTGATACGGCGTAATATATATATATATATATGAAGAAATATAGTCTTAAAGTGTGCTATATTTATGGGATAAAGTGCTCAATATCAGAGATAGAGCGTGTGTAAATATAAAAGTGAACATAGAAGTCAACACTTAGAGGCGACAGTCTGTTTCCTGCTAGATGCAATCATCGTCGCCCAATGATTGCATCTAGCATGAAACAGACTGTCGCCTCTAAGTGTTGACTTCTATGTTTATATATATATATATATATATATAATTTTTTATTTAGAAATTATACCATAAATATGTTATAAAATCACTACAAAAATAGCCACATTGTTTCAACACATCCGTTGTCTTATCAAGTCATGATGTTGAATTGGAATTTATTCCGTATACACCAATCCTATACTTGTATATATATATATATATATATATATATATATATATATATATATATATATATATATATATATATATATATATATATATATATATATATAATACCGGAGTTCTACGAAACTTGCGAACTGGCGTTACAGAATCACAAAGAACTGTACTAGATAACAGAAATTTCATCATTTGACGACTGTCAACAGCAGCAACAGCTAAAATGGATAGCACATGTTAATCCAAGAGAAAACAATGACATAATCAAATATTGAATATATGTCAGCAAGAATGAGGTTTTGGAGATGATACAAACAAGGAGGAAGCTTATACTTAACATTAGAAAGAGGCTGCTGAAAATTATGGGAATGAGAAAGGAAGGCTTGGAGATTCTGATACTCACAGGGCGGATAAAGATATAGAGACACAAGCGAAAGCAAGGCGTGATATACTTAGCGGGCTTAAGCAAGCGGGTGGCAGTCTGGGAGTAGTAGCAAATGACAAAACATATTGAGAACTACAGGGGATAGGAGGAAGTGGAGTGCCATGATCGCCTACGTCATGAAGCGACACGACACATCAAAGAAGAAGAAGACCTTTCACCCTACATTAGACAAAAGGTTACGAAGGAAACCCCCCCCCCCAAAAAATATTGGAAAGACCTATAACAGCTAGTGGACATGATAAAATTTATTTTCCTGAAATATTTTTTTAAGAGAATTTAAAAAAAATTTTTGACAGTAGTACAAGTTATTCGGTCAGTGAATGCCAAATTGCCTTTTAGAAATAAAGTGTTGCTGCCGACACTTGGGTTTGAACGCGGATCGCCAGAGAATAAGCACAGTCGACCTCATCTTGAAATAATTAGTGACGGGTAAATGAAAAATATATATATGAAAATTAGCGACGTCTGACCAAGTATGTTCCAAGACGTTACTATAGTTGTATCTGTGATTGACAAAGTCTCTCCTACAAACGGCATTGAAAAATAAATGTTTCCTTATGAGGAAACAGTTTATATCAGCATTACGCTACTAATCCATTGTCAAAACCTTTTTCGTTTCTTTTTTGCGTGGGTGTTACAGACTTTCTGATTTGGTTTTACAACTGCCACAATTCTTAAACAGCTGTCCCACTTCACGCATTTTGTTACCCTTTTTTTTTTTTTCGGGTTTTTAGCTAACTTTTTGGTGACTTGCAAATCGGGAAATGATATAATTTATTTATGCGAAATCGTTTTAATCTTACAGGACATTGGCCGTTTTCTAAATAGCTAAACTACATTCACTGGGCTGTAGAGGGTTTCTCCCGACAGCATTAAATGCCGTTTTATAAATAATGCATTCGACTAGAGTTATTAGCTCCATTTATAAACCTAGGAGACGCTTCGTCTCGCCCAGCGCCGAAACTCCCCCCTCCCACCACCCGCGTTCAAAAATAATATAAAAAAAAGATGAATACACTTTCAATAAATGCATCTGAAAAACAAATTAAAATATCTAAGCATTGTTTTTCATTTAAACAGATACACACACTCAGATCGAGACAAATATTAAAACTTGTCATCTCCGTCATTTTTTAAAGAAAGGCGCGACCTTTGTAACACAGAGAATATTCAAGGTTATATAGAGTTCATTTAGCACTGCTGGCCTACCGTACTTACTGCTTTTAAAGATTATCAGTAATATGTCGACGAGGCGCCATTTTTTTTCCATTTCTGTCCTCTCTCTACTGCTATATATTGATTCTTCATTGTTGTTATTAATTAATTCTATGGATTTTTCTTTCATTCTTTGATTTCTTGATTTCTTTCTTCTCACCTTCGTTTATTTTTTCTTTATTTCTTTCTTTCTTTCTTTCTTTCTTTCAATTCTTCTTTTCTTTCAACTATTCCTTTCTTTCTTTCAAATCTTCCTTCCTTTCTTTCTTTCTTTCTTTCAATTCTTCCTTTCTTTCCTTCAACTGTTCCTTTATTTCTTTCAATTCTTATTTCATTCTTGCAATTCTTCCTTTCTTTCTTTCAACTGTTCCTTTATTTCTTTCAATTCTTCCTTTCTTTCCTTCAATTATTTCTTTCAACTGTTCCTTTCTTTCTTTCACTTCTTCTTTTCTTTCTTTCAACTGTCCCCTTCTTTCTTTCAATTCTTCCTTTCTTTCTGTCAATTCTTCCTTTCTTTCTTTCAACTGTCCGGTTCTTTCTTTCAACTTTTCCTTTCATTCTTTCAATTCTTCCTTTCTTTCTTTCCACTGTCCTCTCCTTTCTTTCAATTCTTCCTTTCTTTCTTTCCACTGTCCTCTCCTTTCTTTCAATTCTTCCTTTCTTTCTTTCTTTCTTTCTTTCTTTCTTTCAACTGTTCCTTTATTTATTTTAATTCTTAATTTCATTCTTTCAATTCTTTCTTTCTTGCTTTCAACTGTCCTCTTCTTTCTTTCAGTTCTTCCCTTCTTTCAACTGTTTCTTTCATTCTTTTAATTATTCCTTTCTTTCTTTCAACTGTTCCTTTCTTTCTTTCTTTCTTTCTTTCAATTCTTCCTTTCTTTCTTTCAATTGTTCCTTTCTTTCTTTCAACTCTTCCTTTCATTCGTTCAACTATTCCTTTCATTCTTTCAATTCTTCCTTTCTTTAAATTCTTCCTTTCTTTCTTTCAACTTTTCCTCTCATTCATTCAGTTCTCCCTTTCTTTCTTTCAACTGTCCTCTTCGTTCTTTCAATTCTTCCTTTCTTTCTTTCTTACAATTCTTCCTTTCTTTAAATTCTTCTTTTCTTTCTTTCAACTGTTCCTTTCATTCTTTCAATTCTTCCTTTCTTTCTTTCAACTGTCCGCTTCTTTTTTCAATTATTCCTTTCTGTCTTTCAATTCTTCCTTCCTTTCTTTCTTTCAATTCTTCCTTTCTTTCCTTCAACTGTTTCTTTCCTTCTTTCAATTATTCCTTTCTTTTTTTCAACTGTTCCTTTATTTCTCTCAATTCTTCCTTTCTTTCTTTCTTTCTTTCTTTCTTCCAATTCTTCATTTCTTTCTTTCAATTCTTCCTTTCTTTCTCTCAACTGTTCCTTTCTTTCAAATCTTCCATCCTTCCTTTCTTTAAATTCTTCCTTTCTTTCTTTCAACTTTTCCTTTCATTCTTTCAATTCGTGCTTTCTTTCTTACAACTGTCATCTCCTTTCTTTCTATTCTTCATTTCTTTCTTTCACTTATTCCTTTCTTTCTTTCTTTCAATTCTTCTTTTCTTCCAACTGTTCCTTTCTTTCTTTCAAATCTTCCTTCCTTTCTTTCTTTCAATTCTTCCTTTCTTTCGTTCAACTGTTTCTTTCATTCTTTCAATTATTCCTTGATTTATTTCAATTCTGTCTTTCATTCTTTCAATTCTGCCTTTCTTTCTTTCAACTGTCCGCTTCTTGTTTTCAATTATTCCTATCTGTCTTTCAATTCTTCCTTCCATTCTTTCAATTCTTCCTTTCTTTCAATTCTTCTTCACATTTCGCAATTTCTTTCACGTTGTTTTTTTCTTTTTTTTCTCTCCATCTTTCTTCTGAATTCTCCGTCTATGTTTTTTAATATTCCATACTTCAGTCTTCTTCCACATATATTTCAGTTTCTCTACATTTGCATATTTTACCCAAACTATCTATCTATCTATCTATCTATCTGTCTGTCTGTCTGTTTCAGTCTGTTCATATCTATTTATCGATTTTCTCCTGTTCGATTTACCGACAGTGTCACTGACCATTTTAAGCTCTTATGTATCACCAATTTTATCTTATATCTGATGTCGCTAATAGGAATTATGTTATATAATTATCTGATATACCTGAAGGTTAGATGACCGTCTCTATCTGCCAATTTTGTTGAAAAGAGTCATGCTAAACAGTTCGCTTATTTCTATAGACTTAACTGAGAAGCTGGGAATGTCTACCAAATCCTAACATCATCTAATGGTTTTACAAAAATCCGTGAAAATATGGAAGCCCTTTTTTCAGCTCTTCTTTTTATTTCACTATACTTTTACCTTGAGGAAGAAGAAACATTTCGTTAGGAATATATAAAAGTGTGTTAAACTGTTATGTAATCTCAATCATCTCATAGTTCAGTGAATGCTGCACAATCCACTCATAGATGAAGAGAAAACTGCAGATGTGGTTCTACAGTAGGATGTTGAGAATACTCTGGACGGGACGCGTAAGCAGCGATGAAAAATGGTAACGAAAAGGAAGCTTACTCTCCGAATCGGAAAGAGGTATTTGAAATTTCTTGGACACAACGAAAAAGGCGAATTTGGAAAATTGAACACTTATAATATATCGAATGCAAAACGGACAGTGCGAAACAGCTGGCTACCTATCTGACCAGTTTGTTTGCAATGATGACTGAATGATGTGTTGGAGGGAGCTACAAAGGGTAAGAACTTGTGTAGAGCCGTGATCGTCCCCGTACCGTAGCTTCCCTCTGCCTTTTTTATAAATACTTTGACGGTATTTGTTCTGATAAACAGTCCTCTATGGTACCCAGACTTTATGAATTTAAGCACAGTACTAGATTGGTGGCAAGGTCTGATCATTTTACAGTTGAATTAGCTAAATGTAACTGTAAGTTCTATGCTAACAGTTTCTCCTAACGCACTTCTTGCTTGTGGAGTTATCTTCCCTTTCTTACTTCCCAGTTAACTTTAATCTTCAAAATCGTAAATGTAATGCCAATCGTTATCTTCTGTTTTACATAATTCCTGAACTTTTATTGTTCATTTTCTTTAATAGTTTTTTTTTCTTTCTCATATTCTCTAAAACTCAGTAACTCCTAGCATTTAGTGGCTTTATTGTTTTGCTTGGGGTGAAATAATTAAAAAAAATACAAATTAGATTAAAAATGAAAACCTCATGAAGAACGCTTATCAGCAAATTACTGTTTAATGCCTCGTTAGATACAATGGTCGCTTCTTCTTCTGAGGTCTTTTTCTCTTTCATCTTAAGAATTAAGTAATTCTCGCTTCGCTAACATGATATCATTCCTATTTAACCCTCATCTCGTCTTCACTCCATTTCCCACTGCCGCAACATGGCTTCCTGGGCCTTTTCTAGAAATACTTTCACGTTTATTGTTCTGATGAACTTTCCTTTATGGCAAGTCGACTTTATGAATTTAAGCGCAGTACTAGATTGGCTGGAAGTTCTCATCATTTTACAGTTGAATTAGCTAAATGTAACCGTAAGTTCTATGCTAAAAGATTCTTCTAACGCACTTCTTGCGTGTGGAACTATTTTCTTGTTTCTTGCTTCCCGGTCAAATTTGATCTTCAAAAATGTAAATTTAATGTCAATTGTTATCTTCGGTCTTCTTAATTCTTGACCTTTTATTGTTCTCTCTCCTTAATAGTGTTTTTTTTTTGCCTCATATTCTCTAACACTCAGTAATCAGTTGTATCTTAGTGGCTTTATCGCTTTGCTTGGGGTGAAATAATAAGTATAAATGTTCAGTGAATTAAGAATACAATGAACGGGGAGCTTAAACAACGAAATAAAAGACTTAAGGAAAAATGAATTTAAAATCTTACTTATACTCAAGATCAGAAAGAGACAGATGAAATAATGAAGAAGCAATGTTTTGAGAATTTAGCAAACACGGGACAGGAGTATACCAGGCGATCTACCTGACAAGCTTGTGTTAAAAGATAGGGGAATAAAGACTGGTGGGCGGGATTGGCAAAAGATCAGACGTTGCTAAGAGTTACAAAGAATAGGAAGTTGTGGAAAGTCTTGTTCGCCCATGTTTCCAATGGACCCAGTACATAGATGAACATGAATAAATCATTGTCATTTACTACAAATATTTTAAGAGTTCATAGGGATTATGTTATCTTTTTTCAAATTTTCTCCTTCATTCCGCATTGTCCGAGGAAGCTACGTTACGGCGGTGCAAAAGTGACTTGGATGATCACGGCTCTCCACAACTTCTTACCCTTTGTCCGTTTTGCTATTGTTTGTTTCCCATTGGTATTAACTAACTGCTTACATCTGATAATATGCAATATCAAGTTTGCTCAACAATCCAGCAGCCTCCTTACTATTGCAGCTGTTTTCAATAATAGCGTCTTCTGGGTGGTTCTAAGTCTGCTCTTAAGTTTCTTTCTTCTTACAGTATTTTCCACATTTTTTCGGGACGTTCTCAGTACTCCTGTAACAACTGACACGACTGTCAACTTCATGTTCAATAGCTACCGCGTCTCTCTAGCAAGGTCAATATATTTATTTCATTTTCTTTAAGATCTATGTAGAAAATTGTTTTAATACTTTCATCGCAAGCAAGGCGATAAAGCCACTAAGATGCAAGGGGATACTAGGGCTGGAAGAAACTAAAGTTGCTAAGGAGAAACGCCAATAAAAAGAACAGGAATCAAGGAGACAAATTATGACGATTGACACTGACTTTATATTTTTGAAGATCGTAGTTAACAGGAAAAAGGGAAACTGAAAGAGATTTGCTCACATGAGAAGTGAGAGAGAAGAAACTATTAGAATAGAACTTACGGTTACACTTTGCAATTTAAACAGTGAAATGATGAGACCTTCCCGCCAATCGAGTACCGCGCTTTAATTCATGAAAATATTAAAAGAAAAACTCATCAAAACATTTGCCTCGAAAATGCTTATGGAAATGTTACAGCGAAGATATGTTATGGCGGTTTTTTAAAAAAGTGATTGAAGGCGAGATGCCAGATTAGGACCAATAAAATTGCAGATTTGTCTTTAGATTTTGTCCATAATCTCTAGATACACATCAGATGCACTAGATTAGATGTGGCAACAATATACAATGCATAGACGAATCTACTGACACGTTCCCTCTTTGCTTATTTCTACCAGCCCAGGGTTTCTTGCCCGGATTGTTTGAACTATTTGAATCTCAGTTAAATAAATTTGTGTTTCGTTCCCTAGGAAATATTGATCACGAAGTTAAGCCGTGTTGAGTCTTTAAATGGGTGACCACTTCGAAACACTGAGTATTGTAAATAACTTCCTATAATTTGAAATAAGTTTCAGTTTTAAATAATCCACAAAGTGTTGTTAAGCCGTAAAAAAATAAACAAACAAACCAATCCTGAGAATATATTCTTGTCTCTATATATATTATTAGTCTATATAGTCAAAATTCACTCACTTGCAACGTTTCGATGGCTAACTCTTCCCACCGTATCATGCCTAATTTTATATTCTCTTTTTTTAAATCTCAGCTTTTTATATTTGCTGGTTATTCGGTCCACAATCCCATTTTTATCTCGATACAACCAAGACCTGTTGTTCTCCTGTGATTTATTTATCCTGTCTTTGGTTCTTATAGTATTGATTTGGGACGCTATTAAAAGCGACTCGGTTTCTCTCTTAAAGTTTCCTCTGCGTAGCCATACCTATGTAGGTTTCTGTTATTCATTCGATTTGTTTTTTTAATTATGCCTGTAATTGTTTTTTATTTTATTTTGAAGCTAAACAATTCTAGAAGACGCGTAAATATTAAAATTAATAAAATTGAATTAAAACGAGAAAATGCATTATTTTTTAGTATTAGAATTAAGACGGGAGAAAGACTTCCGAGCGAAATTCCAGAGGTCACCATGACCAGGTTTAAATGCGTCATATCCATTATTTTTTTATCAGATCGTTGGCGGATTAGAAATTTGCATAAAAGAGCATTTGTTATCGAGTATTTAATTAAGCGGTTAGAGAGTGTAGGTTCGGTTTTTTAAAACGACGTTTAGATACGTTTTACGGTGACATATGAACACATGAAAATCCGCCATCACTATCAACGTCATCATCTGCATCAGTTATGTGTCGTTGAACAGCAAACTCTTTGCATAGGGACAGAAAATAAAATGGAAACAAAAAGGACACATGGGTGGGATCAGAAAGAGGCTGTTGCAATTTCTTGGGGGAAGAATGAGTGAAGAGTGTTTGGAAGATTTGACCCCCGACACCCAAAATTAAAAAAAGTTTTTTTTTTGTTTTGTTTTTTTTTGGTTGTAGTTTTGAGATATTTAACTCCAAAGTTTGTCTGACCATAACATATTCATCAATTGACAGAAAATGTACATAATCTCGGGATTAAGTGACGATTTTTGTATAACACTTGGGGACGTAACAGAGAGAACATGCCACGGGCCATAACGTAAAACAAAAAAGAAAATTGCAGATAGAGCAGGCAGCAGATGATGGCATGTTAGAAATATTATGGGTCTTGCCTATAACTACAGAATGAACTCTTCCTAACACTATGTATACTACGCCTCTCAAGAGAGAGAGGGACGAATCGAGTCGAACCGCAGTCTCTGGCTGTCGAACACTCTTCTTTGGCAGAGAGGAACCCGGACGAGACTTCTTCTTCTTCTTCTTCTTCTCGCCCTTCTGCTTCTTCTCGCCCTTCTTCTTCTAGACCTTCTTCTTCTCGCCCTTCTTCTTCTTCTCGACCTTCTTCTTCTTCTCGACCTTCTTCTTCTCGACCTTCTTCTCGCCCTTCTTCTTCTTCTCGTCCTTCTTCTTCTCGTCCTTCTTCTTGTCGCCCTTCTTCTTCTTCTTCTTCTCGCCCTTCTTCTTCTTCTTCTTCTCGTCTTTCTTCTTCTCACCCTTCTTCTTCTTCTTCTTCATCTTCTTCTTCTTCTTCTTCTCGTCTTTCTTCTTCTTCTCGTCCTTCTTCTTCTTGTCCTTCTTCTTCTCCCCCTTCTTCTTCTTCTTCTCTTTCTTCTTCTCGTTCTTCTTCTTGTCGCCCTTCTTCTTCTTCTTCTTCTCGCCCTTCTTCTCGTCCTTCTTCTTCTTCTTCTCGCCCTTCTTATTCTTCTCGCCCTTCTTGTTCTAGCACTTCTTCTTCTTCTTCTTCTTCTCGTCCTTCTTCTTCTCGTTCTTATTCTTTTCGCCCTTCTTCTTCTCGCCCTTCTTCTTCTCGCCCTTCTTCTTCTTCTCGCCCTCCTTGTTCTTCTTCTTCTTCTCCTGCTTCTTCTTCTTCTCGCCATTCTTCTTCTTCTTCTTCTTCTTCTTCTTCTTCTCGCCCTTCTTCTTCTTCTTCTGGCCTTTCTTCCTCTGGCCCTTCTTCTTCTTCTAGCCCTTCTTCTTCTTCTCACCCTTCTTCTTCTCGCCCTTCTTCTCGCCCTTCTTCTCGATCTTCTTCTCGCCCTTCTTCTCGCCCTTCTTCTTCTAGCCCTTCTTCTTCTTCTCGCCCTTCTTCTTCTCGACCTTCTTCTTCTTCTCGCCCTTCTTCTTCTTCTCGCCTTTCTTCTTCTTCTCGCCCTTCTTCTTCTCGCCCTTCTCGCCTATCTTCTCGCCCTTCTTCTACTTCTTCTTCTTCTTCTCGCCTTTATTCTTCTTCTCGCCTTTCTTCTTCTTCTCGCCCTTCTTCTTCTCGCCCTTCTTCTTCTCGCCCTTCTTCTTCTCGCCCTTTCTTCTTCTTCGCGCCCTTCTTCTTCTCGCCCTTCTTCTCGCCCATCTTCACGCCCTTCTTCTCGCCTTTCATCTTCTTCTCGCCCTTCTTCTTCTCGCTCTTCTTCTTCTCGCCCTTCTTCTCCTTTTTCTCGCCCTTCTTCTTCTTCTTCTTCTTCTTCTTCTTCTATGGAACTATGAAAACAGCCAATTAAAACAATTCCAGGATAAAAATGATCCTACTCTTCCTAAATTCTTCTAATTTCTATTTTTGATAATTTCTCATTTAATATCTTGAAGTAGATACAAGTGAAGAATTGTCGCCAAAAAATAGGAATAATATCTTTTAATACAGGGTGTGATAGATAAATGTCTTTTCAACCAATATTTTCCAAAACATTTTTCAACCAATATTTTTCAAATATTTTTCAATATTTACCTAAATTACACAAAAATCACTTGAAATACTAAAGAGTAAATGTATTCAATAAAAGTGCAATTGGCTTCAACCACGGCCTCACGACGACTTCGGAATCTCCTGCAACTCTTCTGGATTTTCTCCTTGTCTAAGTCGAAAAATGCTTCCATAATCATTGCCTTTAGTTCATCTTTGGTGTAACAAGGAATTTTCTTGGTCTCTCTCAACTACGTCCCACATATAATGATCTAAGGCGGTGCAGTTGGAAAGTTAGGTGACCAGATGTAAGGGGTGATACAGTCGGAGAAATTGTCTGACAGCAATGACCTGGGTTCTCCTACATTTGTGGCATGTTGATTATTCCTGTTGCCAGACATAGGGTCTTCCAGCAGCCACCCTCTTCGACCCAGGTCAGCAGTACCTCCTCAAGGCACTTGATGCAGGCCTCTTTGTTGAGTCTGAGGCACTACGAGAAAATGAATGGAGGCATAATAGCGCCGAAACTATAAATCAATTCAAACACCTTCGTAATCACTATTAGACTCATCCAACTCTTTCCAAATTCTGGTAGACATGAAGAGATAGATAGATAGATAGATAGATAGTGCGATGTATGAATTGACGTCTGAATTTCGCAAAAATGAAAATAACACTGATTTTATCAGATATATTTACCAAAATTACATAAAAATATCTTGAAATACTAAAGAATAAATTCATTCAATAAAATCGCCATTGGCTTTAACCACGGCACCCAGACGATTTCGAAATCTCCTACAACTCTTATGGACGTTCTCCTTGTTTAAGTCGAAGAATGCTGCCATAATCCTTGCTTTTCACTTCATATTTCGTGTTACAAGTAGTTTTGTTAGTCTCTCATTCAACAGCGACCCCCCACATAATAATCAAGGGCGTGGCAGTCTGGGGAGTTAAGTGGCCAGATGTAATGGGGGTGTGGTCGTTGAAATTGTTTGACAGTCATGATCTGGTTCTTCTGCTTTTGTGGCATGGTGCAAAGTCCTTTTTCCAGAAATAGGATCTTCCAGCAGCCACCCTCTTGACCCAGGGTAGCACTACCTTTTCAAGGCAATTAATGTAGGCCTCCGAGTTGAGTCTGAGACCCCCAACAAATTTAAAAGTTTTTCACTTATCAGAACGATAAAAATCCGTTTTCCGAGCTGCCGTACCTTCGTAATCACCATTGGACTCATCCAACTCTTTCCGAATTCTCTGCACAGCCCTTAGACTGACACCCAAATACTCCTAAATATTCTTATAGGAGCTTCCGACGCGAATGCCAAGCAGTACAGCATGCCTTTTCCAAATCTTTGGCGGAGTGAATTGCGTCATCGTACTCTTTTTCTCACAGACGGTACCCAACTGATCCTATTATACTGTGCAGTCGACAAAATCAAAAACAATCTACGCGCATACGCGAAATTAAAAATATAACTTAGGCCACAATTTAGCCTGTAATTTGAATAATCTACTGATTAGAACCATTCATTTTTTCATCATTCTCTCTTTCTCATCTTTCAATATATTTATGCTTCTTTGAGTATGAGTGTCAATGCGTTCGTGTCTGCGTTTAAGTTTGTACGTAAGGGTTCATTTTTCTTTTTTATACAATTTCCGTTTACTTGTCCTTTTCTCTCGCTTTATATATATATATATATATATATATATATATATATATATATATATATATATATATATATATATATATATATGTAACAGCGTTCACTCTTAGCTAAGGATCGTTGATTAATTTGAAACTTTTAAAACCATTTATTCTATATTCTATATTATCACTTGACAAGACACAAGAAGTGTTGAAACAAAATGGCTACTTTTGTCGTGATTTTATAACATATTTATGTTGTAATATTCAAATAAATAATTATATATATATATATATATATATATATTATTTCCCGAGTGCAGAAACGTGCAGAAAGAAAAATATTTATAATAGAAAATCTTTGATATTTAAAAAATTAAACTTAAACAAACTTGAGAGGTTTCTGTTGACAATGTGTTATATATTAAATATTCGCGCCTCCTCGTCTCCTGTCCTTCCCCCCTCTTTCCTCTCAGGTCTTTTTCTCCATGGCTTAACCCTACGCCATTTTATAAAAAAAAATCAATTTTAGTCTGCAAAGGAAGCATTCATTTGTCCGACTTGAGCTTTGTCGCCCATTTCTTTTTATCTCGTTTCATTTTATAGCAGAGTGCACCGCTCACACATCTGAAAGTACATAAAAAATTACACTTTAAACCTTCCATACATCAATGCAGTCACGCTTCTTCGCTTATCAGTTTTGGGTTTTCAGTTTTCTTTTAACAAACTGAAGAAGAAAAAGCAGCGCAAAATGAAAGCCAACAGTTTGTTGCCTGACTGGATGGATGCGTCATTTAGTAAAGCTGCTTTAGGATAACTACAAGACGATACTTGTACGCCGTGTTCCTTTACGTGGGCGATCATGGCTATCCAGAACTTTCTATCTTCGTTGCTCTAAGCTACACTCCACGTTCAATTTGCCACCATCAATTTGCACAGGACCCTTAAGTAGACTGATTACACGCTATTCCTCTCTACTTTTTAAAAAATATTCAATATGTCCTGTGAGTACCAAAGTCTGCATGCATTCTTTCCTCATTCTGTTTCCAACAAACTGCAAATATCTGTTTTTAATTCAAAGTGCTCATTCCTTTCACTTTTTCTTTAAAACTTTCGCATGTTCATATGTCTCGTGAATGGTATTTTTAGCATCCCTGTAGAACCGGATCTCTAGTACCTTAAGTGCCTTCTTCATCTGTGAAGAAATTCTCCAGCATCCGCTGCCATAGAGGACGGATTGATATTGCATAGCTATCCGTTTCTAAAGACATTTTCCTGTTTCTTAATACATTATTTATTCACTTTTGCAAGGTTATTTACTGGTTCCCTCTGCTTCTTTTACCTTTAATAAGCCCTGTGAGTGTTAGATTCTCTAAGCCCCCTTTCCGCATTATATAGCCTAGAAAGTTCAATTGCTCTTTTCTTATTCTAAATGCTACAGTCACTTTTTTTTCTATTTTCATTAAAACTTCCTCATTGAGCACATGTTCTGTCGATGGTATTCTCAGCATCCTTCTCTTGCCTGAGATCTCCTCTTTATTTATTCATTTTTAGAAGTCATCTCCCGCTATTCAAATGTGTCTTTAGACTTCGTTGCCATGTTTTCTATTGTCTGTTAAAACAGTTCAAGGTAGTTAAATGTCTGTGCTTGTTTGTTTCTGACATGCCCAATGTCATCATGGGGTGCCATTCTTGTTGACGGGCATAAATTTCGATTTCTTACAATTGAGCGTCCCGGGTATGACGATAAATTATATCCGGCAGTAAGGCCTCTAATCGGGAGTTTGGAGGTTTTGGGGAACGTGAAACCACCTTCTAATTGCTGTTCTTCCCGGTTTCGCCCTGACCCGGGGTGGTAGCACCTGTTAGGGTCCCAGCTATGGGCAAATAGTAAAACACAAACAAAAAAAAATGCTATGAAAGTATAAAAATACATATTTATAGTAAAAATACCAGCAATACATTTTCATAGAAATAGAAATAAAATTACCAGAAATATATTTTTGTAAAAGAAATTACTAATGCTCCCAAGAAAAATAGATTTCGACATTAAATAACCCATATGACGCTTAAAAAAAACAGATACAGGAAGATTTTAGACAGCGAAACAAAGATGGTACTGGTTACGATGAACAGGAGCAAAGCAACAGGGTCGTCATAGAGATATAAATCAGCATTTCGACATCGACAATATTACAGATTGATAAATGTCATATACGATAGTGGTGAGATACAGGATAATCTTAGGCAGTGCAACAAAAATGGTATTGTTTACGATGAACAGCAGCAAAGCAACAGGATTGTCTTAGAGATACAATCAGCATTTCGACATCGACATATATATAAATCTTACAATTGATGGTTAGTCCTTTCTTCCCGCCTTCCTTTCCTTGTCTAGGTTTTTTTTCTGCTTGATATCAACAATGTCATCGGGATATATTATGTTGATAATATTATACTCAGCAATAATGTATCTTGTTAAAACTTCTAGTTTTCTCAGTATCACCTCGTTGTACGTTGCTTAAATCCGGAAAGGAAATGCATTTTGCCGCGTGCACCTTTATAGTTTATCCGAACATTCTTTGGTCTTTCACAGACGAGAAAAATCCTTGCAAGGATAAGATGGCGAACACACAAAACAACTGTTGGCTTGCTGTGTCCACAAAACATTTAGCAAGAGTGATGAAAACCAAATATCCAATGAACATCATGGTGTTTGGAGTGATCACTAGTGATGACGACATTATGCCTCAATTCATCTTCTGACAGGGTCTCAGACTCAACACGGAGGTCTACATAAAGTGCCATGTGGAGGTGGAGCTGCCCTGGGTCAAGAGGGTGGCTGCTGGAAGACCCTATGCCTGGCAACACGGACAGGAGAACTGAGTCATGGCTGTCAGACAATTTCTGCGACCACATTACCCCTTACCTCTGGTCACCTAACATCCCAGACTGCAACCCCCTTGATGTGTGCGGCGGTGTTGAACGAGAGACCAACAAAACTCCTTGTAACACCAAAGATGAACTGAAGGTAAGGATTATGGCAGCATTCACCAGCTTAAACTAGGAGAACATCTAGAAGAGTGGCAAGAGATTCCGAAATCTTCTGGAGGCCGTGCTTGAAGCCAATGTCGGTTTTATTGAAGAAATTTATTCTTTAGTATTTCAAGATATTTTTGTGTAATTTTGGCAAATATATCTGTTAAAATGAGATGTCAATTCATTTACCATGTATTTCCGGTCTAATTCTGCTATTCTTCAGAATCTAAAACATAAGCTTAGTTCTGTGGCTCATTATGCTTCTTAGGAGATCCATCTTTGTTGCGCTGTCTAAGATCTTCCTGTATCTCACCACTATCGTATATGACATTTATCATTTCTATAATATTGTCGATGTCGAAATGCTGATTATATCTCTATGACAATCCTGTTGCTTTGCTTCTGCTCATCGTAGCCAGTACCGACTTTACCCCAAACTTTAATATCTTCATAACCTGAAGTGTTTTTGTAAACAAAACGAGCACTTAGCTTTCCAATAAACGGCCAGTTACTACCCCACGTTGTATCTCCATCGTCATTCGGGTTAGCGTGAACAAATAAAATGGGAAAGATCCGCTGTTGATTCACCAAGAAGGGATTTAGGAAAATAAACGCTGCAGCGAGAAATGGGAGTTAGGCGTTTTTACCGTTGCTTTGATTACTTTGGGTGAGTCAGTAAGTGGCTGTTCATACAAATTTTAGTATGTATTTCCCTACGCCTCTTCCTCCTACAAAATCTCTACTCATCTCAATGTCACGACGCAAGGCTGGCAACACGAACAGGCGGCATCGGAACTATACGACGAAGATTTCTTTTTCTTAATCAATTCACACCAATCGGAGAACTAGATACCTCAACCCCAACTAAACCCGTTGCCGGAAACTCTCAATGTCCTGTTCGTTTGTTGTCACTTGACCCCAAAAACTTTCATTTATTTATTGATCCATTTATTCTCTCTCTCTCGATCAAGTGAATCAGACATTAAAGATGAGATGGTCATGAAACACTTGAGATCGCGATAATATCACACCTTCGCCTTTTATGACCATTCTAATCATAATACCACATTTTTGTGTTTTACTTTCCCACCTTTTGTTGTGAAACAATTGGGTATATACAATATGGAATTTTCGTTGTTACGCGCGTTCCTGTTTGAAGGCTGGTCCGATCAGGTTATTTAAAACTGTTTCTTTCCTTTTACACCTAATATTCTAGCAAATCTAAAACTTGACTAAATGCACACTTCGGCGAAAATCGAATTTTTCCCTTGACAAGAAAAGAGTTTGTAAAAGGATGAAATAGATATTCTGGGACATTAGGTGTCATTGCACTGATCAATCTCTTTTTTTTTCTTCTGGGGCGATCCAAGTGAGAATTGTGAAAAAAAGAAATAAGACCTCACATTTACTGAAAAAAAACATCTCCACTTGATTAAATTACTTATGAAATATTTGTATTCATTAGTAACGTCAGGAAGGGTCTTCAAAGTGAAATGATATGTATCTACTTCCCAAACACTAAATATTTATATGCGCATCTTCAAATAGAGGTTAAAGACAAGTTTTAAAAGTTTAACAATAAATAAATTTTCTGTCTTTTACATGGAAAGGAGAACTGTTTAAGTAATAGAAAATATGAAATTCGAGGTACAAAAATTGAAATAAATTTCCAAAGGTGCCGCTCGATAGGATCAGCTCCCCAAGCCAATAAGATCAAGGTCACCTTCATGGTGGAAGTACGAATATTGAACTAAATGTAAAGTATTTTGAGGGCGGACAATGTGATACAGAAATCCAAAGGCTCATTGGGATATAAAAAATACATATTTTCTAGAAGCTAAGCATTAAGTGGAGAGAGTATATTATCTGCTGTGATCGGCAGTCTGAATGAGCCCAGGGAGCCCAAACGCTCGGTCACGATGACTTATGACTTCGTGCTAGCACGACCATCAACAACTCCCAAATTATTTCGTCTACTCAATTTCGCTCACAGGGCTTAGGTAAACATATGGTTTTCAGGCACTTTCCAAAGGTGCCTCACAATTGTATCAGCTCCCCGTGTTGATATGATCAAGGTCACCTTCATGGTTGAAGTATGAAAATTGAAATAAATGTAAACTATTTCAAGGACGGACAATGTGATGCAGAAATCCAAAGACTCATTAAAATATAAAAAGAATCTCTTCCAAAAGTTAAGCAAAGTGTTTAAGCGATGCGAAATCTTCATTAGAAATTTAGAAAAGCGCTCCAAACTACTATGTACTATGTATCCTCACATGTGACAGGGAATGCAGAACAATTTCCGCACAGATGAAGAGGAAACTGAAATGTTGTACTACATAAGGATGCTGAGAATGCCATGGCCGTAGCAAGTTAGTAACGAGAAAGTTTAAAAGGAAATGGCAACAAAAGAGAGACTTTTCCTGCGAATCAGAAAGAGACTGTTGAAATTTCGACAGTTGTGCTGACCGCTCGTAACCGAGGATAGCCATCTACTTGGGCGACTAGCCAATCCCTGTTGCAGACTCTTACTCAGGCATATTTGTGTTTGTCAACAACCACAGAATCAACCTATTCAGAGTTGACTTTAGCTATAGTTTCT
Organism: Acanthosepion esculentum; assembly: GCA_964036315.1. NCBI lineage: Eukaryota > Metazoa > Mollusca > Cephalopoda > Sepiida > Sepiidae > Acanthosepion > Acanthosepion esculentum. The sequence continues at coordinate 82,840,504 of OZ038493.1, read as the reverse complement.
GGGAGAGAGAGTATTATCTGGTGTGATCAGCAGTCTGAATGAGCACAATGCGCACAAACACTCGGTCACGATGGCTTATGACTTCGTTCTAGCACAACCATCTACAACTCCCAAGTAATTTCGTCTACCCAATTTCGTTCACAATGGTCAACACATGGTTTTTAGGCAATTTCCAAAAGTGCAGCGCGCTAGGATCACCTCCCCAGGCCGATATGATCAAGGTCACCTTCATGATTAATCGACCAAGCTGAGATTTGAACTCGGGTCCCATGATCGGAAAAGCAATGATCTAACCACTAGGCCAATATTCCATGGATTCTTCACTTTGATCGGATATTTACTCGCCTTCTCGCGGTGTTGGATTGGGACATGAGGTTATTTTTAATGTAAGGTGCTCATACACGTATCTATAGATCAAGGGTTAAAATTGGTTGCATAGTTCTCACAGTCCACTTTCGTATTCACGTTCGTATCAACCAACTGCTTCTCTTTAGTCCAATGAAGGAGGTGCTGCCGCAGGATTGGAATCCCTGAGACTAAGCATTTCTAATAATTTAAAAAGGAAGAAACAACAGATACTTCACTTTGATCCGGTAACTACGATAGCCTTTAGCGGGAGGAGAATTTACCTACCTGGAAAATCTTCTATTAGACGATGGGGAATTTGATGCCTAAATTGAAAGGTCTATTGGAATAGCGAAATATGCCATCAAAAAACTAAATAAAGTATTAAGAAACAGGAACATTGATTACAAACAGAAATTATATCAACCTTCCCATATGGCAAGAAATGACAATAAAAGCTGAACAATTACTTCCCAGATGTAATTAAAGCAATGGAGTTGTAATTGGCCACATATTTGTCAGTTAGAATAGCAATATTCATCATCATCTTTATTTTGTTTGCACAGTTAGCAACCGATCAATATCCCTACCCAGTCATGTCTACGGTTGGATTAATGATTTTATTTGTCATTTTTATTCATTAGAACAATAATGGCTTCATCACTGTCTCCGCACAGCATTTACTGTTTTATCTTATTTTGCCTTACTGTAATTTGTTTAAATAGAACGGCACTACGTTGCCATTTGCAAAAGTCAGTTTCATTGTTCACGTGCCCTCTACGTAAACATGCTCACGCTATATCAACTGCATTTTCTTTCGTTTGAAATTCTCTTGGATAACATTAGCTCAATTAGGACCAGGCTTACAACAGCATCACAATGAAACACCGATACTATCACGGAAGTTAAGCAACATCGAACCTGGTCAGTATCTAGAAGGGTGGCCGCTAGGGAATACCAGATGCTGTACAATTGGATGTGTGGGTGATGTAAAGAATAACTGTTTTATTTTTATATATATTCACTTACGCACAAATACCCATGTTCAACTCCACCTCTTATCTCTCCAGCTATGGGTTAATTAGTTGAACTTTTATTATTATCTCAAAATCTGCAATCTAAAGATAATTGTTGCTTTTTAATAACACACAAAGGGTTGATAGACTATAAAAAACACAAATTAATCAATGTAAATCCTTAAAATGAAATTGATTAAACTAATGGTTCCTATTTAACAATTGTATTTCTAAGCGTATATTGTTCTTTTATTAAACCTCGCATGAAGTTCGGCAGCGAACCAGAGATTATGATTAGGTAAGAATTTATTTTTTTCAATTCTTATATAGCAGGTGATATCAATCTTGTACCAACATACTTCAACTCTAAATCTAAATCCAGCGCCTTCTGATTCTGGTTAAAGCAACCCTCCTGATTGATCTCCATTACTTGCTCTCGCTGACCATACTTGCTATGTGAGGCCGAGGCATCGGGTCAGATCCTCGCGCCGTTTTATTCATTTGGCCGGCCTGTAGTTCTTTTCCACTGACTTGGTGCCCACTCGCTGTCGCTCTAAAAGTCCACCTGTTCCTCTCTGATAGGAGAGAAAAGGGGCCATCCCTTCCATGTTTGCCCTTTTTGATGGTCTAGATTATGTCCTTCAATCTCAAATTCAAGCGTTGCTCTTCCTCTCACGTAGGGTGATGCTGAGCATGATTCGCTCCGTTTCAGTTTGGGCCTGTTACATTCTTCCTCAAATCAGATCTTGTTCTGAACCACGCTGCACTAAATTCCACCACTAGCCGCGGGTGTGAACGGTCCGAACACCCAAAACTCAACTGAAAATCTGTCAGCTACGAAACGCTCCGCATATATTTTCGTTTACTCACACATTAAAAAAAAAATAATAACAGCAATAACACCCTAAAAAACAAAACTTCACCCCAATGTCACTCTAAAGAAACAAAATTTAACCTCAATATCACCCTACAGAAACAAAATTCCACCCCAATATAACCCTAAATAAACAAAAGTCCACCCCACTATCACCCTAAATAAACAAAATTCCACCACAATATGACCCTAAAAAAACAAAATTTCACCCCAATATCACCCTACCGAAACAAAATTCCACCCCAATATCAGCCTACAGAAACAAAATTCCACCTCAATATCACCCTAAAAAATAAATTTCACCCCAATATCACCCTACAGAAACAAAATTCCACCCCAATATAACCCTAAATAAACAAAAGTCCACCCCACTATCACCCTAAATAAACAAAATTCCACCACAATATCACCCTAAAAAAACAAAATTTCACCCCAATATCACCCTACCGAAACAAAATTCCACCCCAATATCAGCCTACAGAAACAAAATTCCACCTCAATATCATCCTAAAAAAACAATTTCACCCCAATATCACCATACATAAACAAAATTCCACCTTAATATCACCCTAAAAAAACAAAATTCCACCCCAATATCACCCTACAGGAACAAAATGTCACCCCAATATAACCCTAGAAAACAAAATTTAACCTCAATATCACCCTACAGAAACAAAATTTAACCTCAATATCACCCTACAGAAACAAAATTACACCCCAATATCACCCTAAAAAAACAAAATTCCACCCCAGTATGACCTTAAAGAAGCAAAATATTTGTTATAACTGATCCCTACACCGATATATTTGAAATGTTCATCCTGGAATGACTGATAGTCTTACCACTTAGCTACCACAGATTTTTTTAAATACGCCGCTCATCCCATCTCCATCTTAGCCATCACGATCATATAGGAAATCCTCCACTGGTTTCAGATTGCTACGCAATGAACTAATGACAATTCCGCATTTGATATTGATCTTGTAAGGGAATGATGCATGGTGAACAATCGGCCGGACAGACCTATTGTCCAACCTATTTTCGATCTTTATTATTGATTGGATCTTTAGAAATAATTATTATCGATCGGACTACATCTGTCAACAAATGATATTATCATCTGCATTAGGAGAAATTCTATGAAATTAGGCGAATAAACACACGTCTGTCTGTACATACAGGCATCCACCATTGTATTTTTCTATATGGAATAGAGAATCCTTGCCTCGCAAGGACAAAGAGAATCGAAAATTTCTAACCTTTGACCCCGCATAAAAAAGCATATGTCAAAAGGACGGGTTTCCTTTGACACCACTATTATTTTAACTACTTTCACTTCTCGGGGATGTTTTAACACGAAATGATTCGAAATTTAATAAAACCTAAACATATGAATGTGAATTTATACATTTTCTTTGTTCTTGAGAACTGAGAACAAAAATAATAAACTTTATTTATTAGATTGTTTATTTAAATTATTTATTTACTATATTATTTATTGGAATGGTGGCCAAAACATCGGCTAATTGCCAATCGGTTCGAACTTTATAAAATGGTAAATAAGGGTTTCCTTTTAGTTGGTTCACAGATTTGAATTATTTAGTAAATGTTTATAAATTTATGAATAAAAAATGTTTTCACATTTATTTCTTTAGTGATAATGGATAAATATTGCATTGAATTAGTTTTAATATAATTGTATAAGTTTTTATAATGTATCTTGTAAATAAAAATCTAAAAGGGTTTAAGAAATCTCTTGTAAATTCTCAAAACCAAAAAAATGTATAAATTCACTTTCATATGTTTAGGTCTTATTTAATTCTAATCGTCGCTTTTTAAAACAATAAAAATTGCCAAGGAGTTAAGGTAGTTAAAATAATAGCCGTGTCAAGGGAAAAACCATCCTTTTGACACAACTTTTTTTTGGTGGGGGGATCACAGGTTAAAGACTGCTGAACAATTTTTATTGAAAAGTTTCTATTTTTAATTGAATGGGATATGTATATCTCCAGTAATGGACGTTTAATTGATTTGGTTATTAAGCTGACTATCCACTAAGTACACAAAATATACTTTAGTTTGTCGTCGGGAAAGAGCAGTCAAGCCCTCACGAATACCGTCCGTATGACGAAAAACTGCATCCGCGTCCTGGGTAAGACGATTAACTACGTCCGACCACAAGGCTTCTGATCAGGAGGTTTTTAGGGGCGGGAAACCACCTCTTAATTACTGGTGTTCCCAGGTCCACCCTGACTCGGTTCCGGATATGGGAAAATAGTTAACCCTCAAATTGGGGTCAAAACACTATGAAAGTGTAAAAATAAGTTTTAATAACAGAAATATCTTATTCCGATATTAATATCCATCGTTTGGTTTTGTTTTTTTTTGGAGAGAGAGCATACATCAATGTTATAACTCTCAACGTCTTTACTACAAGAACCTATCTCTTACATTGTACAATGTAGGTGCCAAGTTTGCTCAGAATCGGTTGGATATATCTCGAGTGAAAAGGTATCACACAGACAGACAGACATGCAGACAAATAGGTCATCCTCTGTTTTATATAGAGAGATTACTCTCCAAATATCCCTGTTCTTCATCAACCCACGAAACAGCTGCAGGTTTTCTTATCTCTTCAACATTTTCAAGGGGGAATTTTTTTTTAAGCTTTTCACCCCAAGCAAGGCTGGAATCCACTACCACGCAAGAGGTTACAGAAGGTTTGGAGGAAAAGCATAATAGGAGTGGTAAAGGGGAGGATGTGGAGAAAGATAGTGGATCGATCAAGGCAAGGGGGTTACAGAAAATTTGGAGCGAGAGCAGATAGGAATGAAAGGGGAAAGGATATGGAGAAGGGAAGTGGATAGATCAAGGCAACTGGAGATGTCGATTGACGTTACACTTAAATAGTTGGAGATTATATTTGTCAGGGAAACAGGAACAAGGAAGGGAGTTCCACAGGCGAGATGTGCGAGACATGAAGCTATTGGAGTAGAAGAGACGTCTACATCTAACAGTTTCAACGGTGAAGGGGTGGGAACGGGATGCCAGCCTCGTAGGACGCTTAAATTCATGAGGCCTGGGAACCAGCGAAAGCAGCTCATCGGAGCAATTACCGTGAAAGAATAATGGAATTCTGTTGATAATCTATAACTATCAATGTCCTGAAGCTATAATATGATATTTTCTTTTTTTTCACGGGTCCTCTCATATTAAATACCCGGATGGTAAAAATCTATATCAATTAGAGGCGCTTACAATGTTGCAAATGAATTGACAACCGGAGAAATCATTATCTTCTCCAAGAAAAAGTCTTTCAGCCGTTTATTAGGAGAACAATATAAAACAAAAGGAACAAACTAGGATGGATAAATATTTTAATATTTGATGATTTTACAAATATACAAATGTACTCGTATTATTGGATCAAAGACTGTATAGTGACAGTTTGGGGGGATTGGGGGGGGCTATAAACACAGCTCTTCAAATTCGTGATTTATTTTCACTTGGTCTCTGATTTCGAAAATAGATTCTAAATTGATTATTTCAACATCAAAACCTTACGAAGGAAATTCAATTTCCCGAACTTCAAATTTTATTTTTTATCAGGCGTTCTTTAACTTGGTAAAATACTAATAAATTATGACACCTTGATGCAGTTGTCACTTTCGGCAAATTTTTAAAATCGTCGGTAAAAAATAATTGAAAAACGAAATAAAAGCTTTTCGCTTTCGTCTTTTTTAAGGGAGGCCGTTTCCATAAAATAATTTACAATTTTATTATGGAAAAGTTTCAGAAATAAATTTCATGTGATTTTGTCATTTTTATTTTTATTTTTTTGTTTTTACATTTTACTGTTCTGGTAATTACTATAAATGGTTCTTTTTCTAATTTTAAAACTTACGTTATAGAAAAACTTATACACCAATATGTAAGATGTCTATATCTCTGAGATGAGGGATTATGATTACTTACATTATTTACATTATTCGGACTGTTATCTTCATCTTCATTGCCATATCCACAACATTCCTGCCGTTGTACGCTCCGGCCATCTTCAGGTGATTGGAATTTCGAACCAAACTTTATTTCGTCCACCGGGGTAAATTGTTCTA
>OZ038493.1:82821653-82829153 GCA_964036315.1 Acanthosepion esculentum | reverse complement strand
AATATATTTGATATTCCATGTTATTTTAATTTCATATTTCTCTTGTTATGGCCCTTTATCAGAACGGACTCACGCGGATATTAATGCATATAACCAGGATATGCATAAAGATATACATCGTTGATTATAAGAAAAGTAATTTTATTTCCAGGCTTGCAACTCCGTCATTATTTGAATATTGTAAATGTAAACGTGTCCATTATAATGTAACACACTACAGCGTTTCCATATCATATCTATACGCATGTGTGTGTGCGCATGCGCGTTCTCATATATGTAAGCCATTTACATGCATCCATTGATCTCTTGGCTGCTCGTGTCGAGTACGTATTACGGCGTCGGTCAATTCTTATGATTTGAAGCCTTCTATAAATAAAAAATTCTCGTCACGAGTGCTCTTTTAATCTCGTATTACGACGTGCGACATCGTCTGATTCGATATTGCTCCAGAAATAGAAGCAAAACCCTGTACGCAAGCTGAATGAGAAGGATGCGTGCTTTTGTCGTCTCGCCGACCGTAACCAACCAAAATAGAACATGTTCGACTTTTATTTAAGAAAATATATATAATTAAGAATTAAGAGGTAAAAATTTAAAAGTAAATTATCAAATAAAAATATGTATATATGGACACAGAAAGAAAGTGATAAAATGAACGAATAAGTTGTTTACATCGGATTTGCAAGGTATGTGATTGAAAAATGATAGACGTTAATCATCTGTTTGCGAGGTGATTCTGGCAAATATTCTGTACAAAAGAGAGAATAAATTACCTTGGCCCATGGCCAGTAAAAACAACTGGTGTTGCCGCGTCAAAATCGTCAATTAAAATATAGAATAAAGGATAGTTTTGAATGACAACATAAAGGGAGGTAAGCAGAAAAATATAACAAGGGAGGTAAGCGAGTGATGAATAATGAGAAAAAATGTGGTCAAGTTAGAGGAAGGCCTAAGATTTAGTCATGGTAAAAGGAGGAGAATTGGCGGAATGTTACAAATGAAATAAATTTAAAGAAAAAGAAAGCAAAAGGTAGCAGAAAATATTCAATCAGTGCATTTTGCGCCGCTGCGGTAACCACTCTCCCCCATTCCTGTTGTAATTGTGATACATGGTGACATTTAAAGCTAAATAGTGTAATGACTTACCGGTTCCTTTTGCACCGACGATGTTGAGGTTACCTCCTCTCAGCACTTCCCCAGCCCACTGGTAAAACCATTGACCTCTGAGGCGCAGCTCCTCCACCCAGGCTAGCGACTAGCCGATGGCTGCTTGGCACTGGTGGATTGTTGTGAAGCGTTCCCCTTCACCGGTCGGCTCAGCAAAACCTTCCGACACGTAGTTTACCCGGCAGGTTGATATCGTTGGATCCATGTGTGTGAGTTGGATGTAGGCCCGGAACCCCAATTCACCCGAGAAAAAGAGAGTCGATCGCTTCTCTGCAAAGGTACTAATACTGACAATCCAACCCATACATCCCAGTCTCGACAGGGTTCAAAAGCGTTTCCATGAGCTTATTGGGTATTAACTATTTTCCTGTCTATAACTACTTCTAGTAATCTTGAAAGGTTCCCTTTCGCTCTTTTCAGAGCAGATGATCAGACGAGGTAGACTCCTTAGTTCATCGTTTCTTCACAGCAAAGACACGTACACTGAAAGGTGTACGTGGCATGACTAGAAATGAAATGAGTCGACGCCGCCCTTTCTAGTCAATTCGTAAGGAAGAAATTTTACTCAGGTAGCTTCTTCTCCAGAACTGTTATTATGTGCAGTAGACTCCCAAGATGATGCTTCCTCGATCGCTACAAGCTTGACGTCTTCAAGTCTAGGCTCAACCGTTATTTATCTTACATATCCTCATACTATACCCCACTTACTCCGTCTACTTACTCCCTTACAAAAACCTCATTTAGTAACTCTCTAGCTTGAGTGGCTTTTGTGCCTTATATTGAATGAACCATAACTTTTGCTTTTGGGATTTACCGATCGTTAAAGGGTATTATTTAGTGGAAATATCTATATTTATGTGATGTAATGGTAGTATTGTAGTCCCACGGGAAGCTTTCGATAAAACAATATTTTACGATTAACAGTAACATTTTATTGTTTTAGCAAAACTAAACACGAGAAACATAAAAAAGAGTTAAATTAAAATGTGTATAATTCGATGGCTTTCTTCGTACATACGATGTGTGTAAAATCCTATTGAAGATATTGAGAGAGGCTCACATTGGGAAATTATTCCTTGTTCGTTTGTTCAGCTTAGGGAATTCATATACTGAGTTTTGTACAATGCGAGACGTGGTTCGCTGGGGACTAAAAAGCCCCCCCCCCCCAATAAACCGAGACATGTATTTTCCTTACAACATCCTGAAAATAAAAGCAGAGGAGAGAGAGTCCTGGGTATGATGATAAACTACACCCGGCAGCAAGGCCTTTGATCAGGAAGTTGGATGTTTTGTGCGTGGAACCACCTCTTAATTGCTGTTGTCCCCAGGTCCTCCCTGAACCGTGGTGGTTGCATCTATCAGGGTCCCAGCTATGGGCAAATAGTGAACCCCCAAACAAAGTCTAAAACATTATGAAAATATAAAAATACATTTTATAGCAACAATATCACCAATATATTTTATACAAAAAATACCAACAATATATATATTTATAGTAAACTTACCAACAACACATTTTTAAAGTAAAATGACTAAAAATACATTTTATCGCAAAATGACCAACAATACATTTTATTTGCAGTTGACGTCATAAAACTGCATTCAAAATATTTCGGCTTTGCCATGAAGGTTAAATAAAATAAATCAATCAACCAACCATATAGCATGTATTCAATTGGGAAAGCAGAATAATATATATCAGGTTTTTATTACTGCAAAGCTCCTGAGAAAATTAGATTTCGGCATTAAATGACCCATAAAGGTGTTGATGTGCTGACAAACAAACAAAACAGTCAATTGAAAAGGGAGAGAGGAGAATTATTCTGCGTATGTTCTGGTTGTTTTTAACGCATGTCCGTTCTGTGCCAACGGGGGGGGTAGCGCATCCGATTCTGACCAGAGGTATGGCGGCTGCTATGAGATAAACTTCCGCTCAGCTCTAGAACGAAACGTGTGTTTTGCTTTTAAAGCTTTTGGCTTAACATTGAAAATATATTGGGACTCAATTAGACAAAGTTTGCATAAGGACGACTTCTTAAAGTGTAGTTCTGTGGAATTCTCTCCGATTTAATTGGTTGTGCTTTTGCTAACTTCTACAAATTTACAGACAAGATCATATATGGCAACAGGAAGATCTTAGCGGAAGTAAGAAAAACAGTCATAATAAATCCTTTTCATTTAAAATAGCAGATGCTTTTTATACTGATTAGCAGCATTTAACTTGTTCATAAAGATTCAGTACAATCTCTTCGTTCACAATGAATGTGATCATTCCACAGTCTGCAATCAGATCATAATTGTAATTCGCGTTCGGGGAAAACCTTGTTTTCCAATTCGTCAGTGCATCCAGACGTGTTACGCAGCTGAAGTTCGGCCGCGTAGAGTCTGAAGCATGTTGGCCACTGGAAGTCGGTGGCTGGGACCAATGGCAAAGTGGCACTAGGGAAGCTGTTATCTTTGAATATTGAATGTTTTGGGTTTTTTTCTTCTTTATGACGCGCTTCTCCAACGCTTGTAGATGTCTGGTGCTCAACAGCACCTTTACGCAATCGGTCGACAGAACGCTGCTCTAACATCTTCGATCTGATGTGGCACAAGTGAAGCTCAGTTCTGATTGGGTCATTGTACAATTTCTTTATTTGGGCATAATGTTTTCTGCCACGTAGAAGCTCTCCCTACAACAGGCGTCCTGGAATTCAATGTTGCCCCGTGTGGATGATGAGGTCAGTCAATCGAACTTGGTTGATTCAATGCTGGTTGAGTCCACACTGTTCAAAATGTCTAGTTTGATGAAGTTATATGAAAGCAAATCTAAAGAGACTGCATAGATATATAACGGCTTTCGGGTAATTTGCAGTGTAATCCCAGCGCTCAGTTTCTAATAAAAAAAATTCCCGAATAGTTACATTTAGGTGTAAATTTACATGCGTAATTAAAAAATAACAAAGACATTTTGCTAATTTCTACCGTTTTGGAGTTATCGACAATAAAAGTTCGGATTCATTCGCGTTGCGGCTACAGCATCACAGCCATTACTGGCGTTGTTTACATTCATTTAGCTTCACTTGTCTTGATTAATACGCACGCAATGAGAAACTTTGCACGGAATTTTAAAAAGACCATGATTATTTGCATGATCATTTACAAAATTAAAAAATGCTAGAAAGGAAATAATAATAACAAGAACAAATTTAAGGTTCAAGCATGATTATTAAGTATCTTAAAATAAGATTTCATTAGTATTAAAATATGTTTTATTATTTATTTAATTATTAAATGTTTTATTATCTAATTTGTTATATTATAAAAAAACATTGCTTTTCTAAATAACTTAAACAAATTTACCAAAATCCCTAACCCTAACTTTAACCCTTGCGCAGTAATTGAGACTAGTAAGATCAGTAAAATGGTCGTTAACTAAGTAAGCTTCCGCGCATGATCGCTCCCAGACAAATGTATGTAAACAACGCCAATAATGGCGGACGGACCGACGCGAATAAGTCCGAATTTTTATTGTTGATAACTCCAAAACGTTAGATTTTAGCAAAATTTCTTTGTTATTTTCGAATTAAGTATGTAAATTTACACCTAAATGGAACTATTCGGGAAATTTTTTATTAGAAACTGAGCGCGGGGATTACACTGCAAATTACATCGGCTTTCTTGTTTCCTTGTCTGACCATCGCTTAACATCACGCTATTTCACAGTTTCATTCGATTTGAAAGCCTATTTCAGCCACAGACGGCCATTACTTTTAAACACTCATATTGTCTGGCTTGGGCTTGAAGATTTTTCTAAGTGAGAAAAAAACCTTGCATGAGAACATTAACTCTGAATAATGATAGCATATACAGAGAAAGAACAATTCTATGTCAGTGGAAGCAATCGAAATGCCGTCAAGATTGACGACTTCTTTCAATGGACTAAGCAGCGAACCAACACGTTTTCACGGTCAAATTTATCTGGCATCTTGATCGGACTAACAAGTACAATCGTGAATAGGCGCCCGGATCACGCAGTTTTTTTTTGTTTGTTTTTTTTTGTTTTGTTTTTTACCGACTGGATAGTTCTACTTTGCGCTGGTGTTCGATTCCTGTTGGCATCGGTGTGAACAAAAACTGCTAAACCTTCGATGTGCGATCAGCAATGAAAAGGCAAGATCTCCAACTCCTATCCCACTACTGCTGGTGTTCCTCAAGGCTCCATCCTTGGCCCTACTCTGTTCCTCATATTTATAAATGACCTTCCAGACGCCATAGACTCCCAAGTCGGTATCTACGCTGACGACACTACTATTTACTCCTGCCTCAAGCACAAATCTACTGAGGCGGACAAAATTAACCTGGCTGCTCAAATTGAAAAGGACCTCCAATCGGTTGTGGACTGGGGAGAGAAATGGATGGTCAACTTTAATGCCTCTAAAACAAAATTGCTCTCCATTAACCACCACAAGGACCCATCCCTGCATCCCATCAGAATGTCTGAGGACCAACTTCTCGAGAGTTCCTCTCTGCGGCTGCTCGGTCTCACGCTGTCCGCTGATCTGAGATGGAACAAATACATCGAGTCAATTGCATCATCCACCGCTAGAAAAGTTGGTTCCCTGTGCCGAGCCAGGAAATTCTTCTCCCCTGAATCGATCCTCCAGGTCTATAAGTCTACCATTCGACCTTGCATGGAGTATTGCTGCCATTTATGGTCTGGGGCCCCTGCGTGTTGCCTCGGGGTTCTTGATAAGATCCAGAGACGGATATGCAATGTGATTGGCCCTGATCTGTCATCTCGTCTGCAGTCGCTCTCTCACAGACGCAATGTTGCATCACTCTGCCTTTTCTACAAGTACTTCCACGGTAATTGCTCTGAGGAGTTGCTTTCACTTGTCCCTAAGCCTCGTGAATTCAAGCGTCCTACGAGGCTGGCATCCCGTTCCCACCCCTTCACCGTTGAAACTGTTAGGTGTAGACGTCTTTTCTACTCCAATAGCTTCATGTCTCGCACATCTCGCCTATGGAACTCCCTTCCCTATTACTGTTTCCCTGACAAATACAATCTCCAACGGTTTAAGTGTAGCGTCAATCGTCATCTCCAGTTGCCTTGATCTATCCACTTCCTGACATCTTCCATTCCTATCTGCTCTCGCTCTATATCTCCCGTAACCTCCCCACCTCGATCGGCCCTCCGTCCTTCTCTTTCTCCACATCCCTTCCTTTACCACTCCTATCTGCTCTTCCTCCAACCCTTCTGTAACCCCTTGCGTGATAGGGGCCACCGGCCTTGCTCGGGGTGATACGCTTAAAAAAAAAAAAAATAAATAAAATACCATTTTTTTTTTTTTTTACCAAAAGATACTAGTAGCACTGTGTGGTCGCCGTCTGGCCGCAGTCTGGCGATGTGACCCTGACCATCGTCTTTTCCAGCCAATTTCTAAAATCACTGTCTTTGAACCAGGACACTGCAGTCCAAATCTCGGTATCACCCTTCACATTAGTGTAGGCAAGTTATTTGTTTTCGTCATCTGAAATGGCTAAATTCTAAGATCATAGTGAATTAAATTTGTTTTGTGTTGGTCAAAATCAGTTATAAATATATTTGGACACTTGGACTTGTGTCACTTTATATTTTCTACTTCTTAATAAGACGTTGGTGTTATGTTCCTATTCATATGTTTTTAGCTTAAAAGTTGACCAACAACATTAATTAAACTAATATGTAATGTTTAACCCTTTGCGCCCTGCGTTCCTGAACAATTTTAACCCTTCTGTCTGAGCTACTGAGTCAAAATCCGCAAATAATTGGTATTTAAAGTTTCACGTTAGATATAAAAGTAGTTTACCCACCGTGGTTGGGCATTGTCATTTTTCTCTACCACTGTTCAACCGGTGGTTGGGCATTACGTCATTTTTCTCTACCACCGGTAAAGCGGTGGTCCGGGATGAAAGGGTTAAGATTAACTTGATATATAGCTTCCTTGAAGTTCTTTTTTCTTATACATATTTTACTTCATCTTGTATGGGCTTCAGATATGACAGGCTGAGTGATTTTGGTAAGACATGTATAAATTTATTTGTCATCCATGTGAAGAAATAAAAACCTGCCATTTGCAAAACATTTTCATAAGATAGTTCATTTGCATTTAATTTTAACGGTTGAAAGATTCCATAGGAGAATGGTTGGCCTTCAGCCATATTCACCTGATCATATATGGCCCTCTTTGATAAAAATTTAGATACGCCTATTCTATCTTGTTCTCATTTGACACATGCATTCATTAATCAACTCAAATGTTTCCTCTTCTCCAATATTCACTTACTCCGAAATTCCCTTGAGAAAGT
>OZ038493.1:82776653-82816653 GCA_964036315.1 Acanthosepion esculentum | reverse complement strand
TAATGTGGATATAATTAATATTTGTTAAATATTTTCAAATATTCACCTTTATTTCAAAACTTTGCTTACATATAAAACAAAAGAAAAGTGTATGTCTGTAATTGCGTGGTATTTGTATATCGATTGCGAGGCTGTTCTGTTTAGACGAAAATGTGGATACAAAAATAAGAAAGAAAAAAAATGCTTTCTTTTACCTTCCTTTTCTTTCATCTTTTTTTCTTTTGTTGATTTTTTTATTTGTTCCCTTTATCCTTTTTACTTTGTATGGAAAATTTTCCAAAACGGAAAATGAATTGCAATTTTAAATGAGATCGTTTATTACGATCATTGTTACTTACCTGAAGAGACGTTTTATTTAAACATCGAACCAAAATGTACAATTTTGTAGTAATTACTTACATATTCTAATGTAACAGTGTATAATAAATATTTATTACTCTACTCTGGTATTGTGCCCTGTTTTAAATTAATGTTTTGAACGTAGTAATTTTATTCTTCGTTCTTTTACATTTATATATATAAATACGTTTTTATGTTTAACATTCTTTTTATAGATACAAGTATTTAAGTAAATGCTCTGTTTATAATAAACAGTATTAAATAACATTTACCGGCCTGAATATCCGAGAAATTTTCATAGAAAATATTCGTCCTCCGACAGGATTCGAACCTGTATCCTATACAGAACCGTCATATAGCCTGACGTGCCTTAACCGATTCGGCCTCTGTTTATGTTTTATTATAAACAGAGAATTTACTTAAATACTTGTATCTCTAAAAAGAATGTTAAACATAAAAATGTCTTTAAATAATTGTCGGACTTTGTCCATTTTATATATATATATATATATATATATATATATATATATATATATATATATATATATATATATATATATATATATATATATATATATATATATATATATATATATATATATATATATATATATATATATATATATATATATATATATATATATATATATAAAGAATGCTCTGCTTTGGCGCTCTCTGTGGCCGAGCAGCCTAAAGCATCCCAGATCAAATGGTGGTTTCTCCTACAATAGGGGATGGAGTTTCGAATCCTGAGATCACATTTTCTTTATTAAGGTTTCTTGGGAACGTCGCCAGCTATACGTAATACTTGCTTTTTAAGCTAAAAAAAACGTGGCGTCTATTTCAAACACCGGTTATTCAAAATAACTTTTAATGTAATAAAAAAAAACTTATATTTAGTGAATATTTGCGTAGATATTTCTATTTTTAACCAGTGTAATCGTCGTCTTCAGATTCGAAATTGCATCCTCTTTAAACCAATGTATAACCGAAAATTCTTCTTTCTTCGTGTGAAACTGGATTTTGTAGTTGAAAACGCTATCATCTTGCTCTGTGTATCTGCTGTCGCTTTTGTGAAAATAAACAGGCGATATTACTTTCGAAACTTTATCTGTATGTGTTCAAAAGTGGACATGAATAAAATGTACACGCGGCCATACCGTGTAGTGCTTTATCTGTGAGATGGAAAAGCAACATATGTTGCATGTAGATACGTGTCGAAAGCCGTGTACTTGTCGTGACGCCTCAACAGTAATTGCTAGGATTGATGAGATAATTACCCAAACCCAATACAGTTGTAAATTTATTTATTTATTTATTTTTTACAAAGGCTCTGCAATGTAATCAATCCTGATCTGGCATCCCGACATCAGTCACTGATGTGGCTTCCTTCTCTCTTTTCTACAAATGTTTTCATGGCAACTGCTATGACAAGCTTTTTTCACTGACGCCCCGACTACATAAATTTAAGCGTGCGACTAGGCTGGCATCTAGGTCCCACCGTTTTGATGTTGAAATAGATAAATGGAACCGTCACTTCTACTCCAACAGTTTCTTTTCTTGCACTTCCTACTTGTGAAACTCCCTTCCGCTTACTTGTTTCCCTAAAAAAACTGCAGCCTTCAAAAAAATAAATGCAACGTTAATCTCCATCTTCTATCTTCTTGAATGCCGTTCATCTTTTATCCTTTCCTCAATATTCTTAGTTTTCTATTTCATTTTCACTCCCTGTAACCCCTGTGTACTAGTGGCATTCCCGCCCTGCTTGGGTAAAAAAAATTAATGTTTTGAACGTTGGAATTTAATTCTTCGTTCTTTTACATTTGTGTGTATATATATATATATATATATATATATATATATATATATATGTATATATATATATATATATATATATATATATATATATATATATATATACATATATATAGGGTGCTGCTGGTATTTGAGGACATAAATATTTCAACAGTTAAAAATATTTTAAGAAATATTTCTTGAGTTATGGTCAAAAAACCTTTTAAACAACATTTAAGACACTATCATCAGTCTTCCGCCAAAAAATCAAACAAAGTCGCATTGCACATCACGTGACATGCACGCTTCACGACAAACGCTGTAAACAAACGCTGTAAAAAAAACACACAAACACAGTATCTCATTTGATTTCTGAGGAAAGACCTAGGTGGTCTGAAATATTAAATAAATAAATATATACAAAAACACAGAAATAAATACTTTCATAAAAAAACACCCAATTTTGTTTCATTTATTTTATCCAGATATTATATACATATCAAGAAAGTATACGTGGCCTCTCATTATGCTATATATATATATATATATATATATATATATATATATATATATATATATATATATATATATATATATATATATATATATATATATATATATAAAGAATGCTCTGCTTTGGCGCTCTCTGTGGCCGAGCAGCCTAAAGCATGCCGGATCAAATGGTGGTTTCTTCTACAATAGGGGATGGAGAGTCGAACCCTGAGATCACATTTTCTTTATTAAGGTTTCTTGGGAACGTAGGCAGCAATACGCAATACTTGCTTTTTAAGCTAAAGACGTGGCGTTTATTTCAAACACAGATTATTCACGAAAAAATTAATTTAATGTAGTAAAAAAAAAAAATTTAATGTAGTAAAAAAAATAAATTTAATGTAGTAAAAAAATCTTATATTTAGTGAATGTACAAATGCCTAAGGCGACTCAAGGTAGTAAGTAAACATGAAATGTAATTATTATTTAATTTTATTCAATAAAATTACTACGAGCAAGGTAGAGGGTTATAAGTAAGAGGCACACCTTATGCGGATATGTGTGGAAGATAAGAGTTAAGCCTAAACTTGAAAACGGTAAGATTGTTATGATCGCGGATGCATACACTTGGGAGTCGGTTCCACGAGACAGCGTTTGAAAATAATCATAAAATGAGAAAAGTGCCTCAAACTAGCAAAATCTAATCTGTTGAAAATGGATTCTTATATATCTAAACTTCTTTTCTTTTTTTGTTATATTCCGGAATTACTTCTATTTTTTCTTATTTTATGTTTTTCTTCCTATAATTCTTTTATTTCTGTAATTCTTTTATTCCTATAATTCTTTTACTTCTATAATATTTCTTCCTATAATTCTTTTAATTACTATAATTTTCTGTCTACAATTATTTTCTTACTATAATGCTTTTATTTGTATAATTCTTTTATTCCTAGAATTTTTTTCTTCCTATAATTCTTTTATTTCTATAATTCTTTTATTTGTATATTTTCTTTCTATAAATCTTTTATTTCTGGAATTCTTTTAATTTCTAAAATTTTTCTCTCTAAAATTCTTTTATTTCTATAATGCTTTTATTTGTATAATTCTTTTATTCCTATAATTTTTTCTTCCTATAATTCTTTTCTTCCTATAATTCTTTTCTTTCTATAAATCTTTTATTCTATAATGCTTTGATTTCTAGAATTTTTTATTTCTACAATTCTTTTAAATTCTATAATGCTTTTATTTGTATAATTCTTTTATTCCTGTAATTCTTTCTTCCTATAATTATTTTCCTTCCTATAAATCTTTTATTCCTATAATTCTTTTCTTTCTATAAATCTTTTATTCCTATAATTATTCAGACGCATGTTTTCGATTGGCTGCCATGGCTATATCAATTATGATTACTCTGCTAAACCAGGTCAGTCCCCCACCCTGCAAAACACTTGAATATTATTTAGTCTTGAATTATCAGATGCAATGGTTGTTTGTATATAAATGAGTGCAAAAAGGGAAAAAAAATCGTTACTGAATGCTTCTGTATGTTTCCACGTTTCATTTAATTGCAATTTCCTTCGTGCTTATTCTGCGTGTAATATATTCGATGATAACCTGCTTGAGAAACCGAGCTTGTGGAAAAAAGTTTTTATCGAGATCATAAAAAAAAAAAAAAAAACGTTTATATATGAACGCGATTACATTTCTCCAGATTTGCTTATTTGCTTATTATATGAGAATTTGTAATTAAAAAAAAAAACAACTCATATATAAATCTGTATATTTGCTGATAGCAATCTGCGTGTTACGTCACAGGACATGCTTGCTGACTGTTGATCCCCGGTTTTTGACCCTCGTCTTTCCTTTAGCGATGTACAGAACGGGGAATATTGGCTCTTGTCATCCGAAGAGATGGTCTCATGATCGGCCAATGACGATGATCTTCCTCGTCGTTCATCAATCTTCGATGATAACAACGATGCTGATGAATCATCTCTGTGTCTGGTGATCGCTCAATCGGAGACCACACCCAGGGTTTACGTTGGTGAAGTACATACGAACCTATGAACTTACGCGAACAGAACGAGAACGTACAGATAAGTTTCGTTTGTTTCGTTAATTTAACAACATGTCAACAGTTGCTGGGTCCTTATGTGGGGTCTGGCATCACACAACACTTAACTCGACAGAGTCGGTCGTGATAGTAGTATTCAATACTCAGCTAGACAAGTCACTGCAATAGTATTATGTTCTTCTTTCTCGACAATTACCCAGGTCTACTTAAAAGTAAAGTGTGTAACTGGCTCTTACCACAACAATTCTTTAATGTCGAATATAAATCTTAGAGGACAAAAATGATAATGAATTAATAAATAGGTAGACATAGATCAGGTTTAAAGAAGTGTTACAAATGGTGGACAGGTCCGGTTTGAATTAGAGTAAAATATGTAGCCAAAAGTCCGGTTTGCACTTGAGTAAAACAAAGTAATCACAAGCCCGATTTACACTAGTTATTTATCCGGTTTTCATTAGAGCAAAAAAGGTAGGCAGATCCGGTTTACACTAGTATAAAAATTTAGACAGGCCCGGTTTACACTAGTATAAATTGTAGACAGGCCCGGTTTACACTAGTATAAAAATGTAGACAGGGCCGGTTTACACTAGTATTAAATGTAGACAGGTCTGGTTCACGCTAGTATAAAAATGTAGACAGGCCCGGTTTACACCAGTATAAAAATGTAGACAGGCCCTGTTTACACGAGTATAAATATGTAGACAGGCCCGGTTTACACTAGTATAAAAATGTAGACAGGCCCGGTTTACACTAGTATAAAAATGTAGACAGGCCCGGTTTACACAAGTATAAAAATGTACACATCTGGTTTTCAGTAGATATGGATCCGGTTAATACTAGAATCAGGAGTTAAACAAAGACCGAGTTTGTACATGTCTCAAACGATAGAAAGGCTCGGTTTCTATTAGATTCGAAAAGGTTGATATAAGTTCCGCTTGCACGAGAGCTAAAAAGACACAGGCCCCGTTGACACGAGAACAAAAATAACGTCAGTTCGCTTTACACTAAAGTCAAAAAATTAAATTGCTCCGTTTTACACTAGACACAACACTAGATACAAACTCTTCATGAAACTAAACGTGAAGATTAATCACATCAAGGTTGACCCAACGGGTCTTCAGTCGTCTAGTCAATATTTATTATTTGCAGAAGTAGCCTTAATAACATACGCTACACAGACGACTGGGTGTGACTCGTAGATTAGGTCCTGTTTATACTCGTGTCGAAACGTTTGATATAAGTCTGAATGACACTTGAGTAAAAAGATAATCTCGGTCAAGTTTACACTAGTGTCAAAAGGGGGGACAAATCTGTTTTACACTAGAGTAAAAATGAATAACTATAGGTCCGTTTTACACGAGTAAATAATAGTCATGTCCGTTTTATATCAGAGTAAAATAATAAACATAAAACACTAGTATAAAAATGTACACATAGATCGGGATTATAGTAGACACGAATCCAAGTCGAAAGTTGGATATTGACACGGTTTGTTCATGAATCAAAAAAATTGACAGGTTCGGTTTACACTAGACAAAGGACTAGACGCCAAAGGGTATTAGATCCAGTTTATACTAATGCAGAAAAACTTGATATGTCTGGCTTGCACTAGAGTAAAAAAGATAAGGATAGGACCGGTTTATATTAAACTCAAAAAGGGAGACAGGTCCGGTTTACTTTAGAGTAAGCATATATCTTGGTAACATTAGACGCTAAAAAGTGAAAAGGTCTGGTTTAGCCCATGGTTGAAATATAGACAGGCCCGTTTTATATTTGAGTCAAAAAGATAGTAGAAGCAAGAAGATAGACATCAGTCCGGTCTCTACGAGTTTGCACGAGGCGGTGGCTGTATTTTGTTTGATGGACGCCTTCTTCTTCAGGGGTGAGGGATAAAACATTCTACGTCAACAGAATATTTGCTGGTTGGTGAATTAGACACAAAAATGACTTTGATAACTTCAAAATAATATAACTTCAAAACTAACTAGGAGAAAAGATCCTGTTAGAAAGACAGCCTTTTTTTTTTGTCGGGACGAGTATATTGAAGTTATACATAGATGAAAGAATAAATAGTATTTTTTATCTCTTATAACATGTTGACATAATACATAACGGTTTCAGTTTTCTTCTTAGAACTTAGAGGATTAAAAATTAATTAAGACAATAAAAACATAATTAAAAGTGGCAAAAAAGAAAACGCCTCAATCTTAGACCTTCATGTCTGCAAGAGAGCTATTTTTAACTACCTTTACTCCTCGGCAACGTTTTAAAAAGCGATGATTAGAATTTTATTAAAATCTAAAATGATGAAAGTGAATTTATACATTTATTTGTTCTTGATAATTAGCAACTAAAATAATAAACACTATTTATTTATTAGATTGTTTATTTACACTATTTATTATATTGTTGACTGGGATTGGTTAACAAAACATCGACTAATTGCAGATTGATTCGAACTTTATAAAATGGTAAATAATAAGGATTTCCTTGTCGTTGGTTCACATATTTTAATAATTTAGTAAATGTTTATAAATTTATAAATAAAAATAGTTTCCATATCTATTTCTGTATAAATTGATAAAGGGTAAATATTGCATTGCATTAGTTTAATACAATTGTATCAGTTTTTATAAATTTTGTAATTATTTTGTTATTATTGTTTTTCTCTAGCATTCCGTATTAATAGTTGCCATATTGTATTCAGTTCTATGCTTGGTCGGCTTAGGAGATTTTTGTGGCTTAACAAACTGAGATAGAAGGATGTAAGAGGAAAACAACACTCAGAAAACAGCCTCTGTCTGCCTACCGTATATAAAGGATTATCGGAAAAATACAAACTATCTGTGGTCCATATAACATCAATTCTACCTTCAAAAGTGTTTCAATACTTCGCAGAGACCTCTTCCGAGTAAAACCTTCCATAGAGGAGAACATGATTAAAGACTGTATCTACGACATCCCATGCAGTTGTGTTAAGAAATATAAAGAACAGGCCGCCCCATAAAGATAAGACTGAAGGAACGCCGTAAAGCCGTAACACGAGGGGAAGTAGAAAAGCCAGGCATGGTGGACCATATATGAAGGAAAACGGGAGATCACCGCCCCCCCCCCCACGTGGGTTGAGGTTGAAATAATAGACAGAGTACATCACTGGAAATTACGAAAACTTAAGGAATCAACTAGGCCACAAAAATCTCCTGAGCCGGCCAAGCATAGAAATGAATACAATATGGGAACCACTAATACAGAGTGCTAGAAAAAAGCAATAATAACAGCAATAATGTTATATGAGCTCTGGTAAAAAATGATTACTGAGACATGTAGTTTATAAGTCCTATAATTTCATGCACTGATTTCCTCAAGAGCACATGACCCAGTGGATAAAATCGTTGGCTGAATCCAGTGACTTGACCCAAAGTGTTGTGAGTTCAATACTTGAGATGAAATTTGAAGTGTTGAAACAAATGGGAGATAACTGATAGTGAGACATCCGGTAGAGTCATGGTACATGGAACGAAATAAATAGTTCAATTCGAAATTCCAATCCCTTGAAGAAAGTCAGAGCGTACAACAGCTGAAACGTCGTGAATATGGCAAGATGAGGACTACAGTTCGAATTGTGTCAATCGTGGCTTAGCGAGGAAGTCTGTACACGTCGTTTGCAGGCAGGTTTATGGCTGATAATCCCAATGGTGGACAGGCATGCAGGTCGCAGTAATTGCAGCTAAAGGTCTGGCCTGGGCTCGACGGTATAATATTGCAATACTTCCTTCTCTGCCTCTTGTCCCCGAGAGCAGCTCTGCAGGAGACAGCATGGTTGGTAGTGAGACACCAAACGTCACGGTTCTCAGCAAGGGTTGACCATTGGCAATGGTCGATGTGACAGGCAACAAAGGATTTTTTCCGGCAATCTTTGAATCGCTTCTTTGGTTTTCTCTCCGTACAGTAAAACTAGACAGGCGATGATTCTCCATCCTGGAAACATGTCCAGCCCAACGCAACTTAGATTTCAGCAGCATGTCCTTAATTACTGGTGATCTTCGTCTTTTCAAAGACTTCAGTATTGAAGACGAAGTCACTCCAGAGTGTGTTAAAGATCGTGCGGAGGAAGCGCTGGTGGAACCGTTCAAGGAGTCGCAGGTGGGGTCAGTAAGTGACCCATGAATCTGAGACCTATAGGAGAGTGTCAACTGTGTAAATGATAGAAAATAAATAACAGAAATATAGACAGAGTTTGTTTTTTTCTCGTCCCTTTTTTCCTTTGAAGCGGTGAAACGGTAATGTGAATTTGATACTTACGCCTTATCAGTGAATATAAGGTGGCTGTTCGTTTAAACTCTTCATAATACATGCATCTGTTTCGATATTTCTAGATCTATTAACTAAGCCACAAAATCTTGATATGCCACACGTCTACCAGAGGTTAGGGAACAATAGTCTGCACTTGTCTCTTGGCTAAAATATCAAGGATAACGGTTCAATTTGTGCTTTGCCAACTGCAGCACACCGATAAGTTACGAGTTTGACAACTTTCTGCTGGTTCAGCTCATGTCTGTATTTTATTGAAGATAGAAACTAAAGCAATAAATTTATGACTTCTACGTGGCACCTTCAACTTACGGGAAACGGGTGGTTTGTATGTAAATTTTCCTTTATCGCAATCTTGCGAAAAGTGGCATTTCCAGCTACGTTGGAGACAATCCATTCGACCAAATGTCATTTGCTATAATAGCTTGAACCAATCGTAAATTTTAAAGGTGGTCTTTCGATAAGGAACCTAGCTGTAACTAATCTAATGTTAAGATCCTAATCGATAAAGACAACACCAAAGCTGTTAAAAGCAGAAGAGAGGACCTTAGTGGAAAATAGAGAAAACTAATAAATTATATGTTCCTTTACAATACGCAATGTCCATTTAGGGCGTGGGCGATTAGAGCTCCCCACAGTTCCCAGATGTTGTTACTACTCAGCCATATTTTCTGCTTTATGACACCTATATCCCTTTGTGGTACGTGTTCTGCATCCATTTGTACAATCAGCTCAAGTAGATTTATGGCTTACAAGAAAATATCTGCCTCCTGATGGATACGGAAGACTAAAAGACATTTGCCAGAAATAGAGATAAATAAATAGCTCTTATCAAATATGGAGAAATTGTATTCAGATATTGTAATCGGGTGAGAGAAAAAGAAAAGTAAAATTACTAATGATTCAGAAAAAAAAGCAGAAAATAGTTTCAACCCCCAAATATGGAAATAAAAATGGACACTGAACATAAAAGAATATATAGCAACATTGAAGCCGGATTGAAGACAATTAAATAGAAGACAGTAAAAGTGAAAGTGAAAGTAGAAAGTTAAAGTGAAAGTAGAAATAATATCTCAGAAGAAGAAAGAATATTTTGGAGACGAAACAGCGGATTATTTAAGTCTTAATCGTATGTATAGTGTCCATAGTAAGATATTCTGCACCCTTCCAAAGCTAGACAAATGAAGAAATAATATCTCTCAATACTAAAGATGGTGTCGATTAAACAGAATGAAATGAAAGAGAAAGTAGAAAAATATATAAGAAGTACAAGGTAGATTTTGTAGGCTAGCCAGTAGATGTTTTATCAATGATGTATTCACATGCAGAATGTCTTAATACGATATTCATAGCTCTTCATAAACTGAAGAAATAAGTATCGCTCAATACTAAAGATAGTGTCAATTAAACAGAAATTTTTTTTTAAAATACCACAGAAGAACATTCTGCGCGACAACTGATTCTTTTTCAACGACCATTAGCCAATAGGTACTTAAACATTTTACATAAATAAGTCCATAAAATATAGGCAAATGAATCACCTTATTAACATTTGTAAATATTGACCTTCTTTTTACGAATTAATAATCTTAAGGAAACGAGGAAATACAAGGAAACTTACACTTCACGATCACGCGTCGCGTAACCGATTACGGTCTAGGGGGCACCACAGGTAGTACAGCCGAAGTATCAGTGGTATCTCCCGGGAAAAATAACCTAAAGAAGTTCACCCCTCAAGTTGTTTATGAATTAAAAGTTTTTCATTCCCCTAGACAAGTTGTCACCCAAGAGTATAGGATTCTCTATTCCTTGCTGGGGATGAAGAAGTGAGTTCACACCTTTCCCAAGGATATTAGCATCTAAGTGAATGCAATAAACTCGACTGGAATTCGATCGGGTTTTTTGCTAATATAATTTCCACCAGAAAAGACACCGTCTATAAAAACATCTGTCGGTGAGTAATTCCGATGTCTTTGTTTATTTCTCGGTCCGTTGATGAAGTACACAGTCGTGTCCGAAAATTCCGAACTTAAAACCTTTCTCTCCGTGCTTTCTGTCATATGGCAAATAATTAATATTTAATAAATATTTAATAGACGCTCCATTTATTTATTAAAGAGTATATTTATTTTCCTCTACTGGTCTGAATATTCAAGAAATCTTATTAAAGAAAATATAAACGCAGAATTCGAACCTGCGTCCTCCTTGACAGGGAAAATAGTCACGTTTTACGCTGTCTCAGCCACGGGGTCACTCGACAAGCAAACAAATTGGAATAGTACCTTTATAAACGCAAACCTTTCCCACACTCTAGAAACATTCATATCTGCTCTGTTTCGTATCCTAACGTAAACAAAGAAGTTTCTAAAGAATGGAGTCATTTAATTTATTTAGTTATTAATCCAATAGATTCAATTACTTAGATATTATTTTTAATGGATGCCCATATTTGAGTAGACGTTCCGTTTATTTCAAGAATATTCTGACCGGTAGAAGATAATAAATAAACATGCTGTTTAAGACATAAATGCAGCATCTTGGGCACCCCGACGCGGTCTAATGGTTAGCAAGCTTGTCTCTCAAGAATAATTACGAATGAATTTGATCTTCATTGGGTGCGTTATACTTTTGGCCTTGTGCCACATCTAAGTAACGTGTAAAAAATCATCATAAACGGAGCGTCTACTCAAATTTGAGTATCCACTAAAAATAGCGTTTCAATAATAAAATCTGTTGGACAAATAAATAAATAAAAATTGATCACTTCTTTAGAAATTTTTTTCCTTTTACAGATATATTTTAGCTATAACTTATATTTTACACACACACACACCACACACACACACACACACACACACACATATATATATATATTATAAATTAATTGATTTCAAATATGTTTTTCTGCTACACAGTAATAACCATGTTTCAAAAATGGAAGCTAAAAACGTCAAATTTAATTTTGTAATTAAATTAAAAACATTAGTTCCATTTCATCCTTAAGCAAATTTTGGAGTAACTTATTTTTAAAATTTACAGAGATTTAACTGTAAGGGAAATTCATAATTTACGGTTACCAAGGATACAGAGAAATCCAATCATCCAGACAAGGGGTGGTAGCGTGTTCATATTTATTAACTTTTGTTGTATCAGTTATCAGTTAAGTTCGAAAAACGGGTTGAGTTTAGGGAGGGATAGGGATTTCTTTTTATTTATATATACATATATATATATATTATATATATATATACATATATATATATATATATATTATATTGTCATCCACAGACAGACTGTTTCGCTGTATCACAGCTCATCAGTGTGACTAGACGTCCGCTTGCCTCTGGCCAGAATCGAAAACCGGCTGAATTCGCGTCAGTCGGAAATTTTACCCTGAAGCCGTTGGCATACGGCAGAGAAGAAAGTGAATTTAAGCGTATTTATTTTTAGATAAACACACAGTGACTGAGAGAACACGATTCGATTTACCGAAGAGTCTTGCATTATTAGCCGTAATAGTCACTGTTTACAAACCCACACATCCTCCTCAGAGAGCTCAACCGAAATAAATTTTTCAGGAGCATATATTTTATATATATATATATATATATATATATATGTGTGTGTGTGTGTGTGTGTGTGTGTGTGTGTGTGTGTGTGTGTGTGTGTGTGTGATTTCTCTCCTTTTTCTTATAGTAACCTTTTTCTTTTTCGCAGTGTTTTTTCGTATTTGTTATCTTACGATTTCCTCTGATGCCTGTTCTCATCCCACGTCTTTCCTCTCCAGGTCTGACCGGAAGTATCTGCCCTTCATTTCCTTTACAAAGAAAATTAGAAAGCGGATACGTTTATCGCATACAAAAAAAAATAAAATAAAATTTCTCTGACTCAACTATTGGTACGAATTTGATGTGATGAAAAACATTGGTGACTTTTAACAGAAACCTCTTCTTCTTCTTCTTCTTCTTCTTCTTCTTCACTTCGCCTTTCTTTTCTCTCATGTTTTTCTTCCATATTCATTCTTCTTTCTTTTTATTCCATCAGGTTTATTTTACACTTCAATTTTATTCGCTTTTTTTAAAGTTATCCCCATTTCAACACTTTGATTTTTGCATTATTAGTATTATTATTAGTAGTAGTAGTAGTAGTTGTAGTAGTAGGTTTAGTATTAGTATTATTAGTATTATTAGTAGTAGTAATAGTAGTATTATTATTGGTAGTAGTATTATTAGTATTATTATTAGTAGTATAGTTATTATTAGTATTATTATTAGTAGTAGTAGTATTAGTATTAGTATTATTATTATTAGTAGTAGTAGTATTATTAATAGTAGTATTATTAATAGTAGTAGTAGTATTATTATTATTAATAATAGTAGTAGTATTATTAGTAGTAGTTATATTATTATTAGTAGTATTAGTAGTAGTATTATTCGTATTAGTAGTAGTAGTAGTAGCAGTAGTACTAGTATTGTTGTTGTTGTCTTCGATCGTACGGTTTTCGTTTTCAAACTGAACTCTTGCATTATGGGTGTCTCCATTAAGTCGTACCATGTCAGACCAATAACACCTTTCGAAGTACCAAGCAACGCAGACTTCTGAAGCGATGAGTTACTAGGAATTATTTACATTTTCTCAATGTAAGGATAGATTTCTTTCTTTTTTTTGTAGAGCTTGGATTGAATTTTTTCCCAACTACTAGAACTTTTGACAAAAATAATTTAGCTCTGGGTGCATTTCAATGTGTCATCACAAGTTGAAAGAATATTTTTTCGGAAAAAATGGTGGGGAAAATTCTACAACAATTGCAACCGAAGACAATAAAGATAGTAATCGAATCTGGCATAATTGCTTTAATAAAAATCAATCCGGGTATCCAGAGAATGCCCGAGAGGGACGCTCACAGAACTTTTCGAAATCTGTCAGGATGATATAAGGGAAAACATAAAATCAAACCATACCAAAACCTGGGACAACCTTAGCATTTCGCAACGTAAAGCTGTTCGTCGGCTCGCCAATGAGGGTTTTATCGTTATCAGAATAGCAGCAAAGAAGGTGCCATTGTTATTAGGAAGACGGTAAATTATATTTCGGCTTGTGAAGAAGTGTTAAGGGACTTAAAATAGGTCCGAACCCTTATTATAGAAACAAAAATAAACAAGATGATTTCTGAAATGAAACGAAAAGGTTTTGCAGAATTTTTCACATTCCGTTCAGAGAAAAGAACAAAAATGTTTTTATGGCCTCCCAAAAATACATGAGAAATTTGATAAATATCCTCCACAACGCCCGATTTATAGTGGATATGAATGTTTCACGGCAAAAATCTGAGTGGCTAGATTTTTTTTTTATCTCCTATAGCAAAACGGTCTTTGTCTTATGTCCGGCACACATTTGATTTTATTTCTAAAATAAATAATATAAATAATATCTGCGGTCCATATAACATCAGGGCAACCTTCAAAAGCTGGACGACGCAGATATCTCTCCCGTGTAAGACCCCCACTCCATAGAGGAGAAACACGACTAAAAACTGTGTGTATATCATCCCGTGCAGTTGCGGAAAGAAATATAAAGGAGAGACAGGCAGCCCTCTTAAGGTAAGACTTCAAGAACACCAAAAAGCTGTAACACGAGGGGAAGTGGAAAAATCGGGCGTGGCTGACCACATATAGAGAGAAAAGGGAAATCACAGCCCTCTGTGAGATCAGGTTGAAATCATAGACAAAGCACATCATTGGAAAATTTGTAAACTTAAGGAATCAGCATATATGCTAGGCCACAAAAATTTCCTGAGCCGACCAAGCATAGAAATGAATACAATATGGGAACCAGTAATAAGGAGTGCCAGAAAAAAGCAATAATAACAACAAAAATTGCAATGTGAGCTCTCGTAAGAAAAATGAATGGTGAAGATATTAGGTTTATAATACCCAGAAATTCATACACAGATGTCCTCAATAGAAGCGTTGGTTAGATCTAGTGACAGGAACCCAAGGAGTGTGAGTTCAATACCCGATTAAGGCAGTGAAGAACAGGAGATAACTGATAAGAGACATCCATGGCACGTGGAACTAGAACAGTCTACCCCAGTGAGCGAAATAAAGGGTTCAGTTCGACATTCCAACCACCTGAAGAAGGTCGGAGCGTACAACGAGCGAAACGCTGTAATGAATATGACGACAAAGATGAGGGCAATAGTCTAAATAATGTAAATAGTGTAAATTCTCAGAACGAAAAAATGATTTTCATGATTGCTTTTTGGTCAGCATGGATATAACGTCTCTTTATTTTAATATTGGTCACGATGAAGAGATTGAGGCATGCTTTTGAGAAACGTAATAACAAAACCATTCCATCAAATATTCTCTGTAGACTTATACGTTTCGGTTTGGAAATCAACACGATGAAGTTTGAGAAAAAGTTTTCCACTAAATCAAAGTATATGCAATCAGGACCCTATGGCCGTTAACTTTGCAAATGTTTTTTTTTATGACAAACTTCTAATAAAAATTACTGAAAGCTTTCAAATTGCAACATGGCCATGAACCAGAACTTTGGCTGAGATTTAGTAATGATATTTTCTTCATCTGGGAAGGCACACAGGAAAGTTTGCTAAAATCGGACAATTTTGCGCAAAAGAATAATTTTCGATCACATATGAAATCTAAATCTAGTTTCTTCAAAGCTAGTGTTAAATTTTTAGACACTAGAGTAAAGTTCTAAGAGTCATCTAAAGAGCGAATTATTTTCCCAGCCTACCTCATCACACATTTACCTATACCGCTATTCTGATCATCCTTATCACACGATAAAATCAAACCAGAAGTGCCAATATTTGAGCCTAAGGCGAATTCTCACGGGGATAAAAGATTATTGGAAATAGTAATAATAATTCGGCATTATGTTAAAAGCGGCTACCAAGAGTGGCGACTGAAACAAATTGCCAATGAAATAACTAGAAATTAAGATTACCATAATTTTATAACCGGTAATAACGAAAGACACAATAAAGATTCTGTCTGAATCTCATCAGTCATCACCGTCCTGGGTATGACGATAAACTACATCCACGTCCTGGTTAAGACAATAAGCTACGTCCAGCAGCAAGGCCTCTGGTCAGTAGGTTTTGAGGAGCGTGGAACCACCTCTTAATTGCTGGTGTTCCCAGGTCCACCCTGACCCTGGGTGGTAGCACCTGTTAGGATCCCAGCTATGGGCAAATAGTTAACACCCAAACTTGTGTAAAAATAGGTTTTAATACCATAAATACTTTGTAATAAAAAAAATTATTAACAGAAATAATTTTTGAAGGAAAAATTATCAGAAATAAAAAGAATTATACTTTCTTTGAAAAAAAATATGACCAGCTATAGATTTCTTCAAGGAAAAATATTCACAGAAATAGATTTTAGGAGAAAAACATTACCAGCAATAAAAATTTTGTTGGCATTAAAAAACCTATTGAGGTTAATGTTGTGGGGCAGATCCCTTTTACACAAGATGGACTCGTCCAAAGTAAACTTATACTGACAGAGAGAATATCTGCAGGTTAAGATACGTTGAGTAAGGGTGAGAGATATGGAGACAGTACACAGGGTGTTCACCGAGAGTTATACGAGAGTCCAGAGAGAGAGATAATTACGGCTTCACTTACAGAGACTTGTACATATACTTTCTACTAACCCGCATTCCTGAACTACTAATCTTCACTTCAAGTCTGTATTCTTACGTTTAATACACTTATTTTTCTATCTCAATTACTGGCGTTGTTTATTTATTTGTGCAGGATTCCATTCCCGGAATCCACAACAGTTAATATGCTATAAAACAAAGCAAACCTTAATACTTAAACCCATCAGTCATCAACTGTCACCGAAAGTTTGCTGGAAATTCGAAAATACTACAGGACAGCTACGAACACATAGCTCAAGAATACCCGCATTTCCGCCACCCGCTTATAGTTTCTTTCAAAAGAAATAACATTTTAACAACTGTAAGCGTCTACACTGAAAACAACGTTAGAGTTTCGGATCGTTGTACTCCTGAAAACACTCATAAAAGAGGAAAGCCCTTTGCGCTGTGCAACAATATGAGTAAAGTTAATTCTATCACAAATTTAAAGAGAAACATTACAATTTCTACAGAGGGTGGTAATTGTACTGATTCCCATTTAATATACGACGCCCAGTGTACCAAACATGGCTTGATGTTGCACAACAGAAAAATTAAATAAAAAATTCAATGGACATAGGTATTATTATTATTATTATTATTATTATTATTATTATTATTATTATTATTAACAGTTTAGAGAAGAACGCAATTTAAGAAATGATAAAGAAAAGAAAAAAAAAGTTGTTTGACAATGTTTCGACGGAATATCTGTCTTCTTTAAAATAAAATTTCCAAGTATAAAATATATAAATCTACAAAAAAATAAAAATAAACGGTCGTACTGGTAATCAACGCGTGAAATAAATAACTTTTATATATTTAAGGTAGCAAAAATGACTTGATTTATGTGGGTTCCACAACGGAAAAATTAAATAAAAGATTCAGTGGACACAGTTATGATGTCAGATAAAACAATGTGACATCAACGGAGCTTGCAGAATATTTTATTACAGACGACTGTAATTTCGTGAAGCATCTTAAAAAATATTCAGAATCTACGGACCTTTCGACTCTTAAAACGCAAGAGGATGGTTACGTAATCAAATTACTAACTTCCAGGCCCGTGGGAATGAACAGAATGACAGGAGAGTTCCATAAACATTTCTACTAAGCTGTTTGATTAAATGCTCTTAGCAACTAATCAACTAACGGAAAATTCCAAGATGAACATGATCGCCATCATATTAAGCACGTTTCAGTTTCATGCCTTCACACTGCAGATGTTTCACTCATTTTGGCGACTTATCAGTACCACCAAGTTTTTTATTACAAGCAACGTTTTTTATAAGAATTATAATTTTTGGGAGATTTATATATTTTTATACTTGGAATTTTTAAAAAAATATATCTTATACCATACTGTCGAAATATAGTTGAACATTGTCAAAAACTATGCTTTTTTCGGGCTATTGTCCTCATCTTTGTCGCTATATTTATTACAACGTTTCGGCCGTTGTACGCTCCAGCCTTCTTCGGGTGGTTGGAATGTCAAACTGAACCCTTTATTTCGCTCACTGGGGTAGACTGTTCTAGTTTCACGTGCCATGTTTAATGGATGTCATTTATAAGTTATCTCCTGTTAATTTCCCTCTGAAAGTTCTGAAAGTGGCCTTAACCGGGTATTGAACTCACACTCTTTGGGTCATGTCACTGGATCTAACCAACGCCTTTATCCACTGTGCCATGTGTCCTCAAGGATAAACATGGCACGTGGAACTAGAACAGTCTGCCCCAGTGAGCGAAATAAAGGGATCAGTTCGACATTCCATCCACCTGAAGAAGGCCGGAGCGTACAACGGCCTATACGTTGTGATAAATATTGCGACAAAGATGAGGACAAAAGTCCGAATAATGTAAATAATGTACATAATACCTCATCTCAGAAATATAGACAGATACTGTGCTTTTTCTTTTGTTTTTATTTTCTTAAAACCCGCTTTTCTCTTATTATTTCATTTTATTTCCTTTGATTTCTGATGTAGACTCATTTCTTTCCGGGTCCCGACCAGGGAGCTAAGGTTAGAAATGGCGTCATGACATTTTCCACTGAAAAAATATTTTACATAGACAAAGCCCTTCGTAAGGTGTGGACTGTACTCGTGAGAACAATTTTTTTTGTTTTTCTTTAAGACATGGGCTTCCAGGAATCCCTTCAATTAGTCTACTGGATCTTTTCCAAACAATCCGAGAGCTTCAACTACAACGGGGATTGTTGATGTTCCCATGTTTAACATTTTTGAGATTTCGATTTCAAGGTCCTTGTATTTTGATAGCTTTTTGAAGATCTTCAAAGCTACATTGCAGTCTGCAGGGACTGCCATATCAATAAGGAGGCACCTTTTTTGCGTGCAATCTCTAATAACAATGTCTGGTCGATTAGATTTGATTGCTCTGTCTGTGTGTATTGTGTAGTCCCATACAATTGTAACAGGTCCTATCTACGTAACCGGGTCTGGGTGGTGTTCATACCAATTTATTTCAGTTCCCTTCCCGTAGAAGTTACAGATTTTCCAATGCAAATATTGGCCAACTCTGTCACACCGGGTTTTATATTTAGTGGGTGCCAATACCGTGCAACCTGATACAAGTGTTATTATTATTATTATTATTATTATTATTATTATTATTATTATTATTATTATACGAATCTTCGCACCCTAAGTTGTTATGTGACGGTGGTTGTGAACAAATTTCGCTCAATTTTCAGCCCTCACTTTAATATTCTCTCTGTATCTCTGGAAAGAACTTCAGAAGAATTCATTGAGCTTCAGTAATTATTTCTTTCGTTACTACTCTACCTTTCATTTTCTAGATGTTACGTTCCTCTAACTCTTTCAAGCTCTTTAATGTTTCCCTTTGATTGGTTCGCGAAGAAAACATTTTTAGTATAAGTTAAATTCTTTTTATGCTGCGTCCCTTTATGGTATAGATGAACATAGCTCTCCACAAGCGCTTGTCTTTTTTTTTCCATAAGTAGCTTTTGACTCATTACCAGCACTCTTACTACTTTTTTTCCCCATACAAACTCGTTAAATAGATTACTTTCTTCTTCACTCTCCTTCTTTTGCTTTTAGTATATCATGTGAGTATTACATTTTCTAAGTCCACTTTTCACATTATATATCTTAGAAATTTCATCTGCCCGTTTCTGATTCTACGTATGAGTGTCCTTTTCTTTCTCACTTTCTTAAAACTTCCTCGTTGCTTGTATGCTCTGTCCATGGTATTCTGAGTGTCCTTCTATAGAACCAACTCTTTGCTACTTCACTTTCTTTATCTCTAAGAAAATTGTCTAACATTTAATGCCATATAGTAGATTATGTATTTACAAGACTCAAGGTCGACTCAGTGTAGATGGTTATTAGCCATGTGATATGAACTTAACAAAGGGATGTAAGCCGTGGAGATTATGAGGACATAGTAGATAGATAAAAATTGACCCTAGATTTAAACAGTTAAGATTGATAAAAATATTTATTGAACAAAGTAACTAATAATAACAAAACAAAAGTCATTGAAACAAAGCAAGTTCTGTCGACCATTGATGACAATTCCAGAACAACGAAACTATAAACATT
The DNA here is from genome assembly GCA_964036315.1 of Acanthosepion esculentum. NCBI lineage: Eukaryota > Metazoa > Mollusca > Cephalopoda > Sepiida > Sepiidae > Acanthosepion > Acanthosepion esculentum. The sequence goes on along the minus strand of OZ038493.1, from coordinate 82,796,388 downwards.
TTTTCTATCCTCTGCCAGCCGCTATGATGGAGAAAGCATTACCTCGAACCGTCGCCAGTGAGACACGCTGCAAGAACCACTCCGTTCGCGAGGCTCGTTCCTTAATCGAGACGCAATCGCGCCAATCATCCGAAGGAACGCCATCGAACGAGGGCCAATAACCCCTGAAGTCTCCACTGCCAAAGGAGTAAAAAAAAAATATATCAGCAAGAGAAGAATATTTAGCTATTTTTTTTATCTCTGCGTCTCGGGCGACGAACCCCGGCTCAACCGCGGATCTGATAGAAATTATCGGCCGAAAATGTATCCGCACAGGTCGCATCCCAAATCAACGACTTACCCATTTTAAAAGGGAAGATGGTAATGCCATCCGGCCGCTTTCCATCACCATGGTCGAGGCCTACGGGTTAGATTTGAGAAGGGAACCCAGCTGCATCCAAACCTCTTTTGATGATGTCGTTAATTGCTGCATGGCGTGGAAAGCGGCCGGCACTACGACGACAGGAGTTAAGATTGTAGTGTTCAGGAAAAGATCATCAGACATTTTCTTCCGTAGAGGAATGATTTTTAGAAGTTTCCTTCGTCTAACATCAGTTTATCCGTCTGATAATTATGGACCCTAACCCTAGCGTAATTTCTAAGGAGGCCATCCCCTCAGCAAGTGTATAAAAGATGTTCTGTAATTTTGTGAGTGGGAATTGGACCATGCAGTAGTTTCCACTTGAGCCCTTTGATGACATGATGAACTTTACAGATACGACTTTACTTTCTAACAAATAGACCAGATAGTTTTCTTTTTTGCGCATACGATATGTTGTTCTGTGTCTTTCGCTTCTTTCTCTTTCCAACATTTCGATTTACCATTCCATGGCTATATTTAAACCAAGTTCTAAAAAAAAAAACAGATTTCTAGTTATCCGTCATATAATCACTCCTTGAATTCGGAACACTATAAATTATACTAACGTTGCTTTAACAAGTCGAATGCACAGGAAACATGATTAACCAATAAAATTCAAACAACACAAAAGTAAAGATACTAATAATTGATTTCTTCTTTTTTTTCTGTTACCCCGCAGTTTTTGAAATCAGTTAAGTGTTTCCAGCATCCACCACTGTTTCCGTATTTTACAACACTTTACTTACGAATATACATTACCATTCCATAATAGACATTTTATAGACTTACATGCATATAGCAATATTCACGGTTTTTTTTTTTTTTCAAGTAGGCTTAGAATTCATTAATGTTTTGAAACTTTGGATCAGCACTTGCCTTGAAATCTAGGAACGGCACAAATTATACTAACGTTGGTTTAAAAATCGAATTCACCTGAAACATGACTAACAAATAAAAATTAAACAACACAAAAGTAAAAATACTAGAATTCCTTTCTTCATCGTTCTCCATATCTCATTCTCTGGCGAAGCTTTAATAAAATTGAAACATGTTAGATTGATAAACGTTTACCAATTTGTTCTTTATCTTATCATATTGTGGGATTCTTGCTAGAAACATTTTAATAGGGTTCTACGGAAAATGAAACAGTTATTAAAGCTTTAGCACTGCAGTAAATACAGCTGCTGTTATTCCTTATTTGTTTAAAGTTCTCGGTGTAATCAAGAACACGTAGCTAAATCTCTCATACGTATAATTAATGATTATTCACATCCATACTTAATTAAAATCGAGTATGTGGTTTTATGGGCTATGCGAACATAGATTCTTCTTCTACAGATGTACGAGACTCTATCTTTTCTTTCTAGGGTGGGACGCTTATATATCTTCCTATCAGCCAGTTATCGTGCACCCTACGCATAGCTGGACCGATGAATTGTTTACATGCCACTGACATCCAATTAGACGCAAAAATGCAAATTGTTGCTAAGAGGTCAACTTCCACATCATCCCTCAGATTGGATGGGCTCATCTGATGCTCTGTTGCGACGCAGAGTGTAAAGTCTATTTTAGTATCTCTTAGGATAAGCCCAATGCATACAGCAATAAACCAATATAAAAAAAAGTTTTATTATATTTTTATTGGAGACCCAGAATGGACAGCACGTACCTACTAGAGTGAGCGACAGTAATGGCTTTACTCAGTAGGATTGTGAGTCAACGATTGGGCTACATTTGGTTAACAACGTTGGTTGCGCTTTAAAATATTCGCAAGACTGGGCCGGTTAAAAATTTATACATTTTTAAAATTATTTTTCATTGATATTAAATTATATATATATATATATATATATATATGTGTGTGTGTGTGTGTGTGTGTGTGTGTGTGTGTGTGTGTGTGTGTTGTAACCTAGAAATGGTTACTGAAAGATGAATAGCCAAAACGGAGATTGTAAATTAAATGTTAATCTTTATAACATCAACAAAATACAATACTCGCCAGCGGCGCGAAGTAGGTAAACCACTGCTAGTGGTGGACTACTTAAACAACATATTACCCCCACTTACAATAGTGTCCAACGTATTTATGGGGATTGGGGCACAGCCATTAGTGTTCATAGGTATGGTTGTTAACAATATGAATAAATGAGATTTTAGGTATGCTATATTTATGTGATAAAGTGCTCAATATCAGAGATAACGCGTATGTAAATATAAAAGTGAACATTGAAGTCAGGCCTGATGATTGATTTTAGCATGATACAGTCTGTCGTCTTCTTGGGGACATCCTGCTGGTGAGGACAAGTTGCAGACTTCGGTCTCCTCTTCAGTACCTTCTTCTAGTCACTGATGCCCTCTGGGGCCTTGCCCACCCTCTGGCGTTCCTTCTGTTGTTGGTGGGCGTATTGGTTTAGGTTGCGACGTCGAGTTCTTAGACAAGTGCCCTGCAACGCCACCGGCTCATCATTGGGGTCGTCTACTTTCTACATTTACCAACATCTTGCGCTCTCAACACTCGCTAGTGTGTGGTGGATGTCCAAGAAAGATTCTCTGTCCAATGTCACTTGCAAGACAAAATCCCCGGTGGCAATGCTTGCCTTGCTCATTATCGGAGAGACATCTTCGACAATTCCAAATTTTAAAAAATAGACCCACAGCCGGTCTTCGGTAATGTCGGCCGGCACACCGTACCGGTCACTCTCGGCGTCCGGGTGCCCATGTATTCCATTTGAAGTCGGACAGATTTGGATAAGAGTAAACAACTATGGTTGCTGAAGAAATTAGGTTTATAATACCCAGAAATTCATACACAAACATGGATACATGGAACAGTGGATAAAGGCGTTAGTTAGATCCAGTGAGAGAACCCAAAGAGTGTGAGTTCAATACCTGGTTAAGGCGGTGGAGAACTTGGACAGGGGAATTAACAGGTGATAACTGATAACTGACATCCATTAGACATGGCACGTGGAACTAGAACAGTCTACCACAGCCAGCGAAATAAAGGGTTCAGTTCGCCATTCCAACCACCCGAAGAAGGCCGGAAATGTGATAAATATGGCAACAAAGATGAGGATGATAGTCTGAATAATGTAAATAGTGTACATAATAAGTCATCTCAGAAATATAGGTAGATACTGAGTAAACAACCAGCCAGCTAATTAGCTTCCTCTTCTGTTGCCAGCAGAATGTCCCACATAACATTAGATTGCTTGACCAGTATTTAGGCCCTATTCTTAGACTCTTCAGAGCCTCCTCCATCGTATCTGTGCTGGCCCCAATCAGTTTCCGCGTTTTCACGTCTGTTGGCAGCAGGGAAATTGTCCTAAAGGCATCTAAAGCATCGTGAATGTTTTTTTTAAAAAACTCCTTCTTGTTCACATAGTGTCCGTATTTTGAATATTGTTGGCATAACAGTCAGCATCTTTTCGCGGCCCAAGCTGATTTGGGCGGGTAAAGCTTGCTTCACCTGTTCCTCTGGAGGCCGGAAAGAATTTTCAGTCATGGTGGCCGAGGTCCCACCACGGTAAACAACATATATTGTACTGAACCATACACATTACCGAGTAAGATACTTGTGCATAAAAAGAATGTTTAACTTTTAAATAAAGATTTAAAGAAAGTTAAAAAGAAAAATATATATAAGGAAAAGTTTGGCCAAAAAAATAAAAATTAACTAAAAATAAAAATTAAAAAATTAATTAAAAATATAATACAAACAAAAAGTTAACAAAAAATTTTTGTTTGAATAAAGATGGCCGACGTCAAACTAATTAAAAAGTAAATCCTCTTCTTTTTCCTCTGTTGTATTTCTTTCTATTTAAGAACTCTTGCTTCAGGACTCCCTCACTACAGTATTTTTCTTTTTTTCTTCCAGTCTGTCTTTGTTCTTTTCTCTCTCTCATTTCACTACCTTTTCCACTCTTTTACCTCTTCCTTTTCTCATTTCCTCTTCCTTTTCTCACTTCCTCTTCCTTTTCTCATTTCCTCTTCCTTTTATCATTTCCTCTTTCTTTTATCATTTCCTCTTTCTTTTCTCATTTTCCTCCTCCTTTTCTCATTTCCGCTTCCTTTTCTCATTTCCGCTTCTTTTTCTCATTTCCTCTTTCTTTTCTCATTTCCTCTTCGGTTTCTCATTTCCTATTTCTTTTCTCACTTCCTCTTCCTTTTCTCACTACCTTTTCTCATTTCCTCTTCCTTTTCTCATTTTCTCTTCCTTTTATAACTTCTTTTTCCATTTCTCACTTCCTCTTCCATTACTCATTGCTACTTCCTTTTCTCACTTCCTCTTCCTTTTCTCATTTCCTCTTCCTTTTCTCATTTCCTTTTCTCATTTCCGCTTCCTTTTCTCATTACCTTTTCTCATTTCCTCTTCCTTTTCTCATTTCCCCTTCCTTTTCTCTTTTCCTTTTCTCATTTCATTTTCTCATTTGCTCTTCTTTTTCTCATTTCCTCTTCCTTTTCTCATTTCATTTTCTCGTTTCCTCTTCCTTTTCTCATTTCCTTTTCTCATTTCTTTTTCTCATTTCCTCTTCCTTTTCTCTCTTTCTCTTCTTTTTCTCATTTCCTCTTCCTTTTCTCACTTCCGCTTTCTTTTCTCATTTCCTCTTCCTTTTCTCACTTCCCCTTCCTTTTCTCATTTCCTTTTCTCATTTCCTCTTCCATTTCTCATTTCCTCTTCCTTTTCTCATTTCCTTTTCTCATTTCCTTTTCCTTTGTCATTTCCTCTTCTCTTTTCTCATTTCCTCTTCTCTTTTCTCATTTCTACTTCCTTTTCTCACTTCCTCTTCCCTTTCTCATTTCCTTTTCTCACTTCCTCTTCCTTTTCTCACTTCCACTTCCTTTTCTCATTTCCTTTTCTCATTTCCTCTTCCTTTTCCCACTTCCTCGTCCCTTTCTCATTTCCTTTTCTCGTTTACTCTTCCTTTTCTCATTTCCTCTTCCTTTTCTCACTTCCTCTTCCTTTTCTCATTTCCTTTTCTCATTTCCTCTTCCTTTTCTCATTTCCTACTCCTTTACTCATTTCCTTTTCTCATTTTTTCTTCCTTTCCTCATTTCCTCTTTTCTTTTCTCATTTCCTCTTCCTTTTCTCACTTCCTCTTCCCTTTCTCATTTCCTTTTCTCTTTTCCTCTTCCTTTTCTCATTTTCTTTTCTCAATTCTTTTTCTCGTTTCCTCTTCCTTTTCTCATTTCCTTTTTTCATTTCCTTTTCTCATTTCCTCTTCCTTTTCTCATTTCCTTTTCTCATTTCCTCTTCCTTTTCTCACTTCCACTTCCTTTTCTCACTTCCTCTTCCTTTTCTCATTTCCTCTTCCTTTTCACACTTGCTCTTTCTTTTCTCATTTCCATTTCTCATTTCCTCTTCCTTTTCTCATTTCCTCTTCCTTTTCTCACTTCCTCTTCCTTTTCTCATTTCCATTTCTCATTTCCTCTTTCTTTTCTCATTTCCTTTTCTCATTTCCTCTTCCTTTTCTCACTTCCACTTCCTTTTCTCACTTCCTCTTCCTTTTCTCATTTCCTCTTCCTTTTCACACTTGCTCTTTCTTTTCTCATTTCCATTTCTCATTTCCTCTTCCTTTTCTCATTTCCTCTTCCTTTTCTCACTTCCTCTTCCTTTTCTCATTTCCTTTTCTCATTTCCTCTTCCTTTTCTCACTTCCTCTTCTTTTGCTCTTCCTTTTCTCATTTCCTCTTCCTTTTCTCATTTCCTTTTCTCATTTCCTCTTCCTTTTCTCACTTCCACTTCCTTTTCTCACTTCCTCTTCCTTTTCTCATTTCCTCTTCCTTTTCACACTTGCTCTTTCTTTTCTCATTTCCATTTCTCATTTCCTCTTCCTTTTCTCATTTCCTCTTCCTTTTCTCACTTCCTCTTCCTTTTCTCATTTCCATTTCTCATTTCCTCTTTCTTTTCTCATTTCCTTTTCTCATTTCCTCTTCCTTTTCTCACTTCCACTTCCTTTTCTCACTTCCTTTTCCTTTTCTCATTTCCTCTTCCTTTTCACACTTGCTCTTTCTTTTCTAATTTCCATTTCTCATTTCCTCTTCCTTTTCTCATTTCCTCTTCCTTTTCTCACTTCCTCTTCCTTTTCTCATTTCCTTTTCTCATTTCCTCTTCCTTTTCTCACTTCCTCTTCTTTTGCTCTTCCTTTTCTCATTTCCTCTTCCTTTTCTCATTTCCTCTTCCCTTTCTCATTTCCTTTTCTCGTTTCCTTTTCTAATTTCCTCTTCCTTTTCTCATTACCTCTTCCTTTTCTCACTTCCTCTTAACATTCTCATTTCCTTTTCTCATTTCCTTTTCTCATTTCCTCTTCCATTTCTCACTTCCTCTTCCTTTTCTCACTTCCTTTTCTCATTTCCACTTCCTTTTCTCATTTCCTCTTCCTTTTCTCAATTCCTCTTCCTTTTCTCACTTCCTCTTCCCTTTCCCATTTCCTTTTCTCATTTCCTTTTCTCATTTCCACTTCCTTTTCTCATTTCCTCTTCCTTTTCTCATTTCCTCTTACTTTTCTCATTTCCATTTTTCATTTCCTGTTCCTTTTCTCATTTCCTTTTCTCATTTCCTCTTTCTTTTCTCACTTCCTCTTCCCTTTCTCATTTACTTTTCTCATTTCATCTTCCTTTTCTCATTTCCTCTTACTTTTCTCATTTCCATTTTTCATTTCCTGTTCCTTTTCTCATTTCCTTTTCTCATTTCCTCTTCCTTTTCTCTTTTCCTCTTCCTTTTCTCATTTTCTTTTCTCAATTCTTTTTCTCGTTTCCTCTTCCTTTTCTCATTTCCTTTTTTCATTTCCTTTTCTCATTTCCTCTTCCTTTTCTCATTACCTTTTCTCATTTCCTCTTCCTTTTCTCGTTTCCTCTTCCTTTTCTCATTTCCTTTTCTCATTTCCTTTTCTCATTTCATCTTCCTTTTCTCATTTCCTTTTCTCATTTCCTCTTCCTTTTCTCACTTCAACTTCCTTTTCTCACTTCCTCTTCCTTTTCTCATTTCCTCTTCCTTTTCACACTTGCTCTTTCTTTTCTCATTTCCATTTCTCATTTCCTCTTCCTTTTCTCATTTCCTCTTCCTTTTCTCACTTCCTCTTCCTTTTCTCATTTCCATTTCTCATTTCCTCTTTCTTTTCTCATTTCCTTTTCTCATTTCCTCTTCCTTTTCTCACTTCCTCTTCTTTTGCTCTTCCTTTTCTCATTTCCTCTTCCTTTTCTCATTTCCTCTTCCCTTTCTCATTTCCTTTTCTCGTTTCCTTTTCTAATTTCCTCTTCCTTTTCTCATTACCTCTTCCTTTTCTCACTTCCTCTTAACATTCTCATTTCCTCTTCCATTTCTCACTTCCTCTTCCTTTTCTCACTTCCTTTTCTCATTTCCACTTCGTTTTCTCATTTCCTCTTCCTTTTCTCAATTCCTCTTCCTTTTCTCACTTCCTCTTCCCTTTCCCATTTCCTTTTCTCATTTCCTTTTCTCATTTCCACTTCCTTTTCTCATTTCCTTTTCTCATTTCCTCTTACTTTTCTCATTTCCATTTTTCATTTCCTGTTCCTTTTCTCATTTCCTTTTCTCATTTCCACTTTCTTTTCTCACTTCCTCTTCCCTTTCTCATTTGCTCTTCTCTTTTCTCACTTCCTCTTCCATTTCTCATTTCAACTTCCTTTTCTCACTTCCTCTTCCTTTTCTCATTTCCGCTTCCTTTTCTCATTACCTTTTCTCATTTCCTCTTCCTTTTCTCATTTCCCCTTCCTTTTCTCACTTCCTTTTCCTTTTCGCATTTCATTTTCTCATTTCCTCTTCTTTTTCTCATATCCTCTTCCTTTTCTCATTTCATTTTCTCGTTTTCTCTTCCTTTTCTCATTTCCGTTTCTTATTTCCTTTTCTCATTTCCTCTTCCTTTTCTCTCTTCCTCTTCTTTTTCTCATTTCCTCTTCCTTTTCTCACTTCCTCTTTCCTTTCTCATTTGCTTTTCCTTTTCTCACTTCCTCTTCCTTTTCTCATTTCCTTTTCTCATTTCCTCTTCCTTTTCTCATTTCCTCTTCCTTTTCACGCTTCCTCTTCCTTTTCTCATTTCCTTTTCTCATTTCCTCTTCCTTTTCTCATTTCCTCTTCTCTTTTCTCTTTTCTCATTTCCACTTCCTTTTCTCACTTCCTCTTCCCTTTCTCATTTCCTTTTCTCAGTTCCTCTTCCTTTTCTCACTTCCACTTCCTTTTCTCATTTCCTTATCTCATTTCCTTTTCCTTTTCCCACTTCCTCGTCCCTTTCTCATTTCCTTTTCTCGTTTACTCTTCCTTTTCTCATTTCCTTTTCTCATTTCCTCTTCCTTTTCTCACTTCCTCTTCCCTTTCTCATTTCATTTTCTCATTTCCTCATCCTTTTCTCATTTCCTCTTCCTTTTTCTCATTTCCTTTTCTCATTTCCTCTTCCTTTTCTCATTTCCTGTTCGTTTTCTCACTTCCTCATCCTTTTCTCATTTCTATTTCTCATTTCCTTTTCCTTTTCTCATTTCCTTTTCTCATTTCCTCTTCCTTTTCTCATTTCCTCTTCTCATTTCCTCTTCCTTTTCTCATTTCCTCTTCCTTTTCTCATTTCCTTTTCTCATTTCCTCTTCCTTTTCTCATTTCCTCTTCCTTTTCTCATTTCCTCTTCCTTTTCTCATTTCCTTTTCTCATTTCCGCTTCCTTTTCTCCTTTCCTCTTCCTTTTCTCGGGATAAGAAGGCGACGAGCTGAGTTCGAATCGAGCCGGGTTCGTTACATTCGCTTACATGCAAATGCCCTTAAAACAGCCATGAATCCATCTACCCCCAGGATACGGGTCAAATAGACGTACTTATATCAGAAAATATCAATGCGTTTCTCAAAATATTGTTAATCCAATATTCAAACTCAAAATAGAATTCTCTCTATAATCCAAAGCATGTGTCGGCTTCAAATAAGCCACAAAATGTTGACAAGCTGTCAAAAAAATAAAAGTTTAAAAAACCGAGCATTGTTGTCCCTCTCTCTTTCTTCTTTGTTTCCTTTCGTTTTTTTCCGGACTCTTCTTTCCTCGCTTTTCTCTCGATTCTAAAGCATTTTTGTTAGCTTGCCCCCCTCTCTCTCTCTCTCTCTATCTATCTATCTATCTATCTATCTATCTCTATCCCTCTTCTTTTACCTTGCTTTATCACTTACTTTTTTCAAGAACTTTTTTCTATTCTTTCGCTTCTAACGCATATTCGTCTTTTCTTTCATTTTTCATTCTCTCTCTCTCTCTATCCCCCCCTCTCTCTCTCTCTCTGTCTTAATTCTTAATCTCTCTTAATTCTTTATCTATCTATTTATCTTTATTCTTAATCTATCTATCTATCTATCTATCTATCTATCTATCTATCTATCTATCTATCTATCTATCTATCTCAGTCTGTTCATATCTATTTATCTGTCTATCTTAATTCTTAATCTATCTATCTTTCTATCTGTTCCATCTTTTTCCTTTTTTTCATCTTTCTTTTCCAGGACACTTGTTTCTTTATTCCATAATCTATACAACCACTTTATTCTTTATATTTCCTTGCCCCTTCTCTCTTTCTTTCTTTTTTCTTCCTCTTCTTCTTCTTTTCTTCTTTTCTTTTTCTTCTTTTTCTTGTTCTTTTCTTCTCCTTTTCTTCTTTTTCAATACATTTTTTCTTCTTCTTCAATACATTTTTTCTTCTTCTTTTCTTCTTCTTTCTTCTTCTTTTTTTCTTCTTCTTTTCTTCTTCTCCTTTTCTTCTTCTTCAATACATTTTTTCTTCTTCTTTTCTTCTTCTTTTCTTCTTCTTTTCTTCTTCTCCTTTTCTTCTTCTTCAATACATTTTTTTCTTCTTCTTCTTCTTCTTCTTTTGTTTTATCTCTTTCTTTTTCAGGACTCTTCTTTCCTTTATTTCTCATCCTTTACAACATTGTTGTCCTTTTCCTTTCCTTTTTCGTTCTCTCTCTATCTCTCTTCTTCATCTGTTTTCTCTCTTTCTTTTAGTTTCTGTCACTATTTGTACATCTTAAATGCGCGTCTGTTTTGTGCATCTTTTTTAGTCTATGCTACACAGGAGTTCGTCTATCTGTTGGCGTCCATATGTACGCCTGTCTCTGTGCGTCGTATGCATGGGTTTGTGTCTATATCCGTTCTTCTGTATTCGTAATGATATGGGATGAAACAGATAATGTATGAATTATTTCTTGAGAATGGATTTAAATTTAGTTGAATATTTTTAATGTGATTTGTTTTCCTTATATTTTGCACAAATCAAATAATAATTGAGAATAATAATTTTTTTATTGGAAAAATCCGATTAATCTTTTTCCGCTCCAAACAAGGATTAACCCGGGTTATTATCCGCAATGGCGATTGCTTTTAATTGCTGATTAACAAATTGATTATCAAGTCAATTAATTAATCGATGGCCTTCCGATTTCTCCATAACTGACCTTTTGAAGATGAGTTACAGATTTGTAATAATGCGTTTGACTTAATCCGCACTGCAGTCAATAGGAAGGGGAAAAGAGATTTTGGAGATGAAGATAATGAAAGAAGAAAAGGAATTGGAAGCAGCAAAATAGGAGAGAAAAGGAAAACTAAAAAAAAAGAAAGAATGAAAAGTAAAGCATTGAAGTAATTGTGATAGAAGAGGAAATTTAAGATAAGAAAACAAGGATCCAAGAGAAGCGAGATGAGAAGAGAGGAAAAGGTTTATTCGTGATGAAGAAAAACGAGAAGAATGAAAAAAAGGTTTATTCCTGATGGAGAAGAAAGACGAGAAGAATGAAAAAAGGTTTATTCTTGATGGAGAAGAAAGACGAGAGGAATGAAAAAAGGTTTATTCTTGATGGAGAAGAAAGACGAGAGGAATGAAAAAAGATTTATTCTTGATGGAGAAGAAAGACGAGAAGAATGAAAAAAGATTTATTCTTGATGGAGAAGAAAGACGAGAAGAATGAAAAAGATTTATTCTTGATGGAGAAGAAAGACGAGAGGAATGAAAAAAGGCTTATTCTTGATGGAGAAGAAAGACGAGAGGAATGAAAAAAGGTTTATTCTTGATGGAGAAGAAAGACGAGAAGAATGAAAAAAGGTTTATTCTTGATGGAGAAGAAAGACAAGAGTGAAACAGGTTTATTTGTGATGGAAAGACGAGACGTGAGAAAAATGTTTATTCCTGACGGAGAAGACCAGAAGCGAGACTAAGGTTTATTCGTGATGAGAGAAGAAAGAGAAAATTCCACTCGTGCTAGAGAAAGAAAACGAAATGAGAAATAGAATATTCATCTATAATAAAATAAAATATCGTTAACAAGAAATAAAATTTGACAGTGATGTGAAGCCGTCAAATATAGAAATTAAACGTCTATTAATGATGTTAAGTGGGAAAATAATAATAAATTTATGTCCAAATATTTACAGACGGGCTTAAATGTTTTAAAATTTTTCTTAGCAACAGAATTATTAACGAATGCAAGAATAGTTTTCAGTAAACTTTACAGACAAACGTTCTTGACGTGAATTTTGTTTATGCATCTCTCTATTTGCATAGGGTTCACTCTGGGCTGCCATTGTTTCTCATCGTAGATTCATGTATGTGTTTTCATTTCTGCTATTTGATTGTTTTTATTTTTGTTTCTTTTCTTCTTCCTCTTTATCTATATCAACATGGCGCATAAAAGAATACGTATTCTTCATTTATTGCATTATTATTCTTATTTACATTTAAACTAATATACTAATGGTATCGACCAACAGGAGTTACATCTCTTGATGACGATTGTCTCCCTTGAAAAAATGAACTCTCCCTCGTATAGATAGTATAAATAAGCGGCCACGACTGACCTCCACATTCAAGTTCAATAATTTTTTCTTAAGTTTTATCACGCCTCCAAGTTTTTATCATAATACATATTATTTTCGCTTACATATTTTACGACTTTTGCCAAGTATTTCGTAAAGGTATCATTCAAAAACAGAGGAAAACTTCAAGACAAGAAATATTGGTTCATTTATTTCGCTTGTTTTTATTCGCATAATGGTTTTACGGTTAGTACAAGAGTGATTAGCAGGAAAACTAAAATTGGCGAGCCACATGCGAATTCGAACCCAATCTACTGCGTGGACTGTCGCGTTGATGGTGTTGGGAAATCAAAGAATTCATTTCGCCTTCCCTCCTCCAGAATGACTTTCGTTGGTGGATGCATGGTGGGCATGACCGCGTCCATATTTTGGTTCCATCATATTCTAACCTGGGGAAATAAAGGTGACCATTTTCGCACTGCAGCTGCCAACCGCCAGACGGTTGTGTAAAAGCATGAAACTTACAGTAGTGTTAGGACTGTGTACGCTCGAAAGGCGAATCTTAATATATATATATATATATATATATATATATATATATATATATATATATATATATATATATATATACACGCCACCCCCCGGAAACTTTAATTCCGATCGAGCACTCTTGTGAGAAAGCGCGAATTTGTAACCAATGACTACTACTGCTAATACTGAAAAGCTCCTTTGTGAATTGATCCCTCTCGCTCAATTCATGATTAAGCCCTCTCGCTCAATTCATTATTAAGCCCTCTCGCTCAATTCATGACTGAGCCCTCTCGCTCAATTCACAATTGAGCCCTCTCGCTCCGGGGCGCTGATGGTTTAGTGGTAAAATCTCCTACTGATGCCAAATCAGTTTCGATCGCGGCTTGAGACAATCTGATGTCTAGGCCCACTGATGCGCTGTGATACAGTGGATGATATATATATATATATATATATATATATATATATATATATATATATACATATATATATATATATATATATAGAGAGAGAGAGAGAGAGAGAGATTGGAGGGTATGTTGTACACAATTTCTGTGTCTTTATATATATATTTGAACTTGTGCTAAGTTAAAAATTGATTTTTTTACCACCTACACACCCCGCCCTGTCGGCGCGATCTATAGTTATACGACAACTGCACTTCTGCAGAAGGCTAAGACCCCCCACCTAATGGGGCGTTCTGGGTAAGACGATTAACTCTGATCACGAGGTTATATATATATATATTTGTGTGTGTGTGTATAAGGCTCGAGAGTTTGGATCATTGGCGTTCGTATGGACGGAACTCGAAGTTCGATGTTGCGGAGTTAACTTATAAAGATAAGGACGATTGGATGAACAGAATAAAAGAACAATATGATCGATTACTCTATGTTTCCCAACTTAACAAAAACGCCATAAGCACTTCCTCATATTTATACACAATATTTTTTGAATGAGGACATTTTTATTCGCCTGTCTTTCTTTATAATCGACGGAATGCTTGTAAAATGGCCGCATTTACATCTTCCCGCTTTTTGAATATTGTCTGCACTTTATCATTTTATACAAGGGAGATACCTTTTAAGAGTGAGCAGATGTTCATAGTTCTGCTGAAGCAGATGTTGTGTCACAAGCACAGACAACAATCCTGGCTAATTTTAAGAAAGAAAAAGTATTTTGACAATTTCATTAAAAAAAATAAAAATGGAAATTTATATCTGGTTCAGTTTTGTACTTTTCCTTTTTTTTTTCTTTTTTCTTTGTTTGTCGGAAAAAATATCAGAACGATTTGTGTACACAATAAAAGAATATCCCTGGTTTTGCTCACTTGTCAGATTCTATTTATACTGTATAAATTCTATTTTGTGGATGCATTTTAACAAATATTTCTCCCTATTTATGTGATGTACTCGCAAGACAATTTTCTCCGCTTGTCTTGCTTCATTCGCCAATTCTATTTCAATCTTGACTGCTTATTCTTCAAATTGCTTGATGGCTGTTATCTTCCTGTTTTATTTTTCCATAAAGGAAATCCACTTTTCCTATTTTCCGTCTAAATCTCTTTCTTTTTTTATATACTGTACTCTCCTCCCCTTTCCTTACGTATTTACACACATGCTTGTCTTCTTTAGGAAAACATTTCAACCAACGTTCTTTTTGCCGTCCTATTTGCTTCCTTTTTAGTTTCATTTTTTTTTATCCTCCTCAATATCGCTTTTATATAGACACCATTTTTTTCTACTTTCACCTGTTTATCTTGTTACCCATATTTCTTTTTAACAGAATATATATTTGATTTCTATCACATTAACAAAGCTTATTTGTACACCTCTTTTGCGATGACCTGTTATTTCTCCTTGAAATAATGTGAAAAAGAAACAGAACTGCGCATTTGAATACAGATGTTCTTAACTCTGTAACAGCATGTCTGAACACGTAATCAAACATTCATACAGTGCTGTTCGATAAAAGTGACTCAACGTACAGTGCTGTTCGATAAAAGTGACTCAACGTACAGTGCTGTTCGATAAAAGTGACTCAACGTACAGTGATGTTCGATAAAAGTGACTCAACGTACAGTGCCGTTCGATAAAAGTGACTCAACGTACAGTTCTGTTCGATAAAAGAGACTCAACATACAGTGCTGTTCGATAAAAGTGACACACCTGATTTGTTTTACTTAAAAAAATGTCCCCTATTGTTTTTGGGGTCAAACTAATTTTTAATCTTACTAATATAAAGATCCCTTCCCGACCACCTAGTAAAAAAGTTTAATCACCCTAAGGTATTCTATTGATAATTATAATTTTGGATATAAATGAGGTTTAGGGAAAAAAAACTCTGTACAAAATAAAGTGACTCACTTATTTCCTGCCACTAGTAATCAATAGAAACAGAACCGAACAGTTTTAAATAAAGAATAATAGAGGTATGATTTATTTATAATAGGTAATATAGTTTGAAATATTTAATAATCTATGGGTCCTCCTTTATTTTGAATAACCTTTTCAACCCTTTTTGGCATTGACTTGATTAGGTTCTGGCAAATCTCATCTCCAAGCATTGAATTCCATTCGGATATGAAATTCACAATCAAATCCTCTTTGTTGCTCAACTGATTTCTCGAGAGCCTGTACTTTATAATGCTCCATAAGTTTTCTATGGGGTTGAGGTCAGAAGATTGGGGCAGCCATGTCATAACACTCACCTGCTTCTCATCAAAGTATTCCTTCATCAATTTTGATTTGTGATAGGGAGCATTATCCTGCATAAAAATGAGCTTGGTGGGGTCGATTTGCACCCTTTCAGCAGAAGGGAGCAGACAAGACTCTCTTGAACTGTTCGCTCCTGAGGGTCTTTTCAATAGGTTTTAAGAAACCAGTTCCATGAAAAGAAAATCACCCCCAGAACATTATACTGAACGGATACTTGACAATACTCACTGCTAAATTCAAAGAGCTTCCAAAGCTTCTTCTTCGGATTTTAGATCGCTTATCCTTTGAATTTAGCTCAACTTTCGTTTCATCGGAGAAGAGAAGATTTAGTAAAAAAAAATCAGGTGAGTCACTTTTATCGAACAGCACTGTATGTCATGGACCCTGGAAATAATTCACATACAAACTTAAGAAAATCTGTAGAATATATAAATCCTTGGAAGATTTCTAAATTTTGGGGAGATTGATGGTTTCTTGTTGTGAAATGTGAGGGAATTTTTGCAGGAACGCATTCACTTGTGATGTGCTGAACAGAAGAAAAAAAGTCTCCATCAAGGTAGGTAGGTATTTCGACAATATCGATTGTAAGATGAATGTTCACATAATAATGTGATTGGAGAAGAGACTACCAAAGTTTTAGAACTGAGTTTACTAAAAGCAACTTCAGTACTTTACTAGGGATTACTGAAGACAATACATCTCTCTTGGTATTCTATAGCGTGAGACACGTTAACATCAGTCTGTAAATATCTATTTAGTAAAAAAAAAAATCAGGTGAGTCACTTTTATCGAACAGCACTGTATATATTTCCTGATATATTTCAGCTTTAACTTACATTCGAGATTTTTTTTTTGTCAGAAATTCTAAGATAATCGATGATGATAAGACTTAGACATGGACAAACGAAAAGAGAAGAAAAAAAGGCGCGCAGAGTTATAAAAACAGACGACAGGATTTCGAAAGAGGTTGATATATTTGGTTTCATATCATATATCATTACTACATGAAAGCTACTGAACTGAATGAAACATTTGAAAGAAAAAGCCTATAACAAGGCATTGGTGTGCAATTAGTAATGTATAAGATTTACAAAAACACGCAATGAACATCATGATCCCGTGATAAAAATGCATTAAACTCTTCCAAGCTCATTTGTTTTCACGTAAAAACGACTCAAAACAAGATTTTAACACACGTTCCACTGACATTCTTGGATACAGATCTTTCACACTAGAAGATAAAATGTGATGGTATCATAATATTAGATACTTAATACAAGAGGTGGGCTTAATAATCACCGTCGTGGTTAAAACGATAAACTACGTCCGCGTCATGGGTAAGACGATAAACTATATATCCGCGTCCTGTGTATGACGATAAACTACGTCCGCTTCCTGTGTAAGACGATAAATTACATCCGTGTCCTGGGTAAGACGATAAACTAGGCCAGCGTCCTGGGTAAGAGGATAAATTACATCCGCGTCCTGCGTAAGACGATAAACTACGTTCGCGTCCTGGTTAAGACAATAAACTGCATCCGCATCCTGAGGAAGACGATAAACTACATCCGACATCAAGGCCTCTAATCAGGAGTTTTTGAGGAGCGTGGAACCACCACTTAATTGCTGGTGTTCCCATGTTCACCCTGATCCCGGGTGGTAGCACCTGTTAGGGTCCCTACTATGGGCAAATAGTTAACCCTGAAACTGGGGCCAAAACGCTATTAAAGTGTAAAAATAGGTTTTAATACCAGCAATAAAGATTTGAGGAAAAAAATATTACCAGCATTATTATACAGTCTTATATCAATCCGCGTATATAAACAAACACGTCTCTTCCACTCCAATAGCTTCATGTCTCGCACTTCTCGCCTGTGGAACTCCCTCCCCATTTCCTGTTTCCCTGGTAGCTATAATCTCCAACTATTCAAATGTAACATCAATCGACCTCTCCAGATGCCCTGATCTATCCCCTAACCTTCTCTCTCGCTCCAACTCTCTGTAACCCCTTGAGTGCCAGTGGCTTCCCGCCTTGCTTGGGGTTGAATGCTTAAAAAATATATATTCCAAGTATTATATGTATGAAAAATAATAAATATTCATATTATATTATAACAACATTATTAAATGAATTTAAATATTAATAACACAACATATATTTATACAATACACTACACTACATCAGACCATTTTTTATAAACAAATATCTCCGTTGTTAGGGAAGAGTACTGGATAGGTGAAGACGCTATATGGGTGTGTAAAAGAAAAAAATATATGATTTGGTTACGTTTGTTTTGTTTTACGGCATATCAACCTCAATGGGTTATTTAATGCCGACAAAATTTTATTGCTGGTAATATTTTGTTTTGTCAAAAAATCTATTTCTGGTAATATTTTTCCTTCAAAAATGTATTGCTGGTAATAATTTTTTTCTCAAAAATGTATAGCTGGTAATATTTTTTACAAAAATATAATTCTAGTAATATTTATTTTTTTTTAAAAAAACATTGTTGGTAATATTTTTTTTCAAAAATGCATTGTTGGTAATAGTTTTTTTTTCTTCGTAAATTTGTTGCTGGAAATAATTTTTTTTACGAAGTATTTCTGGTATTAAAACCTGTTTTTACACTTTCATAGTGTTTTTACATCAGTTTCGGGGTTGACTATTTGCCCATAGCTGGGACCCTAACAGGTGCTACCACCCCGGGCCAGGGTGGACCTGGGAACACCAGCAATTAAGAGATGGTTCCACGCTCCTCAATCAGAGGCCTTGATCAGAGGCCTTGCTCTTGAACGTAGTTTATCGTCTTACCCAGGACGTGGATGTAGTTTGTCGTCATCCCCGGTACGCGGATGTAGTTTATCATCATACCCAGGACGCGGATGTAGTTTATCATCATACCCAGGACGCGGTGTAATTTGTCATCGTACCCAGGACGCGGATGTAGTTTATCATCATACCCAGGACGCGGATGTAGTTTATCATCGTACCCAGGACGCGGATGTAGTTTATCATCGTACCCAGGACGCGGATGTAGTTTATCATCATACCCAGTACGCGGATGTAGTTTATCATCATACCCAGGAAGCGGTGTAATTTATCATCGTACCGAGGACGCGGATGTAGTTTATCATCATACCCAGGACGCGGATGTAGTTTATCATCATACCCAGGACGCGGTGTAATTTATCATCGTACCCAGGACGCGGATGTAGTTTACCGTCATACCCAGGACGCGGATGTAGTTTATCATCGTACCCAGGACGCGGATGTAGTTTATCATCATACCCAGTACGCGGATGTAGTTTATCATCATACCCAGGAAGCGGTGTAATTTATCATCGTACCGAGGACGCGGATGTAGTTTATCATCATACCCAGGACGCGGATGTAGTTTATCATCGTACCCAGGACGCGGATGTAGTTTATCATCATACCCAGGACGCGGATGTAGTTTATCATCATACCCAGGACGCGGTGTAATTTATCATCGTACCCAGGACGCGGATGTAGTTTATCATCATACCCAGGACGCGGATGTAGTTTATCATCGTACCCAGGACGCGGATGTAGTTTATCATCATACCCAGGACGCGGATGTAGTTTATCATCATACCCAGGACGCGGATGTAGTTTATCATCATACCCAGGTCGCGGTGTAATTTATCATCGTACCCAGGACGCGGATGTAGTTTACCGTCATACCCAGGACGCGGTGTAATTTATCATCATACTCAGAACGCGGATGTAGTTTATCATCATACCCAGGACGGAAAGAAATATATGAAAGAATAACTGAGCAATAAATGATAAATGAAAAACCATACAATGAATTGCAGGAAGAAAAGAAGGAATGAAGAGAGATTAAAATAAAATAAAAATGAAAGAATGCAAAGAATCAAAGGAGATAGCAAAATGAAATGAAACTGATAAAAAAAAACAAAAAAAAAACATTGGAAACAATTAAGAGAATAAAGAAAATGGGGCAAAAATAGAAAAGTTCAAATCGAAAATCTATAATCGATTCGTCTTCTATTGACTATATTTATCTCATTCCCTGTCAATGGAATTGACGATCTGCAGACTAGACTAAAGAATTTCATTCTTTGACGAGCGGAACAGTTTCCAGAAGAATTTTACTTTGTTTCTTTTGCAAAAATGGAAAACATCTGGTTAAGAATTATGTACATTGCCGCCGATTCAGCTGCTTACGGATAATGGCAGAGTTGAAAAAAAAAACTGTCGGACACGGCGATGCTACACCCGATGAACGCCTTCTTGCGAACCTGAAACGAACGCACG
>OZ038493.1:82656653-82771653 GCA_964036315.1 Acanthosepion esculentum | reverse complement strand
TAGTTTGCATTAAGAGTTTATCTTCCCTTGGACTGTTTGCTGTGCACAGCAAGAGATCTAATGTCTGCCTGGAGGAAGACGGATTCATTTCATTCCTTTCCAAAGAGTACACACGCACAAGCACACACACAAACACACACACACACACAAATATATAATTTAATTTAAAGAAAAACAGACCACTTTAAGGCTCCATTTCTTATAATTTATTTCACCAGAAAATTTTATTTTTCTCTAGATCTTCAGACTTCACTTTCAAAAGTTAAACGAAAAATGAATTTAAAATTTACACTTTTGACGGGCAGTATTAAGCTTATATAAGTTAATATAGAGGGTGGTGAGGAATAGTGTGAGAGACATGCTCGAGATTAGAGAGGGAAGGGAGAGTTTTTAAATTTATTTTTGTTTTTATTACAATACCTAATATTGAGGAGGAGTGAGTAATGATCAGACATTGACCTATTTAATCGGTCAACTCAACGGAAATGATTTGGAAAAAAAAAGAGGGGAAGTAAAGGGATAAGATATAAGAGATATACGTAGGGTTTTTGGAGGAAAGAGAGGGGGTGGTATAGCTTTATCAATTTATATATATATATATATAGAGAGAGAGAGAGAGAGAGAAAGAGAGAGGGGGAGAGAGATATTGTGTATCAAAAATTAATTTTACAAAATTTAGGGGCTGGTTCCTCACACGAAAACAGGGACAAAAGACCATATAAATAAATGTCCGCAAATCTTTCGTTTTTGATTTACTAAATTTCTTTTAAAGTTTTCGGAAGATTGCGCTGTGTTAAATATAGGCCAGGTTACATTTGTTATTCGTGTACGTTTGTGGTTTATCAGTCTTCAACATTTAACGTGTGTAGTAGTGAGTTAATTGAGAAGTGTTCCGTTTAACAATGGCAGGATATTCATATTGGTGAGCAGCCAGATATGATTTTTACATATGGCCGCGTGAATGGTAATGGACGCGAGGCTGCACAGTTGTATTAGATTACGTTATTCGGGTTATCAAACATCACATTTTATCTTGTTTTGGTTCATGTACCCGCCCCCAAAGTTTGCAAAAGTATTTTGGATACATCATGTATATATGAAATTTTGTTGTCTATAAGTAAGTTTAATTCTCTCTGTCACTACCCCTCTCCCTCTATCAATTTCTTTTATTAGTTACATTATTTACATTAAGGATAATATATTCATCTTTTTTCTTAATATCACAATGTCTCGGTCGTTGTGGTATCCAGCCTTCTTCAAGTGAATGTCTATGTATGTAAACTTCAGGGAATTTTGAACTGAATCTTTTAGTTTATATACGCATGCAGAATGTTCCCATTACCTTGTCTACCTTTAGGAGTGTCTCGTTTTGGTCTTAATCCGTACTGTTCAGTTATTGATCACCCTGATTTCACTGTGTCTACAACTGTACTACCCGGCCCAGGGATTGAACTCACGATTACTATGTCAGCAAATTTACTAATTTACTAGGCGCTTGTTTCGAGATATCATGATCAGGGTAACAAGAAACATCTACCCCGATAGATTAAATAAATGAATGATTCAATTAAAAATTAATCCCAGATCAACTACACTAGCTGAAACGTTCTGATAATAACAACAAACATGAACGACATTAATCCGACTGGAAATAACATAAATAATGGGACCTCCACAAATTGAGACAGAATCTATTTCTATTCTTCTCTTGTAGTTTTATATATGCTTCCCTGAAAAGATTATAAGAACCGATGTGCGTGTCCCATAACCCATTAGAGGTCGTAGAAGCACGACATTTACTGAAGCCATAGCTACAGTTGTGTGTTATCGGCAAGATAACCTAACGGGGCCCCGACCCTTTTCAGGCTGGTTTTGAATTCAGTATCCCTTCTCCTATACTGGTTACAGCCAGAAGGCAAGTGAGTTCATTTTACCCGCTATTTAACCCATACGTCGAGTAAGATAGATTCATGCTTTTTCTAAAGGCATTGGCGCGACGTGAACGGAACAGAATCAAGCGGGATTTGAACTCAGCACAACCGATTCACTTTCTGTGCCATGAAAATTTACACTGTGAACAGATAAATAGTTGAAATGCTGCATCTCTAGGACTAGTTCCCACCCCAAGACAGCAAAGTATGCCCTGTTATTTAACCCACAGGAAGATCTATGACTTATCCAGGGCTTTAGTGCGAAATGATCGAAACAGAATCCAGGTTATTCTTAAACCTTAAAATATCTGTAACTCTACTTATATCTATGTGGTTATTTTAACTCTTTGGTCTCCATATACAGAGCGTCCTTTTTGCTAGGCATTGTTGCTATGGTTCCCCATCGTATGTAGCATTTATAGGATGGATTTGTTAGTTCTACGCCCAACTGGTTTTGAATTCATAGTTGTCCTTCTCTTAGAGTGGTTACCAACAAAATCTGCAGTGTTCAGTCTGCCTTGCTATGAGTTAAATCCCAGCATCAGATAGCGAAACACTGCTCCAACAGGAAGGGACAATAACTGACATCACAAGGACACAATAGCACAATAAGTGACACTTGATGATCACAACAGGCTACTTGAGCAAAACTTCGTGTCTATAAGAACACCTATAATAACCATGATAAGAAAAATGTTTCGAAATAATTAGAGCTTATTCAAGTGCCATGCGTCATACTCGTTAGGGCAATCGTGTCTCTTTCGATACATGACTTAGGAGGCAGATGTTCCCGCAGTAGGCTGCCGCGTCTTTCTGTTGATTTTTTTTTATTATTTTGCACTTTATAAACCAGAAATTTTGGCACCTCGTGGTGGTGTAATGGTTAGCAAGGTTGTCTCGCTAGAAAGATTACGACTGAGCAGTGAGTTCGATCCTCACTGGGTGCCCCTTAATTTCGGCCTTGTGCCACATCTATGCTACATTAGGAAAATCAATATAAACCAGAAATTAGTGCGTGTGTTTAAATATGCATAAAAATTACGGCATGAAAATCCGGGACAAAACAAACCAAATTATTTCTCTTGAAATGAATCGATTTACATTCAGATAAAAAGCTTTCCCCACAAGTTACGTTATTTTCTTTTTTCATCTTTTGTTGTAACCTAGAAAATGTTACTGAATGAGGAATAACCAAAACGGCGGTTGGAAATGGAATGGTAATCTTTAAAACATCAACAAAATAAAATACTCGCCAGCGGCGAGAAGTAGGTAAACCACTGCTAGTGTTGGACTACTTGAGCAGCATATTACCCCACCTACAATAATTCCAACGTATTTATGAGGATTGGGATATACCCATTAGTGCTCATAGTTCAGGTAGGTACCTTTCCTACTCAAAATGCAAATATTTACATTTATAAATAAAAGTTACAAGTTACAAGTTCTTGTTCTATTTATTATTTTCCGAAAACACCGAAAGTAAAATGGAAAATAATAAATAGAACAAGAACATGTAAAATCTGGGACGACCCATGCCCTTTATGCCTACATGAAAAACTACACATCATTAAGTTTCTAAATAGTGAAAAGTTATTAAACCACAGACATGAGTTAACGGTTTTCTGCCGACATCAACAAATTTTCGCATTAAATAATTAATAAATAGATATAAACAAATAAAGTCTATAGTTTAAAAGACTTAAATTAATAATTAATGAGAAAAACCCTTTGTTGAAGTCGAAAAAAATCCATTTGAATAAACAAATAAATAAACAGAATAAACAGATAATAATGGAACACAACCTTCTCGATACTTAACGACCTGCGACAAAGCCATAAAAAAAATTGCCTTTTAAGCAGCTAGGTGTCCTACTATCAGTCTTGAAATAGACCCCCCAATGTAACTTGACATAAATATTTCTAAGGAGACTGGTCTGTGGATAAAAATTAATTCTTAGCTCCTTGACCACCAAACCAACATGGCCGATACTAGCCGTTTCCATAGCAACTAATGTTCCAAGAGACCACACTTATAAACACGCGCTAACCAAAAGATAGCTTATTCCCAAATTCTCGCTTGACGAGGAAACGTGACCAGACACCTTAACTCAACATAATTTCAAAAATTATATTAGGGTTTTCGGTTCTCGCTTTTGAAACTTGAGAACTCTTATGTAGCGAAGGAATCATATTTTTAAAACAAAAAATATTATAAGCTCTACTTCTATATGGATCACTGTCTTTTTGAAAATAAAAGCAAAAATACTAGGGAACACCGGATTATTTACCTAACGTATTCTTTCCTATTTTTCTGCATACCTGCATATATATATATATATATATATAAATTTCCAAGAGGATAGCATCCAGGTAGAACTCAATGTCCAGGACAGAGTAAGAATATAATATAAAAGACTCAAACACTAATATTCCATGGTTATAATTTATTAAATTGGAATTGTAATCACGATCCAATTCATCAAACCTACAAATCCGAATTATTTTTGAATTTGTAGCTCTGAGGAATTGGATCGTGAGTACGATTCCAATGTAATAAATTATAACCATGGAATATTAGTGTTCGAGCCTTTATATATATATATATATATATACATATATATATATATATATATATATATATATATATATATATATATATATATATATATATATATATATATATATATATATATACTAAGTGTTTTGTTACTTAATATGGTACTTTCCTTATCTCTTTATTAATCTAATCAGAATCGTTGGAGGTTTTTTAAATTTTAACATTTTTTAAAGAATTTCACATTTTTTAAATTTATGTTATTTCTTTATATTGATGTCAAATATTTTATTATTATTATTATTATTATTATTATTATTATTATTATTATTATTATCAGTTAGTAATTGTGACGCTTATAATGGTTTCACTGCTTAAAATGTCTAGACAATTTCAATGTATCTTATTTGAACATGATCACTCCTATTCACCACCCGATTTTTAACTTGTCAAGACCCGGACAAAAAATCTTCTAAGTCGCTCTGTCGACTTGCTTAATTCCCTCTCTCACTCTTTTTTCCTTGCCACTCCCGATGTCTATCTCTTTTTCTCTTCCTCCTAAAAAACTTATATTGAAATCTCCGTATTTCTCCACTTTTTGTTCTTTCCCCATTTAAGATTAAAAATTTTCCTTTTTCTCTTTTCTCTTACAGGTTAAAAAGATCTTAAAGATTACCTACGTATGCGGGTTATATGTAATTTTAAAAGGTTGTTAAAATTAATTCGGGAGGCAAAAAATCGATAATATATATATATATATATATATATATATATATATATATATATAGAGAGAGAGAGAGAGAGAGAGAGAGAGAGAGAGAGAGGAAGGAATATAGGAGATGTTAAAATCTGAATTTTTTCACGTCTATGACATTTCTCAATGGCAAAAATAAAATGACTTTTGTGTGGATTTTTTCCGCTTCTACTATCATATATATATATATATATATATATATATATATATATATATATATATATATATATGACAATTGGAAAAATCTTAGATTTTGCCGACGCGTTTACATTAAAAATCCAAATTTAAAAAGATAGACGATTCTGTCCGAGGCTTTTTTTCTGGTTAATGTAAATTACGTTTATAGTAATAAATTTTTTTCCATGTCGACAATACAGTTAAATTCCCAGATCAATTCTGTGCGCGAGATGTGCGAGACATGAAGCTATTGGAGTAGATGAGACGTCTACATCTAACAGTTTCAACGGTGAAGGGGTGGGAACGGGATGCCACCCTCGTAGGACGTTTAAATTCACGAGGCCTAGGGACAAGCGAAAGCAACTCCTCGGAGCAATTACCGTGAAAGTACTTGTAGAAAAGGCAGAGCGATGCAACATCGCGTCTGTGAGAGAGCGACTTCAGACGAGATGACAGATCAGGGCCAATCACATTGCATATCCGTCTCTGGATCTGGATATTATCAAGAACCCTGAGGCAACCAGCAGGGTCCCCAGACCATATATGGCAGTAATACTCCATGCAAGGGCGAATGGTCGATTTATAGACTTGAGAAAAATTTCCTGGCTCGGCACAGGGAACCAACTTTTCTTGCGGTGGATGATGCAACTGACTCGATGTATTTGTTCCATCTCAGATCAGCGGACAGCGTGAGACCGAGCAGCCGCAGAGAGGAGCTCTCGAGAAGTTGGTCCTCAGACATTCTAAAGGGATGGATCCTTGTGGTGGTTAATGGAGAGCAGTTTTGTTTTAGAGGCGTTAAAGTTGACCATCCATTTCTCTCCCCAGTCCACAACCGATTGGAGGTCCTTTTCAATTTGAGCTGCCAGGTTAATTTTGTCCGCCTCACTAGATTTGTGTTTGAGGCAGGAGTAAATAAAGGTGTCGTCAGCATAGATACCGACTTGGGAGTCTATGGCGTCAGGAAGGTCGTTTATAAATATGAGGAACAGAGTAGGGCCAAGGATGGAGCCTTGAGGAACACCTGCGTTAGTGGGATAGGAGCTGGAGATGAATCCACTGAGAACAACCTTCAAATCCCGATTTGACAGAAACGATTGTATTAGGTCAAACAATCGACCTGTGATACCATAACCCAGGAGCTTGCGAAGGAGGCCGGCATGCCAAACTCTATCGAATGCTTTGGAGATGACAAAGGCCCCGGCACGAGCTTCGCCGTTATTATGGATAGCTTGGTAGACAAATTCAGTGATGACCGTAAGCACATCGGCAGTAGATCGGGCAAAGCGGAAACCATACTGCTTGTCTGAGAGCAGATCGTGGGATATCAGGTGATTAATCACTTCGGCGTTGATAATGGCCTCGAAGACTTTGCCGAAGAGGGGCAGGAGACTCCTTGAGGCAGCGGTTGTACAATTTAGAGAGGGCAGGCGCCAGTTCAGGTGCACATTTCTTCAGGACAATGGCTGGTATTCCGTCACCACCGGTAGCCTTGTGGTGATCTAAGTTAGAAATAATGCCCAGTACCGACGACGGGGTTATGTGAAAGCCGTCCAGGAGGGCCTCAGTTCTGGGAGGGAAATCGGGCAAGGGTACCCCTGAAGAGTCAAGCGTAGAATTGGAAAAAACCTTCCGAGCGAAGCATTCGGCCTTGTCGGCAGAGGTGGTCAGGACCTCAAACTGATTGAACAGGGGAGGAATGGAGGGTTTGTTACTATTCAGAACGCTCTTGCAGAGGCGCCAATAGTCCTTGGAGCCAAATTTGCGGGATGCAATACGTTCCTTCATCCGAGCAGCAAATAGTGACTTGGCATCGTCGAGGGTACGCTTACACTCATTGCGTGCAGAGGTAAATAGACGTCTGTTGGAGTCGGACATATCACTACGAAAACGGTGGAAGAAGTGGTTCCTATGGGCAATGGCGACTGAGCAAGCAGCTGTGAACCAGGGGGAGGAGCGCGGTTTGACCTTGAATTTCCTGGAGGGGATAAAAGCTTCGATACCGGCTTTAATCCAGGAAGAGAATTCAGAAGCACAATCATGAGTGGGGAGCTTAAATACAGCATCCCAGGGGACATCGCGGAGGAAGTCACGAAACGAGTCCCAGTCAGCCCGTTGGTAGCAGAATGTGGTTCTGGTGGTAGGAGACTCTTTGCAGGGGGTGGGGCTGAAGGAGATGCTAAAAGACACGACAGCATGATCGGAGTTATCGATAGGACAGAGCTGCGTGGCACTACAAGACTCAGGGATGGAGGTAAAACACAGGTCGAGGAGTGAGGCCTTACAGTCACGATTGTAGGAAAAACGCGTGGGGAAATCGATTATCTGGGTGAGGGATTGAGAGATTGAAAAGTTGAGAGTATGTATGCCTGCGAGGTCAGTGGAAGCGTTCTTTAGCCACTGGTTGTGATGGGCGTTAAAATCGCCAAACACAAATATGTGAGCGTACGGATGGACAGAGACGGCCCTATCTATGCTGTCAGAAATGTCTTCGAGTATCCCACAGTCCTGAGAGGATGGAGAGCGATAGAGGAAGAAAAGATAGCTTACAGCATTGAAAAGAGATAGCCGGAGACACAAGTACGAATGATCCGGCGATTCGAGAGAGCACTCTTGACGTAGACACCCAGGCCATGTATGTGGGTTAGAGAGTCTTTTCTGAGGAGAGGGAGGTATCCAGGGATCGAGAGATCCGAGGAAGGGATAGAGGAGTCAAGATTGGTCTCACACAGGGCGAGTATATCCGGGCACTTAGCAATGAGGAAAGACTCAACGCTTCAGAAGTTGGTTCTAATGCCACGGATGTTGGAGAAGGAGATATTTAGAGGTTTGGGTGATTTTTGGAAGGCTGGTTTAGGTTTATATTTCTGGTTTTTGTTATTCATGTGGGTAATTGGTTTTGGAAAATGAGAAGGCCTGAGTTAAAGGAAGCCGACGGTTATCACCCATGACGCGGGCAGAGAGGGGGTTTGGAACAGCCTGATTCATAATGTGGCCTCAGGGTTGCCCACCGGAGATGACTGCAGGGACACCTATCCATGCGCGACATGGCACTACAGACACCCCGATATTATGCAACTGTTGATCAGAGCGGCCGCTCAAGACGCTACGCATGAGTTAGGGCTCCTAACTACCATTCGGAAACAGCAACCAGGGAACTGTCAACCGTATACCCTCAGAATGAACAGGCAATGCCACAGACTGCACGCATCACGGGAGAAACACAGCGGCACCAGTACAGAGGCCAGAGAGAGAGAGAGAGAGAGATCCGGGAACCCCTTCCTAAACACGAAACAAGGTTTGGGCCTCTACTCGTGTCCAATAGAAGGGGGAGGAGTGTAGACCGGGCGATAGGAAAGCCTACCTTCTCCTATTACATATAACATATACAACGATGACAGAACAAAACAGTAGGGGGATGTAGTTGGGATAGTTGCAGGGCTTATACTAGTTGAGGTTACTGGGGGATAGGAATGACATACGGTACTAAGTTTTAACTTAGTATAAGTCCCATTGGCCTATATTAAAAAAACAAAAAAATGAAGAAAATTAGTAGAAAATATGGTTAGCAAGCTTAGTCGTTAAGAAGAACCAGGTAAAAAAACAAAAAAATTAAATAAATAAATAGAATAAAAATTTACTCACTCACAATCAGCTACACGCCGACTAACCATTTCACAGAAACGCTAGCGAAAGTAACGGCGTGCTCAATCCCCGATATATATATATAATACTGTATTTGGGAAGCATTCCCACTTTTATACAAGTTTAATTCAATACGACTTAATGAAACTTGTAAGTATAAATACATACATACATATATATATATATATATATATATATATATATATATAAATGAACATTGAAATCAACACTTACAGACTACAGTTTTTTCATGCTAGACGCAATCGTCAGGCCACGATTGCGTCTAGCATGAAACAGACTGTAGTCTGTAAGTGTTGATTTCAATGTTCATTTTTATATTTACACACGCTCTATCTCCGATATTGAGCACTTTATCGCATAAATATAGCACACCTTAAGACTATATTTCTTCATATATATATATATATATATATATATATATATATATATATATATATATATGCGAATTACAATTAAAGAGATCCAAACAGTTTACCTCATACAGATGAACATTCCGTCCATGGGAAGTAGTTTTTTCCTGGACTTATCAATGCAAATACATTTAGTAAAATCTTAGTAATTTTTCTTTTTTTAGACAAATAAGCTTAAGACATTAATTTTATTCCCAAGATTTCATTTTTTTTATCAAATTTGGCTTGGCTGCGCATTTTATGATGAACTTTTTTCACGGGTTAGTTTTTATTGTAGTATGAACATTGCAAATCACCACCAAAAAGATAGATGCACCAAATGGTTAATCTGCGGTCACAGCCGAATGAATGAGTACGTGACTTACACCTGAATCCAGTGTTGCATTCGTGTGAGAAATTTGTAATACATGCGTTTAACAAAACAGCTCCAAAACGGATTGGGTTAGTCTACCTAAAGTATCATAGGATAATGTAAGGTCCGGGTATCGGGATAGAGTAGAGTTGCTTATAGAACAGACTGTGAGAAACGAATGTCATATCTACGTGACTAAGATATAAAGTATGAAAAAATGAAGTCTCGTTTTTTCATTTAATCGGTATACCTAATTCATTACGCTAGTAAAATCAAAGCATTTCAAATACCATGGTGTACGGATGAGTTATAACAAATTTAGTATTAGAGATGAGGATAGAGATGAGATATATTGATGAGGATAGAGATAAGAAAAATATATGATAGATAGATGAGAACAGAGATGAGGAAAATATATGATAAAAATATTGATGAGGATAGAGATGAGATATACTGATGAGGATAGAGATGAGAAAATATATGATAGATATATTGATAAAGATAGAGATGAGGAAAATATATGATAGATATATTGATGAGGATAGAGATGAGATATACTGATGAGGATAGAGATGAGAAAATATATGATAGATATATTGATAAAGATAGAGATGAGGAAAATATATGATAGATATATTGATGAGGATAGAGATGAGATATACTGATGAGGATAGAGACGAGAAAATATATGATAGATATATTGATAAAGATAGAGATGAGGAAAATATATGATAGATATATTGATGAGGATAGAGATGAGATATGTTGATTAGGATAGAGATGAGAATAATAGAGATAAGGGAATTGAATATAGGATAGCCGTATAGCAAGGGTAGTTTTGTGCAACACTCCAAGATGCTACAAAACTAAAGCATTTACCTGAAACCTCGTATCATGTCCTTAAATTCCTCGTCAGATGCAAACTTCCGTATGGATGTCAGGCATAATGTCACACTCGTCCGGAAATGTCCAAGCTGTCATCTGCTTACAAACGCCTTCTGATTGATGGCTAATGAAACATGTGGGTCTTAGCGAGGGCAATGCTTCTTTGAATTTCGTGGACTAGCGATACAGAACTACAAACAATGATCTGTGCTAAATAACAGAAACAAAATCACATGAGGACTGCCAAAAGCAACGGCAACTAAAATGGATACCATGTGTAAATCAAAACGCAAGTAATGACTCAATCAAGATCTTGACATTCCACACTACTACGAACAAAGTTTAGGAAGAAACCCTCTCCCCATCAGTACTGGAAAGACCAATAACAATTACTGGATTTGAGAAACCTATTTTCCTGTAAAATCATTTCCATGGAAAGAATTTATTTTAATAGAAAGTAGCTGCTAGGTCAGTTGATGCAGAACGTTACCGTGTAAGGAAAACGTTTCTTCTCACTATTGCCCTCTAACTTGAGATCATTGGTGATTTCTTTTTCTTTAAACATATTCATTAGATTTGATATATATTTATAATTCAACTGAACAATTGATGTAAAAATACTTACCCGTGTTGAATCAACACCAGCTTCAAACAAAATGGCAACGGAAATATTCGATTACAATTCTATTTACTATTTACATTGTTCGGACTATTGTCCTCATCTTTTTCGCCATATTTATTAGAACGTTTTGGCCGTTGTACACTCCGGCCTTCTTCAGATACCACTTGAAGACGACCGGAGCGTACAACGGCCGAAACTTTGTAATAAATATGGCGACAAAGATGAGGACAATAATCTGAATAATGTAAATAGTGTACATAATACCTCATCTCAGAAATATAGACAGATACTGAAAGGCTGAAACCTTGTAATAAATATGGCGACAAATATGAGGACAATAGTCCGAATAATGTAAATAGTGTACATAATACCTCATCACAGAAATATAGACAGACACTGAACGGCTGAATCGTTGTAATAAATATGGCGACAAAGATGAGGACAATAGTCCGAACAATGTAAATAGTGTACATAATACCTCATCACAGAAATATAGACAGATACAATTCTGTTTGTGCTGTTGAAGTCAACAATTTTACAATTGTTCGTTCTCGCTTGATGTACATTTATTCGGCCTTGTATTGGGTAAGCATTATTATTAAAAATATATCTGGTATATACTGGCAGAGTTACGCCAATTCTCTTTAATAATAATAATAATAATAATAATAATAATAATAATAATAATAATAATCAAAGACAAAAAAACAGAATGTGCCTTCTCATTGACATGACAGTCTCTGAAGATTGTAATGTATCATTGAAGATCTTCAAAAAACTAACAAAATAAAGGATCTTCAAGAGAAAATCTAAAAAATATGGCCACGAGGATAATATTAATTCCAGTTGTAGGTGGAACCCTCGGATTGATTGGAAAAGGTTTCGATAAACTCATTGAAGATATTCCTGATAGCACATGCCTTAAGGATATACAAAAAATTGTACTCACAGGTACAGCTCACACATTATGAACAGCTTTATCTATGTAAAATGTGTGTGATCTTAGGGATTTTTCAATGATCAGTGGAAGATGGCACGATGCCATTTCTGACTTTAGGTTTCTGGTTGAGACCCGGAAGGAATTGTGCATACAACAGAAAAAAAGGAAATCATATATCAATAATAATAATAATAATAATAATAATAATAATAATAATAATAGCAGCAGCAGCAGCAACAACAACAACAGGAGGAGGAGGAGGAGGGGGAGGAGGAGGAGGAGAAGGAGAAGAAGAAGAAGAAGAAGAGGAGGAGGAGGAGGAGGAGAAGAATAAGAAGAAGAAGAAGAAGAAGAAGAAGAAGAAGAAGAAGAAGAAGAAGAAGAAGAAGAAGAAGAAGAAGAAGAAGAAGAAGAAAATATTAAATGGCCACAACTATGATGGCCGAAACAACAATGTAACATCAACGAAACGCGCGGGAACATTTTATCACAAATGACAGTAATTTTGACAAATATCTTAAGGCAGACATTCTGAAAAAATATACAGAATCCCTTGACGTTCTAACCCTTAAAACGCATGAGGATAAATACATATGGCAACTACAGAAGATGTTCATAAGATTTATATTAAATTCTCTGATTAATCAACTGCTAGAAACTTTAAGGTAAGAACACTTCATCGTTTTCTTCGCGTTTTAGTTTCATTCCATTCACACTGGCTGAGTTTAATTCGTTTTGTCGCGTTGATTACAAATATAGCCATTTCTCTCAAGATAAGTTACGTTTGTTCAAAGATCCTGTTTTTTTTAATTTTTTTATACAATTTTTTTAAACATAACTGACATATTGTCGAAATATAATTAAATATTGTTAAATATCGTGTCCTTTCTTTTCTTTTTCTTTTCTTAAATCGTACTGTTCTCGCTGTGTTGTAATAATAATAATAATAATAATAATAATAATAATAATGGTAATATCAGCTGTTTTCATATATAAAAACATTCGGCATTCATTGACAGAATGGTCAGTGCTTGTCGATTGGAATTTATAAAATCTAATAAAATCCATTTAATTATTGCTACTGCTGAAAGTTTTCAATAGATATGTTTTTACTTGTTTGCTACAGGGTTTTTTGGTTTTTTGTTTTGTGTGTGTGTGTGTGTGTGTGTGTGTGTGTGTGTGTGTGTGTGTGTGTGTGTGTGTGTGTGTGTGAAATTTTTTGTCTCGAGGTTCAAAGAAGGGTGGTCCTCGCTAAGACCGACAGAGTGAGTTCTCTTGCACCGAAGCCTTTTTTAGGTAGCGGTTATATAGAGTTGAATGTTTAAACGTTTCTAAACAGATTGCACTTTATACATCACAGTCATAGGAAACGGGTTTTTTAAGAACATGACTTTGGTTTTTAGGTTAATGTTTTGGTTTAGTAGCCTCTTGTAGTGTTGTGCGAAACTACCCGTAGCGCTGTCTATTCTATGTTCTATTTCCTTATCTCCTATACATAATTTGGTATAACTGGTTCGTACACTGAGGTATGATAAAATTGTATGATAAAATTGCCCTCTGCAAGAGTCTGCCAACCTCTTTTCACTGATTTAGGTATTACAGATAAAAACTCCAGGAACACGTTGAAGCATTTCTTTTTCTCTAAAACACTGCTAAACGGCTTTGCAAACAACGTTATTTTAGTCGTGCATAGAACCAGCTCATTACTGATGAGTTCTCAAAGAGATTTTTGGACAGAAAATAACTAAATCGATCACTTCGAAGAGCAGGGCCACTAATTAGGACAGCAAGGTTACCTGATATCACACATCCAGAATATTTTTAGTAGCGGCATATCAAGGAAACTGTTTACAGCAGAAAAGCGAAACAACATAAAAAGGATAAAAATATTTTTATTTCAGAAGAGACCGGTTCGATTACATCGGAAATGTTTCCAAATGATATTTGAATTTTGCGTCGTGATATTTACGAGAATTATAAGCATTTAGATAGGGAAATAGAGATTGGGTGCATTATTACAAAGAAATAAAAGAAACAAAGAATGAGTGAAAAAAGGATAAATGAAAGAAAGATTGAGTCAGAAATCGAAAGAAATAAAGAATGAAAGAAAACAAACGAAAGAAGGAAATAAAGACTAAAAAAATTAATGAATTAAAAAATGTAAAATGAAAGCTTAAACGAAATATTAACTGAAATAAACGATGAAAGAAAAATGAATAAAAGAAACAATGAAACAAACAAACAAAAGAAATGAAAATGAACGAATGAACGAAATACAAAACAAAAAGCGAATGAAAGACAAAAAAAAACAAAGAAACAAGATGAAACAAAGAAATAATAAAACAAAGAAAGATAGAAAGAAGGAAAAAGAAACAAAGAAGGAAGGAAAAAGAAACAAAGACACAAAAAGAAAGAAGGAAGGTAAAGGAAAAAGAAACAAACAAATAAAACAGAAAGAACGAAGGAAAAATGAAAAAGAAATAAAGAGACAAAAAGAAAGAAGGAATCAAAAAGGAAAAAGAAACAAAGAAACAAAAAAGAAAGAAGGAAGGAAAAGAAAAAGAAACAAAGAAATAAAACAGAAAGAAGGAAGGAAAAATGATAAAGAAACAAAAAAGAAAGGAGGAAGGAAAAAGAAAAAAGAACGATAGAAAGAAAAATAAATGACAGAATGAAAAGTAAATGATAACGAAAGAAGAAGAAAAAGAATAAACCTAGAAGAAGCTATGAATAAAAAAAGAATAAACGAATGAAAGAATAAAGGAAGAATGAAAGAAAGAATAAATTAAAAAATATTTAGAAAAATCGAACGAAATAAAGAATGACGGAAAACGAATGAAAGAAAGGGAAAAACAAAAGATGGATATAAAGAAGGAAAGAATAAAGAATGGAAACTGAAAGCTTGAATGAAAAATTAAATAAAAGAAAGAGTGAAAGATGAACAAAAGAAGGAAAGAAAGAAACAGAAGAAATAAAAAATAAACAAATGAACGAAATACAAACCAAAAAACGAAAGAAATAAAAAATCAAAGAAGGACAAAGAAAGAAAGAATTAAAAAAAATCTAGAAAGTCCATAAAGCGTTGTTTTGAAGTAATCCAAAAGTCACTTGACCCAAAGAGTTGTGAGTTCAATACCTGGCCACAGCAGAGGTGAACAAAAAAACTTGGTGAGTTGACTTACTAAATGGAATTAACTGAAAATGAAATAACCCAAAATAACATGGCACGTGGAACTAGAATAATCTACCACGGTGAACGAAATAAAGGTGTCGGTTCGAAATTCCAAAGTATATCACCTGATGAAGGCCGCAGCGTACAATGGCCGAAACCTCGTAAATATGGGATGAAGATGGGGACAATAGTCCGAAAAACTTCGCTTGCATGGAGTATTGCTGCCGTATATGGTCTGGAACCTCTTCTGTTTGTCTCATGATTCTTGATAAAATCCAGAGATGATATGCAATGTAATTGGCCCTGACCTGGCATCTCGTCTGCAGTCGATCTCTCACAGACGTGACGTCGCCTCCATTCTGTCTTTATTACAAATACTTTCATGGTAACTGCTCCGATGAGCTGCTTTCGCTGGTTCCCAGACTCCATGAATTTAAGCGTTCAACTAGGCTGGCAACTCGCTCTCACCCTTTCACTGTCGAAACTGTTAAATGTAGCCATCACTTCTACTCCAATAGCTTCATGTCTCGCACTTCTCGCCTGTGGAACTCCCCCCACATTTCCTGTTTCCCTGATAGTTATAATCTCCAACTATTCAAATGTAATGTCAATCGACGTCTCCAGATGCCCTGATCTATCCCCTATCCTTCTCTTCATCCTTTCCTCTATCACCTCTTTTTGCTCTAGCTCCAACTCTCTATAACTCCTTGCGTGCTAGTGGCTTCCCGCCTTGCTAGGGGTGAAACGCTTAAAAAAATAGTGTAAATAGTTACAATACCTTATCTCGGAAATATAAACAGATATAGAAAGAAAGAATAAACAATAAATGAAGAAAGAAAACTGAAGAACGCATAAATAAAAGAAAGAAAGAAAAAAGAAAGAAAGAACTTACGAGCGAACGAGTAAAAGAAAGAAAGAATGAAAGAAGATAAGAAAATGAACATTTGCTTTTCCGTTGTCTATATTT
Source organism: Acanthosepion esculentum (assembly GCA_964036315.1). NCBI lineage: Eukaryota > Metazoa > Mollusca > Cephalopoda > Sepiida > Sepiidae > Acanthosepion > Acanthosepion esculentum. The sequence goes on along the minus strand of OZ038493.1, from coordinate 82,755,223 downwards.
TAATCGAATTGTTAAAGAAAATTACGTACGTATAAAAGTAAATAGAAAAATACTAGTTTAACAAAAGTTGTTGGATTTATTGCAGTAGGAAGCCGAGAATGATTAAACAATATATCACGAAGGTCGAAATAAAAATAATACAAGAAAAGAAAAATAACATTACCACTAAAAAATTATTGAAAATAAAAATTTATTGTACCTTTCTAGCCTTCAAGAAAAGCAGACCTGACAATAACTTAGTGATCTGGGCAAAAGAATTCCAATTTTGTCTTCCCTAACAAAAAGCATATTCCTGAAAATTCCCACACGTACACACAAACATTCGAAAGAAAAGAACACACCAGACCGTCGTATTAAATGGCGGAAAACGTCGATTTTTTGCTATTTAAAGACGGGTAGATAACTAGATAGAATTAATTTGTGTCAGACGATTTTAATACTATTTCTCAAAATCATTGTGATGAACGTCAGTCTCCTGAAATAAATACTGGGCTCCCGACTGCTTCCTCTTTGGGCATCCAGATTGTATTCGGAGTCTAAAAATAGGCTTGTTTTAAGAACCACACTCGGTTGAACGTTACAAGGTTATCTTCAAAACCAGGAATAAAATACTCAAATTTACACGAATAAAATTTTACAATTATCTAACGACGTTGACACAAGGTTTGTTTCATTTTGAATCAAGTCGCTCAGTTTCATTTTTAACATGGCCAATTGAAGATCTATAAAAGCATCAGTCATTAAAAATTGGCAATAGGAAATATTAAATCAAAGATGCCGAACAATTTGCTCTTGCCCTTGAAATTATTAATAGATCTGTGATTATTAATTAAATCTAAAAAAAAGGAAAATGAATAATAATAACAAAAGAAAGAATAAAAGAAGGAATGAAAGAAAAGAATAAAAGGAACGAATGAAAAAGAACGGAATGAAAACTAAACAATCAGAACTGAAAGACAACGGCAGACGAATGAAGGAAAAAAAAATAAATAAAAACAAAAAAAAATGAATAAAACAATAATTAAAGAATGCTTTGATGGATTTTCTTTAGCTGCATATCAACACCTCTATGGGTTATTTAATGTCTAAATCTAAATATTTCCAACGCAATTGTATGCCTTCAGGTACAGATAATATGTATTGCTGGGCATATTACTATAAACAGGTATTATTGGTAATCTTACTATAGATAAGTATTGTCGGTAATTTCACTACAAATATGAATTGTTGGTAATTTTTTATATAAAAATGTATTGCTACTATTTACTATAAAAATGCATTTTTATACTTTTATAGCGTTGGGGGGTTCAGTATTTGCCCATAACTGGAACCCTAACAGGTGCTGCCATCCCGGGTCAGGGTGGACCTGGGAACAAAAGCAGTTAAGTGGTGGCTCTATGTTCCTCAAAACGCCCAATCTCCCGATCAGAGACATCTTGCCGCCGGATGTAGAAATGAAAGAAAGAATCACAGATGAAAGAATGAAAGAAAAGAAAGCAATTAATAATGAAAAATGAAAGAACAAATAAACGAAAAAGAAAGAATGAGAAATGAAAGAAAGCATGACAGAAGAATGAATGAAAATGAAAAAAAGAGAGGAAAAATGAGAGAAAGAATGAAAGAAAAGAATTAAAACTCTTAATGGATATTTCATTTATTCCTGATTAAAGAGTCTACGAGATTTGAGAAATTGGCGGAAGGCTGAAAATGGTACATAGGTAATAACCTTTATTTATTTTACTTAGTGTATTGTTAGGAAAACCAGAGATATTATTATATTGGATTGTTCCACCTCCTCTTGCAAAAATTTCCGTTTGGAACGAAATGGGTAAATACGTAGTGTAGCTGTAACAGTGGTGCTATACAGACCGTATGTAATACCTTTTGATTGCGACATGATAGGACAAACGCACTGGTAATAATATCAATAATACATCAGGATTATTAACTATCCAACAAATGGATGTATTACCTCAAATCAGGTCCAATTCATTTCAGCTACTTTTGAACCGATCAGTCAAATTACTATACACTGTAAACTGCACTGTCAACTAACTCGATTATAAACACCGTGGCATCGATTATTGCGCTTCGCCTAAAACAAAGAAGATTGTTATCGGATCAAGGAATACTGGCAATTTATCTCTTGGCTAAATGAGTAATCGTTTCAGATATTTCTAACGGACGGTCAGTGTAGCAATAGATGTTAATCTAAAGAACAGCGGAACCTGTCGAACAACTTGATACGGAACATTTACTTTCGACCGATGATTATCAGTAAGTGAAGTCAACATCAAAGTACAGAGAAAGAGGCTCAGACTGAGAGAAAGTCACAGAAGGAAGATTAATTACTTTTTTAGACAAAGATAACTTTCTTGACATCTTCGTCTAAAATAGTAATAATACTACTGTTGTCTCTAAAACTGAATATCTCGCGAAAAGGCCCACAGAAGGAACAAAGCGAGCTTCGCAGAATGGACAGAGAAAACAGCGGCTGACCGAGCAACTCCCCTATTACCTACGCCTCATCACTACTTCACTCGCTTATAGCAGTAAGTTATAATGCAAGAATAAAATCTGGTTTACTGCTTGAAATTGTTTTGTTCTTCACTCGTCGGTTACAATCTGGCCGAAGGATATTTTTTTAGGCCACAAGGGTTTGGCTGAAATAAACAACACCCTGTCAACAAACCTGGTGTCTGGTCTGAGATTCCACGCGGCATCATGTTTGTGTGTAGAGGAGAATGGATGGAGTTATGGATCCTTCCTGTCAGTAGGACGTTGTCCAAATTGATATTGGCTCTGTAATTGTGAGGAAAGTTCTGTTGGAGTTCTCAAGAGCTCTTAGCGAAAATTGAATCTCTCTTTACAATTTTCGTCCTTATATACTCGCAATGATTTTTGGTGGGAGGACTTTTGGGGATATCTTGCTCAGAAGAATTTTGCATTTCTCTATCGTCAAAACTCATGTATGTAACACAATTGAAAACAATTTCAAATACGTGTAAAATGATTCACTTTGATAATTCATCATTGAGATTTTTTTTATCTGTTCCACCTCATGCAAGGCAATAAAGCCACCAAACACAAGGGGATACAAGGTGTGGAATAATTAGGAACAGAAACATTACTAATCAGCGGGAAAGAGAAAAGAGTAATCAGGAGGGCAGTAGATAACAATTGACATTACATTTTTTCTGGAGTCGGAAGGAAGTTCAACAAGCGATAAGTACGATTGAAGAAACTATTAGCATAGAACTTACGGCTACATCTAGCCAGCCCAACTGTCAATTGATGAGATCTCAACGCTAGTTTAGTACGGAGCTTAAATTCAACAAGTTTAGGTAGCATAGCAAAGAACTCACCCGAACAATTACCATCTTATACGACCCTCCTCATTCCTCCAACCCTATCGATAACAGAGGTAGAAGAGGATCGTAATCTGTGTTTGTTTTTTTAACATTTACATTTATTCAATTTTCGTAAAATATATTTCTTTGCCAAGGGTCTCTTTCCGATTGATCAGACACGGCCGAGCGGAATCGATTACGGAACAAACACGATAGGCGACAAAGGGCAATGGAGACAGGAAATATAAATTTATTAACGAACGTAAAAACATGGGAAAAATAAATTTAAAAAACGGCCAAAACAAAGATGACAATGTGTCAAGAATAAACATTTAAACATTGTGGACAAAATAGTGGGAGGGGAGGATCCTCTTAGAAAAGTGAAACACAAATCACTGTATAGCCTTGTGCCATACTTGCACGAATTTACAGAACATGTGCGATACTTGCACGTATTTATAGAAAAGATACAGGGAGGCTACTTTATGGCGGTAGTAATGGGACTGAAGCCGAATGGTAGACTTATAGATATTTACTTTCGACCGACGGTTATCAGTAAGTAAAGTCAACATCAAAGTACAGAGCAAGAGACTCAGACTGAGAGAAAGTCACGGAAGGAAGATTAATTGCTTTTTTAGACAAAGATAACATTCTTGACATTTTCGTCTAAAATAGTAATAATGCTACTGTTGTCTACAAAACTGAATATTTCGCGAAAAGAGCCACAGAAGGAACAAAGCAAGCCTCACAGTTCGAGGAGCGAGAAATGAAAGAGAAGAAACTGCTAGCATAGAACTTACGGCTACATCTAGCCAGCCCAACTGTCAATTGGTGAGACCTCAAAGCTAGTCTAGTATTGCGCTTAAATTCAACAAGTTTAGGTAGCATAGCAAAGAACTCATCCGAACAATTACCATGAAAGTATTTATAGAAAAGATACATGGAGGCTACTTTACGTTGGTACTAATGGGACTGAAACTGTGCCGCCAGATCAGGGCTAATAATATTACCGATTCTTATTTGGATTTTATCAAGGACCTCAAGGTAAATAGCAGAGTCACCGGACCATATGTGGTAGCAATTTTCTAAGCATGGTCGAATGATAGATTTATAGATATTTAAGATAGATTCTGGAGTGATGAAATAAAAATACTAATTACCGCGTTATAAAGTTATTTCTTTAAAAACTAAACAAAAGATTGCCAACAGTTGTCTGAAAAAATAATGCCAAAATTTGAAATCAAACTCTGGCTTCATTTCTCGAGAATAAAAGCTCCAGTCTGAGGTTAGCGTTTCTGAGGCTGAAACTTTTTCAGTTACCTTCCTATTCATTTATAATTTGATGAGGCAAATCCATTTAAATCAATTAAACTTGGATTCTGGTATCTGTCTATATTTCTGAGATGAGGTATTATGCACATTATTTACATTATTCGGACTATTGTGCCATGTGTCCTCAAGGAGACATGGCACAGTAGATAAAAGCGTTAGTTAGATCCAGTGACAGGACCCAAAAGAGTGTGAGTTCAATACCCGGCTAAGGCAGTGGAGAAACTAACAGGTGATAACTGATAACTGACATCCATTAAACATGGCACGTAGAACTAGAACAGTCTACCCCAGTGAGCGAAATAAAGGCTTCAGTTCGACATTCCAACCACCTGAAAAAGGCCAGAGCGTATAACGGCCGAAACGTTGTAATAAATATGGCGACAAAGATGAGGACAATAGTCCGAATAATGTAAATAATGTTGGATTCTGGTTTCTTTTCTTATGCATAAGATATCTGACCTGAGGGTTATTTACGTATGTTTTGAGCTTGTAAAATGACCCGGCTTCAAAGATTACCCTTAAGACCTGATTTCGCCACTACATAGGTATTTCTGTAAAAACTGAACTATGCCAGCAGGTGTCTGAAAAAAGAGCGCCAATACTTTTCACTTATTCCCAAACCCAAATCTTTATTCAGCCATTCTTGAGATAAAAAGAAACAATGTTTTGGAAACTGTTCGATATCAATTTTGATACTAAGGTTCAACAGGTCTGGGCATTGAACCAAGATGGTTGCACATGGACCGGATCTCATTAACTTTCTTTCTTTTTGTCGACCTTTCTCCTCTTATTTCTTCAGTCTTAACTCCGATCGCCAATACTAGAAAATCTTCACTCTCTAGTTTATCAGCCAAAAGACCCTTTGACATTTGTTTTGACCTGTACAGTAAGAACAAAAGTCAAATCACCTGACGGCTAACCACTGACAGCGGAATTCGCCTCGGACCTTTGGATATGCATCAAAAAATATGGTCTAAAAATACGTTCATTTGTTTTGCTGATGAATGCAAAGCGTTGAGAGACTTCTTCATTGATTTACCTGTCACAGTCAATTGAACAGTGAAAAGAGTGGAGTCTGCGCCAAAATCAAAGAGAAAGGTTCGGTCGACAAACTTCAAACATAGCTTGCCAACAAATCTGATTCAGTTCTTCCAAGAGTATCGATTTATTATTATTATTAGTTATCATGTTGTTCACTTTCTACAAGGCTCAAGAGCCAATCGAGGTAGAGGGATACAGAGTAAGAGAAACTGTTTATGGGAATATGTGGGGATCATAACGGTTTACCCTAAATGTGAACAGGTCAAGATTATAGCGATCGGGTAAGCATTCACTTGGAATCGGTTTAACAAAACAGCGGTTCGTAGGAATAAGCTGCTCGAGTTAAATTTGAATCTCACTAATAGTGATTTTCTAATAGTGGCTTAAATGTGGCACAAGGCCGAAAGTATTGGGTACCCAGTGAGGATCAAACTCACTACTCAGTCGTAATTATTCTATCCATGCAAGCTTGCTAACCATTATATACACGTCGAGGTACCCCTTACATCTCACCAATAGAATATGAAGGGAATAAGGGTGGTTCGCTACAATGTGCCTGGTATGACGGGTCTTAGCCATGAAGGTTAGAACTGGTTAAACTAACGAATGTAGTTCGTCGGAAGACTTTCTATGAAAATATCGATAGAGAAGCATCTATGAGGAAGCGATTGCAAGGCGGAAAATAATTCATCTCCCACAAGGACGCGAAGACGCTTTTGAAATTTAGGCTGCTCCTGCCCATATATGGCAACAATACTCTTTACTCTTGTAAAGGTAGACAATAACAGGAGGGGTCAGGTAATTACTACTGCGGTACAGGGAACCGACCATTTTTCCAACATCTTTAGCGATGGATCGTATGTACAATTCCACTCGAGGTCTGGGTTGAGTCCCAATAAGCGCTCAAGGCTAGGGGCCTCCCTGAGGGAACACCCGTTCATCGCGATCGGTGAAAGTTCTGGGTCCGATCGGCGATAATGGAAGTAACTAGTTCGGTTTTTGAGGCATTGAAAGTAACCAGCCAGTTTTTCCCCTACGCGCACACTTTCTTTTTATGTGCCATGTCCTTTCAAGACGTAGGCGATCATGGCTCTCTGCCTCCCTTGCAGCTCTCAACAAATTCCTTCCCTCTGCTTCCTACCCCCACCCCAAACCAATTCTGTCATCCACGCCAAGTATGACAATTTTCTAAGCGTATCTCAGATGTGGCATAAGGCCGAAAGATTTGGGCCACCCAGTGAGGAACGAACTCACTTTTCTGTCGTAATTGATCTATCGAGACACCGCCACGAGGTTCTCTAAGCACGCCAAGTATGTCACGCGCTGCTTTCCCTTGTCTCTCTTTCCATGTATTCGACCCTGAGTATCATATTCGCCATGCCCTCCTTCCTCATTATGTGTCCCAGAAACTTCAGCTGCCTTTTCCTGATATTAAGTATAAGCCTCCTCCTTGTTTGCAACCTCTCTAAGACCTCATCGTTGCTCACACGCTCGGTCCATGATATCCTTGTTGATCAAGATGACGGTAGTCTTTGACTGTAGAATCCAGAGGTTGGCAGTGAATATTTCGAAGACAGTAGGGAAGCGTAGTTCAGGTTAGCAGTGGATATCCTGATAAAGTAGCAGAGCGTAGTTCAGTAGTTCTTCCTTCTGTTCTTTCGCCTGACAGGTTGCCACTGGATATTCGGAGAGAGTAAACAAAATGGCCGCCTTTATACACGACAGATTGAATATTTCACGTCTCCTGATTAACCTTCTCGTGGGGGACTATAAAGTGAGTCAAGTCATTCTGGTTTGCACACTAGTACAAGGTACACAAAATAATCTAACAATCCTTAACATCCTTCTCTAGAACCAAATCTCTGTTGTCTCGAGTCTCTTCTTCATCTTTGAGGAAATCGTCCAAACCTCGCTGCTGTAAAACAGGGCAGTTGTCATGTAACAGTTCAATATTCTTTTCTTTGTTACCAAAGATATCCTCCTGTCTCGCAGGACTCTACCCAGCTTTTGGAATGTGTCTTTTGACATCTCAATACGCCTACAGATACACCGAGATTTTAAAGAAGAGATCAGCTGTCATCCTCTGATAGACCAGAGTTTGGGAGGTCCACCTATATACCGCATATCAACATAGATGATCACAAATGATTGGTGTATATTCTTAAGATCATTTAAATGCGATACGTAACTCACACTGAAAAAAAAAACGTTTAAAAGTGATGGAAGCCCTTATTATAAAAATCAACTCTTAATAATATTAATGTAAGGTATTGTAACTATTTACACTATTTACATTGTTCGGGCAGTTGTCCTCATCTTTATTGTCATATTCACAGTCTATATTTCTGAGATGAGGTATTGTAACTATTTACACTATTTACATTGTTCAGACTGTTGTCCTCATCTTTATTGTCATATTCACAGTCTATATTTCTGTGATGAGGTATTGTAACTATTTACACTATTTACATTGTTCAGACTGTTGTCCTCATCTTTATTGTCATATTCACAGTCTATATTTCTGTGATGAGGTATTGTAACTATTTACACTATTTACATTGTTCAGACTGTTGTCCTCATCTTTATTGTCATATTCACAGTCTATATTTCTGAGATGAGGTATTGTAACTATTTACACTATTTACATTGTTCAGACTGTTGTCCTCATCTTTATTGTCATATTCACAGTCTATATTTCTGGGATGAGGTATTGTAACTATTTACACTATTTACATTGTTTGGACTGTTGTCGTCATCTTTATTGTCATATTCACAGTCTATATTTCTGAGATGAGGTATTGTAACTATTTACACTATTTACATTGTTTAGACTGTTATCCTCATCTTTATTGTCATATTCACAGCGTTTCGGACGTTTTACCCTTTGGCATGTATCTGACTATATATGAAGTATTGTAACTATTTACACTGTTTATATCGTTCAGACTGTTTTCCTCATCTTACCGTCTACCATGACACATGGGCTAGTGGATAAAAGCTTTGTTTTTTTATGCAAAAATTGACTTAACTCAAAGAGTTGGGAGTCCAACCTTGCCGTCAGTGTATGACAATATGGGTGTAAGGTGGTTAATTCTAAGCAGAAAAAAGTCCGAAATGAAATATAAGCTGCAAGATAGAGAGAGGAAGTAGAAGGCATTTTCCCTGGTAATGTGGATTTGAAAAAAGGCCATCTGAATTGCCCCAACCCTACGAATTGGAAAGATGCACCGAGAGTTTACTTTATTTATCTATCGATAATCTGGCAAGCGGGTAAATCAAATTGGAAAAGGGCTTTATCTCTTTCTTGGGAAATTAGAGAAAAAAAAACACATGTCATTGGCGAGAAGAGAAACAGACGGGAATTATATTTTCGTTAGCGAAAACGAATTTAGAAATGATAACAGAGAATGTAACCGCTGTGGGGTTTCGGTTATGAAAATCGATCCTGTCGTGACAGGCGGGTGGACTGTTTTATGTTTTCACCGAAGGATGGAGAACAGCTAGTCCCTTTGTTGAGTATTTAGGTAAACAAATATATTTTCGTTGGCGAAAACAAATTATAATTTAATATAATAATTTTATCTATCACTCAGAACGTTAAATGAGAACACAGTGGTCTGTTTTGTGTTCTCGCTGGACAGAGGTAATTCTAGGGAAGTGGAAGGGAGTAAAAAATTGAAATTAATGATGAGAATAAATTACGCCCTTTTGCCTGCGCACTTTAAAAATTAGAGTTGTCACAAGGACAGTTATGCCAGACCTGAGAGGTGGGCAGAGTTAGAATACCGAGAAGAAAGGAGGAAGAGGCAGAACCTAGCATCGCCTGTGTGGAGTGCTGGTGCATGATGTGAAGTGAAGCAGGCTGGAGTTAAGAGAGGAGCAATCGCCGTGACTACTCCCAAAAAGGAGTATTAACTAAAACTGAAATATTCAAAAGCATGATGCGTGGAATTAGATCAGTTTAACCCTGTGTACTAGAGTCCTGGGTATGACGATAAACTACATTTGGCAGCTAGGTCTCTGATCGGGAGATTGGTGGTTTTGACGTGTGTGGAACCACCTGTTAGCATCCCAGCTATGGGAAAATAGTGAACCCCAACCAAAACCGAACAGTATTAAAGTATAAAAATACATTAATATATTAAAAAAAATTAGCATCAATATCTATTTATAGTAAAAGAGATACAATTGTGCTCAAAACATATTTAGTTAAAGCTATAAAATTTTGTTCAAAATATTTAGATTAAATAACCTGTAGAGGTTTATATGCCGCTAAACCAAATCAACCAATCAACCAACAACCTGGAATAAATAAAGAGCTCGGTTTAAATTTCAACAAATATCACCTAAAGAAGGTCAGAGCGTACAACGGCCGAAACGACGTGAATGTGACAGTAAGCAATCCAAGTAGCGTCTATGATACGTCTTTTCCATCTTTCCCCTCGATAAAAATGTATTTATCTATTGTTTATGAGCTTATGGCAGGAGAGCTCAAACCTATATTATCTTCTTTCTTTCTTTCTTTCTTTCTTTCACTGATACCAAGTAGTGTCTCTGATAGACCTTTACCGTTTTTCTACACGCGACCAAAACGGATGCATCAATTATTTATGAGGTATTGGCAAGAATCATAGAGCTACGTTCAAATCTTGTTAATACACTTGCGCATGAATTCCTTTCGGAACGATTTCATCCACTCTCTCGACAGAGACGAGTCGGCTGAGGAGCCCAACCTCGAGCGATTGCCAGTTTAGAGGGTCTCCAAACTAGACAAAAACTACATGAAACTACTGTAATAGTATTTCCCGCTACTTGGTTTCAGTGTAAGAAAGAATGAGAAAAAGAAGGACAATCAGGACAGTTTTAAAGGAGACTGTATATGATTATGCATCCACCATGAATCGCTTTTTAACGGTATTACATAAGCAGATCTTTTTTTTAATATTATTGCTCGGCTAATACAGGGCTCAAGGCCCCCTCAAGATACATGGCTGCAGAATGATATCGTAAGTGTGTAAACGGTAGACGCAAAAAGTTCATATGAGTATATGTAGGACAGATAACGGCTGACCCTAGACTTGAAGAAATTCATATAAGTATATGCAGGACAGATAACGGCTGACCCTAGACTTGAAGAAGTTTATATGAGTATATACAGGACATATAACGGCTGACCCTTGACTTGAAGAAGTTCATATGAGTATATGCAGGACAGATGACAGATGACCCTTGACTTGAAGTTCATATGTGTATATGCAGGACAGATAACGGCTGACCCTTGACTTAAAGAAGTTCATATGAGTATATGCAGGAGAGATAACGGCTGACCCTAGACTTGAAGAAGTTCATATGTGTATATGCAGGAGGGATAACTGCTGACACTAGACTTGAAGAAGTTCATATGAGTATATGCAGAAGAGCTAACAGCTGACCCTATACTTGAAGAAGTTCATATGTGTATATGCAGCAGAGATAACGACTGACCGTTGACTTGAAGAAGTTCATATGTGTATATGCAGGAGAGATAACGCCTGACCCTAGACTTGAAGTAGTTCATATGAGTATATGCAGGAGAGATAACGGCTGACCTTTGACTTGAAGAAGTTCATATGTGTATATGCAGGACAGATAACGGCTGACCCTAGACTTGAATAAGTTCATATGTGTATATGCAGGACAGATAACGGCTGACCCTTGAATTTAAGAAGTTTATATGTGTATATGCAGGACAGATAACGGCTGACCCTAGACTTGAGGAAGTTCATATGAGTATATGCAGCTCAGATAACGGCTGACCCTAGACTTCAAGAAGTTCATTTGAGTAAATGCAGGACAGATAACGTCTAACCCTTGACTTGAAGTGGTTCAGATTTTAGTGTTCTGGGAAGTCACCTCTCTGAAGTTTGGTCCGCAAACTGATAGCGGCGCGGAAAGTGTAATGATCTAACCGAATTTTAATTCCAGCTTTGTCTTCTCCATTCATTTTCGCACTCTTCGAAAGGCATGTACCCGTCTCTTACCCTCTAAACTGGTGGTTATATGACAAGTCACTAAGGGTTCTCTTTCCAGAAGATGTCATGGAAATTCGCATCTATTAAAAGAAAAGAAATCTGTGGAAAGACCTGTAAAAATGACTTGCTTGACCAAGAGACATACTTACTTCCACCTCTTGTCCATGCAACCACCTAAATCTCTACCTTGAGAGGTTCTTGAGCTTTGAAGTGAGTGAACATTGAGTAAAAGAGAGAGAGAGATAAACGTAGTAAGTGGCAGAAAAACAGATATTTATGTATGCAAGTAGGAAGAACGAATACTTGAAAACTTTTTTATTTTGATTTCAAATTCAATTTTCTGCTTCAAATCTTTCTGTGGCAACCTTTTTCCTCCACATCCTCCTCTTCCTCCTCCATCATTCAGTTTTCCTTTCTAGTCTTTTTGTCCAGTGTACTGTCTATTTTAAGCTTCGTTTAGACGTCTGCCTCAAGAATAGCTCATGTTTTAGTCACATTTAAATTACACTTCATCATTGCTCGAATAAACAAAAATAAATAAATAAATATGTCGCCAAGAAAAAAAAAAGAAAAAAGTCTTAGGAATTCATTTTTTAAAAAAGACAATCACATTTCCTTTCGCTAGTGTGAAATAGTTTCTTTAAAAAAAAGAAAAGAAAAGATGATTTTTGACAGACGAAAGTGTTTTTAATCATCTAGTTGTTAATGGGTTTGCAGATGAAAATATCTCTTGCTGAAATAATATGCCTCAAGAATTCGGTTGTGGATAGACAGACGGCAAACCAGTAAACAAATATATAGCTAATATATTTTCTGGTAAAACCGTTGAATGAAATTGTTTGATGTTTGAAACATTCAAATGCAATTTGATGCTATCATTTGTTTGGGAAAAATTTGTCATTTTTCTAAAAAAAATGTTTACTAAATGTCCACACAAGGCCCAAGAATCACTCAAGTTAGAGTGTTGCTGAATGAGGTTGATGTATATTCGTAAGAGGTGGATATAAGTACAAAGTAATTAATTCCACAAGAATGTGAACGCATTTTCAATATTTATGAAAAAAAACAAAACAAATAAAGTATCTGGAGACAACTTAATTAAGGATCAATCCAATAATTTCAGCTGTTAATGAAAATTCATAATTATTATAGTTATTATTAATGCGGCAATTTCTTTGGAGGGATTTAGACGTCTTAGGATTAAATATTAAATCTTAGAAATAAATATTAAATCATAGGATTCAATATTAAATCTTAGGATTAAATATTAAATCTTATAAATAAATATTAAATCCTAGGAATTTTTTTCTATGCAATAACCTTTAATGTTTTGTATTTCATATATATATATATATATATGTATGATTATTATTATAACTATTATTATTGTTATTGTTGTTGTTTTTGCTGTAGTTCCTTCATTCCTCCATTATGCCTCGCCAATACCACGTAAATAATGAACTATTCCGTTTTGATCGCGAGGAAAGACGGAAAACAAATTTCAGAGACAGCGTTTGGTTTCAGTGAAAAAGAAAGAAAGTAACCAAGAAAGAAAAGAAGAGGAATCACAGGTAGTTCCGAAGCTCTTCTGTGTTTGCCGTCTGCTTTCTTGAAATGTAAAAATCTTGTCAATCTCGGATCTTACTTCTTTAAATAATGACCTGCAATCTTACTCATGATTGTTATCGCAATGCTAGGTTAAAGTTGTTAAGTTCAATTTTTTTGTTTTCTCTATAGAACTTTTAACGTTCCTCGAGCCTATGGAAATGTCAGTCGTCTAATGTAACATGTGCAGGAAGGGAACTGACACAGACTGCAACATAGTGTGGCCTCGGGGTTGCATGCCGGAGGTGCTTGCAAGGACACACTTCCATTGGCCACATGACACTGCAAAGATCCCCATATTAGGCGACTGTTGGTCAGAGCATGTCCCCTAGACGCTACGGGCTCCTAACTATCAGTCTGGAACAGGAACAAGAAAACAGCCAACCCGGTACCCTCAGAATGATGAGACATTGCCACCATCCAAACATATCGTAAAAAATCATGACAGCATTACTATTAATGCCTGGGAGAAGGAAAGGAACAGGGAACCCCTTCCTAAACAGGAAACAATGGATAAGCCTCTACTCCTGTTCAAAGAAGGGGGAGGATTATGAACCGGACGATAGGAATGCCTGTCTACACCTATTTAAATATAGAAAAAAAGGAGTACTAAGTTCAAACTTAGTTAAAGTCGAGATGTCAATTTGAAAATTAACAATATGTTAAAAATGAAATAGACCGACCTCTGAAAGAACTTTAGCTTTGATGTTTTTCTTTCTTCTTTCAATTGGCGTATTTGTTCTTCATTGATATTTTTTCTTAACATTACCTGATCTTAGTTCATTATTCTTACGAAGTTTCTCCAAAGTATATTTTTCTGTTCGCATTGTTTTTTTATATTTTTCTCGATATTTAACTTCCATCTTATTATTTATTTCTTTTTTTTTTGTTGTTTATTCCACACTTTCTCTGAATAACCTTTGCAGCTGCGTATATCAATTGTTTTAGTTCAACAAATTGGGGTTTTTCTTTGCTGATTTCTCTTAAAGCAACATTTCCAACATATGCGTTTAAACTTATTCATATTTCTGATGTTCAAAAGAGGCTCTCTTGCAGAAATGTCAATATCTGTTACTTTCACTTTCCCTAGGTCTTCAATTGTTTTTTCTTCTATAATTCGAATATCATCTGCCTGTTCTTCTACAAATTCGGTTGTTTTATGCTCTATTTCAATTATATTTTCATCCACATCATTCTCAACATCATGCGATTCGTTTATACTTTATAGGTTTACGACGCCTTCATCAGACAAATTGAATTTCTTACATTCAACTCTAGCCTACAGCTGTTCTTCGTTTATTTCCTGAATAATACTCTGTCCCATATTTTGTTTGATGCTGCCTTCAACTCTTGATTTAATCTCAATTAATTCTTCTTCTTCTTCTTCTTCTTCTTCTTCTTATTATTATTATTATTATTATTATTATTATTATTATTATTATTATTATTATTATTATTATTATTATTATAATTATTATATCATCATCATCATCATCATCGTCATCATCATTTTTTTAGTATGTTTTTTCTTTTTCAGTTGAAGATCTTGCATTACGAGTGTTCTCCATCAAGTCATACATCCTCGGCAGTGGCGGATTTACCTATAGGCTCAAAATTTAGGTAGCCTCCAGCTAACGTGTTTAATAGTTTTGACACTGTCATAGGCCTTTTTTTACATATGCTGTCATAACGCATTGTAGATTCTCAACAACCCTTCAGTAGTTTTTCTCATTTTACCTCCGAATTACAACACAACTAGCGATCATTCGGCCGTTTAAGAAAGAGAGGAAGACAACTATTATGATCGCCTAAAGACAGTCAGCTAAAGAAATTCTCAAAACGATGGGGCTATAGAACATTTTGCTTATTTGGTGCAGTGACCAAGACCGCTCCAGAATAGAGGGATCATGCAGCATTTAGGTCTCTTCGTTACATTTATTAAGGATTTAACAATGGATCTGTCAGAAGAATTCAGATGATGTACCTCTGCTGTCATAGGAGCTCCCTAGTCTTGTCGGAGTCTAAAAGCGTCTCTGCGCCCTTGAGGGTGGCAATTTTTTATCCAACTCACAGACGGTATGTGGAAAGACTCTCTCTACTTTATCGCTACTTCCAAGTTCTCCACTGCCTTAACCGGGTATTGAACTCACACTCTTTGGGTCCTGTCACTGGACCTAACTAACGCCTTTATCCACTGTGCCATGTGGACAGGGGAATTAACAGGAGATAACTGATAACTGACATCCATTAGACATGACATGTGGAACTAGAACAATCTACCCCAGTGAGCGAAATAACCACCTGAAGAAAGCCGGAGCGTACAACAGCCGAAACGTTGTAATAAATATGGCGACAAAGATGAGGAGAATAGTCCGAATAATGTAAATAACATTCTAATCAGCATCCTATTTTTTTCTGAAGTTGCGGCAAGGTTTATTGCTTATCCTCATTATACCGATAGTTCTTTAAATCATTCTACCCCAAGCAAGGGTTGAGTGTCCCTAGTACGCAAGGGGTTGCAGAAAGTGAAAGGGAAAGAAAAGACTGGCTATAGGAGGGAATTGAGGAAAGGATAAAAGATGAACGTGCTTCAAGACAACAGAAAATGGCGATTGACGTCGCATTTAAATTTTTTAAGATTGTAGCTATCAGGGATGCAAGTAAGCGGAAGGGGGTTTCTCTGTCGAGAAGTGCAGGAAAAGAAACTGTTGGAATAGTAGTGGGGGTTGCATTTATCTATTTCAACGGTAAAAGGGTGGGATTTAAATGCCAATCTTGTAGAACACTTAAATTCATGTAGTCGAGACACCAGGGAATAAATCTTGTCAGCGCAGTTGCTATTTGTAAAAAAGACAGAGGGAAGCCACATCACGTCTGTGAGAAAGTGACTGATAGTGAGCAGGAAAGTTTCTTTATGTTGGTTAAATGAGAGCAGTTTAGTTTTGGAGGAATCAGCATTTAGAAGCTATTGCTCGCCCCAATTAACCACTGATTGGAAGCCTTTTTCATGAGCATCGACTAGGTTAACGCTGTCAGCTCTGACGGATTTGCTATTGAGAAAGGAGTAAATGGTAGTATCATCTACACAAATGCCTACTTGGGAAGTGATGACATCAGGAAGATTGATGACCGATCAGAAACAGCGTAGGACCCAAGATAGAGCTTTGGAGACACCCGCTTTCGTGTGAAACGATCTGAAAGCGAGCCCGTTCAAAACGACATTCATTTCATGATTTGATAGGAATGATTGAATTAAATCAAACAATCGTGCTGTAATACCGTAACCCTGAAGCTTACCTAGAAGACCAGCATGCCAAACGCCTTTCAGATATCTCGAGCAACAGCTCGAGCTTAACCGTTATTATCAAGAGCTTGATATATATATATATATATATATATATATATATATATATATATATATATATATATATATATATATATATAGACACTTAACAGAGACACCCCCCTTTCCAGGAACCAATAAAACTGTCAAAATGACCAAGAGAATTCAGAGCAGCATGAATCCATCCAGCTCTTATCTCAAATAACAACTTAAAAGAGACTGTTTGACCAACACAAAACTGACTAAAATTCATATTAAAAAACAAAAAAAAACAAAACAAATGAAAGCTACAAAGAAAAGTTCATTTTCTCCATCAAGACATTCATTTCTGTAGTTCACTGCTACCAGAAAGCAGAAAATTATTTTTCTCCTGATGATGGCCATGTTGGCCGAAACTAGTCGAGGAATTTAAATCAAATAATAATAAAAACGAAAGAATATTAATATACAACTCAGTGTGTCTGAAGATTTTAATTTTTAAATATTTTTTATTGTTCAATATATATATATATATATATATATATATATATATATATATATATATATTCATTGAGGGCTATAAGAATATCCGCGGTAGACCGGATAAAACAGTATCAGGGAGTAGGTCGTGGAAGGTAACATGTCTAACCCCTTCACCATTGATAAAGCCTTTAATACTTTGCCGAAAGGTGGTAGGAGACAAATAGAGCGATAGTTAGAGAGGTAAGATGGTTGTCCAGAGTTCTTAAAAACAGGAACTACAGAGGACGATTTCCAGCAATCTGGTAAGCAGGAAGCAGCAAGGTAATAGTTGTAGGGTTTGGAGAGAACTGGGACCAGCTCGGAAGCACATTTCTTTAGGACGATGTCTGGGATCCTGTCACCTCTGCTTGCCTTATCGGAGTCTAATTTAGAAATGATGTCCGCATATCATTCAGTATAGCCTCAGGTCTAGGGGGAAATCAGGTGGGAATACTCTAGATGAGTGATGAGTTGAAAGAGAATTTACGAGCAAAGCATTCAGCCTTATCTGCTGTAAATGTCAGGACTTCGAATTGATAGAATAGGAAAGGGATTGAGGATTTGCTGTTGTTCTTGAAGAGACGCCAATAATCTCTAGAAGCGAACTTGCGAGATGCGATACGTTCTTTCATTCTACCAGCAAATAGTAACGTCACTTTATCGCGGACACGCTTGCACTCATTACGAGCAGAGACAAAGAGTCTGTTACAATCAGACCCGCCGTTCTGGTACAGCCGGAAGAAGTCATGCTTTTTCGGAATATTCCAACAATAATCCACAAATTCTGGAATTCTTCTGCTTCCGCATTACAAAAGATCATATTTCGTGAGAAAAGATGTTATTTCGTTATAAAAGATTTTATTTCTGTTACAAAAGATCCTATTTCGTTACAAAAGATGTTATTTCTGTTACAAAAGATCTTATTTAGTTACAAAAGATCTTATTTCGTTACAAAAGATCTTATTTCGTTACAAAAGATCTTATTTCTCTTACAAAAGATCTTTTTTCATTACAAAAGATCTTTCTGTCACAAAAGATCTTATTTCGTTACAGAAGATCTTATTTGTGTTTAAAAAAAATCTTATTTCTTTACAAAAGATTTTACTTCGTCACAAAAGATCTTATTTCGTTACAAAAGATCTTATTTCGTTACAAAAGATCATATTTCTGTTACAAAAGATCTTATTTCGTTAAAAAGATCTTATTTTGTTACAAAAGATCATATTTCTGTTACAAAAGATCTTATTTCGTTACAAAAGATCTTATTTCGTTACAAAAGATCATATTTCTGTTACAAAAGATCTTATTTCGTTAGAAAAGATCTTATTTCGTTACAAAAGATCATATTTCTGTTACAAAAGATCTTATTTCGTTACAAAAGATCTTATTCTTGTTACAAAAGATCTTATTTCGTTACAAAAGATCATATTTCGTCTTGGTTCTCTTTTCAAATCTCTTAAGGTGTTGTGATTTTTTATTTGCAACTTTGTTTGAGACTGTACTTGACGTCTGGAATTGAATCGATATTGTGGATTCTACACTTTCGAATGGTCTTTCAGGAATTCACCGTATTTACTTTTATTCCTCCGGTCATTTAATCAAGTACGGATATTCCTGATGTTAAATTATCGATTTATTTTATCTTTTAATTTCAACGTTCCAAGCAGTTTCATTATATTTATTGTTTTTTTTGTTTTTTGTTTAGCTTCTGCTTTTTCCCTGTAAAGTGGATGGCAAAATTTAGTTCGTTTAAATTCTCATCGATCTTAAACCCCAAACTAGGGCAGCATTGTAAATATCAATCAATTTACGGTTTTCCTTGTTTACTTGGATTTTAGGCATGTTTGTTTTATATATATATATATATATATATATATATATATATATATAATATATATATATATATATATATATATATATATATATATATATATATATATATATATATATATATACTAATGTTTATCAAGTCCAATGCCTAAGAACAACTAACAGTAGCGTGTTACTGTAAGTTGCTGTATGAGCGTAAGAAAATTCAAAAATGAAAGGTCATGAGGTTATGCAGGAAAGATAAATGTTAACCCTAGACTTGAAGCAAAATTTGGTATGAGGTACAACTATTCAGTATCATAAATTTCAAATTCCTAAATTTATTTAGGGAGCATGATGACAGTTCGTAATGTTATTTAATTTTTTATTTACTAAAATTCGCCCCATAAAAGCCCAAGAGCCACTCAAGCTAGAGAGTTTCTGCTATAAGAGGGAGAACTAAAAATGAAGATTTCAAAAGTATGACGGATAGATAACTATTGACTCTAAAGAGGTTAGCATTGTAGTGTTTAAAGAAGCATCCACACAGGAGTCTCTCACACTAAGTAGAGGTTATTAAACTAGCGTATAAATGTGAAATATATTAACAATACAATAGTCCTATCTGACCATAATGAGCGGCATGTTCGGGAAAATATGAAGTCGGTAAGAGATAAGTATTTGAACATTCTTTGATTTACTGATTATATATATATATATATATATATATATATATATATATATATATATATATATATATATATATATATACATACATATATATATATATTGAAATAAGTTATCTTCTAACCAAAAAATCTTTAATGATAATAAATTTATATACAACCAGGCCCTCAAAAATAGTGGTTTTAAACAGGAATTAAGCTATAAAGTAGAACTAGAAAATCATAATAATAAAAGACCTAAAAACAGAAAGAGGAAAGTAATATGGTTTAACCCACCGTATTGCAGGCTTTCTAAAATTGATATAGGAAGTTTCGTCCTAAAATTAATAGATAAACACTTTCATAGTAAACATCTACTGCATAAAACTTTCAATAGGAAGACACTGAAAATTAGTTATTCATGTGTAAGGAATATGGAGAAAATTATATCTTCCCACAATTGTAAAACTTTAAAAAACTACCTGAGTAATGAAACCCGACCTAATAGCCCTACCTGTAATTGTAGGAGTAGAGACAATTGTCCAATCGGGGGAAAATGTATGTATGAGAATGTAGTATACGAGGCAACAATCTTCCCCAAAGAAAATATCAACCAGAACAAAAAGATATATAGGTATATCCGCCGGCGATTGGAATCAGCGTCTATACAACCATTGACGCTCTGTTAAATATCGATACCTCAAGAATCAAACTTCCTTATCCAAACACTACTGGGATCAGGTGGATAAGGGATTAACACCGCATTTCGAATGGAGATTCTTATCAAGAGTTAGAACCCCTAATAACTTCCGCGATCGGTGTGATTTATGTATTGAGGAAAATATTTTTATTATTAAAGATAAAAATCAAAAATGTGTTGCTAAATCTTCGTAGCGAGATCATTTCCAAATGTAGACATAAAAAAGATTTAAAACATAAACACGGTTTTACAACGTGTTGTTACTTGTGACAGTTCCATCTTTGATCACTAACATCGGACATGACATCTAAATGGAATGATTATCTATATGTATCATTGTGTATGTTTATGTGATGCTCTTTATATTTTTTGATCATTTAATTTTGGTTAGCAATCTTTATTCATATGTTGATATATGTGCATGTGGGTATGTAGGTAGAAGTTTTCTTAAATAATTTTCTGACATTTATATACCTAGGTATATATGTAAACTTAGGCGATACATACGTGTTTATCACTCCTTGGGTTTTTAAGATTGTTAACGTTTTCTTCCTCAGGGTTCTTTAAGTACAATTTAATTTAGTTCCACCCATCTATTTTTATATGTTAAATGTTTATATGGATGGATGTGTTTTTTTTTTATTTTTAGATTTAAAATTTTTTTTTACCTTTGACCTTTTAATTTTTATATATATATATATATATTATATATATGTACATGTATATATATGTGGGTATACATGTATATATATGTGGATATATATATGTATATATTTATGTGCATATGTATGTATGTGTATGTATGTATGTGTGTATGTGTTTATATATGTATATATATATATGTGTGTGTGTGCGTATGATAGATACGTTGTATATTTGTTTAGATGAGTGTGTGTATGTAAATGTATGGAGGTGTGTAAAGTTTTATATATATATGTTTATGTGCACGTATGTGTATGTCTGTATGTATATGTGTGCAAATGTATATATATCCAGGAGTGGATGTGTATGGATGTATGTGTGTATATATGTATGTATATATTGACGATTGCACTAGCATGAAACAGACTGTCGCCTCTAAGTGCTGACTTCCATGTCCACTTTTATATTTACACACGCTCTATCTCTGATATTGAGCACTTTACCCCATAAATATAGCACACTTTAAGACTATATTTCTGCATATATATATATATATATATATATATATATATATATACGTGTGTGTGTGTGTGTGCGTGTGTGTGTATTTATGTGTGTACACGCGTATATGTATATATGTGCGTGTAAATATAGATATGTTGTGTATGTGTGTATATACGTATGTGTTTTGGGGCATAGAAATAGTAGATCCTTGCTAGATTAAATATTTGTTATTTTTATATGTTTATATTACATTTGTAACCTGCAGGTGATATTACTTTTGCCAAAATGTTTTTGATTGTACAGCGGCTCTTTTATAAATGCCCTTCGGTTGTAGTGGCCCCACCATCTTCCCCCTTTTTTCTTTTCTCTGTCTTTCTCATCTTCTGATTTTTAAGTTTAGATTATTGTGCGTAGTGTCACCACAAATGTTTAAACCCATTTCCGGTGTCGGTTTTTAAATTAATTTAGGTCAGCGTAATGAATTATGCATCGGAAAATAATTCAAATTTATCTTTATCTCACTCATTTAAACCGTCTCCTGACTTCTCTTTAAAATTTCTCTCTATTAAATTTTAATCCCCACCTTCACTTTTAGGCCTTCCTTTTCTTCTCCCGTCTGTTACCCCTCTCTAGAACTTTCTTTTAACTCTCACACTCGTCCCCCACTCACATACATACACTCTCGCTAAAAATAAAATGTCATTTTATTATTCCCGGAGTTATTTTTTCTGATTTCTTTTTTAATTTTTAGGTCTGATGAATTGGATCGTAATACGAATCCAATGTAATAAATTATAAGTTGACTGTGAATTTATAGGTCTTGCTTAGACTCCTAGTAGGATGAAGGGTAGATATAATTTATGTTTGGAGGAGAAAATTAAAATTATAAAATGTAACAAATGAAAACATTTTACTAAACAAAAGGAATGAAAGGCTTTCCAAGTGTCGCCATAGAAGTAAATTCCAACTGATATAATATTTTCAACCTTGCACTTTCCACATTCACTTATATGTGATTTTTTTTCTATATGGAAATTTTTTCTATATGTGAAATATTGTTCGATTTGTGAATTTTTTTCCTGATTACTCCTTTTTACTCTCTTCTTATTGTTTCCTTATATATGATACTTTGATTTTAGCTAGGTAGATGTAATTCTTTTATTTTCTTCTATTTTGATTTTGTTTTATTGCTAGTTGTATCTCGTCGAATTTCTTTTATATCCCTAGTTTTTTTTTGCAATTGAAACCTTTCCATTTTTTCTGTTATTCTATTTTTCTGTTATATGATTTACTTATGTATAACCGTTATGGTATTTGTTTGATTTATTTAATAGAAATTGTATATGATTATTTTCCCGCACCACTTGATAAGTTTTAGTTAAAAAGTCATTTTTCTATTTTCCTTTTTTTGTAATTTCTATACCTAATTAATTATCTGGCCTATAAGAACTTTTTAATTTTACTTTTTATATTTTCCTATATATATATATATATATATATATATATATATATATATATATATATATATATATATATATATATATATATATTTTATTCTTCTTTCTCTTTATTTAAAATCTGGTACGTTATTTACATTCAATTATATTGATGATCTAAATTTACTTTTATTTGCCTGCTTCATGGCTAGCTGTTTTTTGTATTTTTCAGTTTGTCCTTAGTTATTATTGATGTTTTCCTCTGTAAAAGGACTCTTTATTCTTTTATCTATTTTAATTCATAATTTAATCTATATTTAATCTGTATAATATTTTATCTATAGTTATTCGTTTAACATATATGATTCTATTTATAAATGTAAAAGACAATAGGAAAACTGTAATAGTTGCCAATGCATTTCGTCCGATGTGGACTTTTTCAAGGCAAAAAACAAAATGAATTTATTAAACAAAGTAACTAATAATAACAAAACAAAATGTCCTTGTCAACTGGAAGAATATAGAGAACGCTATTTTCTACTGTTAACTGAAATTACGTCATTTACTGTCACGTGTGGAGATATTGTTTTTATTGCTGTGTTGATGGATTCAACTATTTTCTTTTGATTTCTTGATACTGTTCTGTACGTTTGTTTGGGAGAGTAGTAATTCTGTTAAGAAAGGTGAAATAGGGGAAAACCTAGGCATAGATTAATATTTGGGTAATATTATTGGCTTTTTCTCTATTCTACCTTTCTTAACAGAAATATTAGTTACTTTGTTTAATAAATTCATTTCGTTTTTGCCCTGAAAAAGTCCACATCGGACGAAACGCGTCAGCAACTATTACAGTTTTTGAATTCGAACTCGGCTCTCCGATTCCTCAATCCAAGACGCTAGCCATTACTCCACCGTGCGCTTCCTCTCTCTGTCTCTGTCTCTGTCTCTGTCTCTGTCTCTGTCTCTCTCTCTATATATATATATATGTATATGTATATATATATATATATATATTTAGTTTTTGTTTATGATATATATATATATATATATATATATATATATATATATATATATATATCATAAACAAAAACTAAAAATTCTTGAAGCAATATACATAAAACAGTTGCAACCTAACCTGAACAAAATAAACTTCGAAATCACCACAAATATTCTTAAATGCCTATAACTGATAACAGAAGGCATTGCTTTATACCATACTACCCATTCTTAATACTTCTCGTTGTCCCTCTCGCATGGTCATGTGTGACGTCACGAGCTGCGACGCGATTTTCGCTTCCGCGTCTCGTATACACGAGTTTGTCGTTGCTATTGAAATTTTTCATGCAACAAAAATAGACTATCATTATTGTTTCGTCCGTGAATTGGTTGATATACTGAAATGTAATTGTCATCTTTGATAATGGCTTATGTAAGCCGAAAGCTTAGATAGGATTAAAAAATGTATCAATATGGTGATTTCCTTTCGTCTTTCAATGATAATGTTATTAAGCTTATCAGAAAATATGAAAGGAACTTACTTAAAATAAATAGACAAAATTTGTCTATATTATTTAATTGAAACATGTATCAATGAAAAATTGCTGCCTAAATAATATACACAATATATCTATATATATATATATATATATGTGTGTGTGTGTCTGTATATATATATATATATATATATATATATATATGTGTGTGTATATATATATATATATGTACATATATATATATACATATATATATACACACATACACACACATATATATATACACATATATATATATATATATATATATATATATATATATATATATATATATATATATATATATATATATATAAACACTGCCTAGTTTTGATTGCTTAATTTAAAATATAAGCAAAACAAACGCCACTGATATAGATAAAACAAACAAGCGAGCAGACACTCTCTTGATTCTGGACATTGGAAGAGATAAGGTTACTGCTTATCCTCAGAGATCCCAAGACATTTCCCCTCACAGACAATTTGTCTTTCTTTCATTCTAATCTGCGGAAACCAAAGAGACCAGACTCTGTCGAAGACTGATAGATAGATAGATAGATAGATAGATAGATAGATAGATAGATAGATAGATAGATAGATAGATAGATAGATATGAAGAGAGACTGAGATAGATAGATAGATAGATATGAACAGACTGACGATAGATAGATAGATAGATAGATAGATAGATAGATAGATAGATAGATAGATAGATAGATATACGTGTGTGTTTATTTTCTTCCTATTTTAAATGAATGTAAATTTGCGTAAATGGATTTTAAAATAACGGAATAGATATTAATGTTGAAGAACTTTGCCACTTAACGCTTGTAAAAGTTCCTTTGAAATACGTGATCATATATCACTCACTGTCAACCAAACAAAAGCGAAAATAAAACTGCCAAAAAGTGCCCTCTTTGGATTTGTATCGTATATTCACACTCACGCACGAATATTCCCTTAATACGTAGGGAGAATATTATAACCAAAATATTGACACTTTGTGATTTCGTGAGTTTTTCGCGTGATATGCACTCACCTTTGAGCTTGGCCCCCAAGACCTCGAAATGCTAACTTCTGAAAAGTTTCTATCAGCAAGCAGGCAAGGCTGTAACTAACTCCTCTGTCTTTGTCACAAGATCGCTATCTCCAGCTCTTATTGTTATTTTTGTCGTTATTAATTTACATAAAATTAAGCTAATCACAATAGTAAGGTGTTTTCTCACTGACAGTTGCTATCTGTTACCTTTGAAAAAAGTATAATGTGGAAAGTAGATTTCAAAAAGATGGCCATGAAAACCAGAATTGAAATAATAATAATAATAATAATAATAATAATAATAATAAACAAAAACAAATCCATTCATTCGCACATCGGGTGAAGTCATTTTTTTTTCTTTATTTTTCATTCAAATTGATTATTATATAATTTCTTTGGGATAGATTCACTTTAATTAAGACAGTATCACGCAGACGAAAGCAACATACATATACATACATACATACATATATATATATATATATATATATATATATATATATATATATATATATATATATATATATATATAATAGGATAAGGAACAAATGGAATTATGATACACATACACACATGAATTATACACTTGAAAACTGCTTGACAGGACAGATGCACGTGAGGTCTGTTTAAACAATAAAAAGCGTGCAACACAAAGATGAAAATACTAGAATTTTCTTATCACATCAATATTTCATTTTATGATTAAGCTTAAATAAAAACGCATCGGGTTGAATTTATCCTATCATTCTGTTGGATTCTAATCCATACTTGAGCCGAATTCATATATATATATATATATATATATATATATATATATATATATATATATATATATATATATATATATATATATATATATATATATATATATTGTCATCCACAGATAGACTGTTTCGATGTTTCACAGCTCATCAGTGTGGCTAGACGTCCGGTTGCCTCTAGCTAGGATCGAAACCCGACTGAATTTGCGTCAGTCGGAACTTCTCCCACTAAGCCATCGGCGCACGGCAGGAATGAAGGTGAATTCTAGCGTGTTTATTTTTAGATTTTGATAAACACACAGTGACTGACAGTGATATATATATATATATATATATATATATATATATATATATATATATATATATATATATATATATATATATATATATATATATATATATATAAGTTAAGTTTTAAGAAACAGCAGATATTTTTATATATCGTACTCAATATTAAAGATATTAAAATAATATTATAAATGGAGCATTAATAATAATATATAAAAAGATTATTAACATTAATATCAATTTTTTGTTGCTGTTTTTCCGACTTCGAAGTTTCTTGGTAATGACTCTTCTTCAAGAGGTTCTGATATGTTTTTTTTAAATTATATTTCAAATTTTGCAATCAAAAATTGGAATTATCATAAAAATGCCCGAAGATAGGGTAAAAGTTAATACTATTCTAATAAACTTCGTATCGCCCGAAAGAAACAAATGATGGTCAACAATTCTGCTATGAAACTTGTATCAAAATCAATTAAGTGCCATTGGCAGAGAGATTAGGGTTAGCTGCTTTTGGCGCAGTAGAAGGGAAATATTGGCCTTCCTTAACCTGCTTCCATACTCCTCAGATGTTGCACATCTCCCTCTCTCACACACTCTCTTTCTCTCTTTATCACTCTCTCTCTTTCTCTCTCTCACTATCTGTCTCACTCTCTCTCTTTCTCTCTCATTCTCTCACTCTCTTTCTCTCTCTTACTCCCTCTCTCTCACTCTCTTTTTCTCTCTCACTCTCTCTATTTCTCTCTCTCATTCCCTCTCTCTCACTCTCTCTTTCTCTCTCTCACTCTCTCTATTTCTCTCTCTCATTCCCTCTCTCTCACTCTCTCTTTCTCTCTCTCTCTCACTCTCTCTATTTCTCTCTCTCATTCCCTCTCTCTCTCACTCTCTCTTTCTCTCTCTCTCACTCTCTCTATTTCTCTCTCTCATTCCCTCTCACTCTCACTCTCTTTCTATCTCTCTCACTCTATCTCTCTCACTCTCACTCTCTCTCTATCTTACTCTCTTTCTCTCTCTCTTTCTCTCTCTCTTTCTCTCTCTCTCTTTCTCTCTCTCACTCTCTATCTCTCACCCCTCTCTCTCACTCTCTATCTCTATCTGTCTATCTTACTCTCTTTCTCTCTCTCTCACACCCTCTTTCTCATTCTCTCTTTCTCTCTCACTCTCACTCTCACCCCTCTCTCTCTCTTTCTCTCTCTCTCTTCACCGATCACCAACGCTACACGAAAACGTCTTGTCGCAATCCACAGCGGACTCCCCATCCTGTAACAATGGCTGCCGTTTTCCTCTCTGTTTGCCTTTCAGAGGGACATTCGCTCCAATATTCAATCCTAAACGCAAGAATCCCGCTTTCAAAGAATATTTCTATGTACAATTCTGTAAAAGCGCATAGCATGGAGATTTATCGTGAGGACAAATCGCAGTAAATTTGCTTCAATGCAAGGAAACCTTTCTTTCGAATGTCTTTACCTTATTCTGGTTTACAAACAAAGGGTTTCTGTCTCAATTTCTAGGGTGAGGATTTATCATTATTTACACTATTTTATCCGGACAATTGTCCTCATCTTTGGTATTGTGCACCCCGGGCTTCCTCAGGTGTATATTGATCTGGATATCCTACAGGGAATTCTGAACTGAATCTTTTATTTATTCTACGACTGTCCTCGTTCCACTGCCCATTTCTAGGGATATTGTCTAATTCTTAAATCCACAGACCAATGATTTAATCCACTAGGCCATTGTCCCGTAGGGCAGTTTGCTTTAGGGAACTTAGAGTTTCGATAGACAAATGGCACCAATTCTTCAACAGTACTAGCAACGAATATTCAATAAAGCGAATGGAACAATAGCTTATTGGATTAAAGTATTGGTTCGTGAATTTGGTGACATAGTAATTGTGAGTTCAATCCCTGGGCCGAGCAGTGTGTATTTGAACAGAGTGGAAACAGGCGACCATTAACTGAGCAGTACTGAAAATAAGATGATATTCCTAGATATGGGTAGGGGAACGAGAACAGTCTACCACTGTAGATTAAATAAAGTGTTCAACATTCAGAATGTTATTTACTCAGATCGATATGCACATGATGAAGACCGGAGGGTACAAAGGTCGAAACGTTGTGATAAAAATAACAAAGATAACGACAATAGTCCAAATATAAACGAACATTTGTTTCAAACCATAAGGACATATGTTTCCATGCAGACTCTTTTCAGACATGGTGAATTGTATATAATTTTCGGTCGGGCACTCCCACTGCACCAGAGGCGGGGATCGGTGCTCGCACCGAGGCCAGCGCAACCGACATTTGCGGCGGCTGAGGGCAGTTTTTGTCTTTGTCCCGGGTGTACGCGCTCGAGTACCCACTTTAAAAAGACCTTGTGTCACATCTCGTCCAAGTGGAGGTAGGGAGTTAATAACGCGTAAAAATCCCTCCTTTGAGGGGGTTTCTAACGTATGGCTTATCATCTCTCAGTTGCGTCTCTATCTTTGGACAGAGTGCGCTCAGGGGCTTCTCTGTCAAAGGACAGAGGAGCAACTGAGGAAAATAATACTGAAGAGGTGCCCAGACTTGCGGAACAGCTGCCCGAGGCCGCGCCCTCCCATTGCATTAGAGAGGGGAATCGGTGCTCACACCGAGGCCAGCGCAACCGACGGTTGCGGGGTCTGAGGGCAATTTTTCCCTGTCCCGGGCGTACGCGTTCCGGTCCCCACCTAAAAATAGACTTTGTGTCACATCTCGTCCTAGTGGGAGAGAAAGAGTAAATACCGCGTGTAAATTACTTTGACTCAGTGGGAACTGGCGACTAATAACTGAGCAAATCGTCTTTAAGTCAAGGCAGAAGAATTAACGTTTGAACTTTTAAAAGGTGAGCTTAAACATTAATTCAATACTTAAAAGCAGCGATCAATTTTGAGTTCTGCTGTAGTTTATTGATATCTATTGCATCTACTCCTCCCTAGCTATTATGGTGATGGCTAAACTAAGAGTCCTCTACAGGAGCTAGCTTAAATGCCGGATGATAGGGTGGCTTTTAAGCTAGTTTATAATAAAACCTGCACTGCGATTTTGGATACAAAAGGAAAATAATAGTTACTCCCCTTGAACCATAAAAGTAGCGATAGTGGCTAGTATAATATATTAATATATATATTAACCTCGCATAATCTAGCAACCCTGAATCTGACCTCAATGAAATCGTTCCCTGTGCATAACTTTTCTAGGGCATTTGAATGAGCTATGAATCAATGAAATCAGACCATTGGGAGCGAAAAAGTTGTTTGGACACACACACACACACACATATATATATAAGATAAGTTTTAACTTTAACCTGACTTCATATAATTTGTGTCTCATGTGCAGAATCTTATATTTTTTTCTACTTTTAAAGGGCTTTAATCTGACACACATTTCACCTATAAAGTAAAATGGTATATTTGTCCGAGAACTATATTTGGTTCTTATTTATTTATAAATGCAATTAAGAAATTGAATTTTAAGCCGAGCCTACCACTATTTGATTTAATAAAATCTCAAGTATGTCCTCAGGGAATTCAAATCAATAGAAATTTTATCCAAAACATCACAAGATGAATAAAATATGACACGAATCAGAATATAAAAACAGTAATAAAACTAAAAAAAAAAATTTGCTTGTAATTTTTTTTCCATTTCTTTTTTTCGCGGGGATGGGTCGGAAGGGCCTTGAATCGAAAGAGAAAAATAGAAAAATATCTGCAGAAATACTGATTTCATAAAATTGATTTTTTTAATTTATATAATGAAATTAATAAAATGTTTTTAATGTTTGAAATTGAATAAGCCAGAATATACAATGGGAGGAAACAGCTTGCATACGGATAAAAAAATAAATTGAGCGGGAACAGAAAAAAAGAAGAGGGGCTTAAGAGAAGCCGGCTTCTTCCGATCGGATTTATTTAACCTTTATACAGTATCAATCCTAAGAGATCTTTTTTTTTATTTGTATTTTTGTTTTTTTGCTTTTTTAATAACAGTCGCTATTGGACCCCCTAATATATCTTATTTTAGAACTAACTATTCTAACCTGACTGGTAATATTACATTTTAGCCGATTCTGTAATCCGTTTTTGAGTGTAAAGAATGGACAATGTTTGAGAATTTGCTTGTATTTCGTCACTAATTTCCAATTCCATGTTGGCCTATTCTCTGCTTGCTTGGTTGAATTATTAATTCTACACGGAATTCTGACCGTTTCCTCATCGTGTCGATTTGAATATTCTCCATTAGTAGCACGCTAGCCAAGCCCACTGTTGGGGTTGGATGGGTCGAGGAATGGCCGTTTGACCGCCCTGCCCTGCCCTCCCCCCAGCACTGCGTTCATTATAACTTGTTGCTTGGCATGGAATAGGTAAGCCGTATATTTTCGCCAGTGTCTTGTGAAAATTGTAGTCGTCAAGTTTAAGTATGAACCCACTCTACCCTTGATACCGTCTTTCTTGTGTATGTATATGTAATTTAATTCAATTTTTTTTATTTGTATTTTTGTTTTTGTTTTTTTTTGCTTTTTCTTAACCGTCGCTATTGGAACCCCTAACATATCTTATTTTAGAACTAACTATTCTAACCTAACTGGTAATATTACATTCTTTATAAATATAGGTCAATGGGACTTTAACAAGTTAAAACCTACTGTTAATGTACACAATACAATGTCATTCCTATCTCCCCTGCGGCTATCCCTGCTACATC
Source organism: Acanthosepion esculentum (assembly GCA_964036315.1). Lineage (NCBI taxonomy): Eukaryota > Metazoa > Mollusca > Cephalopoda > Sepiida > Sepiidae > Acanthosepion > Acanthosepion esculentum. The sequence continues at coordinate 82,723,934 of OZ038493.1, read as the reverse complement.
TCGCTCTATTGTTTTGTCATCGTTGTATATGTTATATGTAATAGGAGTAGGTAGGCTTTCCTACCGCCCGGTCTACACTCCTCCCCCCTCCCCCTCTATTGGACACGATTAGAGGCTCAAACCTTGTTTCGTGTTTAGGAAGGGGTTCCCGGATCTCTCTCGATCTCTCTCTCTCTCTCTCTCTCTCTCTCTCTCTCTCTGGCCTCTGTACTGGTGCCGCTGTGTTTCTCCCATGATGCGTGTAGTCTGTGGCATTGCCTGTTCATTCTGAGGGTACACGGTTGACAGTTCCCTGGTTGCTGTTTCCGACTGGTAGTTAGGAGCCCTAACTCTTTCGTAGCGTCTTGAGCGGCCGCTCTGATCAACAGTTGCATAATATCGGGGTGTCTGTAGTGCCATGTCGCGCATGGATAGGTGTCCCTGCAGTCATCTCCGGTGGGCAACCCTGAGGCCACATCATGATTCAGGCTGCGCCAAACCCCCTCTCTGCCCGCGTCATGGGTGATAACCGTCGGCTTCCTTTATCTCAGACCTTCTCTTTTTCCAACACCAATTATCCACATGAATTACAAAAAACAGAAATATAAACCTAAACCCGCCTTCCAAAAATCACCCAAACCTTTAAATATCTCCTTCTCCAACATCCGTGGCATTAGAACCAACTTCTGCAGTGTGGAATCCTTCCTCATTGCTAAGTGCCCGGATATACTGGCCCTGTGTTAGACCAATCTTGACTCCTCTATCCCTTCCTCTGATCTCTCGATCCATGGATACCTTCCTCTCCTCAGAAAAGACTCTCTAACCCACATGCATGGTCTGGGTGTCTACGTCAAGGGCCATCTCCCTCTGGCTAGAGAGTGCTCTCTCGAATCGCCTGATCATACGTACTTGTGTCTTGTTATCTCTTCTCAATGCTGAAAGCTATCTTTTCTTCCTCTACCGCTCTCCTTCCTCTCAGGACTGTGGAATACTCGATGTCATTTCTGACAGCATAGATAGGGCCCTCTCTCTTTCCATCCGTTCGCTCACATATCTGTGTTTGGCGATTTTAACGCCCATCACGACCAGTGGCTTAAGAATGCAGGCATTCATACTCTCAACTTTTCAGTCTCTCAATCCCTCACACAGATAATTGATTTCCCCACGCGTTTTACTTACAACCGTGACTGTAAGGCCTCACTCCTCGACCTGTGTTTTGCCTCCAACCCTGAGTCTTGTAGTGCCACGCAGCTCTGTCCTATCGGTAACTCCGATCATGCTGTAGTGTCTGTTAGCATCTCCTTCAGCCCCACCCCCTGCAAGGAGCCTCCTACCACCAGAACCTCATTCTGCTACCAACGGGCTGACTGGGACTCGTTTCGTGACTTTCTCCGCGATGTCCCCTGGGATGCTGTATTTAAGCTCCCCATTCAAGAATGTGCTTCAGAGGTCTCTTCCTGAGTTAAAGCTGGAATCGACGCTTTCATCCCCTCCAGGAAATTCAAGGTCAAACCGCGCTCCTCCCCTTGGTTCACAGCTGCTTGCTCGGCCACCATTGCCCATAGGAACCACTTCTTCCACCGTTTTCGTAGTGATATGTCTGACTTCAATAGACGTCTATTCACCTCTGCCCGTAACGAGTGTAAGCGTATCCTCGACGAAGCTAAGTCATTATTTGCTGTTCGGATGAAGGAACGTATTGCATCTCGCAAATTCGGCTCAACTTTTCTTTAATAATTTGTGAGGTTTCTAACATTTCGTCATACCTTTCGTCATAATTTGATTAAAAGAGCAAACCCTTTGTTTTGCAAATTCTAGCCACCAAAGCAAATAGCATATCCAATATGACGTTTGATCTTTAACATTTGATTTTGACATTTTCTGTTTGACCTTCTGGTAAGAGGAGTTATTAATCACAGATAGACGAATAATCTCAATTTGTTGTTACTATCACAGAGTTCTGTCATTGTGCCTGCCGATTGGAGGAACTTGCAGGTAACTTTGACCAGAATTCTTTATTCAGTTTATTCCATTCCACTGCTGTCTCTTGATTAATTTGTCCCTGTAGTTATTGTTAGTATATTTCCACAGTCTCAATACTACTCATGCTCACACTCATGCCACCAAACTCACATTCATACCATCAAACTCACACTCATGCCACCATGCTCACACTCATGCCACCAAACTCACACTCAGGCCATCAAACTCACACTCATGCCACCAAATTCACACTCATGCCACCAAACACACTCATGCCACCAAACTCGCACTCATGCCACCAAACTCACACTCATGCCACCAAACTTCACTCAAGACATCAAACTCACACTCATGCCACCAAACTCGCACTCATGCCATCAAACTTACACTGATGCCACCAAACTTACATTCAAGCCACCAAACTCACACTCATGCCACCAAACACTCATGACACTAAACTCACACTCAAGACATCAAACTCACACTCATGCCACCAAACTCACACTCATGCCACCAAACTCACACTCAAGACATCAAACTCACACTCATGCCACCAAACTCGCACTCATGCCAGCAAATTCGCACTCATGCCACAAAACTCACATTCAAGCCACCAAAATCACACTCATGCCACCAAACTCACACTCATGCCACCAAATTTAATAACCAGTGCTTTAATCATCTGCGCTATTGTCCCATGGAGCATCTTGAAACTAGAACCTGAATTAATGTTCTTCTTAAAGCCTCTGCTGCTGTTGTCTTAACCTTGATGTCAAGCTTGAGTCCCTCCGCCGCTCATCTACATTTTACATTGCCTTCTTTGCCACTGCAGGTTTTTTTGGGGTTTTTTTATATAATGTAAATTTTAATATTTAGAATATGGTAAATATCTCGTTCATCCTATAATTTTGATTAATTTCAAATAAATTTTTCACTAGCAAATACCGTTGATCTACCTGATATCGTTTGGTGAGAAATCTCCAGGTTAAAGTTGCTTCGAAAAGCACTTAACAAAAACAAACCTCTGTAAACTGCACAAAACCTTTTTCTTGCGTGTTTCAATCACATTTTTACCTCTTTTAAATATGAATAAATAAACGGCTAATTCTGCCTGTCCTTCCGTGTATCTGTAAACCTCTCTAACTCGGGCCACACTTGTTCTACATAGACATATTATTTTTATCCTTTTGGAATTAAGATGAGCCCGAAATTGACAATCTGTCATATACCTGGTGCGTGAACATCCAGTATTTGAATTTGTGTCTGGGTGAGAAGAGAAAAATTAAATATCCAAATTTTAAAATAACTGATTTTAATTGATAAAATAACATACAAATTTTGTGAATTTAAAGATTTTTGTTTTAAATTCAGTTTAAAATATCTCCAAAACTTTGTGAATTGAATCAATTTAAAGTGAAATATTTCGTGACGGGAGGTTTTGAAAATCCGCAGAGTTTCTGATTTGAAGAACTCAGTTTTCGGCCTGAATTGAAAATGCGGCCCAAATCGGACTTTCGGCCCAAATCGGTCTTTTGCCCGGAATTGGTGGTAAAGTGTGATTTCGAAGATCCATGTAGTGAAGTGAGGAATTCAAAGATATTTCTTCAAATTTATCATTGCTGTTTTCTAAGCTGGAACAGAGACCCAATTAGCCCTCCGTAAGGGCTAGATTAAAAATCAGCGCGCAATTTTTTTCATCTTTAAAAGGAGTTAATTTAAACCATATTCTTTCAATACTATCTAACGACAGTGAATGATTTAATCAAACCAATATGTAACGGGATTTCCACGAATAATATCGGCTTTTTTTTTTCAAAATCTTTACTGAAGATTACAGTGCATTTAATTTTCGCTAGAAACAAGATAAAGATTTTCGCTAGAAACAAGATAAAGAGTACTAAACTGTTACGTGATATCAGTCCCTCTATATATCAATGGCTGCTGGTCAATCTCATCAGATATTTAAAAAACTTGGAGCAAAAGAAAAGTAGTTCTACAGAAGGATGCTGAGAATACCATGAACGGAACATGTGAGAAACGATGATGTTTTAGAGAAAATGGAAACAAAAGGAAACTTATACTTAACACCAGGCAAAGGCAGTTGATGTTTCTGAAGGGACATGGTATAAAGAAGATGAAGTGCCAGTTAAAAGTTTTCCATCCCAAGCGAAATATATAAAAAAACACCGATTTTCAAAATTTGACGCAACACAATCTTCCTATTTCAATTTGTCTTTGTATTGTGCTTATTGTAGCATGTATCGAAACTATAGTTATGAGGTTATATTCTTAATAAATATGAATATTTAACAAATAAAAGAGCTAGAAGGGACAGGATGTTGTGGAGAGCCATGATCGCCAACCTTCTAAAAGGACAGAGCACATAAAAGAAGTATGAGCTTGAATAAATGGATGGCGGAACAGGATTTAGGAGAAATAACAGAAGGACAAAATTTATTAAAAGCTCCAAAGGATAGGAAATTGTGGAGAACCATGTTCACCAACGTCCTGAATGGACACGGCACATAAAAGAAGAAGAAAGATCTTGAGTAAATGGATGGCGGAACAGGGTTTAGGAGAGATAGCAGAAAGACATATTTAATTAAAAGCTACAAAGGACAGGAAATTGTGGAGAGCCATGATCACCAACCTCCTAAAGGTACATCGCACATAAAGGAAGAATGAGCTTGAGTAAATGGATGGTGTAAGGGGGTTTAGGAGAGATAGCTAAAGACAAAATTTATTAGGAGCTACAAAGTGTAGGAAATTGTGGAGTGTCATGATCGCCAACGTCATAAAGGGAGACGGTACAAAGAAGAAGCGCCAGTTAAATCTTTTCCATCCCAAGGGAAATATAAAATCACGAAAACGATTTTCAAAATTTGCCGGAGCACGATCTTCCTATTTCAATTTGTCTTTGTGCATATTGCAACAAATATCTAAGCTTATAACTATAGTTTTGAGGTCATATTCCCAATGAATATGAATATTTAATAAATAAAATAGCTAAAAGGGACAGGATGTTGTGGAGATCCATGATCGCCAAATTTCCTGGAGTAACATAAAAAGAATTTTATCATCATCTATCACAGACGTGCCGCCGCTTCCCTCTGTCTTTTCTACAAATACTTTCATGGTAAGTGCTCCGACGAGCTACTTTCACTGATTCCCAAACTGCAAGAATTTAAACGTGCTACTAGGTTGGCATCTCAGTCCCACCCTTTCACTGTCGAAACGGTTAAATGTAGCCATCTTATCTACTCCAATAGCTTCATGTCTCGCACTTCCTGTCTGTGAAACTCCCTTCCTCTTACTTGCATCTCTGATAACTATAATCTCTAAATATTCAAATGTAATGTCAATCGACATCTCCAGATGCCTTGATCCATTCCCCGTCCTTCTCTCCATCCTTTCTCTATCAGGCCTCTTTACTCTTGCTTCCACTCTCTGTAACCTCTTGCGTGCTAGTGGCACTCCTGCCTTGCCTGAGGTAAAATGCTTTAAAAAAAACAAAAGGAGCTATTTATAAAATAAAATAGGTAAATTTTAGCTAAATTATGCAACCGACGAAGGAAATATTGCAGAAACATGTAAAAAGCATATTTTTAATTTAAACAGATCTTACCTGTAAAAAAATGGAAATAAATAAATATATATATATATATATATATATATATATATATATATATATATATATATATATTATATCAAAAAATTAAATGGTAATATACACAGAAGAAAAAGGAAAATAAAAACAGAAACATTTTGCAAAGTGCTTAACTGTAAAATTAAATTCCAGCCGAAAGCAATGTACCAGAAGACAAAATTGCAAAGATTAAATTCAAAATGAAACCTAGATTTAAATCTAATTGCTTTAAATGAAATGCAAATTAAAAAACTGAAAGCAAAAATAACTGCGACGAATTTAATGGGTATTTTTTTAGGAAAAAATACTAAGAAAAAATTATTGAAATGCTTAAGTTGTTGCAAAGTAATTTTTATTGAAGATTTCCAATAAAACTTGAAAATAAGAAAAACTTTAGAAAACTTTAAAACAGATTTTCTGGAAAATATTGTCAAAATTCTTGCATTATTATAAATATTCATGAGCCGATGAATGTATCATGAAAAACAAGCCAAGAATTTCTTTTTCTTTGAATTCGAATCCAATAAGTGACCCGCAATGGATTCTGGCTAATTACACGTTTCTTTCTTTTTTAATTTACGTCAACGAATGAGGTTTTTGCGTGGTTTCATATTGCAAACATGTTTTTAAAATAAAACAAAAAATTCACTACACTATCTCAGATCGTACTTTTTATTAATGCCATGTTTCGTCATGACGTAGACAGTTACCGCTCACCACGGTTTCCTTGTGCTTATTACAAAAAAAAAAAACAATTTACAAAATGGTGTTGAGACACCAAACATTTTTTTTAGCTAATTTGATGACGATGGATCTGAAAATGACCTTATTTTTCTTAGTTAGCTACCATTTTTGCTGGACAGAAATGCCTCATTTTTGGAAAAAAAAGCATTTTTTTCATTTGTTTTCTGTATATATAATATTGACCAAATGGCAATATTCCTCAAAATAAAATCATAGAAACCTCTCAATTCGTATTTAAACCAACAAATATTGGTCTGCTTATTGAGAAATACTATTTTTGCTATAACAATCAGACCTTAAGTCTTTAAAAATAACACGATTGAATATACCAAGACCAATAATTTATTTTCATAGAATCATTTAATAAACTAACAGCAGAAATAAAACCTTAGTGAACATAAGAACTACGGAAAATATTTTCTTTTTCTTGATTATCTGTCATGTTCAATGTTATTTAAGTCCCTTTTGATACTCCAGCAATATCATGTACAATTTAATAGGTGCATTCAATTGGGATGTCTTTAGTAGGAGTTTTTTAAATTTATTTAGTTGGTTTCTTTCCAGCTGTGAAAACAAAATTCTCTCAATGTGCTTGGTTTCCTTCCGTAGTGAAGCGATAAAAGTGATAGGAGAAATTTACTGTAGAGTAGAGTTGGGCATCTCGAGGTGGTGTAATGGTTAGAAAGCTTGTCTTGCTAGAACAGTTACGGCTGAGTAGGGAGTTCGTTCCTCACTCAGTGCCCACTACTTTCGGCCTTGCGCAACGTTTAAGCTACGCTTGGAAAATCGCTACTGTAAAGTTGGGACTTTTTAACCCCAGAATTCGTTCGATAATTGTGCTCCAGTTTCGCATTTATTCATATAAATTCCATAATATAGGTTTTACTTAATTAGCTATTACGTTTTTCTAACTCTTCAAATGTTGAATGTGAAACTAATTCTAATTTCTATTTTCCCATCTTTACACTATATTAATTTTATCTTATAAATTGTCTACTGTTCTGTCACCCCTGAAATAAAAATTATTTTACGGAAAATAAGGATCTAGGTACATCAAATCGTATTCAATCGGCTCGAATAATTTGTTTGTTTGTCATATCTCAGTTTTGTCTCTGTCTTCGGTTAGAGTGCGCTCAAGGGCGTCTTCGTCAAAGTATTTTTCGATAAATTGTTAATAAGTACCAATATTATTTCTAACAGACATTTGTGCTGATAAGTTTTGCATTGACTTTTTGTAAATGCTGAGTATATATATATATATATATATATATATATATATATATATATATATATATATGTGTGTGTGTGTGTGTGTGTGTGTGTGTGTGTGTGTGTGTGTGTGTATGTATGTATGTGTGTGGTGTATATTTAGGCAGCAATTTTTCATTGATGCATGTTTCATTAAATAATATAGACAAGTTTTGTCTATTTATTTTAAGTTCCTTTCATATTGTCTGATAATCTTAATAACATTATCATTGAAAGACGAAAGGAAATCACCATATTGATACATGTTTAAATCCAATCTAAGCTTTCGGCTTACATAAGCCATTATCAAAGATGATAATTACATTTCAATATATCAAACATGGACGAAACAATAATGATAGTCTGTAAACTCGTGTATACGAGACGCAGAAGCGAAAACCTCGTCGCAGCTCATGACGTCAAACATGACCACGCGAGAGTGAAAACGAGAAGTATTAAGTATGGGATGCCGTTGGTATAAAACATTGGCTTCTGTTATCAATAATAGGCATTTAAGAATATTTGTGGAGATTTCGAAGTTTATTTTGTTCAGGTTAGGTTTCAACTGTTTTATGTATATAGCTTCAAGAATTTATATATATATATATATATATATATATATATATATATATATATATATATATATATACATTTCATGCCGATTTCATTTACATTGTTTTTTCTTTACATCACTTTTAATGCTGATTTTCTAAGAAATAATCGAGATATATATATATATATATATATATATATATATATATATATATATATATATATATATATATATATATATATATATATATAAAGTTGTAGCCTCTGTCTGTCTGTTTGTTATAGAACTTCTCGGCTTTGGAGATAGATCCCCCCATAACAATATATATTCTGAAACTAAATTACCGAGTGTACTTGGATAAGTATATTTCATTTTGATCAAAGTTGTTCCCGGGGTGGGAGGCACAAAGCCCTCCACTGAAAAATTTTACTCTTTGATTTAAATTAAATTTAAATGTGAACAAGGGAATGACTCCTATCCAAAATCTAGAAGATGGAGGTCACATCGGCAAGATGGTTTTAATCAAATGGGGTCCTCAGGGGGCACCCCACCACTGAATTTTTTTCCCATTTGATTTAAACTAAATTTAAATTTGAATAAAGGAATGACTTCTATGGTACTTATATACTATGGTATATAAATATATTTCATTTTGATAAAAGGTGGCACAAAGCCCGCCACTGATTTTTTTGCCGTTTGATTTGAATTAAAATTAAATGTGAACAAGGGAGTGACTCCTATCGAAAATATAGAAAGAGAAATCTAGAAGATGGAGGTCACATTGGCAAGATCGTTTTAATCAAAGGATGTCCCCTGGGTGAGGCAGAACAGCTCAATGAATTTTTTTCTTTGATTTGAATTAAATTTAAATTTGAATAAAGGAATGACTCCTAGGGTACTTGGATAAATATATTTCATTTTGATCAAAGGGGTCCCCGGGGCCACAACCCCCCACTGAATTTTTTCCCTTTGATTTAAATTAAATTTAAATTTGAAGAAGGGAATTATTCCTATTCAAAATATAGAAGGAGAAAGCCAGAAGATGGAGGTCACATCGGCAAGATCATTTAGTAATACTGAAACTCAAATTATAACAATGTTTTAAAATCAGTAATTTTCTTACAAAATATGTGTGAGACGCAGCAAGGCGCGGGTAATTCGGCTAGTTTATATATAAAAATACGTCGAGGAAAGGCGGGAGTGTGCAAATAGAAAGTCTAAATAAAAGCAAGCACACAAGATAATTGCAAACGAAACTGATCCTGATGTAATATGGCATTTATTTGGTTATAGAATGAATAAACAATCTGCCACTGTCTACATGCTTCCTGTACACATAGCAGAGAAACGACGAATGTTAACACTTTCAAGCGGCTTAGGTTGACTAGACACTTGAGAGAATTCAAGCATAAAACAAACTGGCAGCACCGCGTTATACATGCGAATAACAACGAGGATCTAAATGCTCTCTGGTTACCGCATCCAGACATTACAGTTCATTATTTATTCCATAAACAAAAAAAACATGCAAGAAAAATGACATTTCGACAAAGAGAATCGCATAAATTAGAATGTAAAAAGTTACTTTTAGAGAGTTATTATTTGCCACTACTTTCCTCATCTGTCTGGAGTTTAATATTAAAAAAAAACTTGTTATCATTCCACTCCAAGCAAGGAAATAAAGCCACTAAGATTCAAGGTGTTTACTGACTGTGTTATAATAAGAGGAATGAAAACAAAGGCGAGCTAACAATAAAAGAACAGGAATTAAAAAATCCAAAACAACGGTAGACATTGCATTTAAACCTTTGAAGAACAATATTGATTTGTAAGCCAAAAGCGAGTCCTACAAGCGTGACGTGCAAGAGAAGACACTGTAGATAACTTACTGTTATATCTAGCCATTTCGATTGTAAGATGTTAAGACCATGCCGACCAATCTAGTGGTATGTTTGAATTTATAATGTCTAGGTACCAAAGAGAAAAGTTCATCAGAAGAATTACCATTTAGAGAAAAGGCACAGGAAAACCTACGTTACGGCAGTGGGAAAGTGACTAAGACCGAGATGGCTGGTCAGGACCAATAATATTGCAGATTTTTATCGGGTATCACTAAATGCATAGCAGAGGCACTAGGACAGATGTGACAGAAACATTCAAACTATAGATGAATGGCAAACTTATTAATGTGTAATATAAATTCTGGCGAGAAAAACTGTCTAGCACGGCATAGTGAATCAACTTTCCTGGCAGCAGACCTAGAAGTTGATTCAATATAATTGATTCAGTATAATCTGTTCACTTCATGTCAATGGAAAACGATAGCCTGAAAATGCGCATGAAGTCACTGGCTTGAACTTATTTTAACTTTTATCAGCCATGGTGTCGAGACGCCAAACATCTTTATTAGCTAATTTGATGGCGCTGAATCGGAAAATGACCTTACTTTTCTTGGTTAGCTACCGTTTTTGTTGTACAGAAATGCCTCATTTTTAGAGAAAAAAAAGAAGTTTTTCATTTGTCTTCTATATATATGATATTGACCGATGGCAATATTTCTCAAAATAAAATCGTAGAAACTTCTCAATTCGTATTTAAACCAACAAATATTGGTCTGCTTATTAAGAAATACTATTTTTGCAATAACAATCAGACCTTAAGTCTTTAAAAATAACCCGATTGAATATACCAAGACCAACAAGTATTTTCATCAAATCATTTAATAAACTAACAGCAGAAATAAAACCTTTGTGAACATAAGAACTATGGTAAAAATTTTCTCTTTCTTGACTGTCTGTCATGTTCAATGTTATTTAAGTCCCTTTTGATACTCCAGCAATATCATGTACAATGGAATAGGTGCATTCAATTGGGATGTCTTTAGTTGGATTTTCTTTCCAACTGTGAAAACAAAATGCTCCCAATATGCTTGGTTTCCTTCCATAGTGAAGCGATAAAAGTGATGAGATAAATTTATGAATATCAAGCAGAAGATTTTAGGGTTTCATTTTTATTATGTCACCATAATTATCAGGTTTACTAAAGTGTATTACTGATAAAGTTTATCACTTAAATTGAATTTTGGCGATAAACTGTAAAATTCGGTACTTTTGTTTTAAAATTCTTGAGTCAGAAATACTTTTTTCTTATGAAAATAGTTTATTTCTGGTGGCTGACATAAATTTCTCGACCTCCTTGAAAACTGGTGCGTGTCTACGACCTTTATTAACTAAAACTAAATTTTACTATCAGCCAAGATTGTAAATTGATCTTTTCTCCAAAAAATGAGCAATTTCAGTATAGCAAAAATGGTAGCTAACCATGAAAACTAAGGTCATTTTCGGAATCAGCACCATCAAATTAGCTAAATTATATGTTTTTTTTTCTTGGTACAAAAATCGTGTTGACCAGCGTTATAGGTCATTTTAGAACAGCTGTCAGTTTTTAAGCGAATTCTTGTAAATATATCCGAAGATGCTAGCACGATACATCATCGATTAAGCAAGAAAAATGACAATGCTTCAAATGAATGTTTCAAATATCCTGTAATCTGTGTCTCAAATGGCCTGGGATGCATATTTCATCTTTCCTAGAATCTGTGTTTCAAATGCTCGTGGATCTCTGTTTCAGTTTCTCTGAAATGCGTGTTTCAAATATCCGGGAATCTGTAAGTCAACCGCATTTGCATCTGTGTTTCAAATGCTCTGTTTATGGCCAAATCACTCTGAAAACATCTCGTTCGATCAACAAAGTGGCCCCGAGTTTGGTCAGTACTTAGATAGGGTACCTCTTGGGATTACTGGGTACTGTAAGTAACCTCCTACACACCAAAGTATATTTAAGCTTTAAATAACTAACAAAGAGTTGAGATGAATTAAAAATAAACCAATTTAACTACACTGAAATCCGGTTCAAACGCTCTGGAATCTATGTGTCCAATGTTCTGCAATCAGTGTTCAAATGTCCTTGATTCTGTATTTCAAATGTCCAATCAATCTGTGATCAACTGCTCAGTAATTTGTGTTTCAGTCGACAGGTAATCAGCATTTCAACTAGCCTGGAACCAATGTTCCAGCTGCTTGGAAATCTGTATTTGAAACAGCCGTAAATCTCTGTTTCAAGTGTCATCGAATTTATATTTCAGCTGAACTAGAGCCAGTGTTTAAGCTTTTTTTAAGCATTTCACCCCAAGCAAAGCGGGAGTGTCGCTAGTTTTCAGGGGGGGGTATGTAGAGTGTATAGGGGGAATCATGAAAGCATAAAAGATGAACGGAGTTCAAGACGTCAGATGGCGATTGACGTTGCATTGAAATTTTTGAAGAAGATTGTAGTTATCAGGGGAGCGAGTATGTGGAGGGGAGTTCCACTGTCGGGAAGTGCAAGAAAAGAAGCTGCTGGAGTAGAAGTGCCGGTTGCATTTAACTATTTCAACGGTAAAAGGGTGGGACCTAGATGCCAATCTAGTAGCACGCTTAAATTTATGTAGTCGAGGTGCCAGAGAAAAAAGCACAACAGAACAGTAGCCATGGAAATATCTGTAGAAAAGACAGAGAGAATCCACATCATGTCTGTGAGCAAGTAAATAGGGTCGAGATGCCAAGTCAGGATCGATTACATTGCAGATCCTTCTTTGGATTTTGTCAAGAACATCGAGATGAACGGCTGGGACACCAGATCAGATACTTTACAATCTCTGCTACAAAACCTGCGAAATTGTATTTCAACCGTTGTTAGAATCTGTGTTTCAAACGCCCAGGGGGTCTACTACTTCGGAATCTGTCTTTCGATTGTCCTGGAATTTGTTTTAAATGCTTTGAAATCCGTGTTTCATACTCTAGGATCTATTTTTCAACGGCGTATGAATCTGTGTTTCAAATTACTTAAATCTGTGTTTCAGGCTCCATAGAATACGTGTTTGAACTGCTCGAGGATATGGGCTCCAAATACCTTGGTATCTGTTTGAAATTCCCTTGAATCCGCCCCTCAACTTATCTGGAAACAGTGTTTCAACTGCCATTGAATTTGTGTTTCAACTGCCCTTGAATTTGTGTTTCAACTGCCCTTGAATCTGTGTCAGAGTGGTGGGTAATTGACTGAAGTCGAGATGCTAGATAAGGAGCGATAATTTTGCAAGCCCTGTTTTAGATTTTATTGTTTACATACGTAAAAACAATATGCGAGATTTAGCCGTTTCTCTCTGTCGAATGAAGACAGTTCAGTGGTAGAAACTCCGACTGACACCAAATCGTTTGGATTTCGATCCGGGCTTGAGGCATTCGGATGTCTAGTCACACTGAGGAGGTGTAATACAGCGAAACAGTACTATCTGCGAATGACATACACACACAAACACACACATACATGCATACATACATACATAAATATATATATATATATAGGTAAGGAAAAATACATCGCCTTCCTTAATAAATATATATATATATATGCATACATTATACATATATATATATATATATATATATATATATATATATATATATATGTATGTGTGTGTGTGTGTGTGTGTGTGTGTGTGTGTAGTTGTGTTTGTGTGTAAGGTGTGCTGTATTTATGGGATAAAGTGCTCAATATCAGAGATAGAGCGTATGTAAATATAAATATAAAAGTGAACATTGAATTCAACGCTCAGAGGCGACAGGCCGTTTCATGCTAGACGCAATTGTCTGGCCGCGGATTGCGTCTAGCATGAAACAGCCTGTCGCCTCTGAGTGTTGACTTCAATTTTCACTTTGATATATATATATATATATATATATATATATATATATATATATATAATGTATTTCTTACGGTGACTCCCTTGATGTATATATATATATATATATATATATATATATATATATATATATATATATGTATATATGATGTGATGTATATATATATATATATATATATATATATATATATATATATATATATATGTCATGTGATGTATGTATATATGATGTGATGTATATATATATATATATATATGTCATGTGATGTATATATATATGATGTGATGTATATATATATATTTGATGTGATATATATATATATATATAAATATAAAAGTGGACATGGAAGTCAGCACTTAGAGGCGACAGTCTGTTTCATGCTAGTGCAATCGTCAGGCGACTAGTGCTGTTATTTTTCTCGGCTGTTTATATAAGGGTCAGTGGTGCATTATGGGTAGTATATTTTGGCGGTTACTTTTACCGGAAGTCGCTTATTTGTTTATTTATTTATGTCAAATTATTTTGCTTGTTTTTTTGTTTGTTTTTTTATTTTTATTTTTTATCTTATATATTTATTTATTTATTCTTTTATTTTGATCGGTGTTTTTGGTTAACGTAGTAAAAATTTGTTTATATAGCTTATTGTTGGTAGTCTATAATGGCCGCCATTTACCGGAAATCGCTTGTTCGCTTATTTATTTGAGTCAAATTGTTTTGCTCATTATTTTTATTTTTATTTGTATAACAGTTATAACTTTCGTCCGTTCTTTTGTTTTGATTTTATTTCGCATATTCTAACAGGTGTGGTTTTGTGATATGTTTGGAGTAGTTTATTTTGCTTATTTTATTGTTGTTTGTTTATATATTTATTTATTTTTCTATTTTAAGTTACGTAGTAAAAATTTGTTTTCATGTCTACATTTTGAGATTAGCTCGGATCTTTTATTTAATAATTTATTTTGATCTGGGAAGGTAATGATAGCTATTTTTTCCTCCAAGCAAAGTTTGCAAGTTTTTGATAGGTTGTTGTAGGCTGATGATTTTCTCCTTATTTTCCAAGATATTTTTGGTGTGGTGTGTGTTTTGTTTTTTATTTCCCAGATATACTTAGAAAGCATTGTGCTGTTCGCATATTTACTATTTGTGAAAGACATTTTGTGTACATAATTTCTTTGTTTCCAGGGTCCTTCGGTTACTCCTATGTATACTTTTTCTTCATTATCTGCGGATTTTGTCGTGGCTTGGTAGATTACGTTGTTTTGTAAACAATTACCGTTTAAGGGACATTCGTTCTTTATTCTGCAGTTGCACGTGGGTTTAATTTGTTCGTGTGGTTTGTTAATAATTTTTCTGTTGTGCTTTTTTATTATTTGTGCCATATTCTCGGTGCAACTGTAGCTGATTTTTACTGTGTTTTTGTTGAATATTTTGTGTAGTGTGCTTGATTCCGGGAAGTGTTTGTGTAAAAGCTTGAAGAATATTTTTCCTATGTTTGTTTTTACGTTTTTGCTGTACGGTGGGTTGAACCATATGATATTTCTTTTTCTGTTGGTCTTTTTTGTGTTCTGTGGTGAGTATGTGAGTGTTGCTGGGAATCCGCTATCTTTTAGGGCTGTTTCGTAGTCTTTCTTGGCTTTGTTAAATATAGATTCATCGGAAGAATTGTCGGAAAGCCTACGGTTAATATTTAATATTTAATATTATATTAAATAAAAGATCCGAGCTAATCTCAAAATGTAGACATGAAAACTAATTTTTACTACGTAACTTAAAATAGAAAAATAAATAAATATATAAACAAACAACAATAAAATAAGCAAAATAAACTACTCCAAACAAATCACAAAACCACACCTGTTAGAATATGCGAAATAAAATCAAAACAAAAGAACGGACGAAAGTTATAACTGTTATACAAATAAAAATAAAAATAATAAGCAAAACAATTTGACCCAAATAAATAAGCGAACAAGCGATTTCCGGTAAATGGCGGCCATTATAGACTACCAACAATAAGCTATATAAACAAATTTTTACTACGTTAACCAAAAACACCGATCAAAATAAAAGAATAAATAAATAAATATATAAGATAAAAAATAAAAATAAAAAAACAAACAAAAAAACAAGCAAAATAATTTGACATAAATAAATAAACAAATAAGCGACTTCCGGTAAAAGTAACCGCCAAAATATACTACCCATAATGCACCACTGACCCTTATATAAACAGCCGAGAAAAATAACAGCACTAGTCGCCTGACGATTGCACTAGCATGAAACAGACTGTCGCCTCTAAGTGCTGACTTCCATGTCCACTTTTATATTTACACACGCTCTATCTCTGATATTGAGCACTTTACCCCATAAATATAGCACACTTTAAGACTATATTTCTCCATATATATATATATATATATATATATATATATATATATATATATATATATATATATATATATAAAGGAAAACACCGTATTTTTTCCTTATCCAAGTACTTTCTATCTCCTCCGATATCATCCTCGGAGGAGAATTGCAAGATAAACATCTGTACTCGTTGTGATGGTGATTTTAAAAACACGCGAGAACGCAATCCGTTATAATTATTTTAAAATTTTAAATTTATCCGTGGTCGAAATTCGCCTTTGAGAATAAACTCGGAGGAGCTCAAAAGTGCTAGGGTAGGGAAAAACTACGGCGCTTTCCTTGGTGAATTTTATCTTAACATCAAGAAGCTAATTTGAGAACTAAAAAGCATTATCACAACAATATATAGGCATAATATGTCTATATTATTCAATGAAATATGTTTAAATGAAGATTTTTATTGCTGGTAACATCTTTTCAAAAATGTATTGGTGGTAAAAATTATTTACAAAAATGTATTGCTAGAAATATTTTTCTTCAAAAATGTAGTGCTGGTAATTATGTATTGCTGGTAATAAATTTTCCTCAAAAGATTTAATGCTGGTAGAAAAACCTATTTTTACATTTTCACAGTGTTTTAACCAGTATGGGTGCTAACTATTTGTCCATAGTTGGGACCCCTAACAGGTGCTACCATCCCGGGTAAGAGTGGACCTGTGGACACCAGCAATTAAGAGGTGGTTCCACGCTTTTCAAAACCTGATCAAAGGCCTTGCCTTTGGACCTAGTTTATCGTCTTACCCAAGACACAGAGGTATTTTATCGTCTGACCCAGGACGCGTTTATATGAAGATACGGTGCCTAAAATACATGTTGGTGGTATATATATATATATATATATATATATATATATATATATATATATATATATATATATATACATATATATATATATATATATATATATATACATATATATATATATATATATATTTATATATATATATATATATATATATATACACACATACACACACTCATACACACACACACACACACATATATATATACATATATATATATATAATACCTTAAAACTATATTTTTATCATATATATATATATATATATATATATATATATATATCAATAAATATAGAATACCTTGAAAATATATTATCAGAGAAAGAGAGATAGATATAGAATACCTTAAACTTATATTTCAATCATGTATATATATATATATATCATTATGTATTATTTTAATACCTATACACAACTGGTGTGAAAAAAAACGAATAGTACAGTTTGCAAATAAAAATATATATCACCAAACTGGTATCAGAGGAAAAATTTCAATAAAAAAGAAAAGACTAAAACATCCGTGTTGGTTGATAAAAATCACACAACAGCGCAATGCCTTGTCAAAATAAAAAAATAAAAATCGAGTAAATTAAATCAAATATAGCCAGAGATAGAAACATTGATTCATGTCATAATGATATATATATATATATATATATATATATATATATATATATATATATATATATATATATATATATATATATATATATATATTACATGAATCATTCATACAAAAAGCAGATAGTGAAGTTAATGATATAAATGGCAAGAATCACTCTCGCAAACAATTTTTAATAAAAATACATTAACCTCGAACCTACAAATGAATGTTATGATCCCTGTTTATAAATTCCAGTTGTATAAGGTCTTTTTTTTACTACAAGCTTTCGCTTGTGTCATACAAATATCATCAGGTATGGAAATAGATACGTTATTTTTTTTTATCCAGGTAATAACAGGTCAACAAAAGATAAGATGTAATCCGAAATATGTTTTTTTAGAAAATTTTTTAGAAATGTGCTATTGTTAACTGTAAGAAATTTTGGAGTGTGCGGTTGCAACGTTGAGGTTGAATTTTTTTAAATTTTAAGATTGTGCATTTTTGTACTAATCTAGTAATATGAGAATTCTTTTGTAGAGGTAGGTTTTTTGTTGTTTTTTTTCAGTCAATATATATATACATATATATATATATATATATATATATATATATATATATATATATATATATATATATATATATATATAAGTATCTTTGGAGCTTTTAAATGAAATTCTTGATGAAAAACCATAAATTTACTTTATTTTAGAGAAACTATTAATAGAATAAATTTACACATTAGTCGGTGTTTACATATTTAATGCAAGGAAAAATGGCGCCGTAAAACAAATCAATGCATCCTTGAAACTTTCAGTAATATTGCCGTTGTTAAAAGCAGCAGTCAGAATTAGTTTATGAAGTTTCAAGAATGTATATTTTTGACTCAAGAATAAAAAATACAATGATTGATTTCAGAATTTGAAAACTGATGAATTGGAGAAACGTGAAACAAAACTGTATCATAAACAATCTATGAACGTAATGCTAATTAAGACTTTTGCATTACGACCGCTGACAAGCGTCTGGAACTTTTTTAAAACTTGGAAAAAGGATTCACCAATAACTTACGCGAGGAGACATCAACCAACACAAAATGTGTTTTCATTTCGTAGCTTGACAAAGTAAAAATGATTGGTTATTTTATTTCACGACATGCCAACATTCGTTCTGTTATTTAATTTCGTAGTTTATATGGGGCAGCAACCATTTTTGTTATATTCAGTAATCAGTAATATCGCTAACCATTACTTTACGTCTACAGAAGCATGTAATATTGGTAGAAAAAAATCCTTACAGATATTAGCCATTCGGCACTTTCTTCGCTCTTACGAGACTAGTGCCATGAGAATTAACGGATGTTCGCGTAACATGGCCCCGGCTAAATGAGCGTGCAATTTGACACTGTTTTCTTGCGCACAAACGCCCTTGGGGAAAATATGAAACATTCACTTCTCGCGCTAGTTTCAGATTTGAACAGCAGGGTTTCTGATTTTGGACAATTCTGAAATGAAAGATTTTTGGGCGCGTGTGGCTGGCAATTCCACCCGAAAGATATCTACTCCCATCAGCATTAAACGAGGTGAATCTGTGGCTATATTCACCACAGCAGAGGCTAATGGCACCGAGGACGAGGAATTTAGATAACAATATTAAAATCGGTAAAAAGAAACAGACTAAATAAAAGCAGAATAGCATCATCAGAAAAATATACTTGTATAGAGTATACCAACAATACTAATGAGTAATATGAACATAACACCCCCCCCCAACTTCTTTGCGTAGACTTTTTTTAACTATTTCACCACAAGCAATGCAATAAAGACACTAAAATATAAGGAGTTAATGAGTGTGAGAGAATCTCTATCTATTAAAGGCAGGATGTGTGTGTGTGTGTGTGTGTGTGCGTGTGTGTGTGTGTGTGTGTGTGTGTGTGTAACGAATGCACGGCCGCAATTTTCGACGAATTTGCACCAAAATTTACATGCACGTGCTCCAAGTTAGAGGCAGGGCCAATACCGATTTTTCATTTCCCAACTCCCATCGATAGTGAAAATAATCGATTATTTTCATGCTTCTACGGTAGTTTTCATGTAGTTTGCGGCCATTTTCTACTGGCCAGAATGAGAGCCTATAGCTGGCTGCCACAAATAGGCAGAAAGATTCTATTGGCCAGCATGAGAGCCAACAGCTGACTGACTCGAATGTTAACTAGCATACTATCATGCAAAAAATAGATAGCTGCATTCGTCACAAGTGGGAAAAATTTAAATTTGCATGGCACTTTACTCCAATTGGCTCATTCGCTTGCTTAAACTCAACGTTGAGTGTGAAAAAGTATTTGTTGTTAACATTCTTTTTTCATTCGGTTTTTCCAGTTACGAGTCCTTTTTTAAAGCTGATCGTTTTGTGTTCATTTTGTTTAGTTCTTTTTTCGTAACAGATTAATGTGAGATAGGCAAGAAGTAAGGCATGTAGCAGCATCCGCACGGCAAATGGCACTACTTGAAAGGCAAGGAAGGGAAAAATATTTTAAGTCAAGTGATAGTGATTGCTATATGAGTCGTACGATTTTTGAATCAAGCACGGGCAACGCCGGGCCATGCTGCTAGTATGAGATAAAAGAAACATTATTAATGAGAGAACAATAAAAGAAAAGAATTTTTGAAGATCACAGTTAACTAGAAAGCAAGAAGCCGGAAGATATTTCCACAGGCGAGAAGTGCGAGAGAAGAAACTATTTGCATAGAACTTACGGTGACATTCAGGCATTTCAACTGTAAAATGATGAGACCAATCTAGTACTGCGCTAAAACTCATAAAATCAAAGTACCATAAAGGAAATCTCACCAGAACAATTACCAGAGAAATATTTTATAGAAAAGACACAGAGCATCTACGTTAAGGCGGTGGAAAACAACTTAAGCCGAGATGCCAGGTCAGCACCAATAACATTGTATATTCTTCTTTGTATTTTATCAAGAATCTCTGAATAAATAGCAGAATCAGCAGACCCGATGTGACAGCAATATTCAATGCAAGGACGAATGGTAGGCTTATAAATGTGTAAGATGGATTATGACGAGAAAAAAAATTCTAGAAAGACACAGTGGACCACCTTTTGTAGCAGCATACCTAGAAGTTGATTCAATATAATCTTTCCACTTCATGTCAGCCGAAAACCTTAGCATGAGAAGTTGCAACGAAATTAAAATCATAGTTCGAACAAAGACAGTAGAAACAGCCTGTAAATTATCAACAACGTTTAGATAAGGTGAAATCACGAAGCTCGTCGTTCACCGTTCAATGTATATTGGGAAATATTCCATCAGATAGCAGTTAGTGTAATTTAAATATTTGTATCGATTCGATTTCAATTTTAATCACATTTATGTTAATGTAAGAAACATGACCAGTATGGAGACACGGTTTCTCTTTCCGCTTTTATTTTAAAATATTTTTTACTATGGCGTCACGGCAACAAAACCCATTCTAATTACGATACCTAATTAGCAAATATCAATTCTAATTATTCTATCACCTTTAAGGTTAATCAAATATTCAATTCCTTTCAGTACTACATTCAAGGCTCTTCTCGCATTTTTACTATTAGTAAATTCCCATTCGGAATTTCAGAAAAGAGACTTCTGTTTAAAGCAACAGACATCAGTGGATATTTATATGCGTAAGTGTCTCCATTAATAATGAAATTAATAATAGGTTTAGAGAGTGCTTCGCATGTATAAACCGAGGAAGATTTCTGTCACGAAAGAATGAATTAGGCTACGGACTTATAAAATTTGGTCTTTCTTTGAGTTAGTATTTGTAAAACAGTCATCTGTTTTCTCCCCCTGTTTTCTTAAGTTTATCAGTTCGCCCAAATCAAGGCGATAATGCCACTAAGACGCAAGTGGCTACTGGGAGTGAAAGAGAATGTACAAACTCTACAAGAAACCGGAAAACCAATCCCAAACAGAACACATTACTCCTGTTCAAAAGACCGAGGAAATGTGTGCCCGAACGATAGACGAACCTATCTACTCCTATTGAGAAACATAAATAAATAGTAAATAAAAATTTCAAAGTTTAGGCGGAGACGTTAGAAGTATAGCGTCGAAGTAGACATTATAAGGCACCGGGAACCGAATCGTAAACAGGAAACAAGGGATATACCATCTACTCCTGTTCAAAAGAACGAGGAGGTGTTTGAACCGGGCGATAGGCGAGCCTATCTACTATTCAAACCGTTTTTTCTTGTCTGTTACTGCAGACGATTCTGTTTCAAATAATGCTACCATAATTTTCGCATTATTCAACAGACTTTTATGTTTTCCGCTTGACAAAAAGCCTTTCTTGTAGAAGTCAGCAGTGGATTCGGGATGAAATTCATTGCATTGTAAGTCAATTAACCCTTTGAGCCCTGACCACCGCTTTACCGGTGATATAGAAAAGTGACGTAATGCCCAGCCACCGGTTGAACAGTAGTAGAGAAAAATGATGTAATGCCCAGCCACCGGTTGAACGATGGGTAAACACTTGTAACTATTTTTATATTTACCATAAAACCTGTTAATTTCCCTCTGAAAGTTGTCCACTGCCTTAACCGGGTATTGAACTCACACTCTTTGGGTCCTGCCACTGGATCTAATCAACCCTTTTATCCACTGTGCCATGTGTCCTTGAGTACACGTTGTAATAAATATGGCGACAAAGATGAGGACAATAGTCCGAATAATGTAAATAATGTACATAATATCTCATCTCAGAAATATAGACAGATACTGAAAGGCCGAAACGTTGTAATAAATATGACAACAAAGATGAGGACAGTAGTCCGAATAATGTAAATAGTGTACATAATACCTCATCTCAGAAATATAGACAGATACTGAAATCGATTTCTTCTTACATCTTCATAACAAATTGGCACAGGAATTAATTCCTAGAATATTTCATGTGGGTGGATTATTATTATTATATTTTTCTTACATTCTTATAACTTAAACGCTTGGCTGGTTCGTTGATTGGTTGATTTTATTTCGTGGCATATCAACACGTCTATGGGTTATTTAATGCCGACATCTAAATATTTTGAACAATTTTATGGCTTCAACTAAATATATTTTGAACGCAATTGTATGCTTTCAACTACAAATAAAATATTTTATTGGTCATTTTTCTATAAAATTGTATTATTGGTAATTTTTTATATATAAAAAGGTAAACGTCTACCAAGAGAATGTTTCTTCGATCACCACAATCTCAACCTCGTTCAAGTGTAGGGTTAACCGTTATTTTCAACACCTATCCTTACAAACTGGCTCCTAACGTAACCCTCTAGCTTGATTGATTCTCGGGACTTGTAACGGGTAAATCTTACTGTAAAAAATACTATATTTTTATGCTTTCACCGTGTTTTGCTTTTGTTTGAGGGTTCAGTATTTGCCTATAGCTGGGACCCTAACGGTTATTACCACCTCAGGTCGGGGTGAACATGAGAACAACAGCAATTAAGATGTGGTTCCGCGATCCTCAAAACCTCCAATATCTCCAGATCAGCGGCCTTTGCTATCGGCATTGTTTGGCTCTGTTTGCCAATAGTTTTTGTTCGTGAGTGAAGAAAATAAATATACAAAAGAAATGTGATTTATTCTTAAACCATTTCTGACCAACTGACTCGGGATTAAATTCATAGTACCTTTCATGTGGAAGGATGTATCATCAAGACTGTCTTTAATCATGCCTACATCGTTTGGTTAGGCTTCTACTATATGCGTTAAAGAAATGTCATTTATTGCTTGCGTTAAGAAGCTATTTGTCAGATTTGTCAGGCCTGCTGAAATGATCACTGCTTGCACTAACGAGAAACGTGTAAGCGCCACATCACGTATTGACCCAAATCCTGCGTAGACGAAATTGTTTGAAAGCTGTCATTGGTCGTGAAGTCCTGTTTCGTGAATGTATAAAATAAATATAATTGATTCATTGCTACTTATATATATATATATATATATATATATATATATATATATATATATATTAAAGACATTTTTGATATGTTTAACGTTCTTTTTATAGATACAAGTATTTAAGTAAATGCTCTGTTTATAATAAGCAGTATTAAATAACATTTACCAGCCTGAATGTCCGAGAAATTTTCGACAGGAATCGAACCTGTATCCTATACGGAACCGTCATTTCGCGTGACGTGCCTTAACCTTTCGGCCACAGAGAAGCGTCCGGTTAGCAAGGTCGATTTTACTATCTTTAAACTTAAATCTTCCATGAATCTCTTCTATTCATATCTGCTCTTAATGTATCAAATGTAAACAAATGACGTCATACATTTTGAATTGGAAATAGTCCGACAATTTATTAAAGACACTTTTGATATGTTTAACGTTCTTTTTATAGATTTATTTAAATACTTGTATCTATAAAAAGAACGTTAAACATATCAAAAATGTCTTTAATAAATTGTTGGACTATGTCCTATTCAAAATGTGTGTATATATATATATATATATATATATATATATATATATATATATATATATATATATATATATATATATATATAACTAATTGACTCAGAAATTCAGTATATTTCACTAAGAACGTATCTTTAAGATCGGCTTAAATCATATGTTCACATCGCTTGGATATTGTAATGAAAAACAGACGAACGTTTAATTTTGTAGTGAAGCTTTATTCAGTAAAATTTGACTAAGTGATGTTTGACCATTTCGTTTATAGTCGAGTAGTTTGAAGTGAACTATGTTTGAACTATGGTTGTCTTCCGAACGATCCTATTTTAACAGAATGAGTGTGTAAAAGAAATTACTTTTAAGGATTTTATGAGAAGCTATTTGTTAAATTGATCATCGGAGTCTGGTGAGATGATCCCAGCGTGATGATAACGTCGTGAAATACTTGAAAGTCATACCAAATGTTGATCCAAACCTTTCGTGTGAAACTGAGTAGATGAAATTTTTATGAAATTATGAAAGTTGGTTGCGTTAGTATTGTTCCATCAGTTGTCTTGTATTATTTTACTGCTATAAACAGTTGAATCGTTAGTGTTGTTTCATTGTTTCTTTCTATATCTGTATTGTTTTGTTATGGTTTTTGTCCCATGTTAACACTAATGTCAGTTTGAGCGTATTGGTCTTGTTGAACTACTGATACTTTCAACTAATACGCTATCAACCAAAGAGAGTAGCTAAGGCCTACACAAAATCGTTTCTGTGTAAACTACAGATTGAAAAAACGCAAATGTCTCTGAGCAGGCGTCTGTAACATGGCTTATTTAGCTACCCTAGCAGAATAATGTACTCGGGAATTATCAACCAACAATTCGTATTTTAATTCTTTAGATAAAAGAAATGGAGATTTAATAACAAATCATGTTCATTCTTTTCATTTTCTTTTTAATTATTTTATTTCGTCTTGCCTTCTCATCATGTTGACGTGTATTATAGAAATTTTTCTTCCTCTTCTTCCACTTTCCATCTTCATTGTCTCTCCTTCTTCAATTGTTGTTGTCTTTGTTTGGAGTTTTACTTACATATTTGCTTTATGTATTACGTTCACCCTTCCTACGTCCTTACTTTTTATTCTATCCCTGTCTTATATTTGCGTTCTTGAAAACATATTTTTCCCAATCATTTTTCTTCCATATTTTTTCAACTCATCCTAAAAATGAACGTTTTCGTTGTTGATATCTAATTAAAGTAATCTGGTCAATCTAGAGTCAGACAGTTATTTTCAAGCTCATCAAATTCTCATATGCCTGCCCGTTGTGAACAAATAACAGACGACATCTTGTTTTCCTCATTTTTTTTTTCAATATGTCATTTCTGTTTTTGCGTCTGTATCTATGTGTGTGTGTTTCTAGAAACAAGTAAACAATCTGGTGTATCTTTAAGCACATGTGTTACGTATACTTGAATGTTTCCCTATTTTTTTTCTTCGGAAATTTTAAGCATTTTTTTTTTCTCGAATGTTTTCACTCAATTAGGTTTCTATACAATTTTTTCCCTTATTTTCATTTTCATTCGTTTTAACATTCTCAGCTTCAGTTCGATTCCATATTTTTCTTTACTGCTTTTTTTAATTATCTCTTTTCTATTTTACTTTAAAACATTTCACTTTTCCGTGTTCCCGGTAACGTTTATTTTATTCTCTTTGTGTTTTCCTTTAGTCCTTAAAACTTTTTCGATTTTCATTTGATATTTAAAACATTTTCTTTAATTCTTTAAAATAGTTACAATACCTCATCTCAGAAGTATGGACAGAAGCGACAGTAAATGTTAATTTTGTTTTAATTAATAATACAGAAAATGTATGAGATCGCCATCTTCTAATGCGTTATCTCTAAATTTCCTGGCTTATTCTGAGTTAAATGTGAATATTATTAAACGTTCGCCACGTTACAGGTTCCGTAACCGATTACGGACATCAGGGTAGCATGAATGTTTCACTATATTTTTTCTTCGGAAATTTTAAGCTTTTTTTTTTCTCGTCTGTTTTCTCTCAATTAGGTTTCTATACAGTTTTTCCCTTATTTCCATCTTCATTCTCTTTAAAATTCTCAGCATCAGATAATATAGACTGAGATAGATAGATAGATAGATAGATAGATAGATAGATAGATAGATAGATAGATAGATAGAATTATGCTGATGTTACATAGGTATGCAATTTTCTCTTTTCCTTCATTAAAACCTTATCATTTATCCTGTATACTTTAAATTTTTTCTTTTTTCTCTTATTCTTTAAAACACTTTCATATTTTATTTATTCCTTAAAAGATTTCCTCTTTTCCTTTATTCTTCAAAAACTTCGCTTTTTTCCTTATTTTGTAAAACATTTTCTCTTTTCTTTTATTGTTTAAAACATTTTCGTTTCTCTTATATGTAAAACATTTTCTCTTTTCTTTTATTGTTTAAAACATTTTCGTTTCTCTTATATTTAAAACATTTTCTCTTTTCCATTATCCCTTAAACATTTTCTTTGTACCCTTATTCATTAAAATATTTTTTCTTTTCCTTTTCGCTTATTCCTTTAAACATTTTCGCTTTTCGTTTATTCTTTAACCATTATGTTTATACCTTTATACTTTAAAGCATTTCTCTTTTTCTTTATCCTATAAAACATTTTATCTTTTCCATTATTTTTTAAAATAATTTCTCTTTCGCTTTATATTTTAAAATATTTTGGCTTTTCCTTTATTCTTTAAAATATTTTCGCTTTCCCCTATCCTTAACATCATTTTCTCTTTTCCATTATTCTTTAAATCATTTTCTTGTGTCCCTTATCTTTTTAAACATGTTAACTTTTATTTTATTTTTTTAAACATTTTCTCTTCTCTGTTCCGCTATTCTTTAAAACACTTTCTCTTTTCTTTTATTCATTAAAAACTTTCACCTTTCTCCTAATCTTTAAAAATATTTCGCTTTTCCATTCTTTAAAAGATTTTCTCTTTTCCTTCATTAAAACCTTATCATTTATCCTGTATACTTTTAAATTTTTCTTTTTTCTCTTATTCTTTAAAACACTTTCATATTTTATTTATTGCTTAAAACATATTCTCCTTTCCTTTATTCTTTGAAACATTTTCTCTATTCTTTTATTCCTTAAAACATTTTCTCTTTTCTCTTAATCATTTAAAACGTTTTCTCAGTTACCTTATATATTATAATATTTTCTCTTTACCGTTACTTATTAACGCATCTTCACTTTTCTTTTATCCTGAAAAATGTTGGCATTTTGTTTCTTTTTACAATTCCGATGTTGCCTGAAAAATGTTGGCATTTTGTTTCTTTTTACAACTCCGACGTTCTCTGAAAAATGTTGGCATTTTGTTTCTTTTTACAACTCCGACGTTCCCTGAAAAATGTTGGCATTTTGTTTCTTTTTACAACTCCGACGTTCTCTGAAAAATGTTGGGATTTTGTTTCTTTTTACAACTCCGACGTTCCCTGAAAAATGTTGGCATTTTGTTTCTTTTTACAACTCCGACGTTCCCCTGAAAAATGTTGGCATTTTGTTTCTTTTTACAATTCCGATGTTGCCTGAAAAATGTTGGCTTTGTGTTTCTTTTTACAACTCCGACGTTCTCTGAAAAATGTTGGCATTTTGTTTCTTTTTACAACTCCGACGTTCTCTGAAAAATGTTGGCATTTTGTTTCTTTTTACAACTCCGACGTTCCCCTGAAAAATGTTGGCATTTTGTTTCTTTTTACAATTCCGATGTTGCCTGAAAAATGTTGGCTTTGTGTTTCTTTTTACAACTCCGACGTTCTCTGAAAAATGTTGGCATTTTGTTTCTTTTTACAACTCCGACGTTCTCTGAAAAATGTTGGCATTTTGTTTCTTTTTACAACTCCGACGTTCCCCTGAAAAATGTTGGTGTTGAGTCTTGACTCAATGTTGAAACTCGCCTATTTCATGGAATAATAATGCAACACAAAATGTACTTAGAACAAGAATGTATTATAACAAGAAAGTGTACACAATAAGTACATATAGTATTTCTGTATATTTCTGGGAAGACGTTCCTGGAGAATGTGTTGACTAGTCGCAGTCGATCAAAGTCTCTAGTTGGATCTCGTGATTCCTTCTTCCCCCGTCTTCCGGTACCAACCATTATTTATATAGTTGGTAGTCACCTATGCAGATTAGGTGGATCCCACCACAACAGTTGGCATTTTGTTTCTTTTTACAATTCCGACGTTCTCTGAAAAATTTTGGCTTTGTGTTTCTTTTTACAACTCCTACGTTCTCTGAAAAATGTTGGCATTTTGGTTTTTTTTTTACAACTCCGACGTTCTCTGAAAAATGTTGGCATTTTGTTTCTTTTTACAATTCCGACGTTCTCTGAAAAATGTTGGCTTTGTGTTTCTTTTTAAGAATCTACTGCATTAATGAGAATTTGCATGTCTGTATATGTGCCTCTCTGTGTGTCAATGTGCGCTTGCATATGCGTGTGTTCATGTGTATATATGTGCTTCTTTGTGCGCATGGATGTATATATATATAAATGCGCGCCTGTGTGCGTGTGTATACATGTCGTGTTTGTGTGGTCGTCTGTGTGTATATGTACGTGTTTGTGGAAATGTGCGTTCGTGTGTATATGTGCGTGTGTATATGTGCGATATATATCCAATACAAAATGAAATGTTTACTTCTACGTAGTTGTCTATTGACCAAATAACTGGACTTGTTCAAAATATAATTATTGCTAGCAGATTTGACCGTCACTAAAATGCCAATAGGTACACATCCTATATTATGCATCCAGAAGCCTACCTGTCCTATTGTCCTGATCTTTCGCGATGTCCGCCAGCGGCAAATTGCGCACTGACATCAGATAGTTCTCTCGAAAGAGCTTTCATTTGAATAGAGATATTTATTTTATTCTGATTGCATGTGAGACAACTGTCTGAGATTGCTGGTGGGATCTCGTGATCGCCGCTATTACATCAGTCAGGTGCTGCTGATCCATTCACCTGAGCGCATGGCGGCCTCTTTGTTCTGGAAATCTTTGGTTTCACATTCCTATATTAGTTTCCACAACCTAATCTTACATACCATATTTTCCATACACACACACATAGATAGATGTGAAAATACTGAGATAGATAGATAGATAGATAGATAGATAGATAGATAGATAGATATGAAAAGACTGAGATAGATAGATAGATAGATATGAAAAGACTGAGATAGATAGATAGATAGATAGATAGATAGATATGAAAAGACTGAGATAGATAGATAGATAGATAGATAGATAGATAGATAGATAGATAGATATGGAAAGACTGAGATAGATAGATAGATAGATAGATAGATAGATAGATAGATAGATAGATATGAAAAGACTGAGATCAATCGATAGATAGATATGAAAAGACAGAGAGCGATCGATCGATCGATAGATAGATAGATAAATAGATATGAAATGACTTAGATAGATAGATAGATAGATAGATAGATAGATAGATAGATAGATAGATAGATAGATAGATAGATAGAGAGATAAATATGATAAAATAATGAGCAAATAGTAATCTAACATGTTTCACTTTTATTAAAGCTTCCTCAGAGACTGACAGAAAACAAACAATAAGACAGAACTTTTCCTTAGCTTTATTCTAAAATTAAAATCAATGTTGTTGTTACACGACTTGGACGGTTTTTCCTGTTACACCCAGTATATGCGTATCTTTACTGGGGAAGAGGGAAAGAAGAAAAGTAGAAGAGAGACAGAAAATATTCCAGCTTGTACAAAGTCTTAGCCTGGATCGTAAATATTCAATAGAATTTTTCTTGCATACTTACAAGCTGTCGCTATTTCCAACTCGCATTGAGCAGCTAATGCAAAGAAAAATAATGTAAAAGTTCCAATATTAAATGGGATACATTGAGAAAAAACGACTGTGTAATATCAGGAGAGAGATGGCGTAAACTATATCAAAGACAAAAACTGGCGATCATGATATACGTAGAGCAGCATAAACTACTTAAATTCTTAGAGCAAACAAATTATTAATATACATGGTGTCCATAAAATTTGCGTGCACTTTAAAAATATTTATAACTGTATTTGCGATAGAAATACTCTGTAAAAAATGTTATAATGTTTAATGTACCTAGTTTTAAGTATACCTAAAATAACTAATGTGATTTCAGGCATTACTGTAAATCAGTTGGCAAATGTTTTCCGTGAACTGAAAAATCGTATTACCCTTTGTATTGCTAATCATGGATGATATGTGGAAACTTAAATAAAATTTCAATAAAACCTTAAAATATATAGATTTACTTCTTTCTAATCCTTTTTACAAATTATTTCTATCGCAAATACAAATAAAGTTATAATTTTTTTAAAGTGCACACGAACTTTATGGACACCCTGTATATATATATATATATATATATATATATATATATATATATATATATATATATATATATATATACAGAGAAAGAGAGAAAGAGAGAGAGATGTATAGGATGAAATAAATAGTTTGATATATATGAATAGGCTGATATAGCTAGTTAGGTAGATATATATGAATAGGTTGAGATAGATACGTAGGTAGCAATGGCTGAGATAGATATGAACAGACTGATATAGATAGATAGATAGATAGATAGATAGATAGATAGATAGATAGATAGATAGATAGATAGATAGATAGATAGATAGTCAATAAATTAAGAAAGGTTCAATTGAAATATCTGGACACCCTGTATATATATATATATATATATATATATATATATATATATATATATATATATATATATATATTTGTAAATAAATGACAATAAGAAAAACAGTAATTGCTGACGCGTTTCGTCCTAATGCGGACTTTTTCAAAGCAAGTAACGAAATGATTTTAATCAAACAAAGAAAATTAATAAAAACAAAAAACAGAGTGTTCTTAGCAACGGGAATGTAGGAAACGCTATTTTCGTATTTTTAACTGAAAATGACGTCAGTTAATGTCACGTGTGGAGAATATTTCATTAATCTTTGTTGATGGATTCAACCATTTTCTTTTGATTTTAATATGTTTTTGTGTACATTTGTTTGTGAGAGCAGTAATTTTGTTAGAAAAGGTGAAATAGGGAAAAAACCTGGGCGTAGATTAATATTTGGGTATTGGTCGATTGCGGCACTCTCTAGGATTTTCCTTCTGAGTGAGTTATTTTCTTTTTTTATAAGTATAGAGTTTTTAAAATCAAAATTATGGTTGAATTTATTCCTATGTATTACTAAGGCATTATTTAAGTTGTTTATTCTAAGGTCTCTTTTGTGTTCATTGATACGTTTTTTTATGTTTCTGCTTGTTTCTCCAATATATTGGGAGGAACAGTTTTGGCAATTTATTGTATAAATGCCTGCTTCAGAAACCAACTCTGTTACGTCTAATATCCAGGATAACCTATCCCATCTAAATAATCTTAAAATAGTCACAAACACCTCGAAAACAATTATAGATATAATAAGATCTCCAAACAACAATAGCAATAACATTTCTGAAGCAGGCATTTATACAATAAATTGCCAAAACTGTTCCTCCCAATATATTGGAGAAACAAGCAGAAACAT
The DNA here is from genome assembly GCA_964036315.1 of Acanthosepion esculentum. Classification (NCBI taxonomy): domain Eukaryota; kingdom Metazoa; phylum Mollusca; class Cephalopoda; order Sepiida; family Sepiidae; genus Acanthosepion; species Acanthosepion esculentum. Next base: position 82,692,084 of record OZ038493.1, on the reverse strand, counting down.
AAAAAAACGTATCAATGAACACAAAAGAGACCTTAGAATAAACAACTTAAATAATGCCTTAGTAATACATAGGAATAAATTCAACCATAATTTTGATTTTAAAAACTCTATACTTATAAAAAAAGAAAATAACTCACTCAGAAGGAAAATCCTAGAGAGTGCCGCAATCGACCAATACCCAAATATTAATCTACGCCCAGGTTTTTTCCCTATTTCACCTTTTCTAACAAAATTACTGCTCTCACAAACAAATGTACACAAAAACATATTAAAATCAAAAGAAAATGGTTGAATCCATCAACAAAGATTAATGAAATATTCTCCACACGTGACATTAACTGACGTCATTTTCAGTTAAAAATACGAAAATAGCGTTTCCTACATTCCCGTTGCTAAGAACACTCTGTTTTTTGTTTTTATTAATTTTCTTTGTTTGATTAAAATCATTTCGTTACTTGCTTTGAAAAAGTCCGCATTAGGACGAAACGCGTCAGCAATTACTGTTTTTCTTATTGTCATTTATTTACAAATATTGTCTTCTCTAAAAGTTAAATTTGAGAAATTTTCATATATATATATATATATATATATATATATATATATATATAGAGAGAGAGAGAGAGAGAGAGAGAGAGAGAGAGTGAGTGAAAGTGAGACACCCTGTATTTGTGCTTAGGTAACGTCAGAATAAATAAATGCAATGGAACTCTCTGACTAAATGAATTTACAGGAATTCTTTTACCATTAACGAAACATCATTGAATATAATTCGCTATTGAAAAATACTAGAAAAAAATTTCTTATGGGAAATCATTGAAAATCATGTTTTATGCGAATTTAATTATTATTGATTTTTAACAGGTGATTTTTTTTAATTTAATGTAAAAAAGTAATATAATTAACAATGTTTCATCTGAAAAAAGAAACGGACATTGTTGAAGAGAACATATTTGGAAATATTCGGCTGATTTTCCAACATTTCTTTGACAAAATCTTGCATTCATATAAATATTTGTCATTATTATTCAATCCCAATAACATTTCTTCTGTCGATTTCTCATTTAAAGAATTGAAAGAAACCGTGGTCTACGTTATTGGTTTCTCTGTCACATGGAAATCGGGCGTTGATATAGGCACAAAATCTATTACCATGGAGACTGTGTAGGTCCTGTTATTATGATTCAGTCAATTACATGCCATGCGTGATACACGCTTAGACGATACATGACGGACGATGCAGATTTTTTCCTGCAGTAGGTTGCCATTTCTATCTGCGGTAGACCAGTTGCCATCCAAGGCTATAGAACTCTCTCTGTCTTGCTATTTACCCATAGCTGGGGGAGAAGAAGAGGATTCACACATTTCCCAAGGGTATTAGCACGTAAGTTAATGTAATGGATTCGACTGGAATTCGAACTCGGCTCTCCATTACCCCACCGTGCCTCCACCGTTTTTATGATTAGCATTGCATATGCCCGGGATTGGGAATTCTTACATTGGAATAGACTGAGACCAGTTTTAGACAAAAACATGACCAGGTTTTGTTTTTGGAGATAAAGTTCAGCTTGCGGAAAGTTTGGTCAGGAACTCCTGAAAGACATGTAGAATCTGCGGCCTACTTTTCCATTTACAGATTTTGGTTCCTATCTACTGATTTATATTGCTGTGATGATGGTTATGTCTATTAGAATATTGAAAAAGTGAAGAGACGAGGTAGGGAGATGTCAGCGCCCCCAAGCGGTGTGTGTAAGAACTAATTGACTCAGTTTACAGAGAGCACAACCATAACTGTGCACGTCATCGTGGCGTCAAGAAATCCCTACCTGAAACTAATGCTGAGTGCAGATCACATTCACAAAAAGACACTACAGCAGGCCCGATATTATACACCTGTTGACGGGATAGCTTCCTCGGAATTTACTTTAATGTTTGGTTCCCCGTCTATCATGGGAGTAAAGCCACCGAAACCACGTTTACGCAAATCACCGTTAATGAAGAAAGAAAAATGAAGGAAAGAAGAAAATACAGGCGTGTTATTCAGAGTGATTATTGCTGCCATATCTGGGCTGGAGCTGCCCAAAGTATCTTGAAATATTACAAAGGTGAAGAGGGAAACATCAGTGCCTTTAAGGTTCGGATCCCTGACTGTCATGGGGATAAAGCTAACCCAGAAGATGTTTACCTCCGGCATCCTTAATGAACTGATAATCTTGGAGAGAAGAAAATACAAGATTGTTAATCGGACTGAACTCATGTCGCCTAGCGAGAATTGTCAAAACAGTCGAACTTCTCATTTAGTTATAAGTATACCTACCCCTACATCTATTGATTTTAAAATCTTTTTTATAAAACCTTGACGTTTTCCAAGTTTCATGCCTTTTCTGGATATCCTATTTTCAGTTATTTCCCCTTGGTATACTAAACTTTCCTAGTTTTTCAAATGTGGTATGAGAACAATCTACCCCCGTGGGCTAAATAAACGTTCGAATTCGAAATTCCAACGTATATCAACTAAAGAAGACCAGGGCGTACAAAGCCCGAAACGTCGTGAATATGACAACAAAGATGATTACAACAGTTCAAAAAATGTAAATAGTGTAAATAGTTACATCTCATAAATATAAAGGGATATCTTAACAGGTCTTTCTTTCCTTATTGATAACAATTGTACGGTGTGATCTGTTTGAAATACAAAGAAAATTCATGTCCCTTCAGCATGATGGTTGTCCGGAGATTGTTTGGTTTAATTTCTAAAGAGAGCGAATTTTATGTTGGCTGTTCCACGGTTTGTAATTTAGAATTGCTCCTTCTAGACGAAATGTCACCCAAAGCTAGTCTTTATGTTCAGGTAAGAATTTCAACTTGTCTCTTTTCAATTGCAGTGGAGTTTTCCGAATGATTATTGATTATTGTCCGTTTAGTGACACAGATTCTTGATGAAAGCAAATTATCCTGCAATTCCTGACAAGTAACCATTGGATTTTGTTTAATTTGACGCATTAATTTCCTCGAAGATCTTGAAGAAATCTCCCGTGGAGCAACTGTTCTTCTTTGGTTTTCAACAGTTTTGAGTTTTTTTATACTTTGCCATGAATGAACTCATGGTAGTAAATAGAATATTCAGAATGTCTGAGATTTGTAACTTTTACGTTCTTTCCAGAGTTTAACAGCCACTTCTTTTTGTGAATTTAACAGTTCTTTACCTCCTGCCATGATGGTAACCTTCTTGCATGAATATCAATTACAGAATGTTCTGTTTGTATTTTCTGGCTAAAATAACTACTGATAACATTATTGGAACACTGTAGAATATTCCACTTGAATAATCTAAAGTGTTAAAGCAATTTAAAAGTTTTAAAATCTGAAATTTACATTGTACGAATACTTTTTTCACCCATTAAAATGAATAAATGGGATTTATTTCTATTAAATCAACTTTTTTCTGTTTTGTATGCATATTTAGTTAGGTACAGATAATTATATGAAAAGTATGTTTATTCATTAGTTGGAAATACAATAAATTAAAAATTTGTATGTGTACGAATATTTGTTTCCCCACAATATACATATGTGTGTGTGTGTGTGTGCATTGACACACATCGACAAAGAGACATTATGCCGAGAAAAAAAAAGCAAGGAAACTTTCTTTGGAAGTGTAGGGAACAAAAGTTAAAAATATAGATGAAAAAATAAAAGTATAAAAGCAATTAGTGAAAAGAAAGAATAAAGTTAAATAAAGTCAAAAATGAAATTAAAGAAAAGAAAAATATAATTTCAAATTGTATAAACTTTACGATAGCTTACATGTTGAAAGCAATATACCCCCGCCCCCGTTAACTATCTTGTGGACAGGACGAGCTATCTTGTCTTGGTCGGCAGACGTCCTAGAGCTGGTAACTTGAACAAAATTACCCCTTGGCGGACAAGGATAAAACGTAAAATAGTACGAATCTCAATGATTTCGATCGGCCGTCAACCGGGTCAACATGGCCGCGTCCCTCAGAGAGGAACCAGTCTGTGGTGGAAAATTCTGTCACTGGAACAAACTATTGATGAGACACCTGGTCCTCAAAATCCGGACTAACTCCAACCGTGGACCAAGTGATTCGTTGGCAAATCAATTAATGAAAAGAAAGTGAACGACATGGACACACGGAGCGTTTCAACAAGTCATGACATCCTTTTTCACCGTACTCGAAAATCCTTAAAAGCACACCACTAATCTGACAAATATGGAGAACTGAGGTAGGAAATGAAATAAAACCTCATCTCAACCCAATCGCACAGACATCGTGCGAAACAAAAGACTTTCAAATCCAAAAATAGATAAGATAATACTAAAATTAAGACCGGTTACAATGACCCACATAAATAAACAGTAAAGATAGGAGCAGAAATTAATAATATGACAGAGGATGGGGCAAAAACTAAAATAAATGAGATACGAAATAATAATCTCCCAGGAAATAAAACCGAAAAATTTACCTGTGACAACCTTCAGATATCCAGATCATATCACTGAATATGAGTCCAATTAAATTAGGGTAGAATTCCTTGAAAACCACAGAGGTGAAATCACCGAAGTGAAAAACCATGTCATCCAAGTACTCAGCAGAGTACCTCTCACAGAAATGTCAGACAGAGACCAGCTCCCCAAAATTCATATGACAAAGTCCAATAAGAACATTGCAAATATACAACGCTGCACTGGACACGCTGTTAACAGACAAATCACTGGGAAACGTCACAAAAGTTGACAATGATATATTCGCAACAGCTTTAGAAGCTACTGGGAAGCTTGGGGTCAAGACAATGAAAAAAAAAATACCAACAAAGATAGCCAGCTTGGAAGGCAAAACTGATGCGAGAAATAAAGGAAATGAGATGTGAGATTTCTGTATAAGACGAACTCACTAGAGACCTAAATATCTCAACACGCAATTGCAAGAAGATCAGGTGGAAATATAAAATTAAATCATTAAATGAAATTCCATCAATTAAGGAAATTCTGAAACAGAAACTTCAGTTAAAGGCATGGAGAACAAGACGAGACGAAAAACGTTTTAGGTTCTATCGCAAAAATAAAATATTCCAAAAACACTTTAAGAAATTTTAGTAAGGAAATTGAAAACTAGATATGAGACAAAATACAATGACCCATCACTCAAACAATAAAAAGATGGGACTAGAAATAAATAATATGATAGTAGATTAGGTAAAAACTAAAATAAATGAGATACGAAATAATAATCTCCCAGGAAATAAAACCGAAGACTTTACCTGTGACATAATCTGCAGTTATCCAGATGATGTCACCGAAGATGAGTTTAACTACATTAGGGTAGAATTCCTTGAAAACAACAGAGGTGAAATTACCGAAGGGAAAAACCACGTCATCCAACTACTCGGAAGAGTAACTCTCAAACAAACAGATCAGTTCCTAAAAATTCAAATGACAATAAGCACCTGTCTATATTTCTGAGATGAGGTATTATGAACATTATTTACATTATTCGCACTATTGTCCTCATCTATGTCGCCATATTTATTACAAGAACACATGGCACAGTGGATAAAGACGTTATTTAGATCCAGTGACAGGACCCAAAGAGTGTGAGTTCAATACCCGGTTAAGGCAGTAGAGATCTTTTAGAAGGAAATTAACAGGAGATAACTGATAACTGACATCCATTAAACATCGCACGTGGAACTAGAACAGTCTACCTCAGTGAGCGAAATAAAGGGTTCAGTTCTACATTCCAACCCCCTGAAGAAGACCGGAGCGTACAACGGCCGAAACGTTGTAATAAATATGGCGACAAAGATGAGGACAATAGTCCGAATAATATAAATAGTGTACATAATACCTCATCTCAGAAATATAGACAGATACTAAAGAGCCGAAACGTTGTAATAGATATGGCGACAAAGATGAAGACAATAGTCCGAATAATGTAAATAGTGTACATAATACCTCATATCAGAAATATAGACAGATACTGAAAGGCCGAAACGGTGTAATAAATATGGCGACAAAGATGAGGACAATAGTCCGAATCATGACAATAAGCACACTGTGCAAATATACAACGCTGTACTGGAAACACTGTTAACGGAAAAAAACACAGGGAAAAATCACAGAATTTTACAGTGTCATATAAGCAACAGCTTTAGCAGGTATTGTGAAGCTTAAGGTCAAGACAAGGAAAACATCAGACAAACAGAGCCATCTTGGAAACAAAATTGTTGCGAGAAATAAAGAAAATCAGATGTGATATTTCGATATTGGATGAGATCACAAGAAACCCAAATGTCTAAACACACAAATTCAGGAAGATAAAGCGGAAATGTAAAATTAAATCACTAAATGAAATTCCATCAATCAAGGAAATGCTTAAACAGAAACTGCAATTAAAAGCACAGAGAAAAAGACACGAAAAATTTGTAGGTTCTATCGCCAAAATAAAATATTCCAAACGGACCATAGAAATTTTACCGGAAAATTGGAAAAGCAACAATGCATGCCAAAATACCCCATGTATTGACAAAGTGCAGAATTTGGGGGAAAATATTTTGAGCAGCCCAAAAGAATATAACTCCAATACAGAATGGATCCAACGTGAAGAAGAACGAATGCTGGGTAAACCTCTACAAGAATGGAACAATATAACCAAGAATAATGTAACTGAATCCCAATAATGGAAATTCCCAGGAAATTACAAAGTGCATAATCTCTGACACTATCATCAGTCATCAATCCATGAAATCCTTACAAAAACTCTGTCAATCCTTATTAATAATCTCAATGAAATCCCGAAATGGATGACTGAAGATATTACATATCTCATGCCAAACAAAAAAAACGAGTAAAACAGATGACACAAAAAAATATAGGCCAATAATATGTCTGTCCACCACGTATAAATTGAACAAGACTGTCCTGACGAACCGGACTTACTCTTTCTCGAACTAAACAACATTCTTCCACTGGAACAGAAGGGATGCAGGAGATGTTCATATGGTTGCAAAAATCAACTATTGATAAAGAAAATGATCCTGGAAAATTGCAGGTGACAATATAGAAATCTTAGCACAGCATGGAAAGATTACCGTAAAGCCTTTGATAAGGTGCTACATTCTTGGATCCTTAAGACTTTGGAAACATACAAAGTCTCCCCAGTAATAGTAAACTTCCTTAAACACAGTATGGGAATGTGGAAAACCACATTATACCTAAATCAAACCAGAGGCACTGTCAACTCCAACCCCCTGAATATTTCAAGTAGACTCCCTGTTACCCTTTCTGTTGTGTCTGCCCTTAATCCCTCTTACACATGAAATAAACAATTATAGCTATGGATACAAAGTAAACAAAAAAGTAATACTCTACATGGATAATCTCAAACTCTTTGCCAAAGACCACAATGAGTTGAAGGGTTTCCTCAATACTGTAAAATGTTTCAGTGATGACATAGGTATGGATTTCCGGTTAGATGAATCTGGAAACATTCAAGAAAGGGAAAATTACTGAAACACACTCCATAGATTTAGATTTTGTCAAAAAGATTAGGGAACTGGAATAAGAAGAAGCCTATAGGTACCTAGGAATTAAGAAAGAAGATGGAATGCAGTAAACCCAAATGAAGAAGGTAATAAATAAATACAACAGGCGTGTGCGTCTGGTACTGAATACGACCTGAATTCAAAAAAACGAATTTCAACCATAAACACCTTGTCTGTCCCTTTGGTGTAATACAGTTTCAACTTGTTAAATGATAGTTTAGCAGACTATTATTTTTTAGAGAATTGTATCTCTGCTCTGACTTCCTCATTTTGACCTTTGAGGTCAGATACAAGACAAAATAAGGGAAGTCAATTTTGATTGGCTGAACAAGCATGAGAATGATAGAGGAAGCTTTTTCAGGGAACATCGATAATTTTCATCGTTAATTGCAAAGAAATATCATTATGTGTTAAATAATAGTTTAGCAGACTATTATTTTTAGAGAATTGTATCTCTTCTCTGACTTCTTCAGTTTGAGCTTTGATGTCAGATACAAGACAAAACAAGGGAAGTCAATTTTGATTGGCTGAACTAGTATGAGAATGATAGAGGAAGGTTTTTCAGGGAACATCGATAATTTTCATTGTTAATTGCAAAGAAATATCATTATGTGTTAAATAATAGTTTAGCAGACTATTATTTTTTAGAGAATTGTATCTCTGCTCTGACTTCCTCATTTTGACCTTTGAGGTTAGATACAAGATAAAACAAGGGAAGTCAATTTTGATTGTCTAAATCTAGCCTGGGAATTTTGAATGTAGAAAGGGATCTCACTGAGTTAAATCTTACACATACAATGTAAACGTGGTTTTCTGGGAACTTGTTCCTTAGTCGGGATGATAGAACGATCCCATTGGCTACTTCGAAAATGTACCCATTGATGTGATTAATAAATTAATAGTTAAAAATCGCTTTTGTTGATATCTTTCATCTCCGGACTCCAAAAACATTCGACCGGAAGATGTCAGAAAGAAGAAAACAATATAAGTGAATCAAGAAAGTCGTCACCAAGACTGCCCCACCACGAACTGGCTATACAACGACTGAACCGTAGCTGACATTAAGGGAATAGACGCCATAACGAGAACGTTTCTCACCTGCTACCGCATGCACCATCCCAAAGCTGATGTTGCCCAGAACCGGAGGAGGCAGAGGATTAGTTCAACTAAAACTGTCTTTCAAATCTACAACAATTGGCCTTCAAAGATACCTGGAAAATACAGAAGACTGGATAATGATATGTGTCAAAGAATATGAAAGTAGTTAGCGGTTTTATTCAGTAATAAAGGAAGCCTACAAGTTCAGAATGGAATTTCAAGTGAATGAAGAAATTCAGGTAAAGCACAATACACCGACTGAAGCTGCAAAATACTTTTTTTTAAAAAGCAAAGGTAAATGCAACCGAACAGAAACAGAAACGATGGCAAGATAAACCGCTTCATGATCAATACCCTGCCAGAGCTAAACAAGCTGATGTAGACAAACCCCGTATCTACCAGTGCCTACGTAGTACAGGGTTAAAAGCTGAAACAAAAGGTTTTATTCTTACCACACAGGACCAATGCTTGCTAAGTATAAATTATCAAGCACACCTACTTTAAAATTGTGTTAGCCCCAAATGCAGATTCTGTGATATATATATCCAGAAAAAAATTGACCATCTTGTATCAGGTTGCGCCGATGTAGCACCCAATGTATATAAAACCCGGCATGACAGATTGGGCCAATATCTGCACTAGAAAATCTGCAACATTTACGGAAAGGAACCCGCAAGAAATTTGTATGAACACCACCCAAACCCGATTACAAGGACAGGACCTGTAACAATATTATGGTACTTCATAATAAACACTGGCAGAACAATCAAATCTGATCGCCTGGACATCGTGATTAGAGACAGCAAAGACAAAAAGTGCCTCTTTATTGATATGGCAGTCCCTACAGACTATAATGTATCTTTGAAGACTTTTAAAAAAACAATTAAAATACAAGGACCTTGAAAGTGAAATCTCAGAAATATGGCACATGAGGACATTAACAATTCCAGTTGTAGTCGGAGCATTCGGATTGATTGGAAAAGATCCCATAGGCTCATTGAAGGAATCCCCAGTACCCTATACCCTAAAGAAATACAAGAAAAATGTTCTCACAAATACAGCCCACGCCTTACGAAGGGTTTTATCTATGTAAAGTACGTGTGATTTTTTTTTCGGAACAACTCAGTGGAAAATATCATGATGCCATTTCTAACCTTAAAGAAATCAGTGCACACTAGAAATCAAAAGAAATAATAATAATAAACAAGAAATAATAACGTAAACAATAATAAATAATGAGTAACAGAAGTTAACAAACTACACTATAAAAAAAAGCTACAAAAAACTGTATTCGGGTCCACAGTTATTTCTAGTCAATATCCTCTAGATAATTTGAAATATAAGCACTACCGCCCACCCAATAACCGTTAGGACAATACAATAGACCTTACTACCCATAATGCACCATTGGCACGCATATATAAATAGTCGAACCAAAACACAACACACATGGCTGAATATTGCGTTCAGGCATGAAACGTACTGTCACCACCGGGTGTTGATCTCAATGCCACCTTTTATATTTACATACGGGAGTGATCACTTTTACCCGCATATATAACGTACCTTAAAAATATATTTGTATCATAATACATACATACACACACCTACACACCCACAACCAAACACACACCAACCCACACACACACACACATATATATATATATAGAGAGAGAGAGAGTGAGAGAGAGAGATAATATTAGTGGTCAATATATATATGTAGACCACTAATATTATCTATACATATATATATATATATATATATATATATATATATATATATATATATATATATATATATATATATATATATTGATGCATGTTTCATTAAATAATATAGACAAGTGTTGTCTATTTATTTTGGTTAAATTCTTTTCATATCGCCTCATTAAATGAAGAAAATCACAATATAGATACATATTTTTTAATCCAATCTAAGCTTTCGGCTGACATAAGCCATTATCAAAGATAATTACATTACAATATATTAAGCAATACACGGACAAAACAGTGATCATAGTCTGTCTCTGTTTACATGGAAGATTTCCAAGCAACGAGAAACTCGTGCATATAAGTTGTTGGAAGCGAAAATCGCACCGCAGCTCATGACGTCACACATGACCACGCGAGAGTGAATTCGAGAAGTATTAAGTATGGGAAGCCGTTGGTATAAACCAATGGCTTCTCTTACCAATTATAGGCATTTAAGAATATTTGTGAAGATTTCATAGTTTATTTTGTTCAGGTTTCAACTGTTTTATGTATATCGCTTCAGGAATTTTTTAGTTTTTGTTTATTGTTTTCATGTTTAAATATGTTTATATTTTCATGTTTATATATATATATATATATATATATATATATATATATATATATATATATATATATATATATATATATATATATATATATATTGGTGGAGGGAGAATAAATTGATTCATACCTTTCCCAAGGGCATTAGCGTGAAGTTAATCTAACAGACAAGGCTAAAAACGTGAAACTGGCTCACTGCTTCCACTTTTGTATTCGATATGCTACACGGACATTTTTACTTTTTATTAACAACGACGCATTTTTGTACTGTTTTTTTATGGATAAAACCTAAATATTTTGCACGAGTTCCATTTAATCTTTATGACTATGCAGTCGTGTCTGCTTTGGCGCCAACATTTCTACGTTCACTAATCAGATGCATTATCGCTTTTATTCTTCTCCACAAAAAACTAAACGCTAGGAATTCATTCCATTTATTTAAGGACAGAATAATGGCTCGGCTAAAAATATTGTAAACGTAAAACAAAATGAAATAAATGCAAACTAATTAAACATTTATAATAGCTAAAAACCTCATCTTAAAAAAGACATAAAACATCTAATAAAACTAATAATAGTCAATATAGGTTGTAGTAAGATCTGTAACAAAAGACTGCGGGGTGATGTTGAAATGTTCTCGGCCTGACCTGATTAAATAAATCTGACAAAATATCAGGTTTTTTAAGGGCTTCTTGGTTGGGTCGAAAACATTTCAGTCCACGCAATCTTACAGATGACATGTCGTTAATAACCTAATCGAATAATGGAAGACAAGCTTCTGAAGAGTAGGTTGCGTGTTCGAATCATGCCCAAGGCTATTCATTTATTTTTGATTCCTGGTATACTAACACTGGAAAAATGGATCGGCTGAAATCTAGCAGTAAAATGTAACACCATTCCATGTTGGCTTGTTTTAGTAGAATAGTACAATTGGTGGGATTTTCAGCGCGCCCACATCGCTACCGAATGTGATACAAGGTCAAGGTTTAAAGTGGGCTTAGCAGCAAAACCGGTGAAAAATGACACAAGCCCCCTCGGCACTTTCCATTTTGGGGACGCCCCAGCCTTCTACCGAAGAAGCGGTACTGCCTGAGGAGCTTGCATTTAATATAATTTTAAAATTACCCAACCGATAAATAAAAACTGCGAACAGAAATACGCACCTTTTTTTTCATTTTTTTACATTAAAGTTCAACTTGTACAAAGGCCAGAGTGCCACTCGATGTAGAGGTCACGTTAAGAGGTAGTTTATGTGGATAGGAGAGGAAGATGACGGTTAACTCTAGATCTGAACAGGTTCAGATTGGAGTTTTTGGGAAACATCTTTTGGGACTATGATCCATAGGGAAGTGATTCCCGGGAAGAAGCTGTTTGAGTGGAAATACGGGGGGGATGTGGGTGGTTTGTTAGTATGTAAGTGGCATGGTGGATTCTAGCCGTGAAGGTTATGCCTGACGGAACCAAGGTATGTTGTTCGTCCGAGCACTTTTCATTGTAGTAGCGATAAAGCAGTGAGAGACTTGCTACATCCTGCCTGTGAGAGATAAGTTGGAGGGTTGAAAATAATTCTTCTCCAACAAGGACTCGGAGACGCTTTTGCATCCTTTCAAAGCTGGAAAGTGAGGGTTGGGCAGCTCCTGCACAAATATGCCAACAGTACTCTATTTTCGGCCTGATCTGACTCCTATAAAGTTAGCGGATAGTATGAGGTGTCAGCTACTGGAACTGTACAGGAAGCTGATCATTTTACCTGCATCTTTAGCGATGGTTCGTATATAAGAACTAGCAGCATGATCCGGCGTTGCCCGGGCTTGATTCAAAAATCGTACGACTCATACAGCAATCGCTATCACTTGACTTAAAATATTTTTGCCCTTCCTTGCCTTTAAAGGAGTGCCCTTTTCCGTGCTGATGTTACTACATGCCTTACTTCTTGCCTATCTCACACTGCGAATTGTTTCTAAGCTCTATACTAAACATTAAATCTGTTACGAATAAAGAACTAAACAAAATGAACACAAAACGATCAGCTTTAAAAAAGGACTCGTAACTGGAAAAACCGAATGAAAAAAGAATGTTAATAACAAATACTTTTTCACACCCAACCTAGTTCTGCGGAATCAGAATCAACGTTGATTTTAAGCAAGCGAATGAGCCAAATGGAGTAAAGTGCCATGGAGATTTAAATTTTTCCCACTTGTGACGAATGCAGCTATCGATTTTTTTTGCATGCTAGTTAACATTCGTGTCAGTCAGCTGTTGGCTCTCACTCTGTCCAATAGAATCTTCCTGCCTATTCGTGGCAGCAAGCTATAGGCACTCACTCTGGCCAGTAGAAAATGGCCGCAAACTACATGAAAACTACTGTAAAAGCACGAAAAAAATCGATTATTTCCACTATCGATGGGAGTTGGGAAATGCAAAGTCGGTCTTGGCCTTCCAGCTAATTTAGAGCATGTGCATGTAAATTTTGGTGCAAACTCTGCAAATTCTTTTGGGTGTCAATTTAAAATGAATTTCTATAATAAATTAACCTCGCAATTATCTTTTTTAAAATTTGATTTTAAAAATTACTATCGTGATCAGGAGTGATTAATATTTATTTTATTCAGTCGAGTTACCTCAGACAATAACGAGTCTATTACACCAAACATCACGGTCCAGCATCAAGGTTAGAAGGTCATTAGGGAGGCATTTTGTGTCATAACATAGCTAATCAATGTAGATGGATGCTGGGCGACCAACCCGTCTTGCTCCATGATTAGTATCCAGAACAATAGATCACTCGGATTTTTGTTCGTCTGCAATCTCCGGCAAAGTTCATTCTGCATTCTCATAAGATTGTAGAAATATCAAGTATGCTTACATAGTGCTGTGCTTTAGGTGGATGCTGTCTCAACGAGATGTTAATTGTAGCACTCAGCATCCAGGTTTAAGTTCTATCAAGTTTAGACTGTAGGGCATCCATTAATGTCTAGGCAGTGGCACCATGCATTAACGCCGTCTCTAGAGAAATGGCAGGTTGATTTTTCAGTGTCTTTAGAAAATTAGTATTGCACTCAATATAAACGCTGGAGTTTGATGTGCTAAATATTGGAACCAAACATTAAATTCATAGCTTTTAAGAATTTTTGAGCATTTAGTTTTAAAGATCGTTTAAAAGATATAAGGTACAGAAATATCTAATTTCCGCAGATTCTGCATACAAACTGACTTCAAAATTTTACTGTTTCAAGATTAAATCAAAATAAAGTTGAAATCTTTTGCATTAGATACATTGAATGGAAAAATATATTCAAACCAGAATTCGATAACTAAATCCTTTTTCGTTTGGCTTCCTTTGGTTTCTTTTATGGCATATCAACTAAAATGCCGACAATTTTTATTGCTGGTAATTTTTTTTCATTCAAAAATGTATTGCTGGTAAATTTATTTTTTCAAAAATGTATAGCTTGTAATATTTCTTTTCAAAAATGTATAGCTGGTAATTTTTTTTTTCATTCAAAAATGTATCGCTGGTAATTTTTTTTTTTTTTAAATGTATAGCTGATAATATCTTTTTTTTCAAAAATGTATAGCTATTAATATTTCTTTTCAAAAATGTATAGCTGTGAATTTTTTTTTCATTCAAAAATGTATCGCTGGTAAAATTTTTTTTTTTTTTTAATGTATAGCTGGTAATATCTTTTTTTCAAAAATGTATAGCTGGTAATATTTATTTTCAAAAATGTATCGCAGGTAATTTTTTTTTAAAATGTAGAGCTGGTAATATTTTTTTTTCAAAAATATATCGCTGGTAATATTTTTTTCAAAAATGTATAGCTGGTAATTATTTTTTTCAAAAATGTATAACTGGTAATATTTTTTTAAATGTATAACTAGTAATATTTATTTTTCAAAAATGTATAACTGGCAATATTTTTTTTAAATGTATAAGTGGTAATTTTTTTTTTTTCAAAAATTTATTGTTGATAATAATTTTTCTTCAAAAATGTATAACTGGTAATATTTTTTTCAAAACTGTATTGCTGATAATTACAAAGTATTTCTGGTATTAAACTTATTTTTACATTTTCATATTGTTTTGACCCCAGTTCGTGGGTTAACTATTTGCCCATAATTGGGACCGTAACAGGTACTACCACACCGGGTCAGGGTGGACCTGGGAACACCAGCAATTAAGAGGTGGTTCCACGCTCCTCAAAACTTCCTGACCATAGGCCTTGCTGCCGGATGTAGTTCATCGTCATAACCAGAACACGGACGTAGTTCATCATCTCCGTTTCGTGGAATCAATCGTATGGTCGAATGTATCATCCAATCTACTAATAATACGAGACAATTAAGAGTTAACCTTAGATTTGGCACGGAGTTAGTTATCAGTTATCTCCTGTTAATTTCCCTCTGAAAGTTCTCCACTGCCTTAATCGGGTATTGAACTCACACTGTTTGGGTCCCGTCACTTGTTCTAACTAACGCCTTTATCCACTGTGCCATACGTCCTTGAGGAAATTAACAGAAGATAACTGATAACTGACATCCATTAAACATGCCACGTAGAACTAGAACCGTCTACTCCAGTGAGCGAAATAAAGGGTTCAGTTCGACATTCCAATCACCTGAAGAAGGCCGGAGCGTACAACGGCCGAAACGTTGTAATAAATATGGCGACAAAGATGAGGACAATAGTCCGAATAATGTAAATAGTGTACATAATACCTCATCTCAGAAATATAGACTGATACTGTAGTTAGTTTCATTTGGATACTATTTATTCCCAAGAACTAATGCTTTGTGAGACAAATTGCCGGCAGGACCAATCACTACGATCTTAACAAGTCTAGGGTTAACCTACACTGACTAGCTTTTTTTCCATGGTGCCCCGACATATATGTGAATTTAAGCGTGCTATTAGATTGGCATCTAGGTTCCACCCGTTTACTGTTGAAATGGCTAAATTCAACCGTTACTTTTATAAATTGAAATGCAACATCAATCGCAATCTTCTTGAATACCGTTCATCTTTTATCCTTTCTTCAATGCTCCTTATTCCCAGTTTTCCCTTTCACTTCACGGCGGACGAATGGATAACGGCTCGGACTGAGAAATCGGGCGGCCGAGTTCGAATTCCAGTCGAATCCATTACATCCACTTACGAGCTAATACCCTTGAGAAAGGTATGAATCCTCCTCTTCTCCCCCCACTTATAAGCAAATAAAAGGTTTCTATAGCCATGGATGGTCTACCGCAGAAAGAAATGTCAACATACTGCGGGAAAAAAAGCTGCCTCGTCAGTCATGTGTCGAAAGATATATGATCGCCTAATCAGGCGCGACACATAACTGAACGAATCCCTGAATACTTGTAGCATTCCCGGAATGATTAAAAAAGTTATCTTTCCTGCATAGTCCCATGAACTTGACTTCTTGCACATTCTTACGTTCATATAACTCCACACAGTAACTCTCTACCTTGAGTGTCTCTTGGGCATTATATTGGTTGAACATTAATATGAAAATTTGGATATTTGTTGTACGAAGCGATATGCAGGGAATTTAATTATTTAACACACCTAGAAACCACTTTCCCTAAAGTGACCCATACTTGTCTAGGCCAAACAACAATCGATGAAGCCTCGCGTTGACACTTGACTGTTAATTTAATTAAGGTAACCCTTGGCCCTGGCTGTTGACTTCAGTCTGGTAAGCCCAGATATGTTGTGTCATCACTGCGTCGGTTGTATACATCGATATGGATTTTAAATTTTTACATATATCACATTAATGAACTTGTAGAATCAAAAGTCGTCTAGCACAACGATGTAGACTACTACACCATTGTGCTAGACGACTTTTGATTCTACAAGTTCATTAATGTGATATATGTAAAAATTTAAAATTAATACCAGATTTTCATAAATATTATCATTAATAACTGATCGTTTTAGAAACCTAGAATTAATATAAGGTTTTTAGAATTACTCCCGAATTTTATATGTTCAAATGTCACTTTTTTATTTATATAGCAGATTACAAGAAAAACTGTCCCAGAGATGAAGAATTTTTTTAACGAAATATATCGCGATTATTTAAGGATTCCATTGACAACGTTCTTTTATGTGCCGTGTCCCTTCAGAACGTAGGCGATCATAGCTTTTCACTTCCTCCTGTCCCTTGTAGCTCTGCCTTTTTGTTATTTGTCCCAGACCCTGTCTGCCATCTACTTAAGCCCGTTAAGTATGCTACACGTTGCTTTCTTTTATCCCTCTATCAGATCTGTGAGTATCAGATTTTCTAAGCTCTCCTTTCTAATTGCGTATCCCATAAATTTCAGCTGCCTCTTCCTGATATTAAGAATAAGTTTTCTCTTTGTTTGCATCCTCTCCAAAATTATTGCTGCTCATATGTTCGGTCCATGGTATCCTTAGCATCCTTCTGTAGAACCACCCCTATGTTGACAAGAGTTTTTTTCTTCACCTTTTAGATTATCGTAAAGGAGGACAGATATTATATTTCTGTTGTAATATATCTGTGTTATTCCATACATGTGTTCGAGTTATTCTTCATTGGTTCTACCTTGGACCATCACCGTGGTACAAAGAACCTGGACCATAACAATAAGTTTTTTATGATTAATCCCGAATTTTATAGGTTCAAATCCTACTTTTTATTTATATATCAGATTACAAGAAAAACTGTCCCAGAGATGAAGAATTTTTTTTTTAATGAAATATATCGCGATTATTTAAGAATTCCATTGACCATTCCAGCGGGCATTTGATTTAGGATATTTAATGTTAAATTAAAGATTTTCAGAAATTCTTTCGTAAATATCAGTCGGTCAGTTAAGTATCATACGTGATGAAAGTTCGGGCAATCATTTCTCTTTTGATTCATGGATGACTAGACAGAAGATTTTCCCGCGATAGGTTGCCATTTCTTTCTACGTTAGACTGGTTCCCAACCAAGGCTAAAGAACTCAATCTGTCCTGCTATTCAACCCATAGTTTTGGGGAGACGAGATGGATTCATACCTTTCTCAAGGGTATTTTGTGCGTATGTGAATATAACGATATAACGAAATCGACTAGAATTCGAACTCAGTTTTCCTATATTGATTACACCACAGCATACATCATATGTCATTGTTTCTAAAAATGTGTCATTTTTGTCCTTGCTTTGAATACTCTGTCACATCTTGTCGGGGGCTTCTGCTATTTACCTAGATATTCTTGACAAATTCCAAAGGAGACTATTCTAGAATTGCGGCTCACTCCAGTGACCGGGTTCGTTGTCAGGCTGCAGTTTCTTCGAGTTGAACGCTTCTGGTTTAATATATGGAAAATAACTCTTTGGCCAGATATTATGTAGCAGTTCATTACTTTTTTTCTTTGTTACCAACGAAACCCTCCTGTCTTTAATATTCTGCCTAGCTTTTGGAATGCGCCTTTGGCCATCCCAATACGTTTTCGGATTTGAGCATCGCACTTTCCATTCTCTGCCAGAACACTTCCCAGATATTTACTTTTCCGCGCCTTATTGATAATAATTTTTTTTAATTGTTCTATACTAGAGCAAAATATTGTTAGGGCCTGAATAATTTCACAAAATGAATTTTTTTGTTTTTAACATTTGTTAATTGAAACACCTATCATTTGGCAATAAAATATGTAAATTGAACAAAATGTGAATTTTATTTGTGCCTGTATAATAAAAAACTAATTTAGTTCTCATTTCATTAAGTTAGGCTTAAATCTCCCAAGTGTATAAAAACGCTTTCTTAGATCAATTGTTAAAAAAAGGATATTTGAGCGAATGAAATCTGAGTTATTTGGCAAGGATCATCCTTCTTTTAATAATGTAAACTGGCGCTACAGAATCACAAACAAAGAACTGTACCAACTCACAGAAACCACATCTCTTGAAGACTTTCATGAGTAGCAATAACTAAAATAGATATCACATATAACTCGAAGACAAAATAATGACATAATGATGATATTGACGTTCCACACTACTTCAAGCAAAAGGTTAGGAAGGAAACCCCCATTAATACTGAAAACAGCAATGACAGCTAATAAACATGAGATATCTATTTTCCTGAAAAATTGTTTTAAAAGAAACAATTTTTATAAATTTCAGTCGGCTAATATTATCATTACGATAAAGTGTCTATAAGATTAGTTCGATAATTCTTCTTTTAATTCTTGTTAAAATTATACCGCTGTTATCGTTTCTAAGTAGAGTAATGCCTTGAGATACGAGTTTAATCCGTTCCAAGACCGAACACGTAACTGAAGAGTCGTATCTCAAATCAATTTTCCTCATTGAAATTAATGGGAATATTTCTGATCCGTTACAAGTCACTAAAAATTCATCACTTCTCTTTACCCTTCGGATCCAGGGTGACACTACAGAAAATGTGCAAAATAACGACAAAAAAGGACAAAACACAACACAACAAAGATCCTTCCAGAGCAGAAGTGTGTACGTGTACTGCGGATTCTTGAGTGAAAATCGTTCGTATCTCAAGGCCAGAAAAATCGACCCAACTCCGGCTAGTATCTCAAAAAAAACGTACGTCGGGACACTCGTATCTCTCCGTATTACTGTATATGGAAAAAATTTAGATTAATATCTTCTTAAATTTATCGATAGCCTTTAAACGTGACTAAATCTAGGAACACAATTTTAATTTATATATTTTTAATGCCTTTGACAAATTTCCTAAAATATTTACTGGAAATTCTTGTAGATGCAGTTTTTGAATAACTAATTACAGAATATCACCAACCAATCTTTTATTAAAGATTTCTCAGTCATGATAGGTTTTTCTTCTATATACCGTATCTCTTCAAGAAATGGGCGATCATGACTCTCTACAACTTCCTCTTCTTTACACGAGCTCGTTTGGCAAGTTACTGTTTCGGTCTGCATTCCCAGCCTTCGATATGTCCTGTGAGTGTCAGATTTTCCACGCCGTCTTGCCTCATAATATGTTCAAGATACTTGCAACTGTCTCTTTCGGGTTTTAAATATGTGTCCATTTTGTTTTCATTTTCCTTGAAACTTGCTTATTGCTTACATGCTACGTCCATAGTAATTTACGACAAACCACTTCACGCCTCCAATGAGCTGCAAAAGAATGTGGGTGTTAGGTATTTACTCGTGACAGTCTCTGCCATATTCATGTCGTCAGTCACAAATCAACGAATAAATAACAACAACGATTCAAAAGTTGAATAATCTGAGCATCTAGGCGCGAGGTAAAAGCTAGCGAACTAGTCTAATTAATTATTAATAGATTAGTGAGTTTGGTCCGCACCGTGTGCCTCGTACTTGCAGTGTAAAGGAAAGTAGTGAATAATGCAGTGTAAATCGCCCCTTTCCACTGCATTGTTTTTCAGGGATCCTCTACTGCACTACTTAGTTTCAGTCACGGTCATTTTCTGTTGCCATAGCAGGATATGACAACACAACTGCAAAATTCAAACACGCTATCCTTCATTTATCTGAGTCACTTGCAGTGGCAGGATAAAATTGTTGCTTTGCAAACAAAATCACCTACAGAATGTTAAAGGTTAATCTCAAATTTACGAGGACGTCCCGAGATCAAGCAGGACCACACGGTTCTTTTTAGAAAATCAGTTTTACTAACGGTAAAGGATTTTGCATTCATATAGTCATGTAGCATGTGATTCAGGGTAGAAAATACTAAAGGTCGTCACTGAATTAAATGTCCATCAAGAACCTTTGCTTTAAGAAGAGCTTAAACATCCCAATATGTACTGGAGTCACCGAATGAGATTTTAAAAAAAACAAAAAAACTTTTGTACTTAGTATCGTCGAAACACCTAGAAGCTTCACCTAGAAGGTATCCCCAAAGAAACCAAGAGCAAAATCTAACTTCGAAGAAGGTCAGTAGGGTCACCAATATAAAACCATTCAAAACTTAGAACATACACACACCAAATGAAGTGGAAAGATTATATTGAATCAATTGCTTTGGTCTGCTGCTAGGAATGTTGATTCACTGTGTTGAACTTGACAATTTTTTCTCGCCATGATCTATCTTACGTATTTATAAGTCTACCATGTGTTCATGATTTGAATATGCTGTCACATCTGGCCTGGTGATTCTACTATGCATTTAGAGATTCGTGATAAAATCCAAAAGAGAATAAGCAATGTTATTGGCCTTGATCTGGCATCTCGGCTTCAGTGATTTCCCACCGCCTTAACGTTACTCCTATTTTCACGGTAATTATTATTATAAGCTTTCCTCTTTTTCTAGTACTAGATTGAAGGAAAGGTATCATCATTTTCATCATTTTATGCTTGAAATATCTTGATGTAACCGTAAGTTCTATGACAACAGTTTCTTCTCTGCAATGTTAATCGTTATCTTCTGTCTTCTTAATACCTGTTCTTTTTTTGTTCCCTCTCCTTAATAATGTTTACTTTTTTTTCTCATATTCTGTCATACTCAATAAACCTATTGCGTCTTAGTGTCTTTATTGCCTTGCTTGGGGCGAAATGATTAAAAAAAAAACAGGATATTATGTAAAGTGGAAGGAGGGAAAAATCCAACGCATCCTCGCCTGAAGATCGAATGTTCGAGGAAAGACACGGAAACACATACCCTCAAATCGGCCGGTGATAATTTAACGGAATCCAGAAAGGAATAAATAACAATTTTACGTATGAAAAATGTAATCTCGTCTTAGTACTGGTTCCTAAATTAACAAAGGTTCCAGTGAGATGAAGTCGGAAAGAAAAAGATAAGATAAAAAAAGACGGAGACGAAAATAAGACAGTACGACATGGAAAAGAATGAGAAAATGTAATGCACTGAGTAAGAAGTTAGACATCTACTTCATTTATGACCATATACGGACTTCAGAATCTTGGCTATATACAGAGTGCAGTGGATAAATTGTCATCTAAATTATGCAAAGATGAAAATAACGCTGAATTTTAACAGTTATATTTACCAAAATTATACAAAATATTGTGAAATATTAAAGAGTAAATTTATTCAATAAAATCGACATTGGCTTCAACCACGGCCTACACACGATTTCCGAATTTCCTGCAACTCTTCTGGACGGTCTCCTTGTTTAACTTGGTGAATGCTGCCATAATAATGCCTTCAGATCATATTTGGTGTTAAAAAGAGATTCGTTGGTCTCTCGCTCAACTGCGCCCCACACGTAATAATCAAGAGGTTATTGAAGTCTGGTGGTCAGATGTAACGGGTGATGTGGTCGCAGAAATTGCCTGACAGACATGACTGGATTCTCCTGTTTGTTTGGCAATGTGCAGCGTCCTGTTGCCAGACATAGGGTCTTCCAGAAGCCACCCTTTTTTTCAGGGCAGCACCTACCTCCTCAAAGCACTTGATGTAGGCCTCTGTGTTGAGTCCGAGGCCGTCACTAACAAATTCTGGATTTCTTATCAGAACAATCAGAGTGGGTTTTCCGAGCTGCCGTATCTTCGTAATCACTATTAGACTCATCGAAATCTTTCTGAATTCTTTGCAATGTTCTCAGATTGATACCCAAACAAATGTTCGTATTTGAGCTTCCGGTGCGAATGCCAAACAGTACTGCATACCGTATCCAAATTTCTGGCGGCGGAATTACTTGTGTCATGGTGCTCTTATTTCTCACAGACAGTGTCCAACTGACCCTACTACACTGTGCAGTCGGCAAAATCAAAAACGTACAACGCGCATGCGCTAAATTAAATACATAATATGGCGACAATTTACCCATCGCACTCTGTATTTAAGAACTTCATAATCATTGATATCTACATTTCTCCGACGCCGGTGATCAAGACAATAAACAACGTCTATTCTGCAGCAGTCTTTCCCGTATTTAACAAATAACATTCAGTATGCTGTCAGATTCTCGCTTCTCAAATCGTACGTCACTGGTGACATTATCGGGTCGATACCACGTGACCAAACATTCCTAAAGAGCGTTCATTATGTCTGAATAGTTTACCGAGTTCTGTCGTTCTCTCTTCTTTTTTTCTTTCTTCCTTTCAATTTGCATTCATTAGACTTTCGTTTTCTTCACCCATTTCTGTCCGTGATCTTTCTCTACGACATGTTGCTGTTTGACACAAGACCACGTGTGTCTGGTACCAAGTGGAAATCAAACTCATTAGCCAACAGTAATTGTCAAGCAGACTAGCTTATTGACAACTACTCCATGTCGAGATGCCCCCTTTCTATAACATTTATGCAGGAATTTTCATTTACTTTCAAGCATAGTCTCTCTCTCTATCTCTCTCTATCTCTCTCTCTCACACTCTCTCTCTCTCTTTATTTCTTTAGTTCCTCTGTTTCCCTCGATAAACTATCCGTTTCACACTCTGCTTTCTTTTTCCCTCTATTCTCATTTTCTTTCTCTAATTCCTCTCTCTATCTATCTCTTTCTTTTCTCTCTCTCTCTCTCTTCTCTCTTTTATCTTTCTCTCTCTTTTCTCTTTATTTCTTTCGCTCCTGTCTTTCTCACTCTATTCCCTTCTCTGTTTTACACTCTCTGCTCACTTTTTCCCTCCATTCTCGTTTTTCTTTCTTTAGTCTCTCTCTCTCTCTCTCTTCTCTCTCCTTTGTTCTCTCTTTTTCTCTATTTTTTATTTCTTTCGTTCCCCTCTTTCTCTCTTTAATTCCTACTCTCTCTCACGCTCTCTTATCTCTTTTTGCCTCTATTTTCGTTTTCTTTCTCTACTTCTTTGCCCCCTCTTTCTATCTCTCTTTATCTTCTTTTTCTCTCTCCTCTCCATTTTCTCTCTCTCTCTCTCTACTCTCTTTTTCTCTCTTTTCACTTACTCTCTCCCTTTTTGTCTCTCTCTGTTCTTTTTCTTGTTCTACTCTCTTTGCCTTTCTCTACACTATTTATATCTCTATCTACTCATTCTCTCTCTCTCTCTCTCTCTCTTTCTTTTTGCTATCTCTATTTACTTTCCGTTTTCGTTTGTTATTTTATTTTGATATATTCTCACTTACTTTTGCTTCTTCTTTCTCTCTATCGCCCCTCTCTCTCTATTTCTCTCTCTCTCTCTCTCTCTCTCTCTCTCTCTCTCTCTCTCTCTTGCCTTCTTTAGCTTTTACCTTTCCTATGTTTATAAGTTTTTCTTATTTATTCGCAAATGTTTCATTTTTTGTTTCTTTTCTCGTTTTTGCTTCCTATTTTTAGTGTGTCTTTTAATCTCATATTTTTGCTTTTACACTTGCCATTTTCGCTTTCAGCATTTTATTAATTTAAAAATGACTATGATTTTCCGAAAAGTCTGGTACAATTAAGTATTAATTGATCGGAATTCAAAACGTGTAAGAGCTGTAAACACAAATTGACAATGTGTATGCAAGACTTCTTTTAACTTGCAAAACAAATTTGCTATTGAACGCAGAGGGTGTGTGACGTCAAACAAAGATGGTTGCCTCCATATAACTACAGGCAAACATATAATTGCGATATGTTATAGGAATCTTGCAAACCAAAGGTAACAATCCAACCATGAACTTGTTGCTGTGGCTGACAAACACGTAATGATCAGGAAGCATATATCAGTCTGATTCAGTGCATTCCCAGAGAGGCGTACAAATCTACAGAAAAGTCTTCGTAGAGAAAGCCCACACGTTCGTCAATAATATATTATATTATATAAGATCTGTGATACAGCGAAACAGTATGTCTGTGGATGACAATATATATGCTCCCGGGATATGCAGCTGAGTTCTCTTGAAAAAAAAGGGTAATTTTAAAAACAGTGGCTCCTACAGCTACCAACAAATTGGCTATTCAACTGAACTGAGTTCTCCGGGCCACTGTCGAATTTGGTATAGAAAACGTTAAAAATTCCATTTTCTGTCTGCATTATAGGAAAACTTTAACATTTCCCTTTATCTCTGCGACCATAGCCTAGGGTAGGATCTCTGACTGATGCCAAATCGCTCGAATTTCGATCCCGACATGAAGCAGTCGAACGTCTAGCCACACTGAAGAGCTGTGATACAGCGAAACAGTCTGTCTGTAGATGACAATATATTCATATATATATATATATATATATATATATATATGTGTGTGTGTGTGTGTGTGTGTGTGTGTGTGTGTGTGTGTAAAATAAAATTACATTCATTTTATAGAATATAAAATCTTTACACAAAGTGAGATACAAATATACTAATGGACTTAATACAGCCTCAAATTTATACTCACACCAATATAATAATTATGTACACTATTTACATTATTCGGACTATTGTCCTCATCTTTGTCGCCATATTTATTACAACGTTTCGGCCGTTTTACGCGCCGGCCTTCTTCAGGTGGGTGGAATGTCGAACTGAACCCTTTATTTCGCTCACGGGTGTAGACTATTCTAGTTCCACGTTCCATGTTTTTAATGGATGTCAATTATTAGTTATCTCCTGTTAATTCCCCTCTCCAAGTTCTCCACTGCCTTAAACGGGTATTGAACTCACACTCTTTAGGTCCTGTCACTTGATCTAACCAACGCCTTTATCCACTGTGCCATGTGGACATCTGTGTATGAATTTCTGGGTATTATAAACCTAATGTCTTCAGCATTTTTTACCAGTGCTCATATTGCAATTTTTGCAGTTATCAAATCATGTTTTTACCAGAGCTCGTATTGCAATTTTTGTTGTTATTATCGCTTTTCTCTGGCACCTCTTATGACTGGTTTCCATATTGTATTCATTTCTTTCCTTGGTCGGCTCAGGAATTTTTTGTGGCCTAGCATATGTACTGATTCCTTAAGTTTACGAATTTTCCATTGGTGTTCTTTGTCTATGTCCAACCATCTGAAGAAGGCCGGAGCGTTCAACGGCCGAAACGTTGTAATAAATATGGCGACAAAGATGAGGACAATAGTCCGAATAATGTTAATAGTGTACATAATACCTCATCTCAGAAATATTGACAGATACTGAAAGACCGAAACAGTGTAATAAATATGGCGACAAAGATGAGGACAACAGTCCGAATAATGTTAATAGTGTACATAATACCTCATCTCAGAAATATTGACAGATAATAATTATGATTTCAAAATTGTTCGGCCTAACATCATAAAATTTACGTAAACTATATGCATCACTATAATGCACAATATCTTCCAAAACTCCGATCGTATTGCAATATCGAAATGCATTTTGCTAATTATTTAATGATAATATTATTTAAAACGTTCCATCTTATATGAAACTATTTCAAAATAATTAGTTTGAAATGAGAAAACAATAAAATACAACGGACCAAAATGGCGGATCAAAAATAAAACGTTTCCTTCAAAGAAATGACATGTACAACAAAAAAAAATATCAAGTTGATGAGGTATTATGTACACTATTTACATTATCCGGACTATTGTCCTCCTCTTTGTCGCCATAATTATTACAACGTCTCGGCCATTGTACGCTACGACCTTCCTCAGGTGTTTGGAATGTCGAACTGAACCCTATATATCGCTCACTGGGGTAGACTCTCCTACTTCCATGTGTCATGTTTTTAATGGATATCAGTTATCTCCTGTGAGCGAAATATAGGGTTTAGTTCGACATTCCAACCACCTGAAGAAAACCGGAGCGTACAACGGCCGAAACGTTGTAATAAATATGGCCACAAAGATGAGAACAATAGTCAGAATAATGTAAATAGTGTAGATTATGGTGGATTTGCAAACCATTGTTAATACTTCCTAAATTTTATTCTTGAATGAAAAGTCCTTGCCAGTTCCAAAGGCCCTCATTGACATTGAAAACCAAGAAGTGTTATATACATTTTCACAGACAGCAACAAATTATTTCCGGTTGGGTTTATTATTATTTCCACGTCTCGGCCGATGACATCAAGATGATTAGATTCGAACCCGGGTCTCTTGGTCGGGAGCGTGTCTCAGGCAGTATGAGCATTAGTTAACGCTTCGTTGGATAACCAGAAGACAATAGCTCAGAGCAATCAATGAATTAAACATCGTCTATGTTACGTGTTTTGATATAAATGGGTTTCAGTCGTTCAAAATACATACGTCTACTGAAAGATTCTCGGCCTAACCAGGCAGGGATTCTGAAAAACTTTCTCAAATCCATGATTAAAAATGGATTCAAGCCAATGAAGCATTCAGATCTTAAAGCAGACAATTCAGAAGTTAGAGACTGGCGCTACACAATCACAAACAAATAATTTTACCAAATAACAAAAACCACAGAATTTGAAGACTTCCAAGAGCGGCAATAGTTAAAGTAGAAAGTTTAATTAGAAGGGAAAATAATGATACAATCGAGATGTTGAATTTCCACACTACCTTAAACAAAAGGTTATGAAGGAAACTTCCATTAATACTGGAAAGAGTGATAACACCTACTGGGCTTGAGAAAACTATTTTCCTAAAAATTTATTTTAAGAGAAAGATTTTATAGATTTCAACCGACGATGACGCTAACCGTTTAGTCAATGAATGCCTAATGTTTCCTTATAAGGAAACAGCTGATTTCACTATTATCATATAGTCAGATTTAGTGAAGTGAATCAAGCTGAAGAATCTTCAGTACTCCTTCATATATGTCATCAGGTTTCTTTTATTTTTCTTCAATTTTTGGTTGACCTTTATAACTGCTATTGGTTGGCTGATTTTGTTTAGCGGCATATCAACATCTCTATGGGTCATTTTATGCCGAAATCTAAATAATTTGAACACATGGCTTCAATTACAGATAAATTGTATTGTCGGCAATTTTACTATAAATAGGCATTGTTGGCATTTTTTTCTTATAGAAAAAGATATTGCTGGTATTCTTACAGTAAAATTATATTTTTATACTTTCATAGTGTTTTTTTTGTTGTTTTTTTTTGGGGGGTGGGTGCTTGGGAGTTCACTATTATTCCATAGCCGGGAGCCTAACAATAATGAAATTGACAATAAAGATTGTGGGATATCCCAGGCCCTTCGTACAATTGACAAAGAAATACTATTTGATTTTGATAGTAGAACAAGATAATTTATTATTATGGATAAAGTGTTTCAGTTGAGATAAAAAAAAATGTATAGACTATACGAATTATAACTTGTGTTGTTTCGAATTCATGATCTGAATTTCTTTGTGCTAAGTGGATTTAAAACATTTGCTCGCTGAATAGAATTGTTTCATTAAATCAATTTAAAGTCCAGAAAAATCATTTCACCCGAATTTATTGCGTGCGATGTCATCTTATTTTACAAGGAATAAAGTCAGCATAAATATAATGGTGGATTTTCAAATGATGCGCGTTTAGGGAAATATATCAGAATAATACAGAATGTTTCTATTTCTTATTCTATTCTTTCTCCTCCTCCTCCTCCTTCTTCTTCTTATCCTCCCCCACTTATTCTTCTTTTCCTTCTTCTTCCTCTCCTCTTCCTCCTCCTTTTCTTCTTCTTATCCTCCCCCAACTCCTCCCATCTTCTTCTTCTCTACCTCCCCTTCCACCGCCTTTCCTCCACCTTCTCCTTCTTCCTCTCCTCTTCCTCCTCCTCCCATCTTCTTCTCATTATCCGCCCATTCTTCTTCCTCTCCTCTCCCTTCTCCCCCTACTCATTCTCCTCCTCCCATCCTTCTTTTCCTTCTCCTTCTCCCCTATCTTGTTGTTGTTCTTCTCCTTCTTCTCTTCCTCCTCCCATTTTCTTCTTCTCCTCCTCCTTCTTCTCCTCCTACCCTTTTTCTTCTTTTTCTTCTCCCCCTCCTCCTCCTCCTCCTCCTTCTTCATCTTTATGTGCCATGCCCCTCATGTGAACGATCATGTCTTTTACCCCTACTTATAATAATGACAAACGTATTTATAAGGATTGGAACATACCCATTAGTGTTCATAGGTACGGTGTATATCTTCATAGACAAGGATGCGTCGTTTCGCCGGATTTATTTAACAGTAAGATGATCCTAAATGTCCTCTTATGATTTACTAAAGAACGGGCACAATAATAACAACCTAAGATACACAGAGCTTGAGTAAATTGGTGGCAGTATATGAAATATGAGTGATATTTAAAAAAAATTAACATTGCTAACAGCAACGAAGAATATGAAATTACGGCGATTCATGATCACCCGCGTTTTGAAGAGACGCTGTACATTAAAGACGGCTAGATGTAAATCTTATCTAAACGTATACGTTGTCATCAAGCCAGATTTACACTCTAACAGAATAGTGCTTTTGCAATATCAGAAAGAGGAAAGGCTGAAATGGATTCTTCTGAAGAAATTGGCTGTAATAACGCCAATCAATCTTTTGCTTCCTGGCCTGTCCGAGAAGGATAGTGAGGATAAGTTATGTTTATACAACAAGGCCTCCACCGGCTTAAATAACGCATTACATATGGATTATGCGTATCCATTAGCAACCCCAGAGGGGGTATTGGCAAGGGAAATAGTGGGTGTGTACCTTTCAAACACTGAGTCTCCTCGATGCGCGTATCTTTAAGCAGAGGTCAACGACAAATGCTAAATCTTTACGAACAGTAAATAAGAAAAGTTAACGTTTATGTCGAGAGTTTGATTATTTAATAGAATCAAAAACACATGTCCCGCCTGGAATAAATATTTATTCGTGTAGACTAATCGGCCATGCTTAAATGAAATTGGCGGAAATGCCCAACAAACAGAAGTTTCCAATAAACAATAACAAGAAAATGAAAAGAAAAAATGGCAGAAATAATAATTAAGCAAATAATATATGCAAGGCAAAACAAGAGTAATAAGGCAAATGAACAGTAATAAGGCAAAGCAAGTGTAATAAGGCAAAGGAATAGTGATAAGTCAAAGGAACAGTAATAAGGCAAAGCATGAGTAATAAGGTAAAGTAAGAGTAAGATGGCAAAGCAAGAGTAATACGGCAAAGCAACAATAATAAGGCAAAACGAGAGTAATAAGTCAAAGGAACAGTAATAAGGCAAAGCATGAGTAATAAGGCAAAGAAAGAGTAAGATGGCAAAGCAAGAGTAATACGGCAAAGCAACAATAATAAGGCAAAACGAGAGTAATAAGTCAAAGGAACAGTAATAAGGCAAAGCAAGAGTAATAAGGCAAAGGAACAATAATAAAGCAAAGCAAGAGTAATAAGGCAAAGCAAGAGTAATACGACAAAGGAACAGTAATAAGGCAAATCAAGAGTAATAAAGCAAAGCAACAGTAATAAGGCAAATCAAAAGTAATAAAGAAAAAGAACAGTAATAAGGCAAAGCATGAGTAATACGACAGAGCAAGAGTAATTAGGCAAACGAACAGTAATAAGGCAAAAGAACAGTAATAAGGCAAAGCAGGCGTAATAATGCAAAGCAACAGTAATAAGGTAAAAGGTTGACAAAGTAAAAATGGTGTTTGTCTATATTTCTGGGATGAGGTATTATGTACACTATTTACATTATTCGGTCTATTGTCCTCATTTTTGTTGTCATATTTATTACAACGTTTCGGCCGTTGTACGCTTCCGCCTTCTTCAGGTGACTGGAATGTCGAACTGAACCCTTCATTGCGGGTTCAATCGTATTGCAAGAGAGTGCTTGCTTCGATGTGGAAGGATCCAAGATAGAACTACGACGTTTTTGATGTCATGAGTTAGGTGATATTTCTTCCAATTTTTCGGGAAACAAAATGAAAGGAAAACGATATTAGTGCCAGTTCTACTCACAAAGTATATACTGGGATCACCTTAGATAATGTGGGAATAGACAATATTTACATTGTTCGGACTATCGTCTTCATCTTTTTTGCCATATTTATCACAACGTTTCAGCCGTTGTACTCTCCGGTCTTCTTCAGGTGGTTGGAATGTCGAAGTGAACCCTTCATTGCAGGTTCAATCGTATTGCAAGAGATTGCTTGCTTCAATGTGGAAGGATCCAAGATAGAATTCTGATGTTTTTCATGTCATGAGTTTCTTCCAATTTTTCAGAAAACAAAATGGAAGGAAAACGAAGGATATATATATATATATATATATATATATATATATATATATATATATATATATATATATATATATGGAAGGGAATGGAAGGAAAATGATATTAGTGCCAGTTCTACTTTTATAGTATATACTGGGAGCACCTTAGATGATGCTGGGATACACACTATTTACATTGTTCGGACTATCGTCTTCATCTTTGTTGCCATATTTATCACAACGTTTCGGCCGTTGTACGCTCCGGCCTTCTTCAGATCTTTGGAATGTCGAACCGAAGTCTTTATTTTCCCCTCCCCTCCTTCACTTTATCGCCAGAATTCTTTCTTTGTGTCCCAGTCTAACTAAATAAGACAAACAATAGCAAAACACGACGCAAGTGTTTACGCACCGTTCAACCGGTGGCTGGACATTAAGTCATTTTTCTCTAGCACCAGGGGTAACGTGGGAGATTGTACATATAGGCTTAGGATAAAAAGTGACCAGTCCCTACGACTATTTTTCACACAGGAGTCCAGCAATCTGGCTTAGGGTGAGGAGGAGAATAGAAAATATATTTTCGCCCACGTCCTCAAATGTATTTACACAATTGAACCTGTTTCAAAAAGAAGTGCCAAACATTAGAGACAGAATGGTATTTATTCGGATGTAAAAGAAGATCAAGTTTCAAGTAGGATTTGAACCCACAGACATAGTCAAGGGACAGAAGTTGCCCCAAATCCTTCGATACGACCACGTTGGGGACACCTCAGGTGCTTGGTAGTCATCTTAGCCCTCTTCTGAAAGCCAGGTATCGTATCGGAGGACAGATCTCTTTGCATTCAATCCATTGTAATAAATGACTTATTTACGGGCAGTCCAATAAGAGAAAGGAAGTTACGCCCTGTCAAACAAGGTCGTGTTTAAGTTGGGATGGTAGGCCAAGGCTCAGCTTAAGATAAGTTTATTATAGTTTTTCGAATGAAAACTATGTTAAGTTTATGTGTTTATCCATAAGTTTGATAGATATTTACGAGTATTTGTTAATACATATTTTTTATTGTGCATTGAACCATATTGCGTTTTCATTTATGATTACATTTTTGGTCTATTTCAGATGAATTTTAATTTTGCAGAATATTGTCTTTAATGCTGTTTCATAATATGCAGTTATTTTGTCACTTCTGAAATATGTTTAGTATATATATTCCTAAATTAACTTAAATTTATTAAAATAGTTAAATATAGTTATTGGCTATTTCGTTTTATGATTAATGATTCTCGCATTTGTAATCGTTTTTCACCGCTTAGACAATATAGAATTTTTATGTGATAGTCAAGGATTTGTTGGATTTTGTTTTGAATCTTTGCTATATGTATTGACAATCTGCAAGGAATTTATACCGGGGAGCGAAATGGGGATCAAAATGGAGTACAATTGAGTTTCAATTTTATGTAATTCATACAGTTGTGTGGATATGAGTTGGTAACCCTGGGTTTCACGCTTTTGCGACCAAACTGATTTATTTTTTTAAAATTTGAATCTATTTGTGTTTGATTCTGTTTGGTGGTCGTGGGGTGGGAGAAAAAATTCTCCTCTGTGTCCGTTTTGAGATGACACCCATACTCACGCAGACATACATACATAGAGGTGGAAGCATTATAGTTCACACAAGCAGACACACATATAAATAATGTGAGACCAGGCGCAGACATATATCCATTTGTTTGAGCACAGGTACATCAGGTCAGTTATGTGCTGTGCGTGAGACCCACTTAGGCGATCATGTATCTTTCGATACATGACTGACGAGGCAGATTTTTTACCCGCAGTAGGTTGCCATTTCTTTCTACAGTGCACCAGTTGCCATCCAAGGCTATAGAACCCAGAGTTCGAATTCCAGTCGAATCTATTACATTTACTTACGTGCCTTGGGAAAGGTATGATGCCTCTTCTTCTTCACCCCAGCTATGTGTAAGTAACAGGACAGACCGGGTTCTCTAGCCTTGGATAGCAGCTGGTCTGCGGGAAAAAATCTGCCTTGTCAGTCACGTATCGAAAGATACATTATCGCCTAAGCGTGTAACACGTATGTCACATAACTGGCTGATATTCCTTTCCAAAAAGTACCGTCCATATATAATATATATACAGAAATGATATTACATATATGTGTGTGAGTGTGTGCGTGAAATGTGCATATATATAAATAAATATATATATATATATATATATATATATATATATATATATATATATATATATTTATTTATATATATGCACATTTCACCTGACGATCTGCCTAAGTGAAACCTTGGTAGGTGTGTCTGGCTCATTAGGTTTGACTATATATATATATATATATATATATATATATATATATATATATATATATATGTATATATATAACCCTGACTATCCGCTTAGGTGAAACCTTGCTAGGTTTGTCTGGCTATCTAGGTTTTAGTATATATATATATATATATATATATATATATATATATATATATATATATATATATGCAATTCTTTTATATATATTATTTATATATTATATATGCTATCAATATCAGTGATAAAGCTAACATATTTAGTTGGATTGATGTGATGTGACGATTGTCTAACGATCGCAAATAGCGTGAAATCCGGGGTCACAAACTCACATCAATCCAACTAAATATATATATATATATATATATATATATATATATATATATATATATATATATATACAGAGAGAGAGAGAGATAGATAGATAGATAGATAGATGCGTAACTTTGTCTGTGTCTGTGTGTGTTTACATACACACACACACACACATATATATATATATATATATATATATATATATATATATATATATATATATATATATGCCTAATGCTAAATGATTAATCTTCATTTAACAGGACCGAACGCTTTCTACTTAGCAAACTTTCATCTTGTCGCGATAATAAATGGGTGAAAATAAAAAAGTGTTAGCAGTTGGCACTGGCAGATCTTTTACGATTCCTGCAAGAAATCATAGACAAATACCTTACATGGCAATCTAAAGGTTGTCTGCTAGCAATACTTCTTTCTTCCCAGGGAGAGTGATTTCATTTTTAATTCCCAGTTTGGTTACCAAGGCTAATGTAAGCCGCTTTCCTCACCAGGCTTTTCCCGTGAGGAGGCTGGCTAGATACTCTACAGGATTAAAAACATATCATTGTTGATATTAACTTCAATGTAAGTTGATAATGAGTAGATACTGAAATAACATCGGATATTCTTTCTTTACGGAGTCAAAATCAAATTTCTGCTGCAAAATAGCAAAAAGAAAGTCAGACTTGAACATTCGTGCCCGCAATAAAATTGGAGTGCCAAAAGGACAGTCCTTTCATTGACACCGATATCATTTTAACTACCTTCACTCCTCGGCAATGTTTATTGTTTTAAAAAGCGACTATCAGAATTGCAATAAGCCCTAAACATATAATAAATGTTAATCTATACATTTTCTTTGTTCTTGAGAAATGACAATGAAAATAATAAACACCATTTATCTGTTAGAATTTGAAATTTTCGGGAAAACAGCTGAGACATTACTCTATTTATTGAACAATTTAGTTCATGCCATATTGACTGATAAATTCCTACAATAACAAAAAAATCCTCAAATTACCATATTAGTAAAAAACGCACTCTCTTAAATTTTCAAAAAAAAGTCAACCTTAGCGTTGCGACTGCACGCTCCAAACGTTTTTATCCGTTAACAATAACATATTTCTAAAAAAAAAAAACGTATTTCGATTTGCACTTAAACTTTCGTCTCCAATGGTATCTGGATTTACTAAAAACAAAATAATTTCCATGCCTGAGGATGACTGTATGTACAGCTGAAAGTACTAGCAGATTAAAAAAAGACCTTATACAGCTGGTAGTTATTAAAAACAAGAATCATAACATTCATCGAGTGGTTCGTAGGTTAATGCAACTTTAAAATTTTGTTTGCAAAAGGATTTCGCCATTTTATATCATTAACTTTAATAATCTACCTTTTGTATGAATGATTCATTGTAATATAAATTGAACTGCACCACATATTTGATATATATATATATATATATATATATATATATATATATATATATATATACATATATATATATATATATATATATATATATATATATATATATATATACAGGGTGCGTTCGGTAAACTGTCGCCATTTTATAGTTTTTGTTTCGCGCATGCGCATTCTATGTTTTTGATTTTGTCGTACAGTATAGTAGGGACAATTGGGCACCGTTAGTGAGAAAAAAGTACACCATGACGCAATTAATCCCGCTAGAATTTTGGAAACTGCATGCTGTACAGCTTGGCATTCGGGCTGGAATCTCCAATACGAACATTTCTTTTTTTTTCGGAGTCAATCTGAAGACTGTGCAGAGTATTCGGAAAGAGTTGGATGATACATCCAGTCAACATCATGGTGTTTGAAGTGATCACTAGTG
>OZ038493.1:82631653-82651653 GCA_964036315.1 Acanthosepion esculentum | reverse complement strand
ATATAATTAAAAAGCTATTATATAGAAAAAGACATGGTAGAAGAGTTTCACTACTTAGTGCCAACAGTTCATACCCTTACATCTAGGATATAATTAAAAAGCTATTATATAGAAGAAGACATGGTGGAAGAGTTTCACTCTTTAGTGCCAACAGTTCATACCCTTGCATCTAGGACCAAATTAAAAAGCTATTATATAGAAGAAGACATGGTGGCAGAGTTTCACTCTTTAGTGCCAACAGTTCATACCCTTACATCTAGGATATAATTAAAAAGCTATTATATAGAAGAAGACATGGTGGCAGAGTTTCACTCTTTAGTGCCAACGGTTCATACCCTTAGATCTAGGATATAATTAAAAAGCTATTATATAGAAGAAGACATGGTGGAAGAGTTTCACTCTTTAGTGCCAACAGTTCATACCCTTACATCTAGGATATAATTAAAAAGCTATTATATAGAAGAAGACATGGTGGCAGAGTTTCATTCTTTAGTGCCAACAGTTCATACGCTTACATCTAGGATATAATTAAAAAGCTATTATATAGAAGAAGACATGATGGCAGAGTTTCACTCTTTAGTGCCAACAGTTCATACCCTTACATCTAGGATATAATTAAAAAGCTATTATATAGAAGACATGGTGGCAGAGTTTCACTCTTTAGTGCCAACAGTTCATACCCTTACATCTAGGATATAATTAAAAAGCTATTATATAGAAGACGACATGGGGGAAGAGTTTCAATCTTTAGTTCCCACAGTTCATACCCTTGCATCTAGGATCAAATTAAAAATCTATTGTATAGAAGAAGACATGGTGGAAGAGTTTCACTCTTTAGTGCCAACAATTCATACCCTTACATCTAGAATATAATTAAAAAGCTATTATATAGAAGAAGACATGGTGGCAGAGTTTCACTCTTTAGTGCCAACGGTTCATACCCTTACATCTAGGATATAATTAAAAAGCTATTATTTGTTTCAATAACTCATTAAGTTAACTTATTCTTATATTTCTGAATACATACTTCCTGTAATAGTTTTGTAAAAGAGGCACACTAAAGTCGATTTCTGTAGAATATCCCAGATATAAATCTTAAAAGTGCTACAGTGCAATAAGTTTGTACTGAACCAATCTCATCATTGTAGAGGATCTGCGCGTCTTCCAAATCAAATTTCGAAATTACGGCTTTTATGTAGACTTAAATACTATCGATAAATACCGGTTTACGTACATACCTACAGCTGCCACAAATATTGATTGACTGATATTCTTCTGGAAGTGACTTCCGTGTCGGTCTTAAGAACCATTGAAACTTGTTTGATCTTCAATGATTAATCAAGCGATAAGAACAAACTTTTGGAACGAATTGACAATGTCCTATCTATGCGGTATGAAGTGTAGAAAATAATTAGTTCAAAAGACGGTGCGTCATCATATATATATATATGGCTACTTTTGTCGTGATTTTATATATGGCTACTTTTGTCGTGATTTTATAACATATCTATGTTGTAATATTCAAATAAATAATTATATATATATATATATATATGTATATATATATGTATATATATATATATATATATATATATATATATATATATATATATATATATATATATATATTTATGCGATCATATATATATATATATATATATAATTTATTCGAAAATTATGTTATAAATATATATTTGTTCTAATCTGTATTGAGCACTCTTTTAAGAATAGTATTTTTTGGTTGTTGGAATTTATTCCGTATGCCCCAATCCTATACTTTGGTACATATATATATATATATATATATATATATATATATATATATATATATATATATATATATATATATATATATATTAAATAAAGACAGACCACTTTAAGTTTCCATTTAATAAATTATTTCACCACAGCCATTTTAAAGGACCGCGGATGATCAGACTTTACTTCCAAAGGTTGAAACGAAAAATGAATCATTTTTCGTTTCAACCTTTGGAAGTAAAGTCTGATCATCCGCGGTCCTTTAAAATGGCTGTGGTGAAATAATTTATTAAATGGAAACTTAAAGTGGTCTGTCTTTATTTAATATATATATATATATATATATATATATATATATATATATATATATATATATATATATATACTTCCTTTACAAGTGGAATTAACATAACATTAGTTAATGACCATTTTCACCTACGAATTTTAATTTTAAATTCGCAAGATTTTTCAAACTGTTCATGGCATCAGTTTTGTAGTGGGATACTGGTTAGTTCAGGAAAGAAAGTGAGAGAGGGCATTATAGGGGGCTTAGTGGAAGATATAGCAGAAGAAGGCACCGTTACAGGAATTATATTATAGAGGTAGGAGAGCCTTCTTAGTGGGAAGGGAATGGAATCGATGAGCTGACCTACACCCTAATCGTCTCACGGCAAAAATTTGATTCCACGGGAATCCACGGAAATTAACGAAATGGTAAAAAAAACAATCAAGAGGTAACTTCAGTAAGATAATTTGGAATTATTGGTGTATTAAAATCGTCTATATATCAGAGGTTAAAGTTTTGGTGTGGTCCTAATCGTCATTAACTAAAGGTATCTTAATTCCAATTGTAAAGAAAATTTGCTCTGAAATTGTCTGATAGCCCTGACTGGGTTATCCTGTTTGTGTGGCATGAGGCAGAGTTCTGTTGCCCGACATATGGTCTCCCAGCAGCTACCCTCTTGGCCCAGAGCACCACTAACCTCGTCAAGTCACTTGATGTAGGTCCCCGTGTTGTCTGAGAGAGTGAACAGCAAATTCGGGTGTTATTTTCGTATCAGAACGATCAAAGTGAGTTTTCCGAGCGGTCGTACCTTCGGAATCACCATTGGACTCATCCAACTCTTTCCGAAGCCTCTGCTCTCTCATCAGGTTGACGCACACACAATATGAAATGTTCGTATTGAATGTTCCGGCACTAATGCTAAGCAGTTCAACATCCTGTTTCGATATTTCTGTCGGAGTTCATTGCCTTGTAGTGCTCTATTTCTCATAAATGGTGCCCAACTGATCTTACTATACTGTATAGTTGACAAAACCAAGAACGCACATGCGCAAAATTAAAAATATAAAATGGCGAAAATTTACCGATCGCAACCTATACTATATATATATATATATATATATATATATATATATATATATATATATATATATATAAGTATAGGATTGGTGTATACGGAATAAATTCCAATAACCAACAAATACTATTCGTAAAAAGCGCTCAATACAGAGTAGAGCAAATATAATTATTTATTCGAAAGTAACATAAATATGTTATAAAATCACTACAAAATAGCCATTTTGTTTCAACACTTCTGGTATCTTATCAAGTTATGGTGTTGAATGTAGAATAAAGGGTTTTAAAAAGTTAAATGTAGAATAAAGTATTTTAAAAGGTTCAAAAACCCTTTATTCTACTTTCAACATCATCATGTGATAAGACACCGGAGGTCATTTATTCTATATTCTACATCGTCACTTGAAAAGACACTAGAAGTGTTGAAACAAAATGGCTACTTTTGTCGTGATTTTATAACATATTTATGTTGTAATATTCAAATAAATAATTATATCTGCTCTACTCTGTATTGAGCACTCTTTAAAGAATATTAATTGTTGGTTATTGGATCTCACTCCGTATATACCAATCCTAAACTTGGGTATATATATATATATATATATATATATATATATATATATATATATATATATATATATATATATATATATATATATATATATTCAGTGTGAAGCAAAAGTCGCGCACCACACGGATAATTTATTAAAAGTCTGATTACGTATGTATATTTTAGTGACTAGTTATTTATTATATGTGCTGTTCAAAATGTCCTCATTGAAAACATTTCAATTCTGTTCCTGCCTGATTCATTAACATGCCGGAGAGTTTCCTCTGTCATTTTACTGCATTGGTATTTAATTCTTTCTTTAAGTTCCTCAATATTTCTTTGTCGTGTCTGATAAGCAACTCACATGAAAGTGTATGAGTTATGGTGACCTCTGTGCTCACTCAACAGGGCCTATCAAAACAAATTAGACATTTAAATATGATTAATTAATTAACCCCTCTGTTGCACGATTTTACCTCACCCTGTATATGATGAAATATAGTCTTAAGTTATATTTATATGAAAAACTGCTCAGTATCCCGGATAGAGCGTATATAAATATAAAAATTGACAAGGAGTTCAACAGCGAACGGCGTCAGTCTGTTTCAAGCTTGAAAGTAATATTCAGGCAATCTGAAAGATAAAATGGCCGACGTTTACGTTTGTTATTTTGTTTGTTGTGCAATACTTTCGACCATTACCGTTATTATCAAGACATATGTTGTGTCAGCAAATTTCTGTAAGCACACGCACACACACACACGTATGAGACACACTCACAAATATTTTTTTTTTTTCTTTTTTATAAGCTTATCACCCCAAGCAAGGCTGGAAGCCACTAGCACGCAAGGGGTAACAGAAGGTTTCGAGGAAGAGCAGATAGGAGTGGTAAAAGAGAGGGTGTGGAGAAAGATAGTGGATCGATCAAGGCAAGGGGGTTACAGAAGATTTGGAGCGAGGGCAGATAGGAATGAAAGGTGAAAGGATGTGGAGAAGGGAATTGATATAGATCAAGGCAAATGGAGATGTCGATTGACGTTACACTTAAATAGTTGGAGATTGTATTTGTCAGGGAAACAGGAATAGGGAAAGGAGTTCCACAGGCGAGATGTGCGAGACATGAAGCTATTGGGGTAGAAGATACGTCTACATCTAACAGTTTCAACGGTGAAGGGGTGGGAACGGGATGCTAGCCTCGTAGGACGTTTAAATTCATGAGGCCTAGGGACCAGCGAAAGCAGCTCCTCGGAGCAATTACCGTGAAAGTATTTGTAAAAAAGACAGAGCGAGGCAACGTCGCGTGTGTGAGAGAGCGACTGCAGACGAGATGACAGATCAGGGCCAATTACATTGCATATCCGTCTCTGGATCTTATCAAGAACCCTGAGGCAAACAGCAGGGGCTGCAGACCATATATGGCAGCAATGCTCCATGCAAGGGCGAATGGTCGATATATATATATTCCTTAAACGTTATTTTTAGTGGATATTCGTATATGTACATGCTTCATTTAATTATTAAACTCTATATTTATTTATTTTCGTCGACCCGCATTCGAACCTGCATTCCCCTAAAATTAACGCCCAAGGAATAAAAATCTGTCGGATTAATAAATAAAATACGCACACACACACGTATCCCCTATTTATATATATATATATATATATATATATATATATATATATATATATATATATAATAAACAAGAAGAAAACTAATTAATAATTTATTTCGTGAATATCTCTATAGATTCATGATGGCTGCAACCTGGTACTTTATAAAAAATGAAAGTCTACAGTTACTTCATGATGGCCAGAAGATTGCGTTCAAGCATGAAACAGACTTTTAAGAAATAGCGGTTATTTGTTCAGTATTTTAGAAGCCGCCGCTTACTGTAGCCCTTTCCTGCAACCTATTCTTGCAGCCTCATCATGAAGTCACTTCCTAAAGTACTTCCCGTACTTCTCATCTTCTAGACTCTTCCTATAGCCTCTTCCTGCGGCCTTTTGCTGAAGCATCTTTTTGCTGCCCCTTCCTGGAGACCCTTCCCCCAGCCTCTTCCTATAGCCTCTTCTGGCGACCTCTTCCTGCAGACACAAACTGCTGCCTCTTCCCATAGCCTATTCCAGTACCCTCTTCCTGCAGGCTATGCCGGCAGACACATCCTGTAGCCTCTTCTTGTAGCCTTTTCCTATAGCCTTTTCCTATAGCCTCTTCCTTTAACCGGAGCGTCTTCCAGAAGCATCTTCCTGCAGACTTTTCCCAGAGCTTCTTCCTTTAGCCACTTGCTGTGACCTCTTCTTGCAGCCTATTCCTGCTGCCTCTTCCTCCACCCTCTTCCAGTAGCTTCTTCGTGTAGCCTCTTCCTGTCGCCTCTACCTTCTGCCTCTACAATCTGCCGCTTCCTGTAGCCTCTTTCTGCTGCCTCTATCTGCTGCCTCTTCTTGTAGCCTCTTCCTGTAGTCTCTTCGTGCTGCCTCTTCCTGTAGCCTTTTCCTGAAGTCTCTTCCCGCTGCCTCTACTTATAGCCTCCTCCTGCAGCCTTTTCCTGTAGTCTCTTCCTGCTGCCTCTTCTTGTAGCCTCTTCCTGCAACTTTTTCCAGTGGTCTCTCCCTGTTGTCTCTTCTTTTAGCCTCTTCCTGTAGCCTTTTCCTGAAGTCTCTTCCCGCTGCCTCTACTTATAGCCTCCTCCTGCAGCCTTTTCCTGAAGTCTCTTCCTGCTGCCTCTTCTTGTAGCCACTTCCTGCAACTTTTTCCAGTGGTCTCTCCCTGTTGTCTCTTCTTTTAGCCTCTTCCTGTAGCCTTTTCCTGAAGTCTCTTCCCGCTGCCTCTACTTATAGCCTCCTCCTGCAGCCTTTTCCTGTAGTCTCTTCCTGCTGCCTCTTCTTGTAGCCTCTTCCTGCAACTTTTTCCAGTGGTCTCTCCCTGTTGTCTCTTCTTTTAGCCTCTTCCTGTAGCCTTTTCCTGAAGTCTCTTCCCGCTGCCTCTACTTATAGCCTCCTCCTGCAGCCTTTTCCTGTAGTCTCTTCCTGCTGCCTCTTCTTGTAGCCTCTTCCTGCAACTTTTTCCAGTGGTCTCTCCCTGTTGTCTCTTCTTTTAGCCTCTTCCTGTAGCCTTTTCCTGAAGTCTCTTCCCGCTGCATCTACTTATAGCCTCCTCCTGCAGCCTTTTCCTGTAGTCTCTTCCTGCTGCCTCTTCTTGTAGCCTCTTCCTGCAACTTTTTCCAGTGGTCTCTCCCTGTTGTCTCTTCTTTTAGCCTCTTCCTGTAGCCTTTTCCTGAAGTCTCTTCCCGCTGCCTCTACTTATAGCCTCCTCCTGCAGCCTTTTCCTGTAGTCTCTTCCTGCTGCCTCTTCTTGTAGCCTCTTCCTGCAACTTTTTCCAGTGGTCTCTCCCTGTTGTCTCTTCTTTTAGCCTCTTCCTGTAGCCTTTTCCTGAAGTCTCTTCCCGCTGCCTCTACTTATAGCCTCCTCCTGCAGCCTTTTCCTGTAGTCTCTTCCTGCTGCCTCTTCTTGTAGCCTCTTCCTGCAACTTTTTCCAGTGGTCTCTCCCTGTTGTCTCTTCTTTTAGCCTCTTCCTGTAGCCTTTTCCTGAAGTCTCTTCCCGCTGCCTCTACTTATAGCCTCCTCCTGCAGCCTTTTCCTGAAGTCTCTTCCTGCTGCCTCTTCTTGTAGCCACTTCCTGCAACTTTTTCCAGTGGTCTCTCCCTGTTGTCTCTTCTTTTAGCCTCTTCCTGTAGCCTTTTCCTGAAGTCTCTTCCCGCTGCCTCTACTTATAGCCTCCTCCTGCAGCCTTTTCCTGTAGTCTCTTCCTGCTGCCTCTTCTTGTAGCCTCTTCCTGCAACTTTTTCCAGTGGTCTCTCCCTGTTGTCTCTTCTTTTAGCCTCTTCCTGTAGCCTTTTCCTGAAGTCTCTTCCCGCTGCCTCTACTTATAGCCTCCTCCTGCAGCCTTTTCCTGTAGTCTCTTCCTGCTGCCTCTTCTTGTAGCCTCTTCCTGCAACTTTTTCCAGTGGTCTCTCCCTGTTGTCTCTTCTTTTAGCCTCTTCCTGTAGCCTTTTCCTGAAGTCTCTTCCCGCTGCATCTACTTATAGCCTCCTCCTGCAGCCTTTTCCTGTAGTCTCTTCCTGCTGCCTCTTCTTGTAGCCTCTTCCTGCAACTTTTTCCAGTGGTCTCTCCCTGTTGTCTCTTCTTTTAGCCTCTTCCTGTAGCCTTTTCCTGAAGTCTCTTCCCGCTGCCTCTACTTATAGCCTCCTCCTGCAGCCTTTTCCTGTAGTCTCTTCCTGCTGCCTCTTCTTGTAGCCTCTTCCTGCAACTTTTTCCAGTGGTCTCTCCCTGTTGTCTCTTCTTTTAGCCTCTTCCTGTAGCCTTTTCCTGAAGTCTCTTCCCGCTGCCTCTACTTATAGCCTCCTCCTGCAGCCTTTTCCTGTAGTCTCTTCCTGCTGCCTCTTCTTGTAGCCTCTTCCTGCAACTTTTTCCAGTGGTCTCTCCCTGTTGTCTCTTCTTTTAGCCTCTTCCTGTAGCCTTTTCCGGAAGTCTCTTCCCGCTGCCTCTACTTATAGCCTCCTGCTGCAGCCTTTTCCTGTAGTCTCTTCCTGCTGCCTCTTCTTGTAGCCTCTTCCTGCAACTTTTTCCAGTGGTCTCTCCCTGTTGTCTCTTCTTTTAGCCTCTTCCTGTAGCCTTTTCCTGAAGTCTCTTCCCGCTGCCTCTACTTATAGCCTCCTCCTGCAGCCTTTTCCTGAAGTCTCTTCCTGCTGCCTCTTCTTGTAGCCTCTTCCTGCAACTTTTTCCAGTGGTCTCTCCCTGTTGTCTCTTCTTTTAGCCTCTTCCTGTAGCCTTTTCCTGAAGTCTCTTCCCGCTGCCTCTACTTATAGCGTCCTCCTGCAGCCTTTTCCTGTAGTCTCTTCCTGCTGCCTCTTCTTGTAGCCTCTTCCTGCAACTTTTTCCAGTGGTCTCTCCCTGTTGTCTCTTCTTTTAGCCTCTTCCTGTAGCCTTTTCCTGAAGTCTCTTCCCGCTGCCTCTACTTATAGCCTCCTCCTGCAGCCTTTTCCTGTAGTCTCTTCCTGCTGCCTCTTCTTGTAGCCTCTTCCTGCAACTTTTTCCAGTGGTCTCTCCCTGTTGTCTCTTCTTTTAG
Organism: Acanthosepion esculentum; assembly: GCA_964036315.1. Classification (NCBI taxonomy): domain Eukaryota; kingdom Metazoa; phylum Mollusca; class Cephalopoda; order Sepiida; family Sepiidae; genus Acanthosepion; species Acanthosepion esculentum. The sequence continues at coordinate 82,642,857 of OZ038493.1, read as the reverse complement.
CCTCTTCCTGTAGCCTTTTCCTGAAGTCTCTTCCCGCTGCCTCTACTTATAGCCTCCTCCTGCAGCCTTTTCCTGTAGTCTCTTCCTGCTGCCTCTTCTTGTAGCCTCTTCCTGCAACTTTTTCCAGTGGTCTCTCCCTGTTGTCTCTTCTTTTAGCCTCTTCCTGTAGCCTTTTCCTGAAGTCTCTTCCCGCTGCCTCTACTTATAGCCTCCTCCTGCAGCCTTTTCCTGTAGTCTCTTCCTGCTGCCTCTTCTTGTAGCCTCTTCCTGCAACTTTTTCCAGTGGTCTCTCCCTGTTGTCTCTTCTTTTAGCCTCTTCCTGTAGCCTTTTCCTGAAGTCTCTTCCCGCTGCCTCTACTTATAGCCTCCTCCTGCAGCCTTTTCCTGTAGTCTCTTCCTGCTGCCTCTTCTTGTAGCCTCTTCCTGCAACTTTTTCCAGTGGTCTCTCCCTGTTGTCTCTTCTTTTAGCCTCTTCCTGTAGCCTTTTCCTGAAGTCTCTTCCCGCTGCCTCTACTTATAGCCTCCTCCTGCAGCCTTTTCCTGTAGTCTCTTCCTGCTGCCTCTTCTTGTAGCCTCTTCCTGCAACTTTTTCCAGTGGTCTCTCCCTGTTGTCTCTTCTTTTAGCCTCTTCCTGTAGCCTTTTCCTGAAGTCTCTTCCCGCTGCCTCTACTTATAGCCTCCTCCTGCAGCCTTTTCCTGTAGTCTCTTCCTGATGCCTCTTCTTGTAGCCTCTTCCTGCAACTTTTTCCAGTGGTCTCTCCCTGTTGTCTCTTCTTTTAGCCTCTTCCTGTAGCCTTTTCCTGAAGTCTCTTCCCGCTGCCTCTACTTATAGCCTCCTCCTGCAGCCTTTTCCTGAAGTCTCTTCCTGCTGCCTCTTCTTGTAGCCACTTCCTGCAACTTTTTCCAGTGGTCTCTCCCTGTTGTCTCTTCTTTTAGCCTCTTCCTGTAGCCTTTTCCTGAAGTCTCTTCCCGCTGCCTCTACTTATAGCCTCCTCCTGCAGCCTTTTCCTGTAGTCTCTTCCTGCTGCCTCTTCTTGTAGCCTCTTCCTGCAACTTTTTCCAGTGGTCTCTCCCTGTTGTCTCTTCTTTTAGCCTCTTCCTGTAGCCTTTTCCTGAAGTCTCTTCCCGCTGCCTCTACTTATAGCCTCCTCCTGCAGCCTTTTCCTGTAGTCTCTTCCTGCTGCCTCTTCTTGTAGCCTCTTCCTGCAACTTTTTCCAGTGGTCTCTCCCTGTTGTCTCTTCTTTTAGCCTCTTCCTGTAGCCTTTTCCTGAAGTCTCTTCCCGCTGCCTCTACTTATAGCCTCCTCCTGCAGCCTTTTCCTGTAGTCTCTTCCTGCTGCCTCTTCTTGTAGCCTCTTCCTGCAACTTTTTCCAGTGGTCTCTCCCTGTTGTCTCTTCTTTTAGCCTCTTCCTGTAGCCTTTTCCTGAAGTCTCTTCCCGCTGCCTCTACTTATAGCCTCCTCCTGCAGCCTTTTCCTGTAGTCTCTTCCTGCTGCCTCTTCTTGTAGCCTCTTCCTGCAACTTTTTCCAGTGGTCTCTCCCTGTTGTCTCTTCTTTTAGCCTCTTCCTGTAGCCTTTTCCTGAAGTCTCTTCCCGCTGCCTCTACTTATAGCCTCCTCCTGCAGCCTTTTCCTGTAGTCTCTTCCTGCTGCCTCTTCTTGTAGCCTCTTCCTGCAACTTTTTCCAGTGGTCTCTCCCTGTTGTCTCTTCTTTTAGCCTCTTCCTGTAGCCTTTTCCTGAAGTCTCTTCCCGTTGCCTCTACTTATAGCCTCCTCCTGCAGCCTTTTCCTGTAGTCTCTTCCTGCTGCCTCTTCTTGTAGCCTCTTCCTGCAACTTTTTCCAGTGGTCTCTCCCTGTTGTCTCTTCTTTTAGCCTCTTCCTGTAGCCTTTTCCTGAAGTCTCTTCCCGCTGCCTCTACTTATAGCCTCCTCCTGCAGCCTTTTCCTGTAGTCTCTTCCTGCTGCCTCTTCTTGTAGCCTCTTCCTGCAACTTTTTCCAGTGGTCTCTCCCTGTTGTCTCTTCTTTTAGCCTCTTCCTGTAGCCTTTTCCTGAAGTCTCTTCCCGCTGCCTCTACTTATAGCCTCCTCCTGCAGCCTTTTCCTGAAGTCTCTTCCTGCTGCCTCTTCTTGTAGCCTCTTCCTGCAACTTTTTCCAGTGGTCTCTCCCTGTTGTCTCTTCTTTTAGCCTCTTCCTGTAGCCTTTTCCTGAAGTCTCTTCCCGCTGCCTCTACTTATAGCCTCCTCCTGCAGCCTTTTCCTGAAGTCTCTTCCTGCTGCCTCTTCTTGTAGCCACTTCCTGCAACTTTTTCCAGTGGTCTCTCCCTGTTGTCTCTTCTTTTAGCCTCTTCCTGTAGCCTTTTCCTGAAGTCTCTTCCCGCTGCCTCTACTTATAGCCTCCTCCTGCAGCCTTTTCCTGTAGTCTCTTCCTGCTGCCTCTTCTTGTAGCCTCTTCCTGCAACTTTTTCCAGTGGTCTCTCCCTGTTGTCTCTTCTTTTAGCCTCTTCCTGTAGCCTTTTCCTGAAGTCTCTTCCCGCTGCCTCTACTTATAGCCTCCACCTGCAGCCTTTTCCTGTAGTCTCTTCCTGCTGCCTCTTCTTGTAGCCTCTTCCTGCAACTTTTTCCAGTGGTCTCTCCCTGTTGTCTCTTCTTTTAGCCTCTTCCTGTAGCCTTTTCCTGAAGTCTCTTCCCGCTGCCTCTACTTATAGCCTCCTGCTGCAGCCTTTTCCTGTAGTCTCTTCCTGCTGCCTCTTCTTGTAGCCTCTTCCTGCAACTTTTTCCAGTGGTCTCTCCCTGTTGTCTCTTCTTTTAGCCTCTTCCTGTAGCCTTTTCCTGAAGTCTCTTCCCGCTGCCTCTACTTATAGCCTCCTCCTGCAGCCTTTTCCTGTAGTCTCTTCCTGCTGCCTCTTCTTGTAGCCTCTTCCTGCAACTTTTTCCAGTGGTCTCTCCCTGTTGTCTCTTCTTTTAGCCTCTTCCTGTAGCCTTTTCCTGAAGTCTCTTCCCGCTGCCTCTACTTATAGCCTCCTCCTGCAGCCTTTTCCTGTAGTCTCTTCCTGCTGCCTCTTCTTGTAGCCTCTTCCTGCAACTTTTTCCAGTGGTCTCTCCCTGTTGTCTCTTCTTTTAGCCTCTTCCTGTAGCCTTTTCCTGAAGTCTCTTCCCGCTGCCTCTACTTATAGCCTCCTCCTGCAGCCTTTTCCTGAAGTCTCTTCCTGCTGCCTCTTCTTGTAGCCTCTTCCTGCAACTTTTTCCAGTGGTCTCTCCCTGTTGTCTCTTCTTTTAGCCTCTTCCTGTAGCCTTTTCCTGAAGTCTCTTCCCGCTGCCTCTACTTATAGCCTCCTCCTGCAGCCTTTTCCTGTAGTCTCTTCCTGCTGCCTCTTCTTGTAGCCTCTTCCTGCAACTTTTTCCAGTGGTCTCTCCCTGTTGTCTCTTCTTTTAGCCTCTTCCTGTAGCCTTTTCCTGAAGTCTCTTCCCGCTGCCTCTACTTATAGCCTCCTCCTGCAGCCTTTTCCTGTAGTCTCTTCCTGCTGCCTCTTCTTGTAGCCTCTTCCTGCAACTTTTTCCAGTGGTCTCTCCCTGTTGTCTCTTCTTTTAGCCTCTTCCTGTAGCCTTTTCCTGAAGTCTCTTCCCGCTGCCTCTACTTATAGCCTCCTCCTGCAGCCTTTTCCTGTAGTCTCTTCCTGCTGCCTCTTCTTGTAGCCTCTTCCTGCAACTTTTTCCAGTGGTCTCTCCCTGTTGTCTCTTCTTTTAGCCTCTTCCTGTAGCCTTTTCCTGAAGTCTCTACCCGCTGCCTCTACTTATAGCCTCCTCCTGCAGCCTTTTCCTGTAGTCTCTTCCTGCTGCCTCTTCTTGTAGCCTCTTCCTGCAACTTTTTCCAGTGGTCTCTCCCTGTTGTCTCTTCTTTTAGCCTCTTCCTGTAGCCTTTTCCTGAAGTCTCTTCCCGCTGCCTCTACTTATAGCCTCCTCCTGCAGCCTTTTCCTGTAGTCTCTTCCTGCTGCCTCTTCTTGTAGCCTCTTCCTGCAACTTTTTCCAGTGGTCTCTCCCTGTTGTCTCTTCTTTTAGCCTCTTCCTGTAGCCTTTTCCTGAAGTCTCTTCCCGCTGCCTCTACTTATAGCCTCCTCCTGCAGCCTTTTCCTGTAGTCTCTTCCTGCTGCCTCTTCTTGTAGCCTCTTCCTGCAACTTTTTCCAGTGGTCTCTCCCTGTTGTCTCTTCTTTTAGCCTCTTCCTGTAGCCTTTTCCTGAAGTCTCTTCCCGCTGCCTCTACTTATAGCCTCCTCCTGCAGCCTTTTCCTGTAGTCTCTTCCTGATGCCTCTTCTTGTAGCCTCTTCCTGCAACTTTTTCCAGTGGTCTCTCCCTGTTGTCTCTTCTTTTAGACTCTTCCTGTAGCCTTTTCCTGAAGTCTCTTCCCGCTGCCTCTACTTATAGCCTCCTCCTGCAGCCTTTTCCTGAAGTCTCTTCCTGCTGCCTCTTCTTGTAGCCACTTCCTGCAACTTTTTCCAGTGGTCTCTCCCTGTTGTCTCTTCTTTTAGCCTCTTCCTGTAGCCTTTTCCTGAAGTCTCTTCCCGCTGCCTCTACTTATAGCCTCCTCCTGCAGCCTTTTCCTGTAGTCTCTTCCTGCTGCCTCTTCTTGTAGCCTCTTCCTGCAACTTTTTCCAGTGGTCTCTCCCTGTTGTCTCTTCTTTTAGCCTCTTCCTGTAGCCTTTTCCTGAAGTCTCTTCCCGCTGCCTCTACTTATAGCCTCCTCCTGCAGCCTTTTCCTGTAGTCTCTTCCTGCTGCCTCTTCTTGTAGCCTCTTCCTGCAACTTTTTCCAGTGGTCTCTCCCTGTTGTCTCTTCTTTTAGCCTCTTCCTGTAGCCTTTTCCTGAAGTCTCTTCCCGCTGCCTCTACTTATAGCCTCCTCCTGCAGCCTTTTCCTGTAGTCTCTTCCTGCTGCCTCTTCTTGTAGCCTCTTCCTGCAACTTTTTCCAGTGGTCTCTCCCTGTTGTCTCTTCTTTTAGCCTCTTCCTGTAGCCTTTTCCTGAAGTCTCTTCCCGCTGCCTCTACTTATAGCCTCCTCCTGCAGCCTTTTCCTGAAGTCTCTTCCTGCTGCCTCTTCTTGTAGCCTCTTCCTGCAACTTTTTCCAGTGGTCTCTCCCTGTTGTCTCTTCTTTTAGCCTCTTCCTGTAGCCTTTTCCTGAAGTCTCTTCCCGCTGCCTCTACTTATAGCCTCCCCCTGCAGCCTTTTCCTGTAGTCTCTTCCTGCTGCCTCTTCTTGTAGCCTCTTCCTGCAACTTTTTCCAGTGGTCTCTCCCTGTTGTCTCTTCTTTTAGCCTCTTCCTGTAGCCTTTTCCTGAAGTCTCTTCCCGCTGCCTCTACTTATAGCCTCCTCCTGCAGCCTTTTCCTGTAGTCTCTTCCTGCTGCCTCTTCTTGTAGCCTCTTCCTGCAACTTTTTCCAGTGGTCTCTCCCTGTTGTCTCTTCTTTTAGCCTCTTCCTGTAGCCTTTTCCTGAAGTCTCTTCCCGCTGCCTCTACTTATAGCCTCCACCTGCAGCCTTTTCCTGTAGTCTCTTCCTGCTGCCTCTTCTTGTAGCCTCTTCCTGCAACTTTTTCCAGTGGTCTCTCCCTGTTGTCTCTTCTTTTAGCCTCTTCCTGTAGCCTTTTCCTGAAGTCTCTTCCCGCTGCCTCTACTTATAGCCTCCTCCTGCAGCCTTTTCCTGAAGTCTCTTCCTGCTGCCTCTTCTTGTAGCCACTTCCTGCAACTTTTTCCAGTGGTCTCTCCCTGTTGTCTCTTCTTTTAGCCTCTTCCTGTAGCCTTTTCCTGAAGTCTCTTCCCGCTGCCTCTACTTATAGCCTCCTCCTGCAGCCTTTTCCTGTAGTCTCTTCCTGCTGCCTCTTCTTGTAGCCTCTTCCTGCAACTTTTTCCAGTGGTCTCTCCCTGTTGTCTCTTCTTTTAGCCTCTTCCTGTAGCCTTTTCCTGAAGTCTCTTCCCGCTGCCTCTACTTATAGCCTCCTCCTGCAGCCTTTTCCTGTAGTCTCTTCCTGCTGCCTCTTCTTGTAGCCTCTTCCTGCAACTTTTTCCAGTGGTCTCTCCCTGTTGTCTCTTCTTTTAGCCTCTTCCTGTAGCCTTTTCCTGAAGTCTCTTCCCGCTGCCTCTACTTATAGCCTCCTCCTGCAGCCTTTTCCTGTAGTCTCTTCCTGCTGCCTCTTCTTGTAGCCTCTTCCTGCAACTTTTTCCAGTGGTCTCTCCCTGTTGTCTCTTCTTTTAGCCTCTTCCTGTAGCCTTTTCCTGAAGTCTCTTCCCGCTGCCTCTACTTATAGCCTCCTCCTGCAGCCTTTTCCTGTAGTCTCTTCCTGCTGCCTCTTCTTGTAGCCTCTTCCTGCAACTTTTTCCAGTGGTCTCTCCCTGTTGTCTCTTCTTTTAGCCTCTTCCTGTAGCCTTTTCCTGAAGTCTCTTCCCGCTGCCTCTACTTATAGCCTCCTCCTGCAGCCTTTTCCTGTAGTCTCTTCCTGCTGCCTCTTCTTGTAGCCTCTTCCTGCAACTTTTTCCAGTGGTCTCTCCCTGTTGTCTCTTCTTTTAGCCTCTTCCTGCAGCCTTTTCCTGAAGTCTCTTCCCGCTGCCTCTACTTATAGCCTTTTCCTGCAGCCTTTTCCTGAAGTCTCTTCCTGCTGCCTCTTCTCCGTAGACTCTTCCTGCAGCCTTTTCCTGAAGTCTCTTCTCGCTGCCTCTACCTATAGCCTTTTCCTGCAGCCTTTTCCTGAAGTCTCTTCCTGCTGCCTCATCCTGTAGCCTCTTCCTGCTGCTTCTTCTTGTAGACTCTTCCTCCAGCCTCTACTTGTAGATTCTTCCTGCAGACTTTTCCTGGAGTCTCTTCCCGCTGCCTCTTCTTGTAGCCTCTTCCTGCAGCTTTTTCATGTAGCCTCTTCCTTCTGCCTCTTCTTGTAGCCTCTTCCTGCAGCCTCTTCTTGTAGTCTCTTCACGCAGCCATTTCCTGGAGTCTCTTCCTGCAGTCTCTTCTTGTAGCATCTTCACGCAGCCTTTTCCTGAAGTTTCTTCCTGCTGCCACTTCTTGTAGCCTCTTCCTGCAGCCTCTTCTTGTAGCCTCTTCCTGCAACTTTTTCCTGCAGCCTATTCCTGCTGCCTCTTCTTGCAGACTCTTCCTGCAGCCTTTTCCTGGAGTCTCTTCCTGCAGCCTCTTCTTGTAGCCTCTTCCTGCATCCTCTTCCTGCTGCCACTTCCTGCTGCCACTTCCTGTAGCCTTTTCCTGGAGCCTCTTCCTTCTTCCACTTCCTGCAGCCTTTTGTGATGCCACTTCCTTCTGCCTCTTCTTGTTGCCTCTTTCTGTAGCCTTTTTCTTCTGCCTCTTTCTGTAACCACTTACTGCAGCCTCTTCCTGCATCCTCTTCCTACTGCCTCTTACTGTAGTCCCTTACTGTAGCCTCTTGTCGGAGCTTTTTCCTGCAGCCTCATACTACACCCTCTTCATGCACTTTCTTTCTACTGCCTCTTCCTGTAGCGTCTTCACGTTTTGGTTAGAAACATAATGAGAGTCTATATTGTAGAAATTCGTGTGATACTGTACGCTGGGTATCACTTTTCTGTGGCCGACCATTTTTATGGGCGTGACAACGTACGATCTGAAGTTCAAATTCCTTGAACTGAAGCGCGGTTATGTGGGTTTAAATCTATTTTCTTATGCGTAATCTTTATTCTGTGCAGACACGAGATTTCCATAGTAAAGGCAAATTTCTTACATCATTCAATTATCTAGCCTAGGTTGAAAATGTTCAAGACGGTGCATCCGGTAAATGGCCAGCTGAAAGATATACAACACTCTGGTTTCTTACGCTCTGGACACTATCCAATATCTATCTATCTATCTATCTATATATCTATATATATATATATATATATATATATATATATATAATTGTGTATTTGAGCAGAAATCTCTCTTTTCAGATATATAGAATTCTTGGACAATTTTTATATACTTTATGCCCAGAAAAGAAAACACTTTTACGAACACAAGAAAAATTAAATAAAAGGCTTAATTGCAGTAACGTGTTAGTCGTCTTTAATTTAAACTGCACACACATTCACTACTATAATCAAATGTCATGTGCTGGTGTCGGGCTGTCGGTTCCGAGGAACTAATCTGTTTGACCCTCATGCGTACAATACGACGGCAGAATCGAATATATATATATATATATATATATATATATATATATATATATATATATATATATATATATATACCTTAATTCAACTTAATTTCAATAATTATATTGAGGGTCTCGGCTCTCGCTTTTTGAAACATGCGAACTCTTATGTAGCGAAAGAAGCATATTTTTTTAAAAATATTATAATATAAGCTCTACTTCTGTATGGAGCACCGTCTTTTTAAAAATAAAGAACTCCGGATTATTTACCTACCGTGTTCTTTCCTATTTTTCTGCATACCTGCACATGATATATATATATATATATATATATATATATATATATATATATATATATATATATATATATATATATATATATCATAACTTGATAAGACACGGGAGGTGTTGTAGTGATTTTATAACATATTTATGTTATAATTTTTAAATAAATAATTATATATATATATATATGAACTGGGATCAAATACAGATCAAATATCGATTGGAATCCGACAGAATGATAAGACAAAGAACAAATAGGAAACGTTTATCAATCGACTATATTTCACTTGTTATTAGCGCCATGACATGGAGAAAACTGTTCGTCGTGAGCTCCATAAGGCTGGATATCATGGAAGAGCCGCCGTAAGGAAACCTCTTCTCTTCACTCGCAACATTCAGAAGAGGATGAAGTGGTGCAGAGATCACAATGCCTGGTCTGCAGACCAATGGAAGCAAGTCATATTTTCAGATGAGTCCAGTTTTTCTCTTTTCCCAACTTCAGGGCGAGTTTGTGTGTGGAGGCAGCCCAATGAAGCTTACAACCCATATTGCCTTCTTCCAACAGTGAAGTATGGAGGTGGATCAGTGATAGTTTGGGCCGCCATATTATGGAAATGACACGGTCCAATAGTTGCCCTGCTTGGTAGAATCAACAGCAAAGATTACCGGAACATTTTTGGAGATTATGATCATCCAATGGCCCAGACTTTATTCCCTGATGGTGACTGCATCTTCCAAGACCATAATGCTCCAATACATACCGCTCGAATGGTTAAGAATTGGTATGAAGAGCATGAAAGTGAGCTAGGACATATGGAGTGGCCTCCCCAATCTCCAGATATCAATATTATTGATTATTTGTTGTGCATTTTGGAGCGACAAGTTAGGAGACGCTATCCTCCATCGTCGTGTCTTAAAGAGCTGAAGCAGGTGTTAATGGGTGAATTGCAGAACATTCCTCTGGATTAAGTCAGGAAGCTGTATGATTCCATTCCTAGACATATTAAAGCTGTATGTAAGGCTAAAGGAGGACCAACTCCATATTAAATAAATTTCCTATGAATTTAACAAGTGTTTTAATTATTTTGTCCAACCCCTGTAAATATATATATATATATATATATATATATATATATATATATATATATATATATATATATATATATATATTGCTTAAACATTATTTTTAGTGGATACTCGTATGTGTAGACGCTTAATTTAATTATTAAACTGTATATTTATTTATTTTCGTCTCCCAGCCTGAATATTCATGAAATGTTATTAAAGTATAATATGCGCTCTACGGCGGGATTCGAACCTGCATTCCCCTAAAAGTAACCACTAAGGAATAAATAAAATCGTCGGATTAATAAATAAAATACACATACACACGTATCCTATATATATATATATATATATATATATATATATATATATATATATATATATATATATATATATATATATATATATATATATATATATATATATATATATATATATATATATATATATAAACAAGAAGAAAATAGTAAAGATATAATTTATTTCTTGAATATCTCTATATATTCATCTCTTCAGATCGAAAGCTTTTTTAATAAATTAATCTTTAAGGTTTTCTATAATGCTCTGTAGTTTACATTGAGCTCTCTATGGATTAATATCCTCTACAAGTCACAAATATGTAATATATATATATATATATATGTGTGTGTGTGTGTGTGTGTGTGTGTGTGTGTGTGTGTATGTGTGTGTGTGTGTGTGTGTGTGTATAATCCGTTGGTATATAATCCAAGTGAATCTTAATAATAAAATATTAAAACTGATCCCAAAAAGAACTCAATGTATTTATTGTAACAGAGCATATAACTTACATAGAAATAGGAATCCAAGTTTACCTCATTCGAATAACTATTTCAACCAATAAGCCGTTGACATTGTCAACTCAGAAGTGTGAAGGAATATATATATATATATATATATATATATATATATATATATATATATATATATATATATATATAGTCTTAAAGTGTGCTATATTTATGGGATAAAGTGATCAATATCAGAGATAGAGCGTGTGTAAATATAAAAGTGAACATAGAAGTCAACACTTACAGTCTGTTTCATGCTAGATGCAATCATCGGCCCGATGATTGCATCTAGCATGAAACAGACTGTCGCCTCTAAGTGTTGACGTCTATGTTCACTTATATATATATATATATATATATATATATATATATATATATATATATATATATATATATTTCTTATTACTTAAACGTTATATTTCAGTAGATGCACTTGTTTGAATAGCCGCCCTGTTTTTTAATCAGTATGAATTATATCTTCCTGCTTATGCATTCAAGAATTATAAATCTCTGGCAGTACCCTAAGCTTTATACTCCATTTGTAGAAAAAAACGACCGTAGGATCCGCGGATAATTTATGTTATAGCATACTTACGGACGATAATGGTTATATCCCAATTCATATAAATGAGGTAGTAAGTACTGTTTTTTGGTCTGCAGTTGGTGATTCATGATGGAATTCACTTGACTCCTTCTAGCAGTTAAGTACTTCTTCTACGCGCCGCTGGCGTATCTTACATGCGTTGTTCTTGTCCTAAGTATTATCGTTCATTACCCACCTTCGTTTGATTACTCTATTCAGTAACCTTCCCTAGGTTACAACACTTTATACCCCTCAGCCATTGTCTGTCTGTCTTTCTATCTATCTATATCTATCTATCTATCTATCTATATATATATGTATATAT
>OZ038493.1:82489864-82631453 GCA_964036315.1 Acanthosepion esculentum | reverse complement strand
CAGTTGAAACCTAACCTGAACAAAATAAACTATGAAATCTCCAAAAATATCCTTAAATGCCTATAATTAGTAACAGAAGTCATTGGTTCATACCAACGGCTTTCCATACTCAATACTCATCGGATACACTCTCGTGTGTGTGGTCATGTGTGACGTCATGAGCTGTTGTGCGATTTTCGCTTTCAGCGTTTTATATGCACGTGTTTATCGTTGCTTGGAAATCATCCATGTAAACAAATAAGACTATCATCAATTTCTTGTTCGTGTATTGCTTAAATATATTGTGTAATTGTCATCTTTGATAATGGCTTATGTAAGCCGAAAGCTTAGATTGGATTAAAAAAAATATGTATCAATATTGTGATTTTCTTTCATTGTTTAATGATAATATTATTAAGCTTATCAGACTATATGAAAAAAACTTACATAAAATATATAGACAACACTTATCTATATTATTTAATGAAACATGTATTAATATATATATTAATATATATATATATTAATATATATATATAGATATAGATATATAAGAGCCGTCGTTTGAAGGTTTAGATGTGTACCTCTCTCTCTCTCTCTCTCTATATATATATATATATATATATATATATACACACACAGACATATATATATATATATATTAATATATATATACACATATTAGAGTCTTCATTTGAATGTTTAGATATGTATTTCTCTCTCTCACTCTCTCTCTCTCTCTCTCCATATATATATATATATTAATATATATATATATATTAGTGCCGTCGTTTGAATGTTTAGAAGTGTATCTCTCTCTCTCTCTCTCTCTCTCTCTCTATATATATATATATATATATATATATATATATATATATATATATATATATATATACTCCGAGTGTGGACCTCAATGTTCATTTTTATATTTACATACGCTCTATCTCTGATATTGATTACTTTTTTCCCATAAATATAGCATACCTAAAAACTATATTTCTTCATATATATATATATATATATATATATATATATATATATATATATATATATATATATATAAACAAATAAACCGTTAGTGGAACCTAAGGACATCTTGCCAAAACCTAAAACTCTTATCCAAATAAAGTCTCGAACAGAAAGGACAATACCGAAAAAATTCAGTAAAGTTCTCGAACCGCAGATTGTCTAAACCGAGCAAACAATGCTTACCAACGTTATATCCTATGAGAGGATGGGTCTAGCTGTAAGTTGAATGTCACGGTCACGCGATCTTCAGACGTCTTGAATAGATATACGCACACACCCACACGTATATATATATATATATATATATATATATATATATATATATATATATATATATATATATATATATATATATATATATATATATATATATATATATATATGTCTGTGTTTCTGTGTGTGCGTGTGGAGGCTCACAATTCATGAAGATACTGATTTTCTAAGAATATCCAACTAGTTAGGCAAATATCAATCGTGAAGTTAATCAAAGGGAAATCATTAATCCTGTGATCGAGCAATCTACTTGAGCTGAATGTGGCATGATATGGTCTCGTTAGCAAGAGGTCTCGTTAGCCACAAGAATCATTATATTAGTAAACATCTGACAAATTAAACAGAATTTACAAAACATGCCAGGCCCGGCACAGAACAAGTTACCATTGCACGTCATTTGCTTACTACAAGAGCCAGCCTAAACCATGGCTTAAAATTACCAGAGTTGATCATACTCGTGTGACGAGTCGGCTACTATAATACTAAATGGGTTAACTCGGTTTAATTAAAGCTGAATGATAAAACTTTTCTATCATTTTTTGTTTTTGTAATTTTTTTCTCGTTGGCTTATTGGTTACTGTAAAAGTTATGATGGCACTCTCGAAAGTTACTAACGTCTTTAGATTTAATACTTTACTTTTTTTTACTTTAATCAATCCCGTCTGGTCGTGATCATTAGCGCTAATGTGCTTTCCACCAGGTATTTTCGGTACATACGCGTCACCGAAGTTTGAACCCTTTTACACAACTTCACACGTTACTCCAGATCTGTTTCAGTCATTTTCTGCCTATAGGATAACATGAACACATGAAACTTCCTCTTCGCCTCGGCAACGAATAATAAGTCAGCTGAGTTGAGTGTCAAAAAAGACGGATGCTCTCGAATTTTCCTTCACTTAGACTGATATACACACACACACACACACACACACACACACATATATATATATATATATATATATATATATATATATATATATATATATATATATATATTGACACAGGTTATATATATATATATATATATATATATATACACCTCTCAAAAATATATGCATTTCTAAAGAATTCAGGGATATACTTTAATCCGACATTTTTATTACTTCAAACATTATTTTTAGTGGATACTCATATTTCGGTGGACAGGTCGATAGACATAATGCACACTGTTTCAAGTTAAAACGGGAATTCTATTTCTAATACGGCTATTCACTAAACGTTTTAAGTAATAAAATATATGCATCTATGTATAAAATTGTACGTATGCCAAAAGTGTTTGTATGTATGTATGGGGTTTTATCAAAACGTATTGAGGCAGGTGCTATAAAAAGAAAACTACAACACATATCAGTTCTGTATTTAATCTCCTTCTAAGTAGTCCACTCCTAAAGTTACACATTTTATCCAGCGTTGTTTCCATTGATGAAAGCATTCCTGGAACTCCTTTTTTTAATATCGAGAATCTCTCTCGTTTCATTCTCTTCGATTTCATCGACGTCTTGAAATTTATTTCTTTACAAGTTGGATTTGATTTCTGAAGAGGAAAAAGTCGCATGGGACGAGATCTGAGGAATATGGTGGTTGTCGAAACTGGGAAAATGATACTATTGACCAAAAACGTTTGAACAAACCATGATCACCGATGCAAATTCTGTGGTGTGGTGAGACGACCACACTCTACACACTATCCTTCCAAGCACTGATATAAATAACGGGAATGGGTGAGAACGTTATAACTGGGTTCACTCAACAGAATTCAAGGTCAATTTGTGCCGAGAAGTTCACCTACTTTTGCTCTGTTACTATAGATCCAGTCCCGATACTTTTTGATCAGCCCTCATATGTATTAACCCCATAATGCTTTCTGGAGAGAAAAACCTCAATGAATTAATGAAATACAAAAGAAATCATTTTAAAATATTATTCTTGACAAAAATTTTATATTTTAAGTGCAAAGTCTATAGGGCCGGAAATAGGTAAATCGTTATTAGACACGTGGTCAGATAGTAGCCTGTTCACATTTTTAAGAAAATAAAAAATTCTATTATTGCGACTGACTTTAAATTTAGCTGAATGTAATAAATAAATAAAATATCCGAGGGTAAGTCAAGGTTTGGTAACAAAGAAAAGAAAAGAATACTGAACTGTTAGTTGACATCTGTCCTTCTTTCCGGTAGCGAATGTTGGACGATTTCCTCAAAGATGAAGAAGAGACTCGAGGCGAAGGAGATGTGGTTCTACAGACGGATGCTAATGATATCATAAACCGAGCGTGTGAGCAACGATGAAGTCTTAGAGGAGTTGCAAACGCGGAGGAGTCTTATACTTAATATCAAGAAGAGGCAGCTGAAGTTTCTGAGACACATACTGGAGAATCTGATACTCACGGGTCGAATAGAGGGAAAGATAGACAACGGAAAGCACTGCGTGACATACATGGCGGGCTTGAGCAGGTGGATGACAGAACGTGGATGCAGAGGGAAGGAACTTGTTGAGAGCTGAATTAAAAAGAAAAGTATTTCGTAATTTGTCTTGCTTTTAAATGTTTTTGTTTACCTAAAGTTTTATATATTTAAAAAGCCGTTAATGTTTTAGTGCTTCTAATATACGTAATGTGTATAGAGTGTGCCGTAGTGGAGGAGCTTGCACCTCTTGGGGGAAACTGAAATGCCGTTGGGTGCTTCTTCTCCTGGTAGTGTCACTTATTGCAATAAGGATTTAGGGAAGAAACCAGACTAGACAGATTCCGACGCCGGCACGGAGGCGATCAAGATGACGTTCTACGGACGAGAACAAGTCGGCAGATCTATGCAAGCTGTCATCATGAACCTGCCTGTCAAGACCTAGTTTGCCGCAGCGGATGCTGTCAGCTGAAGTGTATGTGCCAGGGAGTGATGACCCATGGACCACCTGAAACAAGTGGCATCCAATGCTTTCATGCTTAAAGACTTTACTTGTTCTTACGTCTAAAGAACCAATTGGAGAAGAGCAGTCCTTCGAGAAAACCAGAAGATGAATAGAAGAGACGAGGAGAGACCAAAGAGAAGCCAAAGCTCTGAACCTTCCTACCCTACCAACATAGGACTCATTTCACAAAGAAGCTAATGTTTATAAACACCCGAATAATTGGCAATGAGTTCCGCCAAGGACAACGTTATGTAGTCGAGCCGATTTCCTTCGGTTTCCTTATGCTTATGTTTTTGGAGAAGAGCAGTTGACGAAGAAAACATCCTTCGAGAAAACCAGATGAAAAGAAAAGACGAGGAGAGGCTAAATAAAAGGCAGAGCTCTGAGCCATCCTACCCTACCATGCGGTGGCTGTGGACGTCTCTTCAGACCCAACATAGGACTCAATTCACACAGAAGTGAATGTCTATGAGCACCCGAATACTTGGCAACGAGTTCCACCAACTACAAAGGTATGTAGTCGAGCCGAGTTCCTTCAGTTTCCACAAAAAAACAACATCCATCGAAAAGACGAACAGGAGGGATGAGGAGAGGCCAAAGAAAAGCCAAAGCTCTGAACCATCCTACCCTACCATGCTCTGGCTTCTGACGTCTCTTTAGATCCAAAATAGGACTCATTTTACACAGAAGGTAATGTCTATGAGCACCCGAATACTCGGCAACGAGTTCCGCCAACGATAACGTTATGTAGTCAAGCCGATTTCTTTTAGTTTCCTTATGCTTTTGTTTTTTGGAGAAGAGTAATTCACGAATAAATTAAGATCCTTCGAGAAAACCAGAAGACGAATAGAAGAGACGAAGTGAGTCCAAAGTAAAGCCAGAGATCTCCATCACTTGAACCCTCTAAATCTATCATGCAGTGTCTGCAGACGTCTCTTCAGATCCAACATAGAAATCATTCTACACAGAAGGAAATGTCGATGAGCAGCAACGAGTTCCGCAAACGACGTTCAAAGTACACACATAGACGCTGTGAATTGGCTGTCATCGTGCGAGACATTCTCTGATTGGTCAGTGTCAAATTGCAAAATAATTAAACTGGTCCGTGTACGATCACCAACATTAAGCAATCTTGAGCGTGTTAGTACCTAGAGGGGTAACCATTCGGGAATGTTCTTTTCATTTGTACCCCCTTACTTCTCAAAATAAGCCACTAGCCATCATATTTATGATTGTTATTGCAATTTTTTGTTGTTAAGCACAAATATTTAACGATGCGATAGGGGAATTTCTACGGATATTTCATTGTCGTAGTGTATTCAATCATTAACTTAAGAATTAAGATTCATCAGAATATATAAGACAAGAAAACCGTGAAATTTTCACGGGTTTTTCTAGTATACCTAATTTGTATTATATATTTTGAAAGTTTGACTAATTCGTTCATCAGTCATTTCTGCAAATAAACCAGCTTAGGGCCATATCATGTTGAAATACCGGTTCCCTTACGATCACGGGCGTTATGCCACGTTGAGTCTGGTAAGTACCTAGATGAGTGACCGCTTGGGAATACCAGGTGCTGTAAGCTTGGATGTGCGGGTGGTGTAATGGATAATGGCACGAAATTGTTAATCGGAGAGCCGAGTTCCAATTCCAGTTGGGTTCGTTATATTCACTTAACTGCAAATACCCTCGAGAAAGATATGAATTAATTAGTAATACTTGTATCACTAAATCTTTATTAACTCAAAAATAAAAATTCTTAAAATCTTAAATTATTTTCTGGCTTTAAATAACCTGCAATGGGTTGATAAACCGTAGAAAACAAATCAGTCAATCAATGAAATACTAATTAGCTACGCTGGCATGATTTACTTACATTCTCTGGAATATAGATGTATAGAATCTACCGTGGATACAAAGTCAGGGTTCAGTTTATATAATGATTGTAATATAGAATTGATCCCCCACTTTATAACCACATTATCATATTATTTCATATAACCACATTATCATTTCTTGTTTATCAAATTATGATTAGGTATGAATCCATTTCTTCTCCCTCCAGCTATGGGTTAAATAGTAAGACTTGTATCTCTAAATCATTATTATTTCCAAAAAAATTCTTACAATCTAAAAATATTTTCTGGCTTTAAATAACCTGCAAAGGGTTGACAGACTATAGAAAACTAATCATTTATTTTTTATGCGCTATTTCCATTCAGCACGTAGACGATCATGGCTCTCCACAATTTCCTATCCCTTCTACTTTTTAGTAATGTTTGTCTTTTTGCCACCCCCGTCAGAGAGGTGAGTCTTTGTTTCTCCCTGCCTTTTTTGATTCGATACGCCCTTTGAGTGTTTTATTTTCCCAACACTCTTACATAATCATGTGTCTAAGACATTTCGGCTGGCTCTTTCAGATTCTGAGATTCCTTTTTGTTTTCATTTTCCTTAAAATTTACTGTTGTTTACACGCACCGTCCATGATATTCTCAATATCCTTCTGTAGAACCACATTTCTGTTGCTTCCAGGCTTCTCTTCATCTGTGATAAGACTGTCCAGCATTATTACACTTCATAATATAAATGTTTTGCTGATTAGAACTTGTAGATCTCGTTTAAGATACTTTGCTGTTTTAAGTAGAAATCGCATATAATATCCTTCGGATATTTTCTTTAAGGAAAACTGTGTTTGTTATGATATCAAAAACAATAATTGTCACAAAGTTTTATTAAACATCCTTCGGGCATTATTCCGAAAATATGACATAAAGATATCTCAGCACTTCGATCGTTGAACCAATACTTATTCTTAAATTAACGATTGATTTTCAAGGATACTAGACGAATCCGTGTCTATGCATAGATATTTTGATTCTTTTTCGGGATTTTCTTCTTTTCATTATTATTTTTTTTTATTTTCGTTCCATTTTTCTCCCTTCCTTGCTATTCTTCATCATAATGTTATCCTCATTAAAACAACAGCCGTTCGTCTACTCTGGCAGTGAGATGTTGTTGCCTAGCAACACAGATTTGTTCTTGAATTAATGCCATCTGGAAGCTGCCGATCAAGCCGAATAAACGCATCAGGGATGGAGGGAATATTGATCACTTCCACGAAAAGAAAGAAAGAAAGAAAGGAAGAAAAGCGAGATGAAGGAAAGGAGGAGGGCAGATGGACTGATAATCAAAAGAAAGAAAAAAATTCTAAAAGAAAGAAAGAAAGAAAGAAAGAAAGAAAGAAAGAAAGAAAGAAAGAAAGAAGGGATAGAGGCTAAATGAAGAGAACAAATGAACTGATAAAAAAGAAAAGAAACTGCCAGAAGAAAGAAAGAAAGAAAGAAAGAAAGAAAGAAAGAAAGAAAGAAAGAAAGAAAGAAAGAAAGAAAGAAGGGACAGGGGTTAAAGGAAGAGAACAAATGGACCGAAAGAAAGAAAGAAAGAAAGAAAGAAAGAAAGAAAGAAAGAAAGAAAGAAAGAAAGAAAGAAAGAGATATTGCAGAAAAGCAAGTATAAACAAAAATCAGCAAGCAAAAAAGAACGGAAATTTAACAAAGAACACCTAAAAAGGAATGAATAAGCGAAAACGAAAGTAAATATAATAAAGGAAAAATACAAACTGCAGAGACGAATGAAAACAAAAAGAATGTCAGTAGATGAATAAGACCCTTTGAATTCCCAAACAGACGAGTTTAAAAAGGGAAAGTACCCAGGAACGTGTTGAATACTTAGTTTCGGCGAAAGAGACAGCGAATCGCAAAAGAATGACAAAAAAGTATCAATGTTCTACTCAGCGTTGTCTGTGCTGGTTGTCGAAAAAGTTGAACAAAGACGCATTTCATTATTTCTTGCTCATACAGCAACAATTTGGTGAAACACTTTTAAAGACAATGTCCATATTCAGAAAGAAAGGGTTTCAGTTTCGCTGCTTCAAATAATCAGTTTCATTTTCTTCTTCGACAAAACCTTCTAAAAGAAAAACAGAAAGATACACACATAGATACGTAGGTAGATAGATATGAACAAACTGAGATATATTGATATACATACACTTATAGACAGAAATGAAAATACTACCATATATAAATATCAATAAATTAACAAACACAGATAAATATGAACAGACTGAGATAGATAGATAGATAGATAGATAGAAGAGAGACTGAGATAGATAGATAGATAGATAGATAGATAGATAGATAGATAGATAGATATGAAGAGAGACTGAGATAGATAGATAGATAGATAGATAGATAGATAGATAGATAGATAGATAGATAGATAGATATGAAGAGAGACTGAGATAGATAGATAGATAGATAGATAGATAGATAGATAGATAGATAGATAGATAGATAGATAGATAGATATTGAAGAGACTTGTTTTAGATTTACAAGTGTCAGTTCAACCCAAAATTGAATATTGCTGCCATATCTGACATGAAGCTGACCAATACTCTGTTTCCAGGTTTGGTAATGTCCAAGGAGATGTTAATTGTTTGATCAGTGAGTGAAACAAAATAAAATCTTTGAATTAAATTACTGAAGCTAATTGTACCATTTCTGACCAGCTGTCGTAAAGTGATAGAAACGTATAATGATAACCATCGATGTTACTTGCCATTGGTTTACGACTAAGATCCATTTAATTATATAGGTTCAATTTTACTAATAAGGAGACTGATATTAATGTCACTTTAATTTGCATTCAACACACCCAAGCATTTACTTTATTCTACTAGCATAGCAGAGTACTGACAAGGATGTGAAAATTCGCATAACTAAAGCCTATGCAGCCTTGAATAAAATGGATATAATCTGGAGATCTGATCAACCAAACGACCTCAAACGGAGATTCTTTCGAGCCACCGAGAAGACGGTGTTAATGTATGGCGCCACTTGTTGGATATTAACTTGAGTCTACTCGAGATGGAACATAGACTCGGATTCTGAGAATCTTAACATCAGTTGGTGATAACATCCAAATAAATGATAGTTCTATGGATCAATCTCTGAAATTTCTACAATTCTACGCGAACGCAGAATGCGTTTTGCAGGACACTGCTGGCGAGCAAAACAAGCACTTACGAGTGATCTACTCCTCTGGACAGCCAGCCAAGGAGGTAAACGTGTTGGTCGCTCAGCAACCACCTACATTGATCAGTATTGTTCTGACACAGAATGCCATTCTATTAACCTTCCGACCTTGATGCAGGACCATAATGGTTGGCGTGATAGAATCATGAATGTCCGAGATAGCTCGACAAATAAACAATAAAATAAGGGAACAAGGTTAAGATTGAATGTATGTTTGTTTCGGCTTAGAGATCATCAAACAATAAATTATTTTCCACCCTAAACCCCTTTTCCTGCAGACGAAACATCACAAAGCCATCGTTACTCTATCGCTATTTCCATGCAAAATGTTCTAATTCGCTCGCTTCCTTTGTTCGGATCTATATACGGGTGGACCCTCTTCAATTTTGTATTCCATTCCGACAGCTTCATCTCAAGAACCGTTTCTTTGTGGTACAGACTCATGAGGATTTCTCTCGACCACTACAACTTAACTTTTTCAAGTCTAGGAAATATCGTTATCTATCTTAAAGAGGTGCAGAATTAATTTCAACTCGGAACTAAGGGTTAGGGTTATGGTTTTTAAATCGAGTTGAAATTAGTTCCGAGTTGAAATTAATTTCGTGGTGAAATTAGTTCCGAGTTGAAATTAGTTCCGAGTTGAAATTAATTCTGTCACTCATCTTATATATTCCCATAATCAGCAATCCTTGCTCTCTCCTCTTACGTCCATAAAACAAGCATTTTCAGTAACATTGCATATTGAGTTGCTCTTGAGCCTTGCGAGATAAAAGTAGCGTCCTGTTTGACCAACGTTCAGTCCTTTAATGTTTAGACTGGAGTGATCTCTCTCGGACGCGGGCCTGAGCGATGGTATATGAAGGCCGTGCACTGCCCAGACTACGTGCCACCTTCTCAGGCATACCGACAACATCCAAAGGAATACAGAGTATTACATTTGGGGACGGCTTGGCTGCATGAACTGCCGGAAAGTCATCAGTATTGACAGTCAACAGCCTTCGGTATTCCACTTCAGTTTTGTGTCTGGATTTACTTCCATAGCCTTTCCCATGTTTGGATGCGATCGCAGGACAGCAGAGTGTTAAAATTAGGATTTTTCTTCCCCTAGATGGACTGCCTTCCAGGGCTGTCGAGTTCCATATACCTGAAGCAGTTAGGTATGAGGCTCTAGTATCGTGTAAAAAATATCGTACAAATCATTAACACTCCGTAGAAGGACATGATCAGTTTGACAAAGTGATCAAAACATTGCAACAGACATTTTGTGAAGTTGTTGCAAATACCTGCTATAAATGTACTTGTGAGGTGGTAGCATTGAGATGAAAGTGTTTTACGAGGTGTCCATATAGACATCACGGACAAAGGACAAATGCATTTTGGGAAGTGGGTGGTCTGATCTAAGTCGAGAGATATTTTGTGAGGTTCTTGCACAGAATGTCAACTGACATTTTGATAGGTGGTCGTACAGATATGATCAAGGAACAACGTTTTATATGCGTTCTTTGAACAGGATTGATCAAAAGACAAAACTAACAGACTTTTTTTAACTTGATGGTAATTGTATGCTAAAGAACTATAGCTGAGGATCTCACGTATTTTTCATAATGCTGACCAAGAGAAACAGCCCTCAAACAATTCGTAATGGGGTCGCCTAAAGTGAACACATAGACGCATTTTGTGAACACCGTAATATACTTAGGCAAGAGGAGTGACCAAAATATGTGGTATGACTAACGTCATCTACATAAATAAAAGGCAAATTCTGTCTGACCGTCCTTATGTCTGAAACCTCCCTAATTCGGGTCACACTAGCTATACATGTTAAACTTTTGGGGAATCAGGATGATCCTGGGGTTGAAAATCTGCCCTTCATCCAGTGCTTGGACATCCAGC
Organism: Acanthosepion esculentum; assembly: GCA_964036315.1. Classification (NCBI taxonomy): domain Eukaryota; kingdom Metazoa; phylum Mollusca; class Cephalopoda; order Sepiida; family Sepiidae; genus Acanthosepion; species Acanthosepion esculentum. The sequence goes on along the minus strand of OZ038493.1, from coordinate 82,620,272 downwards.
ATTGGGATTCGCGTCCGGATGAGAACAGAACAGATATAAACTAAAATTTAAAAATAACTGAAAAAAATAGTGATTTTAAAAGTTTTTAATTTATATTGATTTTAAAGTAAAACAAAAACTTTGTGAATTTAAGAAAAAACTGTTTTAAATTCAGTTTAAAATATCTCCAAAACTTTGTGAATTGAGGAAATCATTTTTATTTCTTCAAGATGCCAAGGAATCAGAGTTAAAAGTGAGAGGCTTTTGTGGCGTGTTGGTTTTGAAGATCCACAGAGTTTGTGATTTAAAGAACTCAATTTTAGGCCTGAATTGGAATTTCGGCCCAAATCGGATTTTCGGCCCAAATCGGATTTTCGGCTCACATCGGATTTTCGAGCCAAATCGGATTTTCGGCCCAAATCGGATTTTGGCCCAAATCGGATTTTGACCCAAATCGGATTTTCGGCCCAAATCGGTCTTTTAGCCGGAATTGGACTTATATCCCTAAAATTAGTGTTGAAGTTCCATGGAGTGAATTGAGGAATTGAAAGTTATTTCTTCAAAATTATCATTGCTGTTTTATAAGCTGGATCGGATTTTATTTTAGTTTTGGGCCTAAGGCCCAATTAGCCCATCCGAAGGAGCAAACTGAAAAATCAGCACAGAGTGTGAGGCTTTTAAGGTCGTATACGATAAAACACTTAGCTGGTTGAGCATAGACATTTCACCGTCACTAGACAACCATTTCTTTGCGCGAGCGAAAGGAGACATATTGTCGATGTCAATGACCTACTATGCTTAATAAAGAAGTGAGTCTATATTATAAAACATGGGGACCTAACTAGATATATAAAGCATTTTAGAGAAAAGGAAAAACATGAATTTATTCATTGCGATATAATGAAGTAAAATATATAAATATATATAAATAAAAAGAGAATGTTAGCAATGTTTTAAGGAAATAGGAACGACATGGACACTTCTGGAATGATAACGAGGAAAGCGGGCCTAGAGAATTTAACACTTATGGGACATATTGAAAACAATATGTTTTGGGGTGAATAGATTGCAGAGTAGAGACAAATGTGGATGGTAAAATGTCAAAGGTTAATTACATAAACAAATTACAGGACGCCGGGGAGAGACATGATCGCCCATATTCTTAAAGTACATAAAAAAGAAAAATTGAATGCATGGTAGAACAGACACAAAGGTGGATGTTAAAGGGTCAAACATCAATTAGAGCAACAAAAGGAAGTTATGGAGAGCCGTATTCGCCCCGCGCTGAAATCACATGACATAAAATTAGCAGAAAAGTTCAATGGATAGCAAGGCAGAGACAAAGAGTGATGGAAAAGGATCAAAAGTTAATGAGAGCAACAAAAGACAGGAAGTTGTGGAGAACCATGATTGCCCACGTTCTGAAAGCACATGGTACATAAAAGAAGAAAACGGTTTTTCGGAGTTAACTAAATTTTTCAAAGTATGCTGATTCTTATATAAATTGACAGAGTAGTAATAGCAGTAGTAGTAGTAGTAGTAGTAGTAGTAGTAACAATTGTTTTTACAACGACAGCAATAAAATTAATATCTATCAATAAAAGTGGGTATATTTACTTATAATGATAAGTAGTTCAAAGTTTATATTCGTTTGCCATGTTTCATGATATGTTGCATTGTTTGTACGTGATTTGTGAATATTGATTTTAACTGATCATTATTCTGCGTTCTTATCTCGCGTATTCGATATTAGGAAATGATTTACTGGAAATTTGTAAGCTATATTCTCTTCAAGATAATCATTATATTAAGTGTGCACCGGATGACTTACAGTTGTATTTATCTATGAAACTCGAGAGTAGATGTGATTTTACGGAAAGAAAGGAAGAAAGGAAGTCGTGAGACTGAAAGAGCGATAAGACAGATCGATAAAAATTTATTAGTTTTTAGTTAGGCGAGTTGATCAAATTCTTACACTGACTGATTAATTGCATAGTTCGATGGATTAATAATCAAATTCTTTGGCAAAAGTAACTAGGAGATAAACAACCCTAAGCCCAGATCAATACGAACGTATGTGGCTACACCAAAACTTAGTTGATCGGTTAAATCAATAACTTTTATCGGTGTATTATTTCTCTCACCCACACTGTATACGCCCAGGTAAAAACATACCAAGTAATATTTGTATAAAGTCAGCTTCCTTTATCGGAATTACTTCTTACAAAATGCTTCCCAGTCACTCTAATCGTTTATGTGACGCCAAATTCGTCAATCAGTTCAACTGCTTCGATCTATTAACCTTTTCGAAACTTTCAAATTATACAAGAAGTGAAATCTATATAAATTTCAAACTTTAAAGGCGAATTAAAATTCAGCTAGAAAGAGAGAAGTAATTCATTCTTCCACATGCCGTGTCTCTTCAGGACGTGGTCGATCATGGACCTCCACAACAACCTGTACTTTTTAGCTCTCGTTTCTGTTCTTTTTTTACTATCCCTCCACCTTTCCGTTCTGTCAACCGTTTGATAACCTCATCACATAGATCTGCTGTTTCCCTCTTTCTGGAGTCAAGCAACGTCGAGCCTGGTCAGTATCTAGAAGGGTGTCGCTTGGAAATACCAAGTTCTGTACGCTTGGATGTGCAGGTGGTGTAATGGATAACGGCTGAGAATTGGAAATCAGAGACCCGAGTTCCAATTTCAGCACGGTTTGTTATATTCACTTACGCACAAATATACTTGGGAAGGCATAAATCCTCCTCTTCTCCCCCAGTTATAGGCTAATTAGTAGGACGTATCAGTAAATTATTATCTCCAAAAAATTATTACAATCTAAAAATAGGTTCTGCCTTTAAATAACCTGTTAAATGTTGATAAGTCGTAAGAAACAGTCAATCAAAACCTCTTCCCTACAATATACTAATTTTCTAAGCGTAACTTAGATGTGGCACAAGGCCGAAAGTATTGGGCATCTAGTGAGGATCGAACTCACTCTCCAATACGTAACTGTTTTAGCGAGACAAGCTTGCTAAAATTACACTACGCCAAGGTGTCCTTTCTCTTCGATATATCCCGTAAGTGTTAAATTTCTAAAGTCTTATTTATTCATCATTTCAAATGTTTCTTTTTGGTTCTTATTATAAGTGTCCTTTTCGTTTCCATTTTCTTTAAAATGTCCTCATTGCTTACATATTCCGTCCATGGTATTCTCAGCATCCTTCTGTAGAACCAAATCTTTTCTTCAATTTTCCAGCATTCACTGTCATAGAGGAGGACTCATATTACATAGCAGTTCAACACTCTTTGGTTTGTTGGAAATGTTCCTGTTTCTTATTACTTTGCTTAGCTTTTAGAAGGCAACGTTTTCTATTCCAGTGCGACTTTCTGCTCTCTGTTTAAACATTTCCCAGATATTAATTTAATTTCGGTACTTGCTTTATCTTGGCATCTGCAATTCCTAGCCTCCATCTTGGTAAGTTCCTCTTGCTGACAGCCATATATTCTTACTTCTTAAAATTGATGTTATTCTTTTCTTCTCATTTTCATTCAATGTCTTGCTTTGTTCCTGTAGTTTTTTTTGTTTTTTTTTTTGCGTATCCTATCATCATGTAGTTACCTGCACGTTTTACGGTTATTCAAGCCTACCCTTTGCTTTCTCGATGATTCTAGCATTTGAAATAATCTATAATTATGCGAATGCGGTATATTGTATTTAATGATCATCTAACTTTGGAAGCAAATCAACACAAATTAGACAATATGAAGGATAAAAACTTTTCACTTGGCAAAGGAAATTGAATATTATGAATCAATTCATGTCTAATCGTGATATTGTAAAATATATGCTTATCTATTGTAAAATATATGCTTATCTATTGTAAAATATATGCTTATCTATTGTAAAATATATGCTTATATATTGTAAAATATATGCTTGTATATTGTAAAATATATGCTTATATATCTTTAATTAAATGTTTAACTAACTGATGTTTGTAAAAATATTTTATCGCAGCCATAATTGATTTTGGACGTTCCAGGGTAAATTCATTGCAAATTCTTGCATCAAAATCTTTTTTTAAAGATTTTTTACGCAATCATTAATTATGACTACTCGACTATTCGGCAAACACTACTTTAAATTACAGTGCAACCTCGGTTGTCGAACGTCTCACATGTCGAAAAATCGGTTTTCGAACGGAAAATTGAACATGAAAACGCCTCAGTTGTCCAACAAAATTTCGGTTCTCGGACAACATAGCCGAACCGAGTTAACACGAACGGAATAATTTCTGAGTCGACCGCCGTGTTGTATACATTAGTGTGTTGTGGCGTGTTTTGCTTTTACAATTTTATTGTTCTGTGGCTTTTTCTTTACATTGATTCCTATTTGAAAAATACTTTCGGTTTTTGAACATTTCGGGTTACGAACGGCCTTGAAGAACAAATTAAATTCGTGAACTGAGGTTCCACTGTATACGAATCTTTTGACTCAATATTAAATAATGTAAAATTTTGCAACATTTTATATAAGCAAATAAATAAATTACCAATGTTAATTTATTTATATATTTCCTGTCCCATCTGTAGTTGAAAGGGAGATAAATCAACTTAAGTCAGTAAATTTATGATTACTTTCTTTAATCGTTTTAATAATCTATACACATGAAATATTTATCGGTATTTAGACAAAATTAGTTCCCGAGCAAAATGAACCAGTTAATTAATCAGTTTCTTTACTCCTACGTTTTTTAGATTGCAGTCTTATTTGTTCAAGACTTTCATGAGAAGCATTTGTCGTCGCCATCTTTATCGTTATGATGCTAATTTTTTTACCCGAGAAATATTTCCAATTCACTGTTATATAAAAAAAGGAAAATTTTTAACATGAAAATATATTGAGCAAAAAGATACCAACAGTAATCAAAGAACCATAGACACCATTGAACGTCTAAAAAAATAAAAGGGTACGGGTTAATTGAACGGCTTCTATTTTAGTTGTGAATTCTTTATCACTACTTTATTTTTTCGCAATACAATGTTTCAAGACTCTTGTTTCATTGCATCTTACTATTAATAAAGCTTTCTAACAATTACCGTCATTTTTAACGATACAGGTACATTATTATATAAATGACTTTTAATCATTTTTCATTTAAAAAATAATAATTAATTGTAAATAAATAAATATAAATCTAAAGAAGAAGAAAATTAAATTTAAAAAAATAAAGACTGTATAAACATCTAAACATATGGACAAAAACACATTTTTTACATTTATTTTTATTTAGTTACACTTAATTATCTGTCTATATTTCTGAGATGAGGTATTAATGTACATTATTTACATTATTCGGTCTATTGTCCTCATCTTTGTCGCCATATTTATTACAACGTTTCGGCCTTTCAGTATCTGTCTATATTTCTGAGATGAGGTATTATGTACATTATTTACATTATTCGGTCTATTGTCTTCATCTTTGTCGCCATATTTATTACAACGTTTCGGCCTTTCAGTATCTGTCTACATTTCTGAGATGAGGCATTATGTACATTATTTACATTATTCGGTCTATTGTCCTCATCTTTGTCGCCATATTTATTTCAACGTTTCGGCCTTTCAGTATCTGTCTATATTTCTGAGATGAGGTATTATGTTCATTATTTACATTATTCGGACTATTGTCCTCATCTTTGTCGCCATATTTATTACAACGTTTCGGCCTCTCAGTATCTATCTATATTTCTGAGATGGGGTATTATGTACACTATTTAAATTATTTAGACTATTGTCCTCATCTTTGTCGCAATATTTATTACAACGTTTCGGTCGTTGTACGCTCCGGCCTTCCAAGTGGTTCGAATGTGAGAACTAAACCCTTTATTTCGATCAGTGGGGTAGACTGTTCTCGACCGACTTCCTAGAAAAATTACCAGGTTATTTTTCTAAGATAAACATTTATTAGTTTTATATATACATCCATAATTAGCTGCTTTTTTTACAGAAGTTAGAGTGTGGAAATTCGTCAAGCTACATTCTACCAAAATGGATTTTTCTAAGTAAGTAGAACAAGTAAAAAAGCAAATATTTCATACACAAACTTATCCCCCAAGCCGAAAGAAAATATAAAAATGCTTCGTTTTGAAATTTATTTATTTTAAAAAAAGTCTTAACACAAATAAGCTAATGACTAATTTGCATAAACTGCTTCAATATATTCTGTTAAATGATTGTTTTTTCTTTTAATTTTAATTAGAAATCCATACAGAAATACCAGTTAAGTGTGTAATATCAATTTTTCTTTTCTTCTTTATATTAATTTCCACTGGACTTCAAACGAAAACTGGTTGCTGGGGGGGGGGGGTCTTGTGTTTTCTATATTTTTTTTCTATATTGTTTTTATATATGTGAAAATACTTTGAAATAGCTGTAATTCAAATGACAACTTTGGTTTAAAAATATTCTAAGTCCGTCATAGTTTTCGCAAATCTCTATCGTAAAAACATAACATGCATCTATTTATTTATTTCGAGTCTTTTTGACAAATACCTGTAACTTTTTCAGCAGCAAATGTAACTAAAATAAAATATTAAAAGATTTTAAATCATTACTGCAATATTTTACGATATCAAATTAATGTTTACTTTTTTGAAAAGATACTCGCAATTTTGGACATTTTGGAAAGGTTTTGGACCTTTTTAAACGAAAGCTATAAACAAATTCATTTTTATTTTATATATAAATTTCGTATATTTTCCATATGAAACAAACGATCTGGAAAAATGTTATTTTATTCGTTTTCCATGTTTACAACTACATTATGCATAAAATGTTTATTATTTAAACAAGATAATATATACAACACGAAAAAACGTACTGCTGTTAATTACTTTTTCTGTTTGTTTTTCCCAAACATATTATATCTGTGAATCCTCAGTGACGAAAATGTTCAGCAAGATCCAAAAAGCAAATCCCTTCATGATCCCCAGATGAGAGCATCACGGGCCGCTTACAAGACAGCAACAGACGTGGTTTAAATTCAACAAGAAATGCCAGTGTAAAACATATACCTTTTGTTAACGTCCTACAATGCTGCAATTCTAATACAATTGTTATACTGATTATGCAAATCATCAAAATGCAATTCTTTCTCCTGAATGGGATTTCTCAAGAATCAAGAGATTTTCTTCAGCACATTTGGGCCTACAATAAGTGCTTTGCTATGACCTCATTTGGAGCAAAAGATGCAACACTTGGAAATCAACTTTCAGAGTTGAAGGTCAGGTTCACCACAGGATTGGTTCTCTTCTACCATTATCTAATGAACCCCACCAATTTCTTCAAACCTACTTCATAGAGAACTACAAAGCACAGACCAGAAACACTATGTTTGATAATCTGAAGTTTGACATTATATTGACTTTTCAAGAGTTTTTGCATGAGTACAATGTTTATGTTAGGGAGTTCAAATCAGCTATGGAAAGAGCCGGACCTGACGATTTCCGAATTGGGATTAGAGCTGACAAAACCCCTTCTGTTTAGAATCAGAGGAGGTTCAATATACCATGTACCAATGAGATAGATATCGTAATTGTTTGACCAGAATGTGATAAAAGGGATATCGTTTTCCAGAGACAAGATGGAAGTCTTCAAAAAGTTATAGAAACTCACAGAGCTTACGATGCCTTACAATATGAACTCATATTTTATCAATGAACAATTTTCTCGTCAGGCAAAGACATTTGGACAGGGGATTAACTACAAAAATATCAGCTATGGACTTCTATGCAGACAGAATTACGATAAGGAGTAACAGTTATAATTATCCCTTCAGATTCAAGCAACTATTCAACGAGTTCTTGGTGAATATGTGCTGAAACTTGACTAATGCATGGAATAATAATGCAACACAAAATGTACTTAGAACAAAATGTATTGAAACAAGAAAGTGTACACAATATTTACATATAGTCTTTTGTATATTCCTGGGAAAACCGTTCCTGGAGAATGTGTTGACTGAGTCGCAGTCGGGCAGAGTCTCTGGTTGAATCTCTTGATTCCTCTCCTCTCTTCCCGGTACCAACCATATTTATATAGTCGGTACTCCACTATGAAAATTAGGTGGATCCTACCACAACAATATGTATGCAAAAAGTGAATGAGAAAAGTTACGTTTTATCAAAATGAATCAAAATATACTAAGAACAGAGGAATAGATCCATCTAAATGATGCAATTCAGAATGATGGTAATGCTGCCGAATGCGGGACACAGAGTTATTCTTCCTTCATCATTCACAGGTGGACCAAGGTACATGCATGAAAGAATTAAAGATGGATTGATTTATGTCAGACATTTTGGCAAACCAGATTTGTCTGTTGCATTTACTACAAATTCGAATTGGCCTGAGACTTTAGAAAATCTTCTTCCTCGACAATCTGCAACAAACGGGTATGATATTGTTGCTAGAATTTTTAAGCTGAATGTCAACAAACTGATAGATCTCATCAATAAAGAAAAGATATTTAGACCTGTAAAATGTCACATGTATTCAATTGAGTGGCAAAAGAGGGGACTGCCACATGTACATTTACTTTTATGGTTAAAGGAGAAGATCAATCCAAATCAAATAGATTCTAGCATCAGTGCAGAACTGCCAAATCCTAATGAAGATCCATGGTTTTTTGAAATTGTAAAAAGACACATGATTCATGAACCGTGTAGTTATTTGAATTTCAATTGTCCCTACATGGTTGACAACGGATGTAAGAAAAGATTTCTAAGAAAATTTGTCAATCACACAAAAATGGATACAGAAAAAGAAAGATTGAAGATGTAGGATTTAGCTTCAATCTTGAAAGAAATGGACAAAGTATACTCGTAGACAACAAATGGTTGTTCCTTATAGTCCACTTCTGTGCAAAGCATTCAATGCTCACGCTAATGTAGAATTTTTAACAATGTTAAGTCTATAAAGTATGTGTGCAAGTACATAAATAAGGGGAGTGACCAAGCTGTGATTGACATTGACAAGCACAATGAAGTAGAAAACTTAGAGACGATACATTTCTAGCAATGAGGAATTTTTTCATTTAACATTCACAACAGACACCTATCAGTTCAGCATTTGAGTGTTCATCTTGAAAGTGGACAACGTGTGCATTTTACGGAAGACAATGATCAGGAATTGATTGAAACACCAAAAGACACTACCCCAATGGCATTCTTTAACCTTTGCAATGTAGATGACTTTGCGAAAACAATTCTCTCTCCAGAAGTGTTCAAATATTATACATTAAAATCTGGAGAATTCCACAGAAGAATGCAAGGAGCACCTCATGCAACTGAGCCTGCTGTTATATTTAGTGATGTACTAGGTCGAGTTTATACAGTACATCCAAAATATTCTGATTGCTTCTTTCTTCGACTTCTTCATAATATCCAAAATCATTTCAAAATTTGAAAACAACCGATGGAAATATTCTTGAGACATACGGACAGGAAGGCATGCATTCAACTTGGCTTTACAGAAAGTGATTAACATTGGGACCAAACTTTACAAGAGGTAGTTTCATATCAATCACCAAAGCAAATATGGGATCTCTTTGCTGTTATGTTTGCTACATGTTAAATTTCAAACCCAATGGATCTGTGGGTGAAACACCAAGAAGATATGAGTGAAAACATTCTTCATCATATGCAACTGGTTCATCCAAGACTAGCCAAACAAATGAACCCGAGTATTATGAACTTTGCACCGTGTGAAATAGAAGTTAAGGTGCTAAATGTGACACAAAAAGACTGTCTCATTTCGGACTTCCCAAAACAAAAAGAGATTCTGATCCCTTAAACAGAGAAATCATGAGAGAGACTGGATACAACTATGAAGAGCTGATACATCAAATACAGAATAATATATCTCTTCTTACAAATGACCAGAAAGTCATCTACAATGAGATTAAGGATCAACAATTCTGCTGGTGGAATTTTCTTTTTGGCTGCTCCTGGAGGTACAGGCAAAACATTCCTAACTAATCTTTTTATCTTCAGTTACGGCGCAAAAACAGTGGCATTAGTTGTAGCATCATCTGGAGTATGAGCTACTTTGCTTACTGGTAGAACTTCTCATTCGACATTTAAACTGCCATTAGACTTGGTCTATAATGACAGTCCACTGTGCAACATAGAGATACAAACCAAGCCAGTCTACTTCAGATGACTTGCTTCATAGTCTGGGATGAGTGCACAATGGTTACCAAGCTTTGAGGCTTTAGACAGAACACTGAAAGATATCAGACATAATGATAGATTCATTAGAGGAGTAACAATTCTGCTATCTGGAGATTTCAGATAAACACTCCCTGTTGTCAAACTAGGAACAGCTGCAGATGAATTTCATGTCTGCCTAAAAAGTTCTTATGTGTGGGATCATATTGAAATACACATTTTGACCTCTAATATGAGAGTGGGCCAGCAAAGGAATTTAGTGACATCCTTTTAAAAATTGGAAATGGAGAAATTTCACATGATCAAGATGGACAAATCGGCTTACCTGAAGGTTTCGGCACATACAGGAATTAATTTTTAAATTATGCCCCAATATAGCAGATAACTTCCAGAATTGGTTGAGTGAGAGAGCAATTCTGACAGCCAGAAATGAAACAGAAAAGATCATCAATCAGAAGATTCTGCAAGATATCCTAACAGAAAAAGGATTCAGACGAAGCAGTTAACTTCCTTATTGAATTATTTATTTGGATCTTCCAGGAATGCCATCACACTAGTTGATATTAAAACTAGGATTACCATTAATGCTGCTAAGAAATCTTGATCCTCCAAAGTTATGGAATGCTACACGTCTTATTGTGAAGAAAAAGTTACCTCGCTTATTGGATGCACTTAGCATAACTGGTCAAGGGAAAGGAGAGACTGTACTATTTCCAAGAATTTCATTGATTCAAACACATATGCCTTTTGATTTTAAGCGATTGCAATTCCCCGTCAGTGTAAGTTTTGTAATGACTATTAATAAATCGCCAGGTCAATCAATGAAAGTAACTGGACTTCACCTTATGTAACACTGCTTTTCTCAAGGTTAATTATATGTTACCTGTTCAAAGTTGGAAATGGAAGGAATTCATTTATATTTTCTCCAAATAAAAAACACATAAAATGTAGTTTATCCTGCTGCATTACAGTAAGAATTATTTAAGAAAAAACATCATTTTGATTTCAATTTTTTCACCATTATGTGTAAAACATGTTTAATGTAGTTTGAATGTAGAAATCCATCATAGTAAGTAATTTGTTCAATGAAACAGCACCAATGTCTAGTAGCAGCTATTCAGGAATTCTTAAGGTCTTCTATATCAGAGGTCGGCAGTTGATATTCGGAGAGAGTAGGAAAGCGTAGTTCTGCAGGTCTTTCATCTGACAAGTTAGCAGTGGATATTCCGACAAGAAAAAACAAAATGGCCGCCTTTATACACATAGGATCAAATATTCCACGTCTTCTGATTGGTTAACCTTCTCTTAGTAAACTATAAAATGAGTCAGCTCATTTTGGTTGGCTCACTAGTTACATTATGTACACAAAATAACTTAACATTATATTTTTCATTCATGCAAATACATTCATTTTATTTCTGTCAAAAACCTGTTAAATGTTATTCACTTTCACCATGTTTCATTTGTTTAAAAATGGCAAATATTCTAATGTTTAGCTCTGTGAATAAATACAAATGTTTTCTTTCATGTTTACATACAATTTATGAATGAAATGTCATTTAAAAGATTTTTACAAACATTTCAAGTAGTGAATATATCTTACTTTGCGAAGCGAGCTGGCGAAGCCTGCTAGTATATATATATATATATATATATATATATATATATATATATATATATATATATATATATATATTGCTCTGCGATGAAGCGGTTCGGGGGAAAGGAAAGACTTGGCTCTTGGGGCACATTGGGATATGAATAATTGGATGAATATCACCACGGAATTTGTGAGTAGCACTCTATTGAATCCATTCAGTTCCTTCTTCGTCAACGAGTCCCGTTGGTACAGTTAGTATGACGTTTGCATTGTATCGAAACAGCCCGGTTTCTAATCTCGGCAGTGGATGCGCACTGGTTTTAAGTTCCAAAATAAGACGAAACGGCCGCCCAATGCTTTATGTATTCTGTTGAGGATTCTTTTAGACTCGATTAATTACTATAATGATTTGCCCTTAATTCCCAACATTCTATTACTTGTATATGTATATGTATATATATATATACACAGGTATATATATATATATATATATATATATATATATATATATATATATTCTTCTATGTGCTTTGTCCATTCATGTGGGCGATCATGAATTTCCACAACTCCCTACGAATCTCAGTTCTGTCAACCATTTACACAAATTCGTTAAGTAGGTTATTGGTTCTTTTCCTCTGCCCCTCTAGTCTTCATATACCCTGTGAGTGTAGAAATCAACAAGCCCTCTTTCCGCGTTATGAGTCCAAGGAATTTTAGCTGTCTCTTTCTGGTTCTAAGTATAATTGTCATTTCTGCTTCCATTTCTCCAGAAATTCGCCGTTTCTCACGTGTTCAGTCCAGAACATGCCCAACATCATTTTTTGCCTCAAGTCTCTGTTTCATCTGTGAAGAAATTGTTCAGCATTCACTGCCATATAAGTGGACTGACATTACATAATTGTCCAATACTGTTTTCTTTGTTTCTAAGGAAATTTTCCTGTTTCTTAATATTTTAGTTATCTTTAGGAAGGCATCTTTCACTATTTTAATTTTCGTTCGGATTTCAGCGTCACATTTTCCATCCTCTGTTAAAAAGAACCTCCTAGAAAATATTTATGTATGTTATTTTACTGAATTCTGCCACCTGTTTTATACGCGGTTCAAAATCGCCTGCATAATGCATGTGAAACGCACACATTCAGTGTTTAAGTGCAGATCAAAGCGTGAAGACAAACGATTTTAATCCATCGACTTATCCTTGAAGCAGAGATCAAGTACATTTGTTTGCTGTTTGGATCGTGGATCAAGCATATGTCAGGTGATATCTTCACACGAAGATTTTAGTTTAATGAACAAATGTATAGAATGTTTGGTGAGAGAGTTCTGAAAAGAACAATTCTGTGGGTGAGAAGTGATTTGAAGTTGTGATTTTAAGTACTTTGTCCAGGGAAGATAAAGATGATATGGTACAAGTGGGATTTATCTGGCTATTTATACTACAGAAAGTGAACAAGATATTTGGTATTTATAGTTTAAACTTAACAAGAAAGAAGATAGCTACATGATTATAGTCGGCATTTTTCTCTTGAAAATCTAGAAAACCCAAAGGAAAGTTATCAACTTTACCTGTCTGTCATTTAAGAGATTAAAGCTGTGAAATTGTCAACCCATCTTATGTCGTTGGGTATGTGATTCGAAAGATTGTGTGGTGATCACTGTCGTTTCATCGCAACGATATTTTTCACGATTTTCTTGAGACTATTGCTGAAATTCAAATTAGAAGTTTTCTCATCTAGAATTTTTTTTTCTTGTAGTGTTAAATAACACACCGCATATAGCCTGTATTAGTTGCTTTTGTTGTCCTTAGTAAGGAAACGTTACCGACTACTAGTTAATGAAGGAAAGAAAAAACAGGTGAGTGTGAGAAATACTTCTAATTTTTTTTGTTCGCTACAATCTACCAATTTTGGACACTGTGTGTTTGCTCAAAGACAAAAACTCTCAGTGAAAAACGTTGGCAAAACTCTTTTCTTACAAAGCAATCTCTGCTTCCTCTCTCTTATTGTTAATTCCTAAATTCACGGGGAAATGAAAAGGCACAAAACTCATCCACAACCGTGATTTTTTTTTTTTTGTCATAGCCGATACAAAGATATCGTATTTCAAAAATATGATGTATTACAAACAAAATGTAGGGCTGTTTTTTATTGGTTTTTTCTTATTCCTTAAAATTATATCCCTCTCATTCGCCCGCTTGCTATCCTTTCGCAAGTTAAGATATATTCACTACTTGAAATATTTGAAATAAAAATTTTAAATGAACATTTCATTCATAAATTGGCTTGTTATAGTTAAGGAAGGTTTTACAAATAGATGCCAACTTGATGAGGGCCAAGTAAAATGTAAATTTCAAACACTTTTCTTCACCATATAAGACGATATTCCTAAAAAGAACTATTTTTGACGCGCTCGGGTCCCAACCTAAAAATAGACCTTGTGTCACATCTCGTCCTAGGGTGTGGGCAGAGTAAATGCCGTGTGTAAATTACTATAAAGGAGAACCTGGGGCTTTTTAATCTCAGAATTCATGTGAAGATTGAGTTCCAATTTTGCATTTATTCATATAGGTTCTATAATACAGATTTTACTTAATTTATGTTTCCCTAACCCTTCAAATATTTAGTTTATAACTAATTCTAATTTCTATTTTTCCATCTTTATACTATATTAATTTCATCTTATAAATTTCCTCCACAATAGCTAGCTTAAATGCCGCCCGATAGGGCGGTTTTTAAGCTAGCTTATTAATTTTAGCTAACTTAAAATTTTAAGCTAGCTTCAATTTTGGATATTTGGAAAATAAGAGTTAACCCCCTTTAATCATGAAAGCAACGCTAATGGCTAGTATAATATATTAATATATATTTTTAACCTCGCATAATCTGGCAACCCTGAATTTGTGCTCAACGAAATTCGTTCCCTGTGCCTAACTTTTCTATTGCTTTTGAATGAGCTATGAATCATTGAAATCGTACCAGTGTGAGGGGAGGAGTTGCTTGGACACACACATGCACAAAAACGCTGTACTTTATATATATAAGATACATAATATTACAAAAGCGCTTTTGCGAGAATCTGTTGGAAGTGATTTTAAGTTCAATCCCTGGGCCGGGTAGTACAAACTTAGATTCAGTGTAAAGTGAGTGGAACTAAATATGAACAACTCGAGATATTAACAACGGAACGAGAAACATCTACTATAGTATATTTAAATGTTTCAGTTTTAAATCTCCTGGGGGTTATCCCGATCGTTAGATAAGGAAAGCCACAGACTTTAACAGTGATTAGGACGTTAGTCTGAATGTAGAGAATAATAATAACCCGTCATCACAGAAATTCTTGATCTTGCTAAGAACAATCTCAGTAGTTTTAGGTATTCATACCTATTCGTTTATTCTAGATATAACAAGAATGATATCTTGAATATCTGAGTGATGAAGAATAGGTCACCTATTCTATCAACACAAGAGTCAAGAGCAACACAAGGCAGATGGTCAATGAATGTGGTTGTTTTAGGGGCGTAAGATATGTAGTTTATGAGGATATGTAGGTTAGATAACGATTGACCCTAGACGAAGAGCTTAAGATTGTATTGGTAGAGGAAGCAAGTACCGTGGAGTTTGTTCCACAAATCAGCGGCTCTTGAGAAGAAGATATCTGAATAGAACATCCTTCTCACCAATGAAATACAACTGGAATGAAGAGTTTTACCCCTGTGTACATCGCATGTCGAGTCTTAGCTGTAAGTATGGGAACTGATGGAATTGGGGAATTTAGCTCATGAGAATATTTTTCATGAAAATAGCAGTAGATTAGCGATGGGCTTGCGACGTTGCATCTGCAAGAAAGGGGCTGTAGGGCGGGATATAACTGTTTGTTATATCTCTCAGCCAAAACAAACCTACATTCAATCTTAACCTTGTTCCCTTATTTTATTATTTGTCGAGCTATTTCGAACATCCATTAGTCTATCAGGCCAATCATTACAGTCCTGCATCAAGATCTGAAGGTCATTAGAGTGGCACTCTGTATCATAACAATGCTGGTCAATGTAGGTATCTGCTGAGCGACCAACCCGTTTACCTCCTTGGCTAACTGTCCAGAGGAGTAGATCACTCGTAAGTGCTTGTTTTGCTCGCCAGCAGTGTCCTGCAAAACGCATTCTGTTTTTGCGTAGGATTGTAGACATTTCAGGGATTGATCCATCGGTCATTTAGTTGGATGCTGTCTCCAAGAGATGTTAAGATTCTCAGAATCCGAGTCTATGTTCCATCTCGAGTAGACTCAAGTTAATATGCAACAAGTGGCGCCATACATTAACACCGTCTTCTCAGTGGTTCGAAAGAATCTCCGTTTGAGGTCGTTTGGTTGATCAGATCTCCAGATTATATCCATTTTATTCAAGGCTGCATAGGCTTTAGTTATGCGAATTTTCATATCCTTGTCAGTACTCTGCTATGCTAGTAGAATAAAGTAAATGCTTGGGTGTGTTGAATGCAAATTAAAGTGACACTAATATCAGTCTCCTTATTAGTAAAATTGAACCTATATAATTAAATGGATCTTGGTCGTAAACCAATAATTAATCTTATGTCAAGCAACACCAATGGGTATCATTAAACGTTTCTGTCACGTTACGATAGTTGATCGGAAATGGTAAAATTAGCGTCAGTATTTTAGACCTAAATTATTTTTTCTTTCACTCAGAGGTCCAAAAATTAACATCTGCTAAAATGCTTTACTATGTTGAATTTATACTGAACTTAAAAGAATATCCTATTTAAATAAAGTATTTATACTTACGTCCAAAAATGATCAGCCATTTTAAACTAATGCAACTTATATATGGCGATTTCGCATCTAATATTACTGCGGATCAAATATTGATGAGGGTGGATTCATTTTCATGCCTAATTATCATATTTTGTAGAAGAGATTCTGAATGAGACGTGAAAATGCGTAACGACTCCTCAAAATGGCGGTGAAAATTCTTCGACCATCTTAACCCAAGCCGGATACGTCTTTGTTGTTGTCTTGCCCGTTGTGCCCTCCGGAGCGAAACAAAGAAAAGACAAATTTTAAGAAATGTTATTTTTCTTTTAAAATTAGGCGGATTATTCAGAAAGCCAAATGATCCGCATGAGGCCCACGGGTTTTCCCATAACCGGTCTGAAATTTCCATAGTCTTTTTCATCGAACCGAATTATGGTGTAAGAATACAATGGATTTTAAAATTGTTTGCTAATGGATTCTTTCCATTCTTTGTCATTGACCATTTTATAGACTTTTTTGCCCTTGCCATTTGTTTTTAACAGCTATTAAAGGTAACTTTGTACAACGGGGTAGAATTCTTCATAAAATAGGGATTATTTATTTATAAATATAATAATGGAGATTATTTATTTATAAAGGTAGGAATTAGTTATTTATATTTATTCCTAGCTTTCCATCTGGCGTATGAAACTCCTTTCCTGCTCCATGCTTTTCTGCCAAATTTAATCTGACAAAATTCAAATGTAATGTCAATCGCTACTCCTGTCCTCCTGATTACTCTTCTCTTGTTCTCGAAGCTTAGAAATGTTTCTGTTCCTAATTCTTCCACACCCAGTAAACCCTTGTACCTTATTGACTTTCCTGCCTTGCTTGGGATGAAATCGTGTAAAAAAAAATAAAGTACTCTCAACTTCGATACAGAATGCATTGTGTTGTCCACAATGTTTCATCGATGAATGAATCCTTTGAATATCGAGGTTTTAAAGCAGTAAGGATTTTTGCGCGCGTCAACGACAAATATATTTTATGATATGCACACTGATAAATCATGAGTTAGAGAAGAATGGGGATGAAGGAGAGGACTGAAGAAGAGTTAAGGGAAAGAGAAGATACCATAGAGAGAGGGATGAAAAAAGAGAAAGAAAAAAAGAAAGAAAGAAAGAAAGAAAGAATGAATGAATGAAAGAAAGAATGAAAGAAAGAATAAAAGAAAGAAAGAAAGAATGAAAGAACGAAAAAAAGAAAGAATGAATGAATGAAAGTAAGAAAGAACGAAAAAGAATGAAAGAAACAAAGAAACAAAGATTGAAAAAATGAAAGAAAGAAAGAAAGAAAGAACGAAAAAAGAAAGAAAGAAAGAAAGAACGAAAGAAAGAAAGAAAGAATGAAAAAAATGAAAGAAAGAAAGAAAAAAAAGAACGAAAAAAGAAAGAAAGAACGAAAGAAAGATGCTAAAAGAACAGACGAAAAAGAATAATCAATGAAGGCAAAACCAAAGAGATCATGAACAAAATCTCGAAAAAAGACAAGAATGAAAACACGTGAAAAAGCAATAGATCCAGAAATCAAGAAAAAAAGTACAAATATTTTTCCGTCCGGAATGGAGGGACCAGCCTTCCATCTTAATTTTTATTTTTTTTCCCAACAACCAGATTTCTTTCCCAGGCACTACGTTTATTTTTTTCCAAAGTGTCCGAAAACAAAATAATTTTATATGAATTTTTCAAATTACACTTTTATTCAAACAGACCCTGCTATACTGGACTTAAGAGTAAGAATAGAAAAAAAGTAAAAAAAATATATAGAACGAGAAACAAAGAAAAGGAAGGAAAAATGTCGAAAGACGAAGAAAGAGTTTAAGTGTAAAAACGGAAAACGTCTCAATATCTGTTGGTTCGTCGGTTTAAATCTATATGTTATTTTTTTTTCTTTTACAAAGTCAATTCCATTCATACGTTCTCGCAGCGTGGAACTGTCGATACTCCAAGAACGACATTATGACATTGAAATAAATAAAGAAGTCATGCAGCAATAGACACGTTCTTTACAGAGAGCTCAACACTCTTTTTGAAATATGCAAGTATTTCAAAAGAACTATTTTTATCATTACTATAACCAAGACATTTTTTTTTCATATACTTTTAACGAATTTCAAGATTCATTTTAAAGAACCGAAGGCAGTTTTAATGATTTTAATTGTAGTTATTACTTCGTAAAATAATTTCTTTTATATAAAAACGTTTTCTTTGAATAGCAACGCTTCAAAATAACTTTCTGTTCATGCCTCGGACAAATGGATAGATTGCGTGTTGTTCTTTAGTCAAAAGAATTTATTAGGATGGCAAAATAAATTTAGCATTTGAACTAACTGGCAACCTTTTCCTGAATTTTTCCTGTATGCGGTGATGGCTATATATTTGAAAATGTAAGACAATTTCTTCATTTTTCAAGTGATTATTCCCCTTAAAAAGATATATACAAACAAGCCTCTCATCTACAGACCTCCTATCAACGGACTTCGGATGCAACGGACGAAATCCGCAGGCAAATTTTTTTTTTAAATCTGCAGGAAAAAAAACTCCCAAATCATCAGCGATGTATTTCAAAATTTGCGGGCTTAGCGGAACGAGTCGTATTAGTTCTCAAAGTGACCGCTTGGCGGCGGTGACTGGCCTTTCAATTGTGAACAAAGGCGGGTGTACAGTATATAAAGTACGATACATTAGTGCGTGCATGAGAAGTACCTGTGAGAAATCTATTATTTTTGTTATTTTGATTAATAGATTCTTCTGCCCTCACCCTGACATCGAAGCAGAAGGAAAGTTTAAATAGGTAGCGTACAAAACTAAGTATCAGAGGAGCTTCAGAGCTTCTCTGACTCAGAATAATAAAACCAATCTGAGTCACCACTATATGAACACTGCAGAAAAAAAATCAATTTTCCACTATATACACAAGGTAAATAAAATGTAACAGGTTGTAGTGTACATTTTAATATTTATAATAAATATATTGTTATTGTATTTTTTAACTGTATATATTAATTTTATTCCCTTTGAGAGAGAGCGCTATCGATCCATTCTTCGTAAGTATGTCATGCTGTATTTTTAATACTTTATATACAGTATATATATACAGTATACTGTATATAATATATATATACAGCATACATATACTGTATATAAATATATACAGTATGTATATATATATGTGTGTGTGTACACTGTATATATATGTATATATGTACAGTTTATATTTATTTATGCCATATATACATGTTTATAGTATTTACATTATGATTATATCTACTGGTAGTTAATATAGTGGTTTTATAACTCAAAAATAATCTCTTCTCATCTCCGGCAAATCAGCTTTAACAAACCACCCCTACCCCTTATTAGTCCGTAGATGAGAAGTTAGCCTGTAGTGTGGAATTACCCCAACCTATTCTACCAAGATGCACACAAGGTGGCACTGTTTGAAGACTATAAACAACGAACATAAGTCTTTCTTCTTCCACTTTTCACACTAAAATGCTATAGGTACAGGAAGCATCTCGTCGCCTCCGGGAAAATGTATTTCCCTGTGAGGTTCGGTGATAAACTCTAAACACAGTTACATGATGCATCAAACACCCCAACGCTTTCTAACACGCAGGCTATAATGTTTTTCTTTGTTTTTAGTTATCTGGAAACACAAGAATCATGTTAATTTGATCTATCTGGAAAGACATGAATTATTTATTGTGTTAAAATAGTACAAATATGACACAAGACCAAATTTAGTGAAGGGTTGTTCATCTGTTGTCCTACATTTAACTAGAACCAAAACTGCACATTCTTACTACATTCACCGTAATACCACAATTTCTCTATGAAGTCCGAAGTAGCCTATATATAGGGATTTACTAACTGTAGCTTAGATGGCACAAGTCCGAAAGTATGGAGGATCGACAATACTACTCAGTCGTGAATGATCAATCGCGACAAGTTTGCTAACCATTGTACCACATCGAAGGGACCTCTAAAAAGTGCCCATATGTAAATTTGGGATTTATTTCTCTTTTAAATACGTATTTTCTTACAACGTTTCGGTCGTTGTACGCTCCGGCCTTCTGCAGGTAGTTGGAATATCGAACTGAACACTTGATTTCGCTCACTGGGATAGACTATTCTAGTTCCACGTTCCATGTCTAATGGATAATCAAGGGCACATGGCACAGTGGATAAAGGCGTTAGTTAGATCCAGTGACAGGACCCAAAGAGTGTGAGTTCACTACCTGGTTAAGGCGGTGGAGAAATTAGGAAATTAAGCAGAAGATAACTGATAACAGACATCCATTAGACATGGCACGTGGAACTAGAACAGTCTACCCCAGTGAGCGAAATAAAGGGTTCAGTTCAAGTATGTTTAATGGATGTCTGTTATCTCCTGTTAATTCCACCCTCCAAGTTCTCCACCGCCTTAACCGGGTATTGAACTCACACTATTTGGGCCCTGTCATTGGATCTAACTAACGCATTTACCACTGTGCCATGTGTCCTTGAGGACATGGTACGTGGGACTAGAACAGTCTACCCCAGTCTGCGAAATAAAGACACATATAACATTGTTATGTAATCCAAGTGAATCCTAGTAATATCAGATATTAAAACTAATCCACAGATAGGTCAATGTATTTATTATACTTTAGTTTTGAGTTTGGGGCTGAGGATAGATGGCATATAGCAGTGCTAGTTTGAAATAGACTATTTCCACATGAGGTAATTTTAGATTTTTTGCTGTATGATATATATATATATATATATATATATATATATATATATATATATATATATATATATATAAGTTGCGATAGATAAATTGTCGTTTAAATTACACAAAAATGAAAATAACACTGACATCTCATTTTAACAGATATATTTGATATATTTAACAAAATTACACAGAAATATCTTGAAATACTAAAGAGTGAATTTATTCAATAAAATCGCCATTGGTTTCAACCGCGGCCTCTAGACAACTTCGGAATCTTCTGCATCTCTTGTGGACGGTCTCGTTGTTTAAGTTGGTGAATGCTGCCGTAATACTTCCTTCAGGTCATAATCGCTGTTACAACTGCGCCCACACATAATAATCAAGGGGTTGCAGTCTGGGGAGTTAGGTGGACAGATGTAAGGGGTGATGTGGCTGCAGATATTGTATGACAGCCATGACTGGGTTCTCCTGCTTCTGTGGCATGGTACAGGGTCCTGTTGCCAGTAATAGGGACGTCCAGAAAACACCATCTGACAACTACAACGAAGAAAGTTTAAAATTTTTAAATAACTATAACAGAGCGCATTCGCGATGCTTTTTACAAATATCTATCACAACGGAATACAGGTCGAAAGTACTTGGGTTAAAAAAAATATCACTATCACAACAAAATGGTGATTTTATCACAGTTACAATAAGTTTATCTCTGTAATTTACCACTGAAGATGACCTTCGAAAAGGTCGAAAGTACTTGGGTTAAAAAAAAAAGCTGCGACATCTTCCTTGATGAATTTCATCTTAACATGAAAAAACTGATTAGACAACTGGAAAGGATCAGTATAAAAATAGACACAATATATCTATATTATTCAAAGAAAAATGTTTGAATGAAGATATGCTGCCTATGATTAGTGTAGAGAGAAACCGCCAACATTTTTGGTTATGATGTGGATTTTTTTTAAATATATATTATCCTTTATGTTCCAAATCTTTTGCTACACGAGTTTCCGGTCTCGTGACCTTCATCAGGAAAAGAGTGGGTATTTCAAAATATTATTAAAAGGAATTAATTTTACTTATTTTTTCTATGTGTAACCATTGTATTTTTTTGTGTAGTAGTAACCCACATGATTTATATGTGTGTGCATGTGCGTTTATATATATATATATATATATATTTTTGTCATCCACAGACAGATTGTTTCGCTGTTTCACAGCTCATCAGTGTGGCTAGACGTCCGGTTGCCTCTAGCTACGATCGAAACCCGACTGAATTTGCGTCAGTCGGAACTTCTACCCGCTAAGCCATCAGCGTACGGTACGGGATGGAGGTGAATTTTAGCGTGTTTATTTTTAGATTCGGATAAACACACAGTGACTGAGAGTGACTCAATTCTGTCGAAGAGTCGTGCAGTATTAGCATAAATAGTCACTGTTTACAAATTCACACCCCAAACCAGAGGGCTCAACCGAAATTAATTTCAGGAGCTACATATATATATATATATTAACCCATATAGGATATAATATAGGTATGATAGAATCCCAAATATATGTTTTAGCTTTTCTCTATCGTTAATCAATTTGAAACAAAATATAGCATTTGTCAACCTTCCTATAAGATGCCCCGTTAAGTTGTAGACCGTTTCAACAATTCTTTTCTTTTCATTTATTTTAAGTTGTCGCTGAGAAAGACAGCTACAATCTTTAAATATATCTTTAGAGCTAATTCTAAATTATATCACTCTTGACGTTCCATAGAAACCAACGCTATCATTTTATTTATTCCCTATAACACACTTCAACAAAGTGGCACTGAGAAGCACTCAACCCAAATATTTCACTAAACCATACGATAAAAACTAACCGACTTTAAAATGCAATTTTTCGCCCACACGACTGTTCACTTGTACCCAGAGACGCCATCAAGATATGTTTATCCATACTTCTTAGAGAGCATGCGTGCAAACGGATCGTTAACACAGAGGCTGTTTTGCGCAGGCGCAAAAAAAAACTTTCGAGCAAACATACAATCTGCTCTTTAATACAACGTCGTTCCATGCCTGTTATTTTATTTAGTTGCTTGTATTTCCCCACTGAATGTGAACTTAATGCTTGCTTCCCACCATCGCTGATTGCCGAGATGAAAAACAAGACTCTAATGGAGAAATGTAAATAAAATAATTTTACAGGACGAGAAAAATAAGACGAAAAAAATTAAAATACATAAAACGGAAAAAAAATGTGGAGAGTACGTAATGTTTCGTATTTTTATTCTAAAAGAGTTTATTACGAATTTTTACATAACACTCGCTTGCATATAAATATACAATCTTATATATATATATATATATATGTGTGTGTGTGTGTGTGTGTGTGTGTGTGTGTGTTTGTATATATTAGCTCAGATGAATGTAGATAGATGTAAGCCTGATCAGACAACATCAAACGTTTGAAATTTTTAATACTATTCGCGCAAATGCATATAGACTATTACAATTAATCCAAAGATATGTATGAAATGTCTTGCAGCGACAATTGTAGCAATTTATTATGGAATAACATATACGAAATATTGTAGTGTGTCCTTAAATAGAGCTAATTCCAAGACGAACGGTTCCATTCTGAATTCTCTACCTACCAAAACAATTAGCCTTTGATGAAAATACTAGATATGGATTACAAAAATTAAATCCTTAAGGACACATGGCACAGTGGATGAACGTAAAACAGTCTACCCCAGCGAGCGAAATAAAGGGTTCAGTTCGACATTCCAACCACTTGAAGAAGGCCTGAGCGTACAACGGTGAAACGTTGTGATAAATATGGCAACAAAGATGAGGACAATAGACCGAATAATGTAAATAGTGTAGTAATTCCATGTAGAGGTGATTTAAAAGCACCATTAACACGTCCAATCTTGACCCTTTTTCATAGAAGGCAATATTGACATTTGGCTTCATTCGATACGATTGGGCTTTAAACTCACCCTTGACCTCAAGTAGAACTCTTACATACGATCCATCGCTAAAGATGCAGGTAAAATGGTCGGTCCCCTGTATCGCTCCTCGCGCTATCCGCTACCGTTACAAGAGACAGATCAGGCCTAAAATGGAGTACTGTTTTCATATTTGGGCTGAAGCTACCTAGTCCCTACTTTCCCGTCTCGAATCCAAAAGCGACTCCTTGAGGGTGACAAATTATTTTTCCACCCTCAAAACTCTCATTCACAGGTGGGATGTGGCAAGACTCTTACTGCTCTATTGCTACTTCCATGGAAATTTCTCGGACAAACTACATTCCTGGGTTCCGGTAATTTTAACCTTTACAGCCGTATTCCATTGGTGAGAGCAGTAAATCCCACTTGAACAGATTCTTCCCGCGAACCACTGCTGTGTGGAACCGACTTCCATGGGAATGTTTCCCCAATCATTACAATTTTAACCTGTTCATGTCTAGAGTTAACCGTTACCATCCCCTCTTATCCATATCAACTACTCCTTAATGTAATCTTCTACTTCGAGTGACCCCGGGCCTTGTACTGTAAAAAAAAATACATCAACACTCATACACAACTGCCATTAGAAAAAAAACTCGTAGATAACACTGACATTCTAAGAAAATCTATTTGTAAAGGAAGGAAGGAAGGAAGGAAGGAAGGAAGGAAGGAAGGAATTCCCCCATCGGGATCAGAAAAAGTGATAACAGTGAACTGGAAAAACTTATTATAAGGAAACGTCTAATATCACCGTTACTATTGCCATAGTGTTTGCATTATCCATCGGTGTTGAAATCTCTGGTGCTTTGTTGTATACGTACACGTATACGTATGTTTAACCATCTTTTGACGGTTTTAGTCGGTCCAGTGTCTTTCATTTCAAAATACATCATCACGCCATAATATACGGAATTGAATTCAGAATTGCCCTTTCTCGTAGCCTGGTTACCAAACCATTTAAGAGAGCCCCAGAATAACTTGTTATTTAATCCATAGCTAAGGAACCATACCTTTCCTAAGGCCATTTATGCAAGAGTGAATGTAATCGGAATTACAACACAGCTCAGTTTTCTCGTACCGAGGCCCTAACCATTGTACAGGGTGTGGCAAAAATAACACCCACATATACCATGATCGTCAACGTCGTGAAGGTACACGGCACGTGGAAGTGTATTTTAATTGCATAATGTATATGACGAACGTTGGTAGTGAATGTGTAATATTAGGTTTCATCGTGTGTAAATGTTACATTCTTTAAGTATATTGGGGATATAAAAAAAGTGTGTTTAGTGAGTACTAATTATTCATGTTGATTAATTACTAATATTCCTTCCAGGTATTTATTTCATGATAGGTTGTGTTGGTTTTTTAATAAGTAGCATTTTTTACTCAAATGTAATACAAGCACAAATTACACTACCATAAAAAATACAAACACTACAGACGCCATGTGGTAAACACCTGACGCCTTCCAAAATGAAACATGCATACCTACATAGTAAAGCCATAAAGTGAATACGTGATGTCTGCTAATCCAATTAAAGCAAAACAACAATGGGATTTAATAATCAAAACAAATCCACATTAATCCACTTCTCCCAAATTTTATGTTCAAGCCGAATCAATAGCAAAACATGTTAAATTCATGTTTACATAAATAATAGGTTTATGGTTGCCAAATATATATATACATTTTTTCCTATTTGACACATTTTGCTGGGTGTAATGCAAATCTTCAATTCGTATATATATAATGATGAAAGACTAGACTTTAGAGATCCATGGTAATAATTTATTTTGCAAAATCAATCAGATTTCGTCTCTTCAAATCAAACAATTGTACAACAATAGAGGAATTTTAAATTTATCCAGGCACAAACGAAACATAAAAAAACTTTCTTCAAACATAAGAGGGAAACATCTCGATTTTTAAAATTAGGTTTTAATGTGGGGGAAGAGAAAGGGGGAGAAAGAAAGGGGAGAAAGAAAGAGACTGATATCTATATAGCCAGAGAGACATAGGGGGGAGGAAGAGTAAGATAGGGAAAGGAAGTTGTTGAGACATTGCCGACGGGTTGACATCTTTTCACCGGATATGACAAGTAAAAGGGAGTGAATATATTCATAAAAGAACATAGGAAAAAATGAGAGAAATGAAAAAGAAAAAAAGAAAACAAGAAACAAAGAAAAGGAAAAAGGAAAGGTAGTAGAAGAAGAGGCATTAAAAATACGAGAAATATTTCCGACATGACAAGCAACAGAGAGTAAAAATATACAAAAATGAACCATTCTATAAACTGTCTATTCAATTCATGTAGTGAACTAACGTCATCAATAATACCTGTTCTAATTTAAAAGAAAAAAGCTTTGGTGATTAAGAAAACAATAGTAGTAATAAAAAATCTAAATTAAAAATAACTTTTTCAGAGAAATCTTATTTAAATTATTTTTCAAAAAAACCTCTTCAAACATATATATATATATATATATATATATATATATATATATATATATAAGATTTTAATTCAATAAATAATGTATTTAAGTAAAGGATCATTTTAAGTGAATAAAAATATAAATTTATAAAATTATGAAAATACATTTTTTTAAGCATTTCACCCAAAGCAAGGAGGGAAGCCACTCGCACGCAAAGGGGTTACAGAGGATTTGGAGCGATAGCAGATAGGGGTGATAGAGGAAAGGATGAGGAGAAGGATAGTGGATACATCAAGGCAACTGGAGATGTCGATTGACATTACATTTGAATAGTTGGAGATTATAACTACCAGGGAAACAGGAATAGGGAAGGGAGTTCCACAGGCGAGAGGTGCGAGATATGAAGCTATTGGAGTAGAAGAGACGGCTTTATTTAACAGTTTCAACAGTGAAAGGGTGAGAGCGGGTTTCCAGCCTCGCTTGAATTCGTGAAGTCTGGGAACCAGCGCAAGCAGCTCATCGGAGCAATTACCATGAAAGTATTTGTAAAAAAAGCTGTGAGAGAGCGACTGCAGACGAGATGCCAGGTCAGGGCCAATTACATTGCATATCCATCTCTGGATCTTACCAAGAACCCCGAGGCAAACGGAAGGGGCTCCTGGCCATATATGGCAGCAATACTCCATGCAAGGGCGAATGGTTGATTTGTAGATTTGAAGGATCGATTCCGGGAAGAAACATTTCCTGGCGCGGCACAGGGAGCCAACTTTCCTTGCGGTGGACGAAGTAATTGACTCAATGTATTTGTTCCATCTCAGGTCAGCAGACAACATGAGACCGAGCAGCCGCAGAGAGGTTCTCTCGAGACGTTGAGCGTCAGACATTCTAATGGGGAGCAGGGAAGGATCTCTGTGGTGATTAATACAGAACAGTGTTGTTTTTGAGGCGTTAAACTTAACCAGCTAATTCCTGCCCCAATTCACAACCGATTGGAGGCCCTTTTCGAGACGAACGGCCAGGTTAGTTTTGTCAGCGACACTAGATTTGTTTCTGAGGCAGGAGGAAATTGTAGTTTCGTCCGCGTAGATGCCTACTTTATCGACAAGCGATATATATATATATCTGTCTATATTTCTGAGATGAGGTATTATGTACATTATTTACATTATTCGGACTATTGTCCTTATCTTTGTCACCATATTTAATACAACGTTTCGGCCTTTCAGTATCTGTCTATATTTCTGAAATCAGGTATTATGTACATTATTTACATTATTCGGACTATTGTCCTCATCTTTGTCGCCATATATAATATGTCATAATATATATATATGTATATATATATATATATATATATATATATATATATATATGTATGTGTGTAATCTCTTTTCGTCTGTCTATATGCCTAATTCAACTTATATTAATGTATAGTTGGGCAGCAATATTTCTTTTAAACATGTTTCGTTGAATATGACAAACAAGGAAAATTTAATTAATTTTTTATATCGTTTTTTTCAGCATTCTTACATTTTTTCGTTTGGTGAGAGTAAGGTAGTGCAGAATTGGACCGTATTGTCCATCGTCCCAAGCGCTTTCGGCCACTTCTTTAGTCATTTTCAAAGGTTTGTCTGGGGTGTTGTGAATTTCCCTTCATATTTGACGGTTTAATACGTAGTACATTTTATTAATTAAATTTTCTTTGTCTGTCATATTCAACAAAACACACACACACGCACACACGCACACACACACACACATATATATATATATATATTTAATTGTGCATACATATATATATATATATATATATATATATGTGTGTGTGTGTGTGTGTGTGCATATTATAAATTAACTGATTTAAAAATGTTTCCTTCGCTACACAGGAATTACCATGTTTCAAAAACCGAAGGTAAAAACTTCAAATTTAATTATGTAATTAAATTAAAAGCATTAGTTCTGTTTCATCTCCAAGCGAATTTTGGAATAACTTATTTTTAAATTTACTTAGATTTTAAAGCACATACATTAATAATTTTTTTGTTTCCAAGGATACGGAGAAATTCAGTCATTTAGACAGGGGCGGTAGCGTGTTCATTTTTATTAACTATTATTGTATCAATTAATAGTTACGTTCGAAAAAGAGGTTAAGTCTAGGTAGGGTAAGGATGCATTTTTCAACGAATTATGACATCCGTCAACTGATGTCGTCTGGTTTTTTATCAACGACAAAAAGTTTTTCGGCATTTTTTCCGTTACATTCGTACTTGTATACATAAAGATTCTTTCTAAAAAGGGTGTTTGGATTAGAATACGTTATATTGAACTACAATTTTAAAATATTATTTTTACTTTTAATTACTAATAGACTATATTCCCTTTTTTTTAAAATAAATGTAATAGAATTACTTAAATTATTTAAAAATTATTATTACATATTAAATATTAATATGTATGTTACCATGTCCCATTTTTTTATTTTTTTATTATTTTATTTTATTTTTAAATAGTATTTAAGGAAGATTTTCGGCAAAGAATAGCTATTTCATTTCTTTGATTCAGTAATTTTTTATTTTTTATAAACTTAGTAATATATAGTTTCTCATTTATGCTCAAAGGACATGGGTCATTTAATGAGCTACATATTCCAGCTTTTCTTATTTCTTACTGTTTAAAAAAAATAATAAAATATCAGTAAGAAGACGGGATTATATAACTTACTGTTCTTTCTTTTTTTACTATATATATATATATATATATATATATATATATATATATATATATATATATATATATATATATATATATATATATACATATATATATACATATATATATATAGGCAGGATATCTTCATTCAAACATGTTTCATTGATTAATATAGACATATTGTGTTTACTTATTTTTATACATATCGTTTCCTGTTCCTTCATGTTAAGATGAAATTCATCAAGGAAGATGCCGTAGCTACTTTTAACCAAGAAGAAACAAACAATAAAAGAAACAAACGAGTAAAAGGAAAAAAAGTAATAGGAACAAACAGTAAAAGAAACAAACAATGAAAGGAACAAATGAGTAAAAGGAAAAAACAGTAATACCAACAAACAGTAAAAGAAACAAACAATAAAAGAAACAAATGAGTAAGGGAAAAAACAGCAATAGGAACAAACAGTAAAAGAAACAAACAATAAAAGAAACAAATGAGTAAAAGGAAAAACAGTAATAGGAATAAACAGTAAAAGAAACAAACAATAAAAGAAACAAATGAGTAAAAGAAAAAACAGCAATATGAACAAACAGTAAAAGAAACAAACAATAAAAGAAACAAATGAGTAAAGGAAAAACAGCAATAGGAACATACAGTAAAAGAAACAAACAATAAAAGAAACAAATGAGTAAAAGGAAAAACAGCAATATGAACAAACAGTACAAGAAAAAATAATAAAAGAAACAAATGAGTAAAGGAAAAAAAAGCAATATGAACAAACAGTAAAAGAAACAAACAATAAAAGAAACAAATGAGTAAGGGAAAAAACAGCAATAGGAACAAACAGTAAAAGAAACAAACAATAAAAGAAACAAATGAGTAAAAGGAAAAACAGCAATATGAACAAACAGTACAAGAAAAAAACAATAAAAGAAACAAATGAGTAAAGGAAAAAAAAGCAATATGAACAAACAGTAAAAGAAACAAACAATAAAAGAAACAAATGAGTAAGGGAAAAAACAGCAATATGAACAAACAGTAAAAGAAACAAACAATAAAAGAAACAAATGAGTAAGGGAAAAAACAGCAATAGGAACATACAGTAAAAGAAACAAACAATAAAAGAAACAAATGAGTAAAAGGAAAAACAGCAATATGAACAAACAGTACAAGAAAAAAACAATAAAAGAAACAAATGAGTAAAGGAAAAAAAAGCAATATGAACAAACAGTAAAAGAAAAAAACAATAAAAGAAACAAATGAGTAAGGGAAAAAACAGCAATAGGAACAAACAGTAAAAGAAACAAACAATAAAAGAAACAAATGAGTAAAAGGAAAAACAGCAATAGGAACAAACAGTAAAAGAAACAAACAATAAAAGAAACAAATGAGTAAAGGAAAAAACAGCAATAGGATCAAACAGTAAAAGAAACAAACAATAAAAGAAACAAATGAGTAAAGGAAAAAACAGCAATAGGAACAAACAGTAAAAGAAACAAACAATAAAAGAAACAAATGAGTAAAGGAAAAAACAGCAATATGAACAAACAGTAAAAGAAACAAACAATAAAAGAAACAAATGAGTAAAGGAAAAAACAGCAATAGGAACAAACAGTAAAAGAAACAAACAATAAAAGAAACAAATGAGTAAAGGAAAAAACAGCAATAGGAACAAACAGTAAAAGAAACAAACAATAAAAGAAACAAATGAGTAAAGGAAAAAACAGCAATAGGAACAAACAGTAAAAGAAACAAACAATAAAAGAAACAAATGAGTAAAGGAAAAACAGTAATAGGAACAAACAGTAAAAGAAACAAACAATAAAAGAAACAAATGAGTAAAGGAAAAAACAGCAATATGAACAAACAGTAAAAGAAACAAACAATAAAAGAAACAAATGAGTAAAGGAAAAAACAGCAATAGGAACAAACAGTAAAAGAAACAAACAATAAAAGAAACAAATGAGTAAAGGAAAAACAGTAATAGGAACAAACAGTAAAAGAAACACACAATAAAAGAAACAAATGAGTAAAGGAAAAAACAGCAATATGAACAAACAGTAAAAGAAACAAACAATAAAAGAAACAAATGAGTAAAGGAAAAAACAGCAATAGGAACAAACAGTAAAAGAAACAAACAATAAAAGAAACAAATGAGTAAAGGAAAAACAGTAATAGGAACAAACAGTAAAAGAAACAAACAATAAAAGAAACAAATGAGTAAAGGAAAAAACAGCAATATGAACAAACAGTAAAAGAAACAAACAATAAAAGAAACAAATGAGTAAAGGAAAAAACAGCAATAGGAACAAACAGTAAAAGAAACAAACAATAAAAGAAACAAATGAGTAAAGGAAAAACAGTAATAGGAACAAACAGTAAAAGAAACAAACAATAAAAGAAACAAATGAGTAAAGGAAAAAACAGCAATAGGAACAAACAGTAAAAGAAACAAACAATAAAAGAAACAAATGAGTAAAGGAAAAAACAGCAATAGGAACAAACAGTAAAAGAAACAAACAATAAAAGAAACAAATGAGTAAAGGAAAAAACAGCAATAGGAACAAACAGTAAAAGAAACAAACAATAAAAGAAACAAATGAGTAAAGGAAAAAACAGCAATAGGAACAAACAGTAAAAGAAACAAACAATAAAAGGAACAAATGAGTAAAAGGAAAAACAGTAATAGGAACAAACAGTAAAAGAAACAAACAATAAAAGGAACAAATGAGTAAAAGGAAAAACAGTAATAGGAACAAACAGCAAAAGAAACAAACAATAAAAGAAACAAATGAGTAAAGGAAAAAACAGCAATAGGAACAAACAGTAAAAGAAACAAACAATAAAAGAAACAAATGAGTAAAGGAAAAAACAGCAATATGAACAAACAGTAAAAGAAACAAACAATAAAAGAAACAAATGAGTAAAGGAAAAAACAGTAATAGGAACAAACAGTAAAAGAAACAAACAATAAAAGAAACAAATGAGTAAAGGAAAAAACAGCAATAGGAACAAACAGTAAAAGAAACAAACAATAAAAGAAACAAATGAGTAAAAGGAAAAACAGTAATAGGAACAAACAGTAAAAGAAACAAACAATAAAAGAAACAAATGAGTAAAGGAAAAAACAGCAATAGGAACAAACATTAAAAGAAACAAACAATAAAAGAAACAAATGAGTAAAAGGAAAAACAGCAATAGGAACAAACAGTAAAAGAAACAAACAATAAAAGAAACAAATGAGTAAAAGGAAAAACAGTAATAGGAACAAACAGTAAAAGAAACAAACAATAAAAGAAACAAATGAGTAAAGGAAAAACAGCAATAGGAACAAACAGTAAAAGAAACAAACAATAAAAGAAACAAATGAGTAAAAGGAAAAACAGTAATAGGAACAAACAGTAAAAGAAACAAACAATAAAAGAAACAAATGAGTAAAGGAAAAAACATCAATAGGAACAAACAGTAAAAGAAACAAACAATAAAAGAAACAAATGAGTAAAGGAAAAAACAGCAATAGGAACAAACAGTAAAAGAAACAAACAATAAAAGAAACAAATGAGTAAAGGAAAAACAGTAATAGGAACAAACAGTAAAAGAAACAAACAATAAAAGAAACAAATGAGTAAAGGAAAAAACAGCAATAGGAACAAACAGTAAAAGAAACAAACAATAAAAGAAACAAATGAGTAAAAGGAAAAACAGTAATAGGAACAAACAGTAAAAGAAACAAACAATAAAAGAAACAAATGAGTAAAGGAATAAACAGCAATATGAACAAACAGTAAAAGAAACAAACAATAAAAGAAACAAATGAGTAAAGGAAAAAACAGCAATAGGAACAAACAGTAAAAGAAACAAACAATAAAAGGAACAAATGAGTAAAAGGAAAAACAGTAATAGGAACAAACAGTAAAAGAAACAAACAATAAAAGGAACAAATGAGTAAAAGGAAAAACAGTAATAGGAACAAACAGTAAAAGAAACAAACAATAAAAGAAACAAATGAGTAAAGGAAAAAACAGCAATAGGAACAAACAGTAAAAGAAACAAACAATAAAAGAAACAAATGAGTAAAGGAAAAAACAGCAATATGAACAAACAGTAAAAGAAACAAACAATAAAAGAAACAAATGAGTAAAGGAAAAAACAGCAATATGAACAAACAGTAAAAGAAACAAACAATAAAAGAAACAAATGAGTAAAGGAAAAAACAGCAATAGGAACAAACAGTAAAAGAAACAAACAATAAAAGAAACAAATGAGTAAAAGGAAAAACAGTAATAGGAACAAACAGTAAAAGAAACAAACAATAAAAGAAACAAATGAGTAAAAGGAAAAACAGCAATAGGAACAAACAGTAAAAGAAACAAACAATAAAAGAAACAAATGAGTAAAAGGAAAAACAGTAATAGGAACAAACAGTAAAAGAAACAAACAATAAAAGAAACAAATGAGTAAAGGAAAAAACAGCAATAGGAACAAACAGTAAAAGAAACAAACAATAAAAGAAACAAAGGAGTAAAAGGAAAAACAGTAATAGGAACAAACAGTAAAAGAAACAAACAATAAAAGAAACAAATGAGTAAAAGGAAAAAACAGCAATAGGATCAAACAGTAAAAGAAACAAACAATAAAAGAAACAAATGAGTAAAGGAAAAAACAGCAATAGGAACAAACAGTAAAAGAAACAAACAATAAAAGAAACAAATGAGTAAAGGAATAAACAGCAATATGAACAAACAGTAAAAGAAACAAACAATAAAAGAAACAAATGAGTAAAGGAAAAAACAGCAATATGAACAAACAGTAAAAGAAACAAACAATAAAAGAAACAAATGAGTAAAGGAAAAAACAGCAATATGAACAAACAGTAAAAGAAACAAACAATAAAAGAAACAAATGAGTAAAGGAAAAACAGCAATAGGAACAAACAGTAAAAGAAACAAACAATAAAAGAAACAAATGAGTAAAGGAAAAACAGTAATAGGAACAAACAGTAAAAGAAACAAACAATAAAAGAAACAAATGAGTAAAGGAAAAAACAGCAATAGGATCAAACAGTAAAAGAAACAAACAATAAAAGAAACAAATGAGTAAAGGAATAAACAGCAATATGAACAAACAGTAAAAGAAACAAACAATAAAAGAAACAAATGAGTAAAGGAAAAAACAGCAATATGAACAAACAGTAAAAGAAACAAACAATAAAAGAAACAAATGAGTAAAGGAAAAACAGCAATAGGAACAAACAGTAAAAGAAAAAAACAATAAAAGAAACAAATGAGTAAAGGAAAAACAGTAATAGGAACAAACAGTAAAAGAAAAAAACAATAAAAGAAACAAATGAGTAAAGGAAAAAACAGCAATAGGAACAAACAGTAAAAGAAACAAACAATAAAAGAAACAAATGAGTAAAAGGAAAAACAGCAATAGGAACAAACAGTAAAAGAAACAAACATAAAAGAAACAAATGAGTAAAAGGAAAAACAGCAATAGGAACAAACAGTAAAAGAAACAAACAATAAAAGAAACAAATGAGTAAAAGAAAAAACAGCAATAGGATCAAACAGTAAAAGAAACAAACAATAAAAGAAACAAATGAGTAAAGGAAAAACAGCAATAGGAACAAACAGTAAAAGAAACAAACAATAAAAGAAACAAATGAGTAAAAAAAAAAAAGCAATATGAACAAACAGTAAAAGAAACAAACAATAAAAGAAACAAATGAGTAAAGGAAAAAACAGCAATAGGATCAAACAGTAAAAGAAACAAACAATAAAAGAAACAAATGAGTAAAGGAAAAAACAGCAATATGAACAAACAGTAAAAGAAACAAACAATAAAAGAAACAAATGAGTAAAAGGAAAAACAGCAATAGGAACAAACAGTAAAAGAAACAAACAATAAAAGAAACAAATGAGTAAAGGAAAAAACAGCAATATGAACAAACAGTAAAAGAAACAAACAATAAAAGAAACAAATGAGTAAAGGAAAAAACAGCAATAGGAACAAACAGTAAAAGAAACAAACAATAAAAGAAACAAATGAGTAAAGGAAAAACAGTAATAGGAACAAACAGTAAAAGAAACAAACAATAAAAGAAACAAATGAGTAAAGGAAAAAACAGCAATATGAACAAACAGTAAAAGAAACAAACAATAAAAGAAACAAATGAGTAAAGGAAAAAACAGCAATAGGAACAAACAGTAAAAGAAACAAACAATAAAAGAAACAAATGAGTAAAGGAAAAACAGTAATAGGAACAAACAGTAAAAGAAACAAACAATAAAAGAAACAAATGAGTAAAGGAAAAAACAGCAATATGAACAAACAGTAAAAGAAACAAACAATAAAAGAAACAAATGAGTAAAGGAAAAAACAGCAATAGGAACAAACAGTAAAAGAAACAAACAATAAAAGAAACAAATGAGTAAAGGAAAAACAGTAATAGGAACAAACAGTAAAAGAAACAAACAATAAAAGAAACAAATGAGTAAAGGAAAAAACAGCAATAGGAACAAACAGTAAAAGAAACAAACAATAAAAGAAACAAATGAGTAAAAGGAAAAACAGTAATAGGAACAAACAGTAAAAGAAACAAACAATAAAAGAAACAAATGAGTAAAGGAATAAACAGCAATATGAACAAACAGTAAAAGAAACAAACAATAAAAGAAACAAATGAGTAAAGGAAAAAACAGCAATACGAACAAACAGTAAAAGAAACAAACAATAAAAGGAACAAATGAGTAAAAGGAAAAACAGTAATAGGAACAAACAGTAAAAGAAACAAACAATAAAAGGAACAAATGAGTAAAAGGAAAAACAGTAATAGGAACAAACAGTAAAAGAAACAAACAATAAAAGAAACAAATGAGTAAAGGAAAAAACAGCAATAGGAACAAACAGTAAAAGAAACAAACAATAAAAGAAACAAATGAGTAAAGGAAAAAACAGCAATATGAACAAACAGTAAAAAAAACAAACAATAAAAGAAACAAATGAGTAAAGGAAAAAATAGTAATAGGAACAAACAGTAAAAGAAACAAACAATAAAAGAAACAAATGAGTAAAGGAAAAAACAGCAATAGGAACAAACAGTAAAAGAAACAAACAATAAAAGAAACAAATGAGTAAAAGGAAAAACAGTAATAGGAACAAACAGTAAAGGAAACAAACAATAAAAGAAACAAATGAGTAAAGGAAAAAACAGCAATAGGAACAAACAGTAAAAGAAACAAACAATAAAAGAAACAAATGAGTAAAAGGAAAAACAGCAATAGGAACAAACAGTAAAAGAAACAAACAATAAAAGAAACAAATGAGTAAAAGAAACAAACAATAAAAGAAACAAATGAGTAAAAGGAAAAACAGTAATAGGAACAAACAGTAAAAGAAACAAACAATAAAAGAAACAAATGAGTAATGGAAAAAACAGCAATAGGAACAAACAGTAAAAGAAACAAACAATAAAAGAAACAAATGAGTAAAAGGAAAAACAGTAATAGGAACAAACAGTAAAAGAAAAAAACAATAAAAGAAACAAATGAGTAAAGGAAAAAACAGCAATAGGAACAAACAGTAAAAGAAACAAACAATAAAAGAAACAAATGAGTAAAAGGAAAAACAGCAATAGGAACAAACACTAAAAGAAACAAACAATAAAAGAAACAAATGAGTAAAGGAAAAAACAGCAATAGGAACAAACAGTAAAAGAAACAAACATAAAAGAAACAAATGAGTAAAAGGAAAAACAGCAATAGGAACAAACAGTAAAAGAAACAAACAATAAAAGAAACAAATGAGTAAAAGAAAAAACAGCAATAGGATCAAACAGTAAAAGAAACAAACAATAAAAGAAACAAATGAGTAAAGGAAAAACAGCAATAGGAACAAACAGTAAAAGAAACAAACAATAAAAGAAACAAATGAGTAAAAAAAAAAAAGCAATATGAACAAACAGTAAAAGAAACAAACAATAAAAGAAACAAATGAGTAAAGGAAAAAACAGCAATAGGATCAAACAGTAAAAGAAACAAACAATAAAAGAAACAAATGAGTAAAGGAAAAAACAGCAATATGAACAAACAGTAAAAGAAACAAACAATAAAAGAAACAAATGAGTAAAAGGAAAAACAGCAATAGGAACAAACAGTAAAAGAAACAAACAATAAAAGAAACAAATGAGTAAAGGAAAAAACAGCAATATGAACAAACAGTAAAAGAAACAAACAATAAAAGAAACAAATGAGTAAAGGAAAAAACAGCAATAGGAACAAACAGTAAAAGAAACAAACAATAAAAGAAACAAATGAGTAAAGGAAAAACAGTAATAGGAACAAACAGTAAAAGAAACAAACAATAAAAGAAACAAATGAGTAAAGGAAAAAACAGCAATATGAACAAACAGTAAAAGAAACAAACAATAAAAGAAACAAATGAGTAAAGGAAAAAACAGCAATAGGAACAAACAGTAAAAGAAACAAACAATAAAAGAAACAAATGAGTAAAGGAAAAACAGTAATAGGAACAAACAGTAAAAGAAACAAACAATAAAAGAAACAAATGAGTAAAGGAAAAAACAGCAATATGAACAAACAGTAAAAGAAACAAACAATAAAAGAAACAAATGAGTAAAGGAAAAAACAGCAATAGGAACAAACAGTAAAAGAAACAAACAATAAAAGAAACAAATGAGTAAAGGAAAAACAGTAATAGGAACAAACAGTAAAAGAAACAAACAATAAAAGAAACAAATGAGTAAAGGAAAAAACAGCAATAGGAACAAACAGTAAAAGAAACAAACAATAAAAGAAACAAATGAGTAAAAGGAAAAACAGTAATAGGAACAAACAGTAAAAGAAACAAACAATAAAAGAAACAAATGAGTAAAGGAATAAACAGCAATATGAACAAACAGTAAAAGAAACAAACAATAAAAGAAACAAATGAGTAAAGGAAAAAACAGCAATACGAACAAACAGTAAAAGAAACAAACAATAAAAGGAACAAATGAGTAAAAGGAAAAACAGTAATAGGAACAAACAGTAAAAGAAACAAACAATAAAAGGAACAAATGAGTAAAAGGAAAAACAGTAATAGGAACAAACAGTAAAAGAAACAAACAATAAAAGAAACAAATGAGTAAAGGAAAAAACAGCAATAGGAACAAACAGTAAAAGAAACAAACAATAAAAGAAACAAATGAGTAAAGGAAAAAACAGCATTATGAACAAACAGTAAAAGAAACAAACAATAAAAGAAACAAATGAGTAAAGGAAAAAACAGTAATAGGAACAAACAGTAAAAGAAACAAACAATAAAAGAAACAAATGAGTAAAGGAAAAAACAGCAATAGGAACAAACAGTAAAAGAAACAAACAATAAAAGAAACAAATGAGTAAAAGGAAAAACAGTAATAGGAACAAACAGTAAAAGAAACAAACAATAAATGAAACAAATGAGTAAAGGAAAAAACAGCAATAGGAACAAACAGTAAAAGAAACAAACAATAAAAGAAACAAATGAGTAAAAGGAAAAACAGCAATAGGAACAAACAGTAAAAGAAACAAACAATAAAAGAAACAAATGAGTAAAAGGAAAAACAGTAATAGGAACAAACAGTAAAAGAAACAAACAATAAAAGAAACAAATGAGTAAAGGAAAAAACAGCAATAGGAACAAACAGTAAAAGAAACAAACAATAAAAGAAACAAATGAGTAAAATGAAAAACAGTAATAGGAACAAACAGTAAAAGAAACAAACAATAAAAGAAACAAATGAGTAAAGGAAAAAACAGCAATAGGAACAAACAGTAAAAGAAACAAACAATAAAAGAAACAAATGAGTAAAGGAAAAAACATCAATAGGAACAAACAGTAAAAGAAACAAACAATAAAAGAAACAAATGAGTAAAGGAAAAACAGTAATAGGAACAAACAGTAAAAGAAACAAACAATAAAAGAAACAAATGAGTAAAGGAAAAAACAGCAATAGGAACAAACAGTAAAAGAAACAAACAATAAAAGAAACAAATGAGTAAAAGGAAAAACAGTAATAGGAACAAACAGTAAAAGAAACAAACAATAAAAGAAACAAATGAGTAAAGGAATAAACAGCAATATGAACAAACAGTAAAAGAAACAAACAATAAAAGAAACAAATGAGTAAAGGAAAAAACAGCAATAGGAACAAACAGTAAAAGAAACAAACAATAAAAGGAACAAATGAGTAAAAGGAAAAACAGTAATAGGAACAAACAGTAAAAGAAACAAACAATAAAAGGAACAAATGAGTAAAAGGAAAAACAGTAATAGGAACAAACAGTAAAAGAAACAAACAATAAAAGAAACAAATGAGTAAAGGAAAAAACAGCAATAGGAACAAACAGTAAAAGAAACAAACAATAAAAGAAACAAATGAGTAAAGGAAAAAACAGCAATATGAACAAACAGTAAAAGAAACAAACAATAAAAGAAACAAATGAGTAAAGGAAAAAACAGCAATAGGAACAAACAGTAAAAGAAACAAACAATAAAAGAAACAAATGAGTAAAGGAAAAACAGTAATAGGAACAAACAGTAAAAGAAACAAACAATAAAAGAAACAAATGAGTAAAGGAAAAAACAGCAATATGAACAAACAGTAAAAGAAACAAACAATAAAAGAAACAAATGAGTAAAGGAAAAAACAGCAATAGGAACAAACAGTAAAAGAAACAAACAATAAAAGAAACAAATGAGTAAAGGAAAAACAGTAATAGGAACAAACAGTAAAAGAAACAAACAATAAAAGAAACAAATGAGTAAAGGAAAAAACAGCAATAGGAACAAACAGTAAAAGAAACAAACAATAAAAGAAACAAATGAGTAAAAGGAAAAACAGTAATAGGAACAAACAGTAAAAGAAACAAACAATAAAAGAAACAAATGAGTAAAGGAATAAACAGCAATATGAACAAACAGTAAAAGAAACAAACAATAAAAGAAACAAATGAGTAAAGGAAAAAACAGCAATACGAACAAACAGTAAAAGAAACAAACAATAAAAGGAACAAATGAGTAAAAGGAAAAACAGTAATAGGAACAAACAGTAAAAGAAACAAACAATAAAAGGAACAAATGAGTAAAAGGAAAAACAGTAATAGGAACAAACAGTAAAAGAAACAAACAATAAAAGAAACAAATGAGTAAAGGAAAAAACAGCAATAGGAACAAACAGTAAAAGAAACAAACAATAAAAGAAACAAATGAGTAAAGGAAAAAACAGCAATATGAACAAACAGTAAAAAAAACAAACAATAAAAGAAACAAATGAGTAAAGGAAAAAATAGTAATAGGAACAAACAGTAAAAGAAACAAACAATAAAAGAAACAAATGAGTAAAGGAAAAAACAGCAATAGGAACAAACAGTAAAAGAAACAAACAATAAAAGAAACAAATGAGTAAAAGGAAAAACAGTAATAGGAACAAACAGTAAAGGAAACAAACAATAAAAGAAACAAATGAGTAAAGGAAAAAACAGCAATAGGAACAAACAGTAAAAGAAACAAACAATAAAAGAAACAAATGAGTAAAAGGAAAAACAGCAATAGGAACAAACAGTAAAAGAAACAAACAATAAAAGAAACAAATGAGTAAAAGAAACAAACAATAAAAGAAACAAATGAGTAAAAGGAAAAACAGTAATAGGAACAAACAGTAAAAGAAACAAACAATAAAAGAAACAAATGAGTAATGGAAAAAACAGCAATAGGAACAAACAGTAAAAGAAACAAACAATAAAAGAAACAAATGAGTAAAAGGAAAAACAGTAATAGGAACAAACAGTAAAAGAAAAAAACAATAAAAGAAACAAATGAGTAAAGGAAAAAACAGCAATAGGAACAAACAGTAAAAGAAACAAACAATAAAAGAAACAAATGAGTAAAAGGAAAAACAGCAATAGGAACAAACACTAAAAGAAACAAACAATAAAAGAAACAAATGAGTAAAGGAAAAAACAGCAATAGGAACAAACAGTAAAAGAAACAAACATAAAAGAAACAAATGAGTAAAAGGAAAAACAGCAATAGGAACAAACAGTAAAAGAAACAAACAATAAAAGAAACAAATGAGTAAAAGAAAAAACAGCAATAGGATCAAACAGTAAAAGAAACAAACAATAAAAGAAACAAATGAGTAAAGGAAAAACAGCAATAGGAACAAACAGTAAAAGAAACAAACAATAAAAGAAACAAATGAGTAAAAAAAAAAAAGCAATATGAACAAACAGTAAAAGAAACAAACAATAAAAGAAACAAATGAGTAAAGGAAAAAACAGCAATAGGATCAAACAGTAAAAGAAACAAACAATAAAAGAAACAAATGAGTAAAGGAAAAAACAGCAATATGAACAAACAGTAAAAGAAACAAACAATAAAAGAAACAAATGAGTAAAAGGAAAAACAGCAATAGGAACAAACAGTAAAAGAAACAAACAATAAAAGAAACAAATGAGTAAAGGAAAAAACAGCAATATGAACAAACAGTAAAAGAAACAAACAATAAAAGAAACAAATGAGTAAAGGAAAAAACAGCAATAGGAACAAACAGTAAAAGAAACAAACAATAAAAGAAACAAATGAGTAAAGGAAAAACAGTAATAGGAACAAACAGTAAAAGAAACAAACAATAAAAGAAACAAATGAGTAAAGGAAAAAACAGCAATATGAACAAACAGTAAAAGAAACAAACAATAAAAGAAACAAATGAGTAAAGGAAAAAACAGCAATAGGAACAAACAGTAAAAGAAACAAACAATAAAAGAAACAAATGAGTAAAGGAAAAACAGTAATAGGAACAAACAGTAAAAGAAACAAACAATAAAAGAAACAAATGAGTAAAGGAAAAAACAGCAATATGAACAAACAGTAAAAGAAACAAACAATAAAAGAAACAAATGAGTAAAGGAAAAAACAGCAATAGGAACAAACAGTAAAAGAAACAAACAATAAAAGAAACAAATGAGTAAAGGAAAAACAGTAATAGGAACAAACAGTAAAAGAAACAAACAATAAAAGAAACAAATGAGTAAAGGAAAAAACAGCAATAGGAACAAACAGTAAAAGAAACAAACAATAAAAGAAACAAATGAGTAAAAGGAAAAACAGTAATAGGAACAAACAGTAAAAGAAACAAACAATAAAAGAAACAAATGAGTAAAGGAATAAACAGCAATATGAACAAACAGTAAAAGAAACAAACAATAAAAGAAACAAATGAGTAAAGGAAAAAACAGCAATACGAACAAACAGTAAAAGAAACAAACAATAAAAGGAACAAATGAGTAAAAGGAAAAACAGTAATAGGAACAAACAGTAAAAGAAACAAACAATAAAAGGAACAAATGAGTAAAAGGAAAAACAGTAATAGGAACAAACAGTAAAAGAAACAAACAATAAAAGAAACAAATGAGTAAAGGAAAAAACAGCAATAGGAACAAACAGTAAAAGAAACAAACAATAAAAGAAACAAATGAGTAAAGGAAAAAACAGCATTATGAACAAACAGTAAAAGAAACAAACAATAAAAGAAACAAATGAGTAAAGGAAAAAACAGTAATAGGAACAAACAGTAAAAGAAACAAACAATAAAAGAAACAAATGAGTAAAGGAAAAAACAGCAATAGGAACAAACAGTAAAAGAAACAAACAATAAAAGAAACAAATGAGTAAAAGGAAAAACAGTAATAGGAACAAACAGTAAAAGAAACAAA
This sequence comes from Acanthosepion esculentum, assembly GCA_964036315.1. NCBI lineage: Eukaryota > Metazoa > Mollusca > Cephalopoda > Sepiida > Sepiidae > Acanthosepion > Acanthosepion esculentum. The sequence continues at coordinate 82,577,032 of OZ038493.1, read as the reverse complement.
CAATAAATGAAACAAATGAGTAAAGGAAAAAACAGCAATAGGAACAAACAGTAAAAGAAACAAACAATAAAAGAAACAAATGAGTAAAAGGAAAAACAGCAATAGGAACAAACAGTAAAAGAAACAAACAATAAAAGAAACAAATGAGTAAAAGGAAAAACAGTAATAGGAACAAACAGTAAAAGAAACAAACAATAAAAGAAACAAATGAGTAAAGGAAAAAACAGCAATAGGAACAAACAGTAAAAGAAACAAACAATAAAAGAAACAAATGAGTAAAATGAAAAACAGTAATAGGAACAAACAGTAAAAGAAACAAACAATAAAAGAAACAAATGAGTAAAGGAAAAAACAGCAATAGGAACAAACAGTAAAAGAAACAAACAATAAAAGAAACAAATGAGTAAAGGAAAAAACATCAATAGGAACAAACAGTAAAAGAAACAAACAATAAAAGAAACAAATGAGTAAAGGAAAAACAGTAATAGGAACAAACAGTAAAAGAAACAAACAATAAAAGAAACAAATGAGTAAAGGAAAAAACAGCAATAGGAACAAACAGTAAAAGAAACAAACAATAAAAGAAACAAATGAGTAAAAGGAAAAACAGTAATAGGAACAAACAGTAAAAGAAACAAACAATAAAAGAAACAAATGAGTAAAGGAATAAACAGCAATATGAACAAACAGTAAAAGAAACAAACAATAAAAGAAACAAATGAGTAAAGGAAAAAACAGCAATAGGAACAAACAGTAAAAGAAACAAACAATAAAAGGAACAAATGAGTAAAAGGAAAAACAGTAATAGGAACAAACAGTAAAAGAAACAAACAATAAAAGGAACAAATGAGTAAAAGGAAAAACAGTAATAGGAACAAACAGTAAAAGAAACAAACAATAAAAGAAACAAATGAGTAAAGGAAAAAACAGCAATAGGAACAAACAGTAAAAGAAACAAACAATAAAAGAAACAAATGAGTAAAGGAAAAAACAGCAATATGAACAAACAGTAAAAGAAACAAACAATAAAAGAAACAAATGAGTAAAGGAAAAAACAGCAATATGAACAAACTGTAAAAGAAACAAACAATAAAAGAAACAAATGAGTAAAGGAAAAAACAGCAATAGGAACAAACAGTAAAAGAAACAAACAATAAAAGAAACAAATGAGTAAAAGGAAAAACAGTAATAGGAACAAACAGTAAAAGAAACAAACAATAAAAGAAACAAATGAGTAAAAGGAAAAACAGCAATAGGAACAAACAGTAAAAGAAACAAACAATAAAAGAAACAAATGAGTAAAAGGAAAAACAGTAATAGGAACAAACAGTAAAAGAAACAAACAATAAAAGAAACAAGTGAGTAAAGGAAAAAACAGCAATAGGAACAAACAGTAAAAGAAACAAACAATAAAAGAAACAAAGGAGTAAAAGGAAAAACAGTAATAGGAACAAACAGTAAAAGAAACAAACAATAAAAGAAACAAATGAGTAAAAGGAAAAAACAGCAATAGGATCAAACAGTAAAAGAAACAAACAATAAAAGAAACAAATGAGTAAAGGAAAAAACAGCAATAGGAACAAACAGTAAAAGAAACAAACAATAAAAGAAACAAATGAGTAAAAGGAAAAAAAGCAATATGAACAAACAGTAAAAGAAACAAACAATAAAAGAAACAAATGAGTAAAGGAAAAACAGCAATAGGAACAAACAGTAAAAGAAACAAACAATAAAAGAAACAAATGAGTAAAGGAAAAACAGTAATAGGAACAAACAGTAAAAGAAAAAAACAATAAAAGAAACAAATGAGTAAAGGAAAAAACAGCAATAGGAACAAACAGTAAAAGAAACAAACAATAAAAGAAACAAATGAGTAAAAGGAAAAACAGCAATAGGAACAAACACTAAAAGAAACAAACAATAAAAGAAACAAATGAGTAAAGGAAAAAACAGCAATAGGAACAAACAGTAAAAGAAACAAACATAAAAGAAACAAATGAGTAAAAGGAAAAACAGCAATAGGAACAAACAGTAAAAGAAACAAACAATAAAAGAAACAAATGAGTAAAAGAAAAAACAGCAATAGGATCAAACAGTAAAAGAAACAAACAATAAAAGAAACAAATGAGTAAAGGAAAAACAGCAATAGGAACAAACAGTAAAAGAAACAAACAATAAAAGAAACAAATGAGTAAAAAAAAAAGCAATATGAACAAACAGTAAAAGAAACAAACAATAAAAGAAACAAATGAGTAAAGGAAAAAACAGCAATAGGATCAAACATTAAAAGAAACAAACAATAAAAGAAACAAATGAGTAAAGGAAAAAACAGCAATAGGAACAAACAGTAAAAGAAACAAACAATAAAAGAAACAAATGAGTAAAAGGAAAAACAGCAATAGGAACAAACAGTAAAAGAAACAAACAATAAAAGAAACAAATGAGTAAAGGAAAAAACAGCAATATGAACAAACAGTAAAAGAAACAAACAATAAAAGAAACAAATGAGTAAAAGGAAAAACAGCAATAGGAACAAACAGTAAAAGAAACAAACAATAAAAGAAACAAATGAGTAAAGGAAAAAACAGCAATAGGAACAAACAGTAAAAGAAACAAACAATAAAAGAAACAAATGAGTAAAAGGAAAAACAGCAATAGAAACAAACAGTAAAAGAAACAAACAATAAAAGAAACAAATGAGTAAAAGGAAAAACAGTAATAGGAACAAACAGTAAAAGAAACAAACAATAAAAGAAACAAATGAGTAAAAGGAAAAAACAGCAATAGGAACAAACAGTAAAAGAAACAAACAATAAAAGAAACAAATGAGTAAAGGAAAAAACAGCAATAGGAACAAACAGTAAAAGAAACAAACAATAAAAGAAACAAATGAGTAAAAGGAAAAAAAGCAATATGAACAAACAGTTAAAGAAACAAACAATAAAAGAAACAAATGAGTAAAGGAAAAACAGCAATAGGAACAAACAGTAAAAGAAACAAACAATAAAAGAAACAAATGAGTAAAGGAAAAACAGTAATAGGAACAAACAGTAAAAGAAACAAACAATAAAAGAAACAAATGAGTAAAGGAAAAAACAGCAATAGGAACAAACAGTAAAAGAAACAAACAATAAAAGAAACAAATGAGTAAAGGAAAAACAGCAATAGGAACAAACAGTAAAAGAAACAAACAATAAAAGAAACAAATGAGTAAAGGAAAAAATAGCAATAGGAACAAACAGTAAAAGAAACAAACAATAAAAGAAACAAATGAGTAAAGGAAAAAACAGCAATAGGAACAAACAGTAAAAGAAACAAACAATAAAAGAAACAAATGAGTAAAGGAAAAACAGTAATAGGAACAAACAGTAAAAGAAACAAACAATAAAATAAACAAATGAGTAAAGGAAAAAACAGCAATAGGAACAAACAGTAAAAGAAACAAACAATAAAAGAAACAAAGGAGTAAAAGGAAAAACAGTAATAGGAACAAACAGTAAAAGAAACAAACAATAAAAGAAACAAATGAGTAAAAGGAAAAAACAGCAATAGGAACAAACAGTAAAAGAAACAAACAATAAAAGAAACAAATGAGTAAAGGAAAAAACAGCAATAGGAACAAACAGTAAAAGAAACAAACAATAAAAGAAACAAATGAGTAAAAGGAAAAAAAGCAATATGAACAAACAGTTAAAGAAACAAACAATAAAAGAAACAAATGAGTAAAGGAAAAACAGCAATAGGAACAAACAGTAAAAGAAACAAACAATAAAAGAAACAAATGAGTAAAGGAAAAACAGTAATATGAACAAACAGTAAAAGAAACAAACAATAAAAGAAACAAATGAGTAAAGGAAAAAACAGCAATAGGAACAAACAGTAAAAGAAACAAATGAGTAAAAGGAAAAACAGCAATAGGAACAAACACTAAAAGAAACAAACAATAAAAGAAACAAATGAGTAAAGGAAAAAACAGCAATAGGAACAAACAGTAAAAGAAACAAACAATAAAAGAAATAAATGAGTAAAAGGAAAAACAGCAATAGGAACAAACAGTAAAAGAAACAAACAATAAAAGAAATAAATGAGTAAAGGAAAAAACAGCAATAGGATCAAACAGTAAAAGAAACAAACAATAAAAGAAACAAATGAGTAAAGGAAAAACAGCAATAGGAACAAACAGTAAAAGAAACAAACAATAAAAGAAACAAATGAGTAAAGGAAAAACAGCAATAGGAACAAACAGTAAAAGAAACAAACAATAAAAGAAACAAATGAGTAAAAAAAAAAGCAATATGAACAAACAGTAAAAGAAACAAACAATAAAAGAAACAAATGAGTAAATGAAAAAACAGCAATAGGATCAAACAGTAAAAGAAACAAACAATAAAAGAAACAAATGAGTAAAGGAAAAAACAGCAATAGGAACAAACAGTAAAAGAAACAAACAATAAAAGAAACAAATGAGTAAAAGGAAAAACAGAAATAGGAACAAACAGTAAAAGAAACAAACAATAAAAGAAACAAATGAGTAAAGGAAAAAACAGTAATAGGAACAAACAGTAAAAGAAACAAACAATAAAAGAAACAAATGAGTAAAAGGAAAAAACAGCAATAGGAACAAACAGTAAAAGAAACAAACAATAAAAGAAACAAATGAGTAAAGGAAAAAACAGCAATAGGAACAAACAGTAAAAGAAACAAACAATAAAAGAAACAAATGAGTAAAAGGAAAAAAAGCAATATGAACAAACAGTTAAAGAAACAAACAATAAAAGAAACAAATGAGTAAAGGAAAAACAGCAATAGGAACAAACAGTAAAAGAAACAAACAATAAAAGAAACAAATGAGTAAAGGAAAAACAGTAATATGAACAAACAGTAAAAGAAACAAACAATAAAAGAAACAAATGAGTAAAGGAAAAAACAGCAATAGGAACAAACAGTAAAAGAAACAAATGAGTAAAAGGAAAAACAGCAATAGGAACAAACACTAAAAGAAACAAACAATAAAAGAAACAAATGAGTAAAGGAAAAAACAGCAATAGGAACAAACAGTAAAAGAAACAAACAATAAAAGAAACAAATGAGTAAAAGGAAAAACAGCAATAGGAACAAACAGTAAAAGAAACAAACAATAAAAGAAATAAATGAGTAAAGGAAAAAACAGCAATAGGATCAAACAGTAAAAGAAACAAACAATAAAAGAAACAAATGAGTAAAGGAAAAACAGCAATAGGAACAAACAGTAAAAGAAACAAACAATAAAAGAAACAAATGAGTAAAGGAAAAACAGCAATAGGAACAAACAGTAAAAGAAACAAACAATAAAAGAAACAAATGAGTAAAAAAAAAAGCAATATGAACAAACAGTAAAAGAAACAAACAATAAAAGAAACAAATGAGTAAATGAAAAAACAGCAATAGGATCAAACAGTAAAAGAAACAAACAATAAAAGAAACAAATGAGTAAAGGAAAAAACAGCAATAGGAACAAACAGTAAAAGAAACAAACAATAAAAGAAACAAATGAGTAAAAGGAAAAACAGAAATAGGAACAAACAGTAAAAGAAACAAACAATAAAAGAAACAAATGAGTAAAGGAAAAAACAGGAATATGAACAAACAGTAAAAGAAACAAACAATAAAAGAAACAAATGAGTAAAAGGAAAAACAGCAATAGGAACAAACAGTAAAAGAAACAAACAATAAAAGAAACAAATGAGTAAAGGAAAAAACAGCAATATGAACAAACAGTAAAAGAAACAAACAATAAAAGAAACAAATGAGTAAAAGGAAAAACAGCAATAGGAACAAACAGTAAAAGAAACAAACAATAAAAGAAACAAATGAGTAAAGGAAAAAACAGCAATATGAACAAACAGTAAAAGAAACAAACAATAAAAGAAACAAATGAGTAAAAGGAAAAACAGCAATAGGAACAAACAGTAAAAGAAACAAACAATAAAAGAAACAAAGGAGTAAAATAGAAAATCGCAATAAGAATAAAAAGTAAAACAAACAAAAAGTAAATGGAACTTTTTATGTGAACTGAACTGTTATTTCTACTCACAGACTGAAATAATACCAAGTTGGTAATTTATACAAAGACAAAGGCGGACATTTATACGGAAATCTAAATATATATTTCTGCAATACCATAAAAGGAACACCTTAACTACAAATTGATTATACTATAAAAGTTCGAGAAACTATAATACGAAAAATGTATAACTTTCATATCTCTACGAAAACGTCGTCAATTTCTCCAACCGCTCATTTGCAAATAGTAAAAGAAAGAAACCGTAAAAGGAACACACAATAAAAGAAACAAACAGTAAAAGAAACAAACCCTTATAGAAACTAACAGTAAATGGTTTTTTTTAATGTGGACTGAACTGTTATTTCTACTCTTAGGACAGCAATAAAGCAAAGACGGAAATTTACATTCTCTGCGAATAATCCATTCCTTCAAGGCGATAACTCAAATCAAACCCCGAAATACATGTTTTGTTTAAAGCCGAAAGCATAAAAACAGTCTAACTACATGAAACATGCTTCAGTTTTAGCCAATTATACAAAGCTTATACGATTCTGTGATTGGTTCGTTTTTTAAGGCTTATCAAACCTTTGAAGGTCGTTTAAAGCCAGAAAACACTTTTCGATTGCATGAATTTTTTAAAGTTAAGAATTTTTTAGTGATCCAAATCTTATACCAACCTCAGAAATAACAAATATATTGCAGTTCAAACGAATGATAAATCCAGTTTTCTGTCACTTTAAACAAGATCGATTACAATTCAAAGTTAGATTCTTTTCCTATCAAAAACAAACGTTTTTTTAAATATTACTAAATAAAACACCAGTCGCCTCTTCAAGATATAGATGAATAAACTTATTACATCCCAAAATGCTGAAATCACATCCATGAAAACAATCCCTACAAAATTGTAGGTGAGTACTACACCAGCTTTTTATTGAATAACACCTAATCATGGATAATCTCTACGTCAATTAATTTCACAGATTCGTATATCCCTTTCTTGCCTATACAAAACGAAGTCATCATACTGGACTTGACAAATAAATTTGGAATTAAATCTACTAAGAAATTTCTTCAAATAAACAATTAAATGACACCATTGCGTCGTTAGATGAACAAAGTTTCTTTATCTGTGCCTTAGTTAAAAAGAACTATGGATATTACAGGATGCCCAATAAAAAAGCGGCAAATTTATTATCACTGTTTTATCTGTCATGAATAATTGACCTTGAATGACCTTGAATAAATTTATTGAATATTCATGACTATGAATAATCATTACTTAACTCTGGTTCTTTGCTGATTGATTAATTGTTTCTCTATCTTGTGACTCGTCATTCAAAGGTTATTTGCAGACGACTTTCGTCTTTCGTTCTGCCTTTCTCCTATAGCCAGACAACTCACTGATTTTGAGCGTCAAGTTATCGTACTTTTCAAAGAATATCAGACGTGGAGATTGATGAAACGCGTAAAAATTCTTCTAGAATCATTCAGTCACATCAGGCGTCACCAGGTTTAACAGCTGTCTCACGTCTTTCTAAATTTACCGCTTTTTTTTTACTAGACCTGGATGTATATAAGTATTCTTTTCTTTCACGTTCTAATATTAAATCCACAAAACTATTTAAATCCGACATGACAAATGAATAAAAAATATTCAATGATTGTTGCAAATCTGTCATCTGTCCGATATATTGATGACGTATTCATATTAATGAAACATTTTTACGAAGCATCAAAAAACTCTGCTCTACTCTTTATTAATGAAGTTAACATCAATAATAGAAGTCCTTCCTTGGCCCTTTCGTGGTTGTTCGGATGGTGTAATGGTAGCCGATCGGAATGAGAAATCAGAAAGCCAAGTTCGGGTTCCAGTCTGGTTCGTTACATTTAACTTAAACATAAATACCTTTGGAAAATGTTTGAATTGTAATGGAAAAAAATATTATTTGTGGTATAGAACAACAGGAGTTACCTCTCTTCATGACGATTGCCTCCCTTGAAAGAAGAATTTTTCCTCAATTAGATACTATAAATAAGCGGCCTAGCCTTATAACGCCTTTCAGCGACACCTACACTCGGTAGTGTAACCACGTTTGAGTGGTTCCGTCCTAAGAACGATGTTTTAATCACAGGGCTAGCTCTACGCTGGTCAATACTGACGTTGGTCCAAGCTTGTTGTTGGTCGCTAGCCTCTTCGATCCACACCGACTCTGCTCACGTTGTTCTTGATCTCAGAGCAGATGAAAAATCGAAGGTCGTAATTTCGAAGCGCTGGTCAAGCTGCTGTCGCGGGTGATATATTAAGGAAAATATCTTCCCGACGAAAAATAAAACAAGAGATTCGTGAAGTTAATCCTCAATTGATTTATACAGCTCTTAGAACAGCAAAAATTAATCCAACCCGTTTCAATCTCCTTAGTGACACTAAGCCTTGTCTAAACTTCTGGAGTGATGGGTTCAAAATCTTGGAATCGGGAAATCTGATGACAGCTGACGTAGATTAGAGCCACTTAATAAGGGTTCTCGGACCAAAGTCTCCGAGCTCCCCAAAGAATTCTACATATATTTACTTCGGACCAAAACTCGCCTGAGGCCGAAGGGACCTAGAGATTCGGTGATTCCCTAATTTTCATTAATCCTAATAAAGGTTTTTTTGTTCTGTATTTCTGCTTTCTTAATAAACTTTCCAAATTTGGAGGATTGTGCACCTTCCCTGAAAGTGGACAAAAAGATTGCTCCCTTAACTCCAAATTGCTTCACTTTACATCTCGCACCGCTACTCCGTACAGACGGGGTAAAATTCTACCCCTTCGTCCTTCCTTTCGGTATTCTGACTCTGCCCACTTCTCAGGTCTGGCATAACTGTTACTGTGACAAATCTAATTTTTAAAGTTCGTAGACGAAAGGGCGTGTTTTATTCTCCTCAATAATTTCAATTCTGCCCAGCAAAAAAACAAACCAGATCACCTTCTCATTTTAACATTCCGAGCGATAGATAAAAATTATTTCCCAATTTATTTTTGTCAATGAAAATGTATTTGTTTACCTAAATTCTCAACAAAGAGACACGCTGTTCCATACTTGGGCCGGTCACCGTCTTAGCAAAAAATAAACCAGATCAGGATTGATCGATTTTCGTAATCCTAACACTCGAAGGGAGTTCATTCTCTGTATTCATTTCTCAACTCGTTTTCGCTAACGAAAAATATAATTCCCGTCTGTTTCTCTTTTCGCCAATGACATATGTTTTTCTAATTTCCCAAGCAAGAAATAAAACCAATTCCCCCTTGTTTTATAAATAATTCTGCAAAATAAAATAAACACTACGTTTTTACTCTTTCACAACAGCATAATCACTTTAGATAATTCGACTTTAAAACACTCTGCAAACCCTTAGGACTTCTCATCTTCAGGATCACTGCTCGTTTCCGAGTATGCTTTAAGGCAATCTGCAAACCATTGTGATTTGTCATCTTCCGTCTGGATGCTTATATCCGAGGATGCTATATGCAATCAGTAAACCAATGAGATTTTTCATCTTAACGATGGATGCTCATTTCCAAATACACATTAAGGCACTCTCGGAGCTATTGTGATTCCTCATCTTCAGTATGGCTGCTCGTTTCCGAGTATGCTTGTTTTCTCAGGCCTGTTGGTGTTTTTTCAACCCCCTACAGAATCAACCAGTTGTTTACCCTGCTACTACCCTTAGTGGAAATTAGTTACGGTCCGTACCTATGCCCCACCAGTGCTACATACGGTTTTGAATTTTCTTTCAGTTGTCTTTCTTCTATACTGGTTACTGTTGTGGCCTTGTTAGGGCCAGAAATAAAGGCACAAAAGAGTTTTAAAAAATATATTAACAGAAACAGTAATGCAAACATATACAAACGAGAGTGTTACAGCAAGAATGTTCGGTCCGACTGTCAGAGCTGACTGCTGGAAACTTCCCTCTTCAAAAGGCAGTACCTGCTCCTATTTATAGCTGGGAGTGTCCATGTCTGCGTGGGTAAATTGCCATAACATTTACCAACCACGTCTAGAGAGTGCAATCAGCGTGGCTATTTTCCCTATAGCTGAGGGACCCTGGCTTGTATATTTCCCAAAGTGTGAAAGCGAATTCAACTATCTCGTCCCGAATTGCAACTAGACTCTCCAATACCTCGTTACTAGCTTCTATTGCATCACCTGAACATCCTTTTTATGCCATTCGTTTTAAAAATAAGCACCCAGAGAGTATGATGCATGGTCTCTCCGTATCTACTATGCTGAGTAAACCTTCTCATTGTTAAATATATACCCCTACCAGGATAACAGACAGTTTTGTATGCAGAGTTGTCCTATCCTAGTTGCCAAACAAACGTAAAGAAACCACACACTCGCACACACACACAGGCACGCACACACACACACACTATCTAGTTTTGTGTATGGCGTAAAAATGAAAATAAAAAGCAAGGTAGCACTTGTAAGTTGTTACTCCATTACTAAAAAAAAAAAAAAAAACTTTTTCCCCAGGAAGATCACTTCTGCAATATTGGGAAAAGATAAATTTGAAACAAACATAACATTTCATAAAGCTAGTGTAATAGGGCACACAGGTATTGAATTCTTCTGACAGAACTAAACATCCGTAAGAGACGGATAATGTGATATCATTTTTTTAACGGGTATCATGTGAATACAGAATATCGGTTAAATAAATGGACCATCAGTTACATGCAATAACCGCTTAGGACCAATTCTGCGATAACTAATGTATCGCATTCTGTTCCATTTTATCCCATTCAGTTTAAAAGTAACAAGCCAGAAAGAAAAAGGTGTGGTCTCTCTGTGTTTCACTTTTAGAATTTAGCAGAATCCATTAAAAACAGATAACTTGCAGAATAACAACTGTAAGCAAGCTAGTCTCAAATAACATTATGTTCGATCCTCACTGAGTGCCACATACTTCTGACAGTGTCCTAAACAAAGTTTTGTAAATATTAGCCTGATGGTTTTTCACTCGAGCATTGTTTTTAGAAAGAATATGAGATTCAGCAGAGCCGTTTCAACTTGAAGGTACATTGCAAATCAGGGATTTCTCACATTCAACATGGATGCTCAGTTTCCAGTATGGCTGGCTGCTCAGGCCCATGTGTGTTTCTTCAACACCCACAGAGCCAACCTGCAGTTTATACTGCAGCAACTATGCTGAGTAGCCCACCAGAGCTACAAACAGTTTTGACTTCAGTGTTGTCCTCCTATACTGGTTGCCAATCATGGCTAGTGAGTTCAGTTTGTCTTACTATTTAACCTGCAGCGTGGAGAGAAGAGATTAATTCATACTTCTTTCAAGTGAATCTAACGAACTTGATTGAAATTTGAATTTAGCTTGTACATTTCTTGTTCTAACCATTACACCACTATTATTGGCCATTTTATCTGAGGCTATTTTTAAAACCTCTTCATTGATAATCCTTTACCAATAAAATCAAAAAGTAAAGAATCAAATTCAAGAATACACTATTTTTCCCCTTTCAGATGCATAGAGACACATCAAGGATTCAAAACAAGTATCGACTTTACAGTGTCATCCAATCTTCTTATACAAGTCAATATTGTAACAATATTAAAAATTCATATTATTATTAACCAACTGGCTGACGGTGGTATAATTTTCACAATACACTCACGTTTAATGAATATATAATGTAAATTTCAGCTTGTTTTTAACAAATATATATTTTAGTAAAACAAATTTATTGGCGCGAGATTTTATTAAATATATTTTTAGAGAAACTTATTTAATAGCGTTAGATTTTATTAAATATATTTTGAGGAAAACTTATTTGATGCCGCGAGATTGTATTAAATATTTTTCCTGGTAATTCTGTTTGAAGACGTGGGATTTTTTAGGATACTAGAGAGCAGTTGGAATATATTTATTTCAACAAATATAAAAGATCGCCATCGACTGTAGGAAAATAGTTTCAAAAGAGAAAAATGATATGAAAGTTATTCAGTGACTGAATTACACTTCAGGAATTGAAAAAAAAAATACTGCAACTATACTGAGTAGACCTTTTAAGGTTCAAGCATATGCCTTACCAGGGCCGCATTCGGTTCTTAATACACTGTTGTCATTCTCCTATAGTGATTGTCAAGCTAGAGAGTCCATTCTAAGTTTCTATTTAACCCATAAACGCGGGGAAAATAAATATATTTAGACATTTTCTATGATTATTTGTGCGGGAGTAAATGTAATTTTTCTGCTGGTAAGACGGAGAAGTACTAGGAAGAAGGAAAAAGTCAAAAGATTATGTCTTGACACCAAAAAGAAAAGGTATTGGGCAAACTTTCATGGGAAAATTACCTCAGTGGGAGGTGCTCTAATGGAATGTCCCACACCCCCTATCGCATATGTGCACTGACTATATCAGTATCTTTATATAGTGAGCACAGGATATACCTTGCGACTTCCTTCGGAAATTAACTGCAGTTGTGCTAGTCAAATTCTCTACCTCCGGGCAGAGAGGATCCCCAGACGAGGCTATGTCGGAGGGTAGAGTCTCTTCTCAGGAAATAGCTACCCGACCCCGTTTTATGCGGGGAATTTTTGACCGAACCTACAAGGTCGGATACCCCATATTAAATTCGGCTTTATATCTGACCGCGCGGGGCGGTTGGTAGATAACCTTGCTTCGGCAATTAGTTGTGGATTCGTCTCGAGCTGTGCTGGTCGAACTCTCTGTCTGCGGGGTAGACAGCTACCCGACCCCGAGTATACGGGGTCTACGGGAAATTTTGGTCTAAGCCTACTCGCTCGGTTTTTTCCCCGCATTAAAAATCGGCCTTGTGCCACATCCTGCCTCGCGGGGAGGTTGGGTAAATACACTTCCTTCGGGATTTAGTTGGAGATTCGTCTCCAGCTGTGCTGGTCAAACTGTCTGCCTCCGGGCAGAGAGGATCCCTAGACGAGGCTATGTCGATGAACAGAGTCTCTTGTCGTGTAACAACCACCAGACCCCGTTTTATACGGGGAATTTTTGTCCGAGACTACGGGCTCGGATACCTCACGTTAAATTCGGCCTTGTACCACGTCTAACCGCTTGGGGCGGTTGGTAGATATCCTTTCTCCGGGAATTACTAGCCTGCCAGCCGATTCCCTGTCTTTCAGTTGTGTATTCTCTTTTACAATAAACCTCTCTTTCATTCATCTACGCGCGTGTTGCTGTTCCTTCACTTGAGTACCACATTTGTCTATTTATAACCTCTTAAAGGATACAACACTATCTCAGTCTGTTCATATCTCTCTATCTCTCTATCTATCTATCTATCTATCTAATGTTATCTTTTCATCAACAGTATGATTAGGAAAACAATTATTATTAAATGTTAGCTTAAGATGAAAGTATTCTATATCTATCAAGCTACGGTTATCTATCTATCTATCTATCTATATCAGTCTCATCATATCTATCTATCTATCTATCTATCTGTGGTAATGGAATGCCCCACACTCCTTATGGACTATGCAGACTGACTATATCAGTATCTGTATATAGTGATCACAGGATATACCTGTCGACTTGCGTCTGGAATAACTAGCCTGCTATCCGATTCCCTGTCTTTCAGTAGTGTATTCTCTTTTACAATAAACCTCTCTTTCTCGTTCCAACCATTACACCACCTAAACATCACAATATAAAACTATTATTAGCCATTTTATCTGATACTATCTTACAAGTCTCTTCATTGATAATTCTTTACCAATAAAATCAAAAAGTAAGGAATCATTATTTACATTATTCGGACTGAATTCCAACTGACATTCCAACTATCTGAAGAAGGCCAGGGCGTACAACGGCCGAAACGTTGTAATAAATATGGCGACAAAGATGAGGACAATAGTCTGAATAATGTAAATAATGTACATAATACCTCATCTCAGAAATATAGACAGATACTAAAGTTCAAGGCGTGTGATGTGAATGTACGAGGCGGTAGAAGTCAGTGAAGATTATGGCAATACAACGGCCGTAACGTTGTAATAAATATGGCGACAAAGATGAGGACAATAGTCCGAATAATGTAAATAATGTACATAATACCTCATCTCAGAAATATAGACAGATAGTAAAGAATCAATTCAAGAATACTTTCAGATGCATAGACATATATCGACATTTCAAAACAAGCGTCCGATTGACAGTATCGTCCAATCTTATTATACAAATCAATATTTTAACATTATTAAAAATTGATATTAATCAACTGACTGGCGGCGATATAATCTCGTGTTGCTGCTCCTTCACTCGAGTACCAACTTTGTCTGTTTGTAACCTCGTTAAGGATACAACAGTAATGATCTTGATCGGTGTTCGAAACCGGTTCGTCGAATTCTCTTTCCAAGTCTCTACCGAACACCTTCACAGTAATCACAACCTTTTGTTTTGATTTTGAAATTTAGTTTTATTGTCGGAAAGAGAGATTAGTTTTGCTTTGGAATAGGTATATATCAAAAATAACCAAAATTTTAGATTGATTACATGAAATATATTTGTTATTTTTGAGTGCGTAATAAACTCGCCATAAAACTTTGAAATAAAGAAAGATATTGATTCAGAAATGTGATAAATCTAAAATTTTGATTATTTTAAACCGGACAGTCAACTCGTAAATTTAACCCGCATGTGCGAAAATTGTATATAAAATGAATAAAAATTGTATATAAAATGAATAAAAATTGTATATAAAATGAATAAAAATTGTATATAAAATTATTAAAAATTGTATATAAAATGATCAAAAATTGTATATAAAATGATTAAAAATTGTATATAAAATGAATAAAAATTGTATATAAATAGACATTATGAACAAGCCCCCTTTCTAATGCTAATATAAAAAAATTGTTTCCTCAAATATGCTCATTATTTCTTATGAGTGGCCCAGTCTATTCATGTAGGGCCATATATATAATGGGTGTTCCAATAACTTGGACCGATTTTAAATGTGAATTATGTTTAAGCGTCTAATGATTTTTTCCTTTTTCTTTCAGATTTAACAACTTAAATCTTTGGCAATTTCAACCATGGAAAGATTAACAATCAAACAACGTGTTAAAGTTATCGAAGCCTATTACGAAAATGGTCGTTCAAACAGAAATGCAATGAGAAGTTCCCAGATCGTATCATCTCTCGAAACAGCGAAGTCAGTTGGCCCCCACGTTTAGATTTCTTCCTTTGGGGTTATCTCAAAAGTAAGGTCTATGCCATCACGCCAACAACAATTCAACAGCTTAAGAATGAGATAATAAGGTATATTGGTGAGATCAAAGAGCAACTATGCAGAGACGTCATCAAAAATTTTGACCATCGAGTGGAGGTGTGCCGCCGAAGCCATGGCGGACGTTTGGGTGATATTAATTTTCACACATAATTGCCATGACTTAAATAATTGGATCCAATAGAGAAATAAATAAATGATCACCGACGATCATAGACGCATATCAGTACATTCAGATGTTCCAAGATGTCAATAGCAAAAGGATGAAGCCACATTGCCACACACGGAAATATCGCCACACATTTACCACTCAGGATTGTAAGAATTTTTGAGAGATAATGGATGGCTGTTAGAAAAAGGGTGAGCCCAAAATTCGAATTACAAATCGAAGGAACCAAAATCAATCAAGTACAACCATTTAAATATCTGGGAATTGTTTTAACAGACGACAGAAAGAGTGACACTGAAATCCGAAGGTGTATTGGAATAGCCTAGGAAGCATTCCAAAAGCTAAGCAATTCTAAAAAATAGAAAGATTTCGCTAGAAACAAGGAAAAGAATACTACTCTGCTACGTGATATTTGTCCTCCTGTATGGCAGTGAGTGCTGAACAATCTATCCAAGGATCAAGAGACTTGAAGCAACAGAAATTTGGTTCTACAGAAGGATGCTGAGGATGCAGTGGATAGAACATGTGAGGAACGACAAAGTTTTAGAGAAAATTAATACTTAACATCGGAAAGAGACAGTTTAGGGTTTTAGGGAACATAATCAGGAAAGTGGGTTTGGAAAATCTGATACTCCTAGGGCGGATTGAAGGCAAGAGGGACAGAGGGAAAAATCGTAACAAACTTAGTGAGCTTGTGTATATGGATGGTGGGACTGGGCTTAGAATAAATAACAAAAAGAGAAAGTTTATTAAGAGCTACAAGGTACAGGAAGCTGTATACGAGGTCTACGTGAATTTTTGGCCAAACCTACGGGCTCGGATATCTCACATTAAATTCGTGCCACATCTGTGCCACATCTGCAGTTGGAAATTCATTGTGGACTTAACTTGACTCACTTCTAGCAGTTGATTACTTCTTCTACGCACCTCTGGTGAATCTTATATGTGTTGTTCTTGTCCTAAGTATTATCGTTCATTACCGACCTTTGTACGATTATTCTATTCAGTAACCTTCCTTAGGCTACAACATTAGGCTAACGTCTGCTTCACCTCCTTTGTTCTATGATGTTGAACAAAAACACAACTGCATGTGTGTTTAAACAAGCTGTTTGAAGATCGCATTCCAGAAGAGTGGGACAGAATGATGGCTACTGGGGAAATGTCATTCAGTCAATAGCCGACCGAAAACACAGCCCCTACTCATGAGGTATTGTAGACTGTGGGAGTTAATTAACAATATCTCCCCACAAAAAAAACACAACTGCACGTGTGTCTCAACAAGCTGTTTGAAGATCTCATTCGAGAGCAGTGGGACAAAATGATGGCTCCCGAGGAAATATCATTTAGTCAATAGCCGACCGAAAACACAGCCCCAACTCATGAAGTATTGTAGACTGTGGGGGTTAATTAACAATATCTCCACACCGTTTTTTCATTATAATTTGAGTGAAATGGAAGTATAAATTCAAAGAAGGATCTGCAATGTAATCGATCCTGACCTGGCATCTCGATTTCAGTCACTTTCTCACCAGCGCGACGTGGCTTCCCTCTGTCTTTTCTACAAATATTTTCATGTCAACTGCTCCGACGACCTTTTATCCCTGTTGCCCCGGCTACATGAATTTAATTTTGCTACTAGTTCCCACCCTTTTACTGTTGAAATAGGTAAATGCAACCACCACTTCTACTCCAACAGTTTCTTTTCTCGCACTTCCCGCCTGTGGAACTCTCTTCCGTTTTCTTGCTTCCCTGAAAACTGCAATCTTCAAAAATTTAAATGCAACGACAATCGCCATCTTCTGTCGTCTTGAATCTCGTTCATCTTTTATCCTTTCCTCAGTCGCCCTATATCCAGTATTTTCTTTCACTTTCACTCCCTGCGACCCACTGTCATTACCAGTAATAAAAATCTTGTCGGCATTAAATAAACCATTGGAGTTGATATGCCGTAAAACAAACCAAACCAAAAATTCTCTCTTCGGAGTTCTATCAAGTACTGACAATATTTGCACAGCGAATAAAATAAGCAACACTAAAGATAAGATAATTATTATATATATGATCATATCTAATCCAAACAGGTCGGTGTTTGGTAATACAAACCCTAGTCCGAACGGCTACTTAACACAGTCACTTAGCTGAAACGCAGTAGCACCACAACAGTTACTCAGCAAATAGATAAATAACTTCTGACAACATCAATGCCTCGAGCCCACAAATCGCATTGCAGTTCCCAATTTGCACAAGTTCTGTTCACACCCAATTAAACTCATTACAAGCTCCAATTTCGCATGGCATCATCAAAGGCTGACAACGTTCAGGCCGCGGGGCAGCTTCTGCTTACAGAACTCTTAGAACGACTTCCTATACGTAGTCACTATATAAATCCGAATGAGCCTCTCTCAGTACCGAGAATATATCTTGGTTATACGACCAGACACACTGATGGTTATTTAACAAATGCTCAGCTATCGCCGACCCAATATGGACGCACCTCTGTAAATTACACAAAATTCTTATATGAATATTGACTGGTTTCTGTTGATTAATTCTTTATTCTGACCTCTGACCTGTTCTACCTGTATAATAAGCGTTATAAAGGCTGTTCCAATAATACAATTTTGGAACAATTTTAAATGTAAATTAAGTTTAAGCGTCTAATGATTTTGTTCTTTTTCTTTCAAATTTAGCGGACATTTGGGCGATATTATTTTTCCCACATAATTGCCATGACTTAAATAATAAATAAATAAATAAATTTTCACCAATAACACTGATTTATTTACTGCTGACTTTGATCCTTCTTAATGAAACAGCCTTTTGTAAGATTTCAAATTTAATATTAAAGAATTAATATTATGTAATTTACCATTGTCCGATGAGGGAGAACATCACAGATCAATCTTAACATTGGTTAGACAGACAGCCTTTGACGGTTATATATTAAACATATATAAAACATAATGTCTTGTTTCTTATTTACTCCCTGTGGACATTTTCAGTCCTCGGAAAAGGTTCTTAGAAAATTGGAAACAAAACGATTTAAGTTTTTTATTTTCTTTATTCTTTTATTCTTTGTCCCCTTTCTTGGTTACGCGATTCACATTTTTGCAGTAACTATGAAAATGTTTTTATTCTTTTCTGTTGTTTGATTAAAATATATCCGTTTTTATTGATTTGTTTTTTGCGCTTTATAAAACCCTTTATGGGCTAATCAAAAACGAAATATATTTTGGATTTTAAGAATAATTCTTTTTTGCCAGTGAATATTGCCTGAATAATTTCTCTTTAGAATAACGATTTCTCCCGATACATGCACTACTATTTAACTCATAGCTGGGGAGGAGATGGCTTCACACCTTTCCTAAAGGTACTTGCGTATAAATGAATGTAATGAACGCGACGGAAATTCCAACTTAGGTCACCAATTTTCGTTCCAATGAGCTATACGTTACACGAACAATTTCATTGTATTTGTGTGTAAATTATTATTTCGTTTTAGTCCTGATAGAGTCGGAGACTGAACACAACAAATAAACTTTACTGTGGTTAATTTTATAAAAAATAGTCCGAACCTAGTAAATCTAAGATATATTTAATATATTAATTTAAAATTCAAATATTATAAATACACAATAGATATATAATCATTTTACATGAACAGGAATGGATCTTTCGCGAAACTGTTTGCAAAAAATCGTATTCTTTTTATGTATCAAAATGATAAAAATCAAATCGGGGTACACTCGACTTCCTGCTGCGAAACCAAATCGGGGTACATTCGTCTTCCCGCTAGGAAATCAAATCGGGGTACACTCGGCTTCCCGATACGAAATCAGATCGGGGTACACTCGACTTCCCGCTGCGAAATCAAATCGGTGTACACTCGGCTTCCCACTACGAAATCAAATCGGGGTAATCTCGGCTCCTCTCTACGAAATCAGATCGGGGTACTCTGGATTTTCCGCTACAAAACCAGGTTGGAGTACACTCGACTTCCCGCTACTAAATCAGGTCGAGGTATACATGCCTTCTCTGTATTATCCTTCACACTATCCCTCATTATATAGTAAAAACCTTTATAAACTATTACATATTAACTTCACTCTTACCTCGGATATGTTTTGACCATAATCAAGACTATCACACAAATGTCCATTATGCCTAGACACAATCCTGTTACGAATTCCCATTTTAGGGTCTCTTCTATTCTTCCTACTTGTAGACTATTCTAACCCCATTTAGAAAGGTAAGTCGCAATTGTAAAAGTGAATGTCTCCATCTTGATAGAAGATTCAACGACAAGATGAAACCAAGGTAATTATGAAACATGTAAAGCGTAGAGATGTAGGCATTTTGAAGAACATAACCCAAAAGACGGTTTATGAATAAGCACCATTGGATGTCAGTGTTGTTGTTGATTATAATATTTTCAGTCATCTCCCGGTCAAAGAATTTCGGAGAGAAATGATCGGTCAAGAAAACAACCCGAAATACGCAGTCTATCAATGAACCTCAGTTACAGTTAAACGGGACAAAGAATTTAAGGTGAATTCTATTTTTAAGACATATTAACCTTCCAGCACGTTATCGTCAAACTTTTTTTTCAACTCGTTTCGTGTTTATTGACTGCACTAGAATTTAATCTTATAATTGGTAGCTCTCTTGGTGTAGCTAATAATATTTTGTTTTTAAGCTTATCACCCCAAGCAAGGCTGGAAGCCACTAGCACGCAAGGGGTTACAGAAGGTTTGGAGGAAGAGCAGATAGGAGTGGTAAAGGAGAGCATGTGGAGAAAGATAGTGGATCGATCAAGGCAAGGGAGTTACAAAAGATTTGGAGCGAGAGCAGATAGGAATGAGAGGTGAAAGGATGTGGAGAAGGGAAGTGGATAGATCAAGGCAGCTGAAGATGTCGATTGACGTTACACTTAAATAGTTGGAGATTGTATTTGTCATGGAAACAGGAATAAGGAAGGTAGTTCCACGGGCGAGATGTGCGAGACCTGAAGCTATTGGAGTAGAAGAGACGTCTACATCTAACAGTTTCAACGGTGAAGGGTGGGAACGGGATGCCAGCCTCGTAGGACGTACCCAATAGATACCCTATTTGGAGGCTAGATATCTCCCTACCAAACGAATTACTTTCCGAAAGGATGCATGCTGACTCAAGTATACACACGACCATTTTTGCTTATAAAGTCAAGTTTAATTATAATAAATATAGCCTCTTGCATAATTATGATCAATATTTACTTACACTCTTGTACGACCAACTATTACCTATAGTCTCAAGCATAAACACATCCATTATTTACTTATAGTCTCAAGTATAATTATGATCATTGTATACTATCATATATTGTCTCAAGTATAAGAACGGTTTATGTTTACCAATAAACACAAGTATAACTACAAACATTATTAACTACAAACATTATTAACCTATAAACTTAGTTTTTTTCGTTTGTTTTTTAATCGATATCACCCCAAGCCAAACAGTAATGCCGCTAAAACACAAGGGTTTACAGAGTGCGGAAGAATTAGGAATAGAAACATTAATGACGAGCAGAAAGAGAAGAGAGTAATTAGGGGACAGTAAATAGCGATTAACATTGCCTTTAAATTTTTACAGATTAAAGTTTGCTGGAAAGGATGGAGCCGGAGGGTTGTTCCACAAGCGAGAAGTGTGCGAGAAGAAACTGTTAGCAATCTTTCTGTTGTTAATCTTTCCTTGGTTGAAATTGCCAAAGACTTAAGTTGTTAAATCCGAAAGAAAAAGAACAAAATCCTTAGACGCTTAAAGTTAATTCACATTTAAAATCGGTCCAAGTTATTGGAACAGAGCCTTTAGTTTTGGATATGGCTATTCCAAAGAAAACGCGGGAACAGAATATTAGGGAAGAAACTGTTTAATGACGTGGATTAATAATACAATACTATCAGATATTGTAGTTTGCGACACACTTTGCGACCACCTTGTATCTCATTTGCGACTAATCTCATAATGACTGGAAGATTCCATTTTCAAGAATTTAGTGTGGCGAAGTTATCTTTCTATACAGCAGAAATCTTTGTATTTATTTGGAAAATTAGGAGAGATCGAAAAAGGGAATATCTATCTGTTCTATTTTTTTTACTACTGTTTGCTGAATTTTCTGTCTTGAACTTTCATTTAATTACATTTTTATAAAAATCAAGCTTGTCTAGATATTCATCTTTTCTATACCGTTTCCTTTAATGACATGGGTGGCCTTGGCTCTCCACATCTTTCTGTCCCTTGTATCTCTCAGTGACATTTCACCCTTTGCCATCCCTCTTTCCAAGTAGCCTTTCATTCCTTCAGTATGTTATGTTAGTGTTAAATTCTCCAAGCCCTCTTACCTCATTATGCATTCCAGAAATTTGGACTGTCTGATTTTAAATACAAATATCCTTGCAGTTAATATAAAATTAGAACTTCATTAGAATCTCCAACTGCAGGATATCTACTAACCGCCCCACGCGATCAGATGTGGCACAACGCCGAACTTAATGTGGGGTACCCGAACCTGTAGGCTCGGCCAAAAATTCCCCGTAGATCCCGTATTAAACTGGGTCGGGTAGCTGTTTCCCTAGACGAAATTCTGCCCTTCGATATAGACTTGTCTGGTGATCCTCTTTACCCGGAGAGAGAGAGTATAACCAGTACAGCTGGAGACGAATCCCATTATCGTCCGTAGGTATGCTACAACACTTACGCAAGACAGAAAGAGGCAGGCAGAAGAAAAAATGGGTTGACAATGCCACTGGAGAGAATGGAAGATCCTTCGCAGAGATTTAAACATTGGCATGCAAACGTGATATGTGGAGAGAGGTTGTCACGTTCTCAGCTGTGCAACGACCATATGACCACATCCGGTCATGGCATTAATGATGATGATTGCAGTTTGGTATGAAGAAACTCATGAATAATTTTTTACTATATTCTTGTTTGTAAAATTAAAAATACGTTTGGGTCGATATCGGCCTGGTACCGATATAGTTTTTCGATGACGATGTGTTCTGGTTGACTGAAGAATTTGCTAAAACGACTATCATTATTTTATTACTTTCTTCACAACTGTCCACAAGGTTTCCTCAAGTTTATTCGAAGTTTATTCTATTCTAGAACACATGAGACGTTTAACGAATTGCTAAAAATCTAGACTATAGTCGCTACAAAGATTTTTAGTCCATGGCCTTTTGTTTGTTTTTTTTTTATCATTTTCAAATTGTCCTTTTTTCATTTGTTTCGAGAATATGTTTTGGAATATTACAAACACGTACTTCATTAATATCTGAGTTAAGCTTTCACGTTTTTTTAATGCTTTCAAAATGGTGACTCACTCGTGTTTTTCTGTCGCCATTGTTCGTGCTTTTTTGCTAGCTTCAGTGGATCAGAAATGAATCCACTTTTTTTTCCCAGTGAGGTCACTGACTTGTATGAAGACTGTGTTCTTTTTTCTTTTTCTGAAGCGTACATGATAGCGCATACCTCTTCCGTTTCTTCGACAAATTTTTTCTCTACCTTCCCGACTTTCTATTGTGGATATTCTTTATTTTTAGCTTCTGAAAATATGTTTAACATACAACTGCAATCGATATCACTGACTAATTCTTCATTTTTTTATAGCGAGGTTCACCCTGACCAAGGCACGGGTTCAGTCGAGATAGAGGTTAGCAAGAGGTAGATTATACGAATAGAAGAAGGGAGATAACCGTTAACCCGAGACATGTAAAGGCTAAGATTAGAATCTTAGCCTTTACATGTCTCGGGTTAACTGTTATCTTCCCTCTGATCGGGGAAACATCTTCTTCGGAGTTGGTTCAAGGGAAGAAGTATTCGATTGGAACTTACTTCTCACCGACGGAATAAGGAGGAAATGTGGGTGGTTTGCTACAGTGTAACTAATGCTCAAAAGAAAATTCAATTTCGGCATGAAATGACCGCTAAGAAGTTGATAGGACGGTAAAAAAAAACAAACGCATTGTACAGTGTATGATTCTATCTTCAGGGCCGTTCTTTTGATTTCGTATTTGCAAAAGTAGGAATTGGAGAACATAGTGAAGTGCTTGGAGATTAGGTTCTCTCAATTAAGTTACAGACGGGAAGTGCAACTTTTGTTATATGAATTTAATATCAGTACGATCAAAAGTTATTCCACATAAACAAAAAACAGACGCACGTTGTTTCTACTCAGATATTGTCTATAAACAAATGATACATCAACTGAAAACAGCTGATTATAGCAAACCACTTTGGATTTACACCCTTGTGCAAATTAACTTAACCGCTTTAGTTTGCTTTCTTTCACCACACGATCAGTTTTAGATTCACTGGAGTGACAAGGTGTAAGCGATTTCTAATCTTATTTTGCAGTTGTGTGCAAAAATATGAATCTATTTTCGAGGTGTATGATGAAATTTGTTTGGCCTTGAAAAATATTGCGTCATCTGCGAATGCATCAGATTTTTATCACGCCCACACATTATTGTCTCCACTGTCGATTAGTTGTCTTATTGTCGTTGTCTGTGATGGAAGTTATTCCAAGGAAGTGTAGGGAAATTTTAACGCTGCACGAACACATTGGCAAGACTTACCAGTGAGCAAATCAAAGTACTAAGACTGGCCCAAAGCTTTTCTGATTTAAATCCAGTCGAGTATCTGTGTTCAATTTGCAAGGAACGACTTCATGAAATGGACATACGAAGTACTAAAATATGCACTGGGTGATGTTTCATTGGAAAAATACAAAAAAAAGTAAATAATAACGGAATTATTCGTTTTGTTTCAATTTGCACAAGGGTGCACGTCCGAGCACTTTCCAGGGAAAATGAACATTTGCCAAAACTGAGGCTTTATCCCATGATCGCTAGAAACGAAGGAAGCTGCTGATGCGTTCAGAAATTCACTGATCTACGGCAGGTTACGGGATCAATGGCAGCTACAATGACGTCTTTATGTCGTTTCTATTCACTGAACACCGATTAATTTGGCACGATTCCAAATGCCAGGAAGTAGGTGATCATGGCTCTCCACCTCCCTCTATCCCTTGTAGCTCTTAACAAGTTGCTTCCCTCTACTTCCTCCTCCAGACCACGTTCTCTCATCCACTTGCTTAAGCCCGCCAGGTATGTCACGCATTGTTTTCCTTTGTCTCTCTTTCCCTCTATTCGACCCGTCAGTATCAGATTCTCCAAGCCCTCCTTCCTCATTATGCGTCCCAGAAACTTCAGCTGCCACTTCCTGATATTAAGAATAAGCCTCCTCCTTGTTTGCAACCTCTCTAAGATCTCATCGTTGCTCACACGCTCGGTCCATGATATCCTCAGCATCCTTCTGTAGAACCAAATTTCTGTCGTCTCGAATCTCTTCTTCATCTTTGAGGAAATCGTCCAACATTCGCTGCCGTAAAAAAGAACAGATGTCACGTAACAGCTCAGTACTCTTTTCTTCGTTACCAAAGAAATCCCCCTGTCTCGCAATACTCTGCCCAGCTTTTGGAATGCGTCCTTGGCCATCCCAATACGTCTATGGATCTCAGTGTCGCACTTACTGTCCTCTGTCAAGACGCTTCCCAGATATTTAAACTTCCGCGTCTAGGGAACAAGTGAAGATAAGAATGATAATCATTTGATTGCTTATATACATTGGGCTTCGCTTTGTATGGGAAGCATGATTCGAAATGAGGAAAACAGAAAGATTGTGTCGCGTCAGTCATCTAAGAAGATAAGCTACTTGCATTAACAACAGCGAGAAGATACTGAAGAAAGCTGAAAATAAATTTGTGAGCTTCAGTAACATGTACAACACACACACACACACACACACACACACACATATATATATATATATATATATATATATATTAATCTACAACCCAGTGTGTCTGAAGATTTCAATTTTTTTAATAATTTTTATTGTTCAAATATAATCATGAGTAACAGACACAGGACTGAACCAAAATCCCGAGGACATAACTGCAACAGAACCAATAAACCCCGAATTATTGGCCATCCGTATGAATAGAGAAACCAACAAATTAGCCAGGTATAAATCACACCAAGAATACATTAGGATATACCTGAAGGACCAACTGGTACCGACCAATTTCAAGATTGATTTGGTACCATCAATAGGTAACCATAATGATGCATTTCTAGCATCATGGTACCGTAAATTAGAAGACTTCTCCAGGGAACTCATGCAGGATACAATACTGTTCTGCCAGGAAAGCATAACGGCAACAACAGTGGAAATAAACCTGCTCGATGAACAAATAAAGAAAGAAACGGAAGCAGAAGAATATACCAACATAAAGAATGTGATAAAAGCTCACACAGACATAACAGTGAGAGAACTATAAAAAAAACAAAAACTGAAAAACAAAGAAAATTAAAATGGAATATTTCCTCCAGACAGAAGAACAAAAGAGAAATCAAGCCAAACTCGGAAGAAAGTGAACGACCATACAACAAAAGAAGACCAAAAAACACCGCAACCACACTGACCACCACACAACCAATGCAAACACAAAACAGATCAAATAAATACACCAACAGACAACCACCAGCACCACAATCAACAATAACAACACCACCACCATCAACGATAGCTAGAATCTCAAAACAAACACACACACAAAACAAACCACTAACTTACGCGGACATCCTTAGGGTGCCGCACAAACATACACACACCAAAACACAGCAGCCTTTCTACAGAACGCATAACCCCATTAGACATTCCAGACCACCCAAATTATCCCCTAGTAGACAATCAACAGCAAACACACTCAACCTTCAAAAAAACGGAATAAGTCCCCAACCAGGACACCTGGATGGGGGTATAGCATCCCTAATAGGAGACATGATGCAAGCTTTCGAGCTTTTACGAAAGAACTTCGCCATGCTTGCAAATTCAAAATTGACCAATACGGGCGAGTTATAAATTTAAGTAACAATAAATTTTCACTCAACACATTCAGGTTACTAAATAAAGGACTAAGCTTTTGCCCTAGTCCGCCAAGGTTTGATAAATACACCTTGGCAAAGAACCTGAAATCCTTCTTCAGAAGAATACGGCTAAAAGCCCACTACGAGGACAATGATCACACACCTTCCATACTTGATACATTAAAAGAGAAGGATACTACATACATCCCACAAAACACAGACATTACGATACAAACATTTGAAATAGCCGTAGCAAATGACATACAGAAAACAATAGCACGTAAGCTGCCACGTAACAATATTTCTGAAGGGGAACGTATAGCCCTCGACACGCTGATACATAGAGATGACCTAGTCATAACACAGGCTGACAAAGGGGGTGCCACAGGGATCTGGGGAATCAAAGAATACATTAAAGAGGCCAACAAACAGCTAACCGACAAAAAAAACTATAAAAGCTTACCTACAGATCTCCTTCCCGAATACCAAAAAGAATTTACTAGCTCACTAAACATAATGCTTCGCAACAATCTAATCGACAAAGAAACATGCACAACACTTACACCCACAAACATTACACCTGCTCGTTTCTATCTCCTTCCTAAAATACACAAAAGCAACAACCCAGGAAGACCCGTCATTTCATCATTCAACTACCACACGACCAAAATTTCAAAATACGTAGGCCATTACATACAACCCCTAGCTAAGGAAATAAAATCCTACGAAACTTATCGTTAGAATTTCATTCCGGTGATCCGTGAAAGCCTTATAGCATGGCTTTATAAAATTTATAGTTTTCTGAAGCTTTACAAATTATATATGAACAAGATGCAAGGCATAAGCACGTTATTACTTAAACCTTTTACCATCAAATAAGACATTTACTTCAAAGGGAAATTATAGTTTACTTTTTCCTTCCGCTTGTGCTGTTAGGCGTCGCGGGGAGAGACAGTCGTCTATCAGCGAAAAGGCGAAAGGCCTGGAGGAGAGATATTTCGTGGGCTCTGAGAATGTCTTCCACTGAGTCGCTCCAGCGTCTTTTTCGTCTCCCTCTCGCTCTCCAGCCAGAGTACCTGAGAGTATATTCCCGTAGGGCTGGTTGGTTGATAGGCATACGATTGCGGTGTCCGAACCACTTGATCATCTGTCGTTCGATATGTTGTATGATTGGTATTGCTCCTACCATATCTCTTATTGCATTATTCCTGATCTTGTCTCGCCTGGTCTTGTTCACTGCTTTCCTCAAGCATTTCACAAGTGATCAGTTTCCACTCAACGGTTTTTGTTAGGGACCATGTCTGGCACTCGTATGTCAGCATTGGTAGGAAAATGGCATTGATGAGATTTGCCTTGGTGATCATGGAAATGCTAGGATGTTTTAGAAGAGGAGCAAGTTGGTAACTGACTGTGTTGGCTTTCTGGCATCTGCTCTCTACTCCTCTGTCTTGTTTGCCGTTTTCAGTAAATTTCAGGGAAATTATACTGAACAATTATGATGTAATATGTTATTCATTGCAGTAGTTTTAGTGCGATTTTCAATAAACAATGTGAATTTAAAACATTTTGTCTCATAATTTGTGCCCAGCAGTAAAATGTGTTATATAGACCTTTATATTTTTTTGTTTTCATTAACTATGACCTAACAAATGATCTTATTCACTGAGTAGCATTTTCTGCAATCTTTTAGTTTTTTCACACAGTTTTACTCATCGAATCCTATTTTGCTTGTGGTGATTCATAATTAGAATTCTGGTTTGTATAAATATTCCATTCAATGTATCTAATACAAAAGATACTAACTTTATTTGGTTTTATTCTTGAAAGTGTCAGTTTGTAAGCAAAAACCTGCGGAAATTAGGTATTTTTGTACAGTATTTTTTTCAGACAATATTTAAAACTAAACGCCTTAAAATTTGTAAAAGCTATGAATCTAATTTTTGGTGTCAGTCCTTATCACATCAGATTTCTAAAAGAGTAAAAAATCAACCTGCTGCCCTCATCTTCGTCTAACTTTTGAAATGTGTCTGTACATAAAACTAAAAGAATAAAAAATGACTAGAATATATGATTTATTAGTTTTAACCCGTGAACATTTCACGGATTTCTTATTTGAAATTTCTGATGAATCTTAATTCTTCAGTTACTGATTGAATAATCTAACGGCGGGTTCTAAGACAATGTTTTATTGTCCGTAGAATCCGTAGAAATTCCGCTATGGCATCGTTAAATATTTGAGCTTAACAACTTTAACAAAATATTACAATAAGAATCATATATGTAGATGCTGGGGGAATCTCGAATTGATTTAATCGTTATCAAGCTTGTCTCGCTAGATCAATTACAACTGAGTAGTACGATTGATTCTCACTGGGTGCCATATCTAAGCTCCGCTTGGAAAATCGCCATAAATATGAATGCCGGTCGTTATTTTAAGAAGTGGGTACAAATGAAATGATTTGAAATTGACAGATTTTTTCCATTTCACTGAAACACAACGTTAAACACTTCTAACTTCCCTTGTTTCTTTGATTTTCTCAGTGAAACCAAGTAGCCTTGTTGAGATATCTTCTGTGTTTCCGTGTAATCAGTAGTCCATTATATATGAGGTATTAACAGGAGACGTTATATACTTCTGACTTTTTTCTTTCTTTTTTTTTCCATTGAAACCAAGTAGCGTCTCTGATATATCTTTCTTCTTTCCGCGTGATCAAAAGAATGGTTCATTATTTATGAGGTACTGGCAGGGAGTAACGGTCGTACGAACTAGCGTAGGGAGGGATAAGCAATATTATTATATGATTATTAATTTCTCTTATTCGTTTCACTACACATTGTTGAATTGCGTAAGCTTGTCTCGCTAGATCAATTACGCCTGAGTAGTGAACTCGATTCTCACTGAGTGCTCCACACTTTCGACCTTGTGCCACATCGAAGCTGCGCTTAGAAAATCGCCACTATTGACATGCGTGTGTATAAGAAACAATGTTTATTTTGAAAAGAATATGGCTACGGCCAGCATGCGGTTAATGAAGCCATTCAAAACTGCATTGGGTAGAAGAGAATTTCAGAAATACTTGCGCGCCTAACACCTTTTCACTAACAAACACTTTACAGACTCTCTCTCCCCCCTCTCTCTCACACACACACACTCTCTCTCTTTCTCTCTCTCTGACACACACACACAATAATATATATATATATATATATATATATATATATATATATATATATATATATATAATACTAGAATTACGTACTTTTTACAGACTGGAAGAACGTTTGGCATAAAGGACTCAACAGATGACTACAGCTTTAATATTTAAGAAAATATTATATTTAATTAAGAAAATATTATATTTAATTAAGAAAATATTATTTTAATTAAGAAAATATTATTTCAATGAAGAAAATATTATTTTAATTAAGAAAATATTATTTTAATTAAGAAAAATTCAATTTACTTATTTGATTAGCCGACCCAAGAGTTCCGTGTCGAAACACCCATCAGGACCAAATGTTTAATAAATGTTTTATCAAACATCTGACCAGATGTTTGATAAAACATTTATGCCAGAAACACTCGTCATGATTACAATATTGGAAATAAGATTGACGACATTTATTATATATTAGCCTTTTGACTAAACTGAGTCACGAAGAGAAAGATCTTAAAGTAGGAATTTTCGGAATTGTCTCGTTGAAAAAAGACACTGGCGTGCCCGAAAATTCCGACTTAATAATCTTTCTCTTCGTGCTTCATTTTAGTCAAAAAGCTAATATATAATAATATCATCAATCTCATTGCCAATTGTTATGATTTTGTTGGCTTTTTCTTCCTCGAATCAAATTAATCGCGTCAAATTAAACGTTTTTAATATTTTCAATGGTTAAATCTGTGTGGATTTAGATGAACAATTTAGCTTTGTGATCCTCATGACCACTAAAAAAGAATAAATATTTTCAGTGTCATGGACACGTCATGAGGGCCAACAGCCTTTCCGCTACCATCCTAAAGGCTGCCACTTTGGGCAAATGAAGAGTCAGACAGAAGAAACAATGGAGCTGACAACGTCACTGAGTGAACTGGAAGACTTAGACATTAGCACGCAGCCGAGATATATGAAGGGAGCTGGTCTGGTGTTTCGCTTCAATACATGTTTCGCTACAATAATTCTGTAGATCAGGTCTGATACCCGATCTACATTATTATTATTATTATTATTATTATTATTATTATTATTATTATTATTATTATTATTATATCAGAATTAAGCTATTATACACTTCGAGAGACATTATAATTTTGGCATTAAAGTTATTAGATTTTAACGAAGGCGATAAACTTTTCACTTCCTGCACCGACCACACCAGAAGTCAAGAAGGTGACGATTGGATCAATTGTCAACTTTGGACCCCTCGTCTATCATAAACGCTATTTACGTCAAGGGGCCATTAGAAGGATTTGATTGCACTTGGCCGTTCTTCTGTCATTATCAAGTGTACCAGTCCATCGAGAATAATTTATTTAATTTCTTTCGGGATAAGGAACACGACGCACAGTATTTTAAAAGTGGGTGCTTCTGAAAAATCCCCGCAGTACTATAATATGAAATGCTAATTTCAATTAATCCCCTGGCCCTCCTGCTTATATGCAATTCCTGGTATTTGATATCGGATTTCCACTGCCCAAGATAATGACACTCTCACTATGAGAGAGAAGGAAACCCTTGAGATTTCGTGTCAACAAGTGGTGTTTGGATATTTATTGAACTAACTCAGTTATGTATCAGGTACCCAAATGCAGAACGAAATATATAGGAAGTGACATAGAAGATTCTACAGCGTCGATGCGCCTCTATTATAGTGAAATGCATTAAACTAAATTCTAATCCAACCGTTAGAAATAAGTTACTACAGAACTAGTTATCTCCTAGATAGATCGCATCACAAATAACGCAGTGCGAGACACCATCAAGCATAAAAAATACCCTTTGCAAGACGTTATAACAACAGTTATATTGATTGATTCGTTTTTATGGTTTATCAACCCTTTTTGAGTTATTTAAAGCCAGAAGATATTTTTATTTTATGGTTTATTTTATGTTTTACGGCTTTGCGGGTTATTAAAAGCCAGAAAATATTTTTAGATTGCAAGAATTTTTATTTAAGATAATAAAAGTTTAGCGATAAAAGTCTTTCTAATTAACCCATAGATGTGTGGAAAAGAGTTAGATTCATACCTTTCCAAAGGATATATGCGTGTAAGTGAGTATAATAAGCCCAACTGGAATTCGAACTCGGCTCTCCGATTTCCAAATCCGCACCTTACATCACCTGGTATTCCCAAGTGGTCGCCCGCCTAGGTATTAACCAGGAACGAAGTTGCTTAACTTCGGTGATCGTACGAGAATTGGTGTTTCAACGTGATGTGACCGTAAGCCAGGACCGACGTTAAGAAGTGTTGAAATGGTATGATCACCGGACACGAGCCAACAATCTTCCCATTACCATCGTACAATGTACTATCTTAGGCAAGAGTGTAAGAGGCGGACGGAAGAAAAAAATCGGACAACAATGTTACTAGATGGACTGAAAGTTCCTTCGCGGAAACGGAAACACTGATGCGCAGCTGAGACATATGAAGAGGTTCTCAATTGCAAAATGACCCTACGACCACACCCGGTCATGAGTGATTGACTGACTGACAAAAGCCAGACAAAAATATTAAATTGTAAGAATTTTGTTTTGGAGATTATAAGTATTTACTGATAAAATTACTGCTACTAATTAACCCATAGGTGGGGGGAGATTAGATAGATCCATACGTTTCGCAACGGTATTTGCGTGTAAGTGAATATAACGAACCCAACTGTAATTCGAAATCAAACTCTCCGATTTCCAATTTATGAGCCACATGTTCAAGTTAAGAATCATTCTCTAGTGGTCACCCACTTAGGTGCTGACAAGGCTCGACGTTTCTTAACCTTAGGTATCGTACAAGAACCGATGTTTCAACGTGATATGGCGAAAACCGACCTGCTCATGAAACTCATGATTTTAAAGTCGGAATTTTCGGGCACGACTGTATCCTTTTTCAACGAGACAATTCCGAAAATTCCGTCTTTAAGATCTTTCTCTTCGTGTTTCATTTTAGTCAAAAGGCTAATATATAATAAATATCATCAATCCTATTTCCAATATTGTAATCACTTTGTTGGCTTTTTATTCCTCAGATTTTATTAACCGGCCATTTAAAACTAGATATTATAAGAAGCGCACGTAGACCATCTTTCGTTTTAATTATATATATATATATATATATATATATATATATTGTTGTAATCTAAGAAAGGTTACTGAATATAATAATCGCACGAAGGTTGGTAATAACGATAGTATTTAGGACAAGAACATAACATGTAAGATTCACCAGTGGCGCGTAGAAGTAGTCAACTGGTGGAAGTGAGTCAAGTGAATTCCACAATGAATCTCCAACCCTAAGATATCTACCAACCGCCCCACGCGTTCAGATGTGGTACAAGGCCGAATCTAATGTGCTGTATCCAAGCCCGTAGGCTCGGCTAAAAATTCCCCGTAGACCCCGGGGTCGGGTAGCTGTTTCCCGAGACGAGACTCTGCCCTGCGATATAGCTTCGTCTGGGGATCGTTTCTGCTCGGAAGCAGAGAGTTTGACCAGCACAGCTGGAGGCGAATCTCCAACTCTAAACCAACATACAAACAAACAGTATTACTACTGTATTTATGTGAATGGCGACATACCCATTAACGTCCGTAGGTATGCTACAACACACACACACACACACACACACACACACACACACACACACACACACATAGATAGATAGATAGATAGATAGATAGATAGATAGATAGATAGATAATAAATTAAGAAAGGTTCAATTGAAATATCTGGTTAATCGACTCGAGAGTTTCGTGTCGAAATGCTCATGATGCTGATGTTGTGATGATGATATTTTTTATTGGTTTGTTTTTTACGACTTATCAACCTTTTTAAGTCTATTTAAAGCCGAAATATATTTTGGGAATATACGAAATTTCGGGAAATAAATATTTCTGATACAAGTCTTACTATTCAGCACATCGCTAGGATGAGAAGCGATGGATTCGTACCTTTCCCAAGGGTATTTACGTGTATTTGCAAAGGTATTCGAACACGACTCCACGATTTCTCATTCCAAAACATTAGCCATCACACCACCTCCACGTCCAAACTTACAGCACCTGCTATTCTCGAGTGGTAACCCATTTAGCTACTGATCAGATTCAACGTTGCTTAACGGATTAAAACTGATATTTCAGTATTATAAGGCCGTAAGCCATGATGATAATGCTGATGACAAGAAAGTTAGCTACAAAATCCATCCATTTGTTTTGGTACAGACTTTTTAATTATGTTTTATTTCTGTTAGGAATCCATATTATTTTGACGTTTTACCCCCACTAACTATTTCGCCTTTTCACATTGAAATTCTTTATCTGTCTATATTTCTGAGACGAGATATTGTAATAATTTATATTATTTATATTGTCCGGACTGTTGTCCTCACCTTTATTGTCATGTTCACGACGTTTTGGCCGTTGTACGCTCCGGTCTTCTTCAGGTGATTGTAATTTCGAACTGAACCCTTTATTTCGTCTACCGAGGTAGATTGTTCTCGTTCCATGTGCCATGCCTCTTCCAAATGTCTCAGTCATCTCTCGTTAACTCAACTCTCGAAGTTTTGTTTTGTTTTGTTTTTTGTTCACCACTGCCGTAGCTATGTATTGAACTTACAACTCTGCGTCGCCACTGGATTCAACCATCGCTTTTATCCCCTGGGCCAAGTGTACTTGCACATGACAATAAAGATAAGGACAGCAGTCCGAACAATGCAAATAATGTAAATTGCAATTCTTCTTCTATATGCCATGTCCCGACAGGACATTGGGAAAGATGGCTCTCAACAATTTCCTGTCTTTGCAGCTCTTAATAAATGTTACCTTTTTGTTATCTCTTAATAAATGTTGCCATTTTGTTATCCCTTAATAAATGTTGCCTTTTTGTTATCCCTTAATAAATGTTGCCATTTTGTTATCCCTTAATAAATGTTGCCATTTTGTTATCCCTAAATAAATGTTGCCTTTTTGTTATCCCTTAATAAATGTTGCCATTTTGTTATCCCTAAATAAATGTTTCCATTTTTTTATCCCTTAATAAATGTTGACTTTTTGTTATCTCTTAATAAATGTTGCCTTTTTGTTATCCCTTAATAAATGTTGCCTTTTTGTTATCCCTTAATAAATGTTGCCATTTTGTTATCCCTTAATAAATGTTACTTTTTTGTTATCTCTTAATAAATGTTACCCTTTTGTTATCCTTTAATAAATGTTACCTTTTTGTTATCTCTTAATAAATGTTACCTTTTTGTTATCCCTTAATAAATGTTGCCTTTTTGTTATCTCTTATAAATGTTACCTTTTTGTTATCCCTTAATAAATGTTACCTTTTTGTTATCTCTTAATAAATGTTGCCATTTTGTTATCCCTAAATAAATGTTGCCATTTTGTTATCCCTAAATAAATGTTGCCATTTTGTTATCCCTTAATAATGTTGTCTTTTTGTTATCTCTTAATAAATGTTACCTTTTTGTTATCTCTTAACAAATGTTACCTTTTTGTTATCCCTTAATAAATGTTACCTTTTTGGTATGCCTTAATAAATGTTACCTTTTTGTTATCTCTTAATAAATGTTGCCTTTTTGTTATTGTTGTGGAGTTATTTCCACAATAGAACTTGTAGTCGGACTAAATGCGTCCTAAATAGGTTAACCGTACAGAAAATTTAGAAACTTGTAATAAAGTGTTACGCAGAGTAATCGAGTTATGGTCGCTGAACACTACTCCTCCTCTCGACTACTCCTGTCTCCTACTTATAATAGGTGGGAGAGTCTATTACCTAGACAAGGTGTCTTTCACTATAACAGTTATCCCTTAATAAATGTTGCCTTTTTGTTATCTCTTAATAAATGTTGCCTTTTTGTTATCTCGCCTGGTTTAAGCGAGATAACAAAAAGATAACATTTATTTGTTCTGCCATCGATTTACTCAAGAGTTTCATGATCTGAATTTTTCTTTCTGTGTTGTGTTTGTTTTTGCATTAGCCGAAATTTTATTATACTGAGTGCGTAATTCAGTTGAAGAATTGGAACTGTTGTTATGATATGGATGCGCTGAAACTATTCCAACGAAATCATCGGAACGGTTTTTGGAAGAAAATTCCTAATCTTCAGAAGTACATATAAGCGCGGATGCAATCAACATTAGCAATATTAATATAATTTACAAATGCATATATAAACAAATACATAAAAAAAGTTTTGATTAAATTCCACCGTCGATGTATGGTGATTTTCTAAGCTTAGCTTAGATGTGGCGTAAGACGGAAAGTATGACAACTCACTGTTCAGTAGTAATTGATCTAGCGAGACAAGCTTTCTAACCCTTACACCACGTCGAAGTGCCCCAAATGATTTTCTAAGTATATCTTAACAAGGCCCAAAGTATGGAGCACCCAGTGAGGACCGAACTCGCTATTCAGTCGTAATTGATCTAGCAAGACAAGCTTGCTAACCATTACACCACGTCGAAGTGCCCCAAATGATTTTCTAAGCGTAACTTAAATGTGACACAAGGCCCAAAGCCTGGAGCACCCAGTAAAAATCGAACTCATTTTTCACTCGTAATTGCTATAGCCAGACAAGCTTGCTAACAATTGCACCACGCCAAAGTACCCCAACCGACGAGGTTTATATGTTTCATTTGTTATTATTATTATTATTATTATTATTATTATTATTCCAGTTTTTGAATAATTTGTTTCATATCTGGAAATCGCAAATTTACTTCACCGAAAAATAACAGAAAAGCAACAGCCACACACACAAACAAGGGACTGATTCAGACGCAAAATGTATTCGCATATGTAGAAAATATCACCAACATTATATTCGCATTTTTAATAGTATTTCTCATAACCAGATAGTTAATTTAACACTTTCATAAAATAATATTATTTTTTTATTAAAACGTTTCACATTCACGTTGTAATTCATCAGGACATTGGCGATTATGACTCTCTACAATATTCTGTCTTTGTAGCTCTTAATATATATTTGTTTTTTTGTTACCTCACCTAATCTTTGTTCCATCATCCATATATCCGCTAGGTAGGTTATACGTTGTTTTGCACTGTCTTCCTATGTTTTATCGCTTTTGTTAGAGTATCCCGACTGACATGAAAGGTATGAACCCACCTCTTCTCTCCCCCCTATGGGTTAATTAGTAATACTTGTATCAATTAACCATTATTATCTACGTTTACTTTACAGGTAATTTAAAGCTAGAAAATGTTTTTAGATTTCAGAATTTATCTTTTGGGGGGTGAGGGAATAATAACGGTTTAGTGATAGAAGTCTTACTAATTAACCCACAGTTGTGGGGAGAAGAGTTGGATTCATACGACTGTCACTCTCACTGCTTTTCTCTACATCTCGACAAATAGTTTGTGAATGGCTTCTATCTAACATTCTCCTGTCTGTATGAGCCTTTGACTGGAATTTCAATACTTCCTATTGAGTGACACTTGACCTCGAAAGTATTTATTTATTTATACATTTTATTTATGTTTCCCTACTTCTGGGTATGGGGTGGTTGCTTTGAGGCTCTGATACCTCGAATTTACTTTTGGTTGTCATAAAATCTGCCGGCGCTCCAAGCCCAGATAAAATCAATAACAGTTCAGTTGACTTCGTGCGTGTCCTAAGCCAATAGAGCAGAGATTCGTCGTGTCACTATACTAAAATCTAAAAAAAGAAAATAATAATACCCTACATGTTAAGTTAAGCATTCGGTTTTAATTTTCAGAACTCATTGAAATGAACCTTTTTTTTATTAAATTTATTTCGTGTTTGGTTAGAATATTTGCAGATGATCTTTTCACAAGAAGAACAATATTTTCGCTATGACTTCTCTACTACATCACACGAGAGGAATTTTTTTATAAAATACTATATAATCTTTCCTCTGTAAAATAACAACGTTTAATAGTAACCACACGTGTTTTTTTTTGTTTTGTTTTTGGTTATTTTTTGGTTTTTTCTGTACACCGGCGTCGGATATTTTTCGGCTTTGTTTGTCTAGGAAGATAAAGACATGATGACAGCGAACGATAGGCAAAAATATTGATTGTGTAAATGTGTTGGCTACTCGAAAAGAGGAAAAAAATCAAAGAATAGACTAATTAAAAGTGGATTAAGAAGGAAAGAAAGAAATAAACGAGGAAAAAGAAAGAAAAGATGTAACGAAAAAGAAAAAAGAAAAGAACAAAAAAGGAAAAAGACAGAAAAAAACAACGAAAAATGAAAAAGAGACATGGAAAAGAAATAACAAGAAAAGACAGAAAAAACAACGAATAGGGAAAAAGAAATAAATAAAAGAAACAACAAAAAGGAAAAAGGAAAAAAAACAATGAAAAAGGAAAAAAAGAAAAGAAGCAACAAAATGAAAAAAGACAGAAAAATAACGAAAAAGAAAAAGAAACCTGAAAAAAGAAAAAAGACCAAAAACATTGAAAAAGTAAAAAAAGACAAGAAACAACAACAAAAGGAAAAAACAGAAAAACAAAGCAAAAGGAAAAGAAAAAAGTAAAGAAACAACGCAAAAGGAAAAAGACAGAAAAAAACACGAAAAATGAAAAAGAAAAGAAAAAACAACGTAAAAAGACAGAAAAAACACGAAAAATGAAAAAGAAAAAACAACGTAAAAAGACAGAAAAACACGAAAAATGAAAAAGAAAAGTAAAAACTACGGAAAAAGACAGAAAAAACACGAAAAATGAAAAAGAAAAGAACAAACAACGGAAAAAGACAGAGAAAACACGAAAAATGAAAAAGGAAAGAAAGAACATCGGAAAAAGACAGAAAAACAACGAAAAAGGAAAAAGAAAAACAGAAATTGAAGAGAGAAATGAGAAAAGCAAAAAATGGTAGCAGAAACAAAAAGTAAAGAATCTTGTGAAATCCATACAAGAAAAATCAATAAAAAAAAACATATGTTCTATTAAAAAAAACAATAAATATAAAAATAAAGCCAAAATTAAGATTCATTCTTCTCCTACTGATGGTCGCCACGCACGTTTTCTGGCATCAGCTCTTCACTAATTTAGGCTCGCCAAATTCTACGTGATGTACGATTTGTCACGTGTAATGCCCGGCCATGATTAATGAAACTAGCAAAATTGCCCATTTGCACGAACAGATGCAAAATAACAATTCCAGAAAAGCCTTTCTCCTCACTGCTTAATAATAATAATTAAATAATCAAGGAAGAAAGGAATAATAAAATAAAGAAGGGCGAGACGAGAAAGAAAATAGAATGAAAAATATATATCATTACAAACAGGGGAAAACGACATCTAATAAAACAGTAAAAGCGAACAACGGTGAGTAGTGGTGAGAGATAGAAAGGATTAAGGAGTGGCGATAAAAAGAGAAAAAAGAGAAAAAAAAGTAAAAAAAGAATAAATATAAAAAGAAAGAAAGAAAAAAGTTTCAGAAATATAACAGCAAGGAAAAGAAGAAGAAAAATGAAAATAGAATATAATTAGGTACCACAACATAAAACGATGCCTAAGGTTTAAAATGATTTTTTAAAATCAAAAATCTTTCTTGAAGCTATTATTTTACGTTTAATTTCAAGATAACGGATTAAATTTAATATTTCCAATAAGCAAAATACTTTGCTCTATTTCAAAACTAATTTAAATTGACTGGAAAGAGTTTTT
Organism: Acanthosepion esculentum; assembly: GCA_964036315.1. Classification (NCBI taxonomy): domain Eukaryota; kingdom Metazoa; phylum Mollusca; class Cephalopoda; order Sepiida; family Sepiidae; genus Acanthosepion; species Acanthosepion esculentum. Next base: position 82,537,706 of record OZ038493.1, on the reverse strand, counting down.
ATCAGAAATCGCTAAAAATTGCTGATTTTGGCGCTCTCAGCACAATGCAATTCTCTTTACTAAATCTCTTTTAAAAATAAAATATACATTTCTGAAATTGTATTTAAGGAATATAAGCTGATTTAAAGTTTAATTAATTTGATTTGCAACAAATATTACTTACTTTCAGTTTAAAATGACGTAGAAATGCATTTTTAATACTGAGGTATGTGTTTATTTAAGCTGACAGTTTGACTGACATCTGAAATTTCATCTAAAGTTTTTTTTTCTAAAAATAGTTTTTACTTAATATCAATATCACCTAACCGATACAAATTAATATAGAAATTTAAGATATAAAATTTTATGTTCTATAAGTTATTCTAATTAAAATTGTTAAAAATTAATACATTTCTTGTAAAAATTCATTATTCATCGAATTTTTGCTTTAAGATATCAGTGTTCATAATATATCTTATTCATAAAAGCTTTTTCTAATTAAACAATGTCTTAATTTTATTGTTTTATTTTAAGATTCAGAGCACATTTTCTGTAACTGCTTTACAAATAAAAATGATGTTTTAAATTGTCCAAGGAGTTCTGTGTATAACAGATATAAGAATTAAGCAACACAAACACTAATTTCTCGAAATTTCATAAAATTAAGTAAGTGTATGTAGGGGGGGGATAATAAATTAAAAGAATATTTTTATTCAAATTCTCTAAAAAAGAAACATAACTAAAATAATTTTATTCATTTGTTAATAAGTCCTCCAAAAATCAAATACGTGTACCGGTTAAAAATAACGTTTATAGTAATAAGAAATAATTTCGGATAAAATCCATTCTAGTTCAACAGCTGACTTGAAGAGCTAAGGGCAAATATTTAACACCCAACATGGGATCATAACATGGAAATTTAAAAATTATTTTTTAAAAATTACCAGCAATACATTTTCATAGTAAAAAATAAAAATTAAAAATTCCAAGCAATCCATTTTTGGCAGTTAAATAACTAAAGCTCACAAGAAAAGAAAATTTCGCCACAAGGAGTTAATATGCCGTTAAACAAACGAAACCAATCCAATCCTCCTGCTTTGGTCAAGCAAAATCTTACAAGAGATTTCACATATGAGATCAATGATACCTAATGACAGTCGACTCATTAAACGAGGTTGATCCTCGCTGGTAAGTTTGATGATTTTAGTTCTGGTGAAAACGACAATGACTTTTGAAGCCGGCAAGTTACTTGCAGTGATTATGGCGAATGCGCCATACTAATTTGTTTTGTGCAGGGCCTGGCTTGTTTTGTAAATTCTGTTCAGGATTTTCAGGTGACGAGTGAGACTGGAGTGGTTCCTGCCGGTCTTCTGACACACCCCGCATGCTAAGTTATTCTCAGCATTTTAATGGTCTTAGTTTTTCAAAGGTCTACCAATATGATTCTCCTTACGGCTAATTAGATCTGCATTGGATAGACATACCCTACTACATTCAACACAGTTAAATTGATGATTTGCAAAATCCTAGCTGCACGCTTGATCTTTACCCAACTCATTGCTTTTCCTTGGAAGATTTTGGTACCTTTACGAACTGTGCACCTCCAAATATTTCAATCATCAGCAGAAGTTACCCTGTCAGGATTTTCTATATAGCTGGTTGCAAGGGACTCTTTTTAAACAATCCTTGGTTTGGGCCGGGTTTGAATACCGTACAGAAATATGCTGTAAAGGATCTATTCAAGACGGAAGCCTGTGGCGATGAATGTACTCTTCGATACCGACTGAATTGACCTTTTCGACGGCCAATGGGCCAAGCGTTTGGGATATCCAGCAGATGCCAAGATTCGATCTGAGACAAGATGGAGATTGGTACTTCATACCCACTTCATAGATAGATATATAGATAGATAGATAGATAGATAGATAGATAGATAGATAGATAGATTCCCGGCTAGAAACAGAGGAGGAACCAAATATCAACATTGTGAATACTGGCCTTGACTAAGACTCAAACACCCATTACTAAAGCTCGGCGTTTCAGCCACTAGACAGACTTACAGATAGATATGAAAAGATTGAGATCACGAAAGACGAATAAGCAGACAGTCAGCATAGACTGCTCTATGAAATGTCCCGTCTTGGCTGTCAGTTTCCGGTCAGCAAAATTTGCGATCAGACGACCACACGCTTTTCACGCCAAAACTCCGCAGGCCGATAGCAGTAAAGGGAAAGAAAACATTATCGATCAGCACCAGCTGCCGAGCCAGCAATATCACCTACTGACAAACTAATGGTCAATCTCGCTGACATCTAAACGTTGCTATATCTGAATACGGTAACCCGTCTTGCTTCTTTTTCCATAGACTTTGGCGTGTCGTCCTTTGCTTGGCACCAAATCGAATTGGACTATTTTTATCTTTACAGTCGAGCGTCATCAAAGTAAGCAGAGGTCGCAAAAGTCACCCATACGCCAGCCGTTTCTCAATTGGTTTCAATGGAAGATGATGCCGAATAACTGCATGGAAACTACGCACTTGAAAATTCACTGTATTTATGAGTAACGTCTTAATTTTTGTTCACTTATCTGAACTGAAACCAAATCTCTTTTAGAATTTTGAACAAATCTTGGTAAAAAAAAAAAATAACCGAAGATTCATAGAATTAAATAACGAATTAAAAAAAAACTTTTAGAAATAGAAAAAAACCTTCATGAATTTAAAATATTTCACTATTTAGCTAGCTTCGCCCGAAAATCTTTTGGCAATGGAATATTATGGAGTTGTTTCGATTTTGAAATTCTATACTCTGTTTTCATTGGTTAGATAGACTTCACGTGTTAATTTCATTGCGTTAGTACGTATATACCTATATACGTATATATATACCATAATTTCCCATGTATAATACGCCTTCATCCATAATACACACCCCTGAAAGTGTGGGTAAATGCTTCTACTCACGTATAATACGCACCCCTTGTTTGATAATCAAAATTATAAATTGTACCTCGCCAATTTCATTACGGCCGGCGTTTACTACTCTTATTTAAGCTGTAATTGAAGATATTGATCAAAATTTCCGATCATCACATTTCTAAAAGAAACGGAAATACCGTGCAATCTACCGGATCTGTATGTATTTTTTTTTTTTACAAAAAATGGTTTTAAACATAGAATAATATTATTCTAGTTTAGTTTTATGATAATTCTTATTTTATTTTACATTTGTAAGCATTGTTAGGTACATCTGATTATATTTGACATCCTTATGGGGTCGCAATCGCCGAATGTTAGTGTCAAATTGTCGTATGTTTGTGGTGAGTAGTCATTTCGCAACTGAAATCGACCCATGAAACGGCAATATTTTCATGACTTTTTTGCAGCTGTTCAAAATATGCACCCCTAATTTTGATTGTTATTTTTTAGAAAAAAAATGCGTATTATACATGATGACTTACGTGTTTCGTGTCCTTTCAAGACGTAGGCGATCATGTCTCTGCTGTCTCTTAGAAACCTTGTTTTCCTTCCCAAGCATCCCATCCGTCGTTATCCCATCCATTAGTACGAGCTCATCAGGTAGTTGACACACTCCTTTCCCTGTCTATTTATATGATATGTCCTGCGAGTGTGAAATTCTCTAAGCCCACCTTCCATTTTGTGTCCAAGAAAATTCAACTGTTTCTTTCTGATTCTGAAGATGTGATATTTTTGTTGCCATTTTTCTTAGGACTTCTCCATTGCTTACGCGCTCCGTTCATGGGATTCTCATCATCCTTCTGTAGAACCACATTTCTGTTGCCTGTAGTTTTCTCGTCATCTGTGTGGAGTATGTATGTATTTAACGCACAGTCGGACTAGATATACGTCTATAGCCTCAACATGGAACTTTGATTGAAGATTTACAAGACATTGCTGTATGCATTTAATACCTAGGTCCCTTAAAGCAGACACGTGAAAAAACTGGGGCAACTTCAACAATAGTGAATCTGGCTACTCGGTGGTAAATGTATGTGAGTGACATTGATATGACCGTCTATATTTCTGAGACGTGGGATTTTGTACACTATTTACATTATTCGGACTATTGTCCTCATCTTTGTTGCTATATTTATCACAACGTTTCGGCCGTTGTACGCTCTGGCCTTCTTCAGGTCCTCAAGGACACAGTGGATAAAGGGCTTAGACCAGTGACAGGACCCAAAAATGTGAATTCTATAACTGGTTAAGGCGTTGGATAACTTGGCGAGGCGTATTAACTGGAGATAACTGACATCCATTAGACATGGCACGTGGAACTAGAACAGTCTACAGTTCGACATTCCAACCACCTGTAGAAGGCTGTGATAAATATGACAACAAAGATTCAGACAATAGTCCGAATAATGTAAATAGTGACATTGATAGTCTAACATTATAGTCTCCAGTGCTCCATACTTTCGGCCTTGTGCCAAATCTAAGCTACGCCTAGTAAATCGCTAAAGATTCCCTAGTACTTCATAAACGGTCGCTCATGAAAAGATTCCTTACTTTAAAGTCTATTTTCTTCTCTTTCTCCTTCGAAGTATTCAAAAGTCCCACTATAAGCATTGCACACATAACTTACTACAATAACGCTACTATACTCACTGTAGGAACTGTTCAATTTCTGGGTAGCACCTCGTATGCACACTAATAAATAGACTGATATACAATATTACGTAATATATATATTGGAGATTATATATATATATATATATATATATATATATATATATATATATATATATATATATTTAAATTAATAAATAGATATAAACAAATAAAGTCCATAGTTTAAAAGCCTTAAAAGCTCAGCCCAATAATTATTGAGAAAAACCCTTTGTTAAAGTATAAAAAAAGCCATGTGAATAAACAAATAAATAAACAGATTAAATAGATAATAATGAAACACAACCTTCTCGATACTTAACGACCCGCGGCAAAGCCATAAAAAATTGCCGTTTGACCAGCTTAACCCACTATCACTCTTGAAATAGACCCCCCATTGTAACTTGACATACATTTTTCGAAGGGGACTGGTCTGTAGATAAAAATTAACTCTTAGCTCTTTGAACCACCAAACCATAATGGCCGACACTAGCCGTTTCCATAGCAACTAATGTTCCAATGAGACCGCACTTATAAACACGCGCTAACCAAAAGATAGCTAATTCCCAAATTCTCGCTTGACGAGGAAGCGGGTCCAGGCACCTTAACTCAACATAACTTCAAAAATTATATTAGGGGTCTCGGCTCTCGCTTTTGAAACATGAGAACTCTTATGTAGCGAAGGAATCATATTTTTAAAAACAAAAAATATTATAATATATTATATTATATATATATATATATATATATATATATATATATATATATATATATGTATGTATGTATGTATCATCTCCAAAATATATGTTACGTAATCTTGTATATCAGTCAAATAGTGCGCATGCGCTGTTGATTGATTTGTCTACACTCTTTATAAGTACAATCAAACATTATCTAATGTTCGTTTGAAACATGAAACTTCCAATGTCCGTGCACTGTTCATTTCCGTGTCTCCAATGTTCATATCTACAAATAGACACAGTCTAATCATCACTTGAAGTATGGAACTTACTGTCTCCGCGTTAATTTATAGGGCTCCGATGTTTATAGCTTCTTTTCTTTTTAATAATTACACTCCAAGTAGGGCGACAATGCCACTAAGATGCAAGAGGTTTATTGACAGAGAAAGTGGAGAAGGAACCCGGAACCCAATTCTAAACAGGAAACAAGAGATAAACAAAATTCTGCGACAATCTTAAGTGGCACTTAAGACCCGCTAGTGATTTACAAAGGAGGCCACATATGAAGCAAGATTGAGGATTATGAGATGAAATCACTATTAGATTGGCTGTCCTTTTAGATCTTGTTCTCGCTTCTTGAAGATTATTCAGACAAGCAGATTGAAAACTGCTGAGTCCACTAAAACACGTTGATCTCCGTTCTACCCGCTCCAAGGTTAAGCGCTCAAGGATGTGATGTGGTATATTGACAGCTGACAAGTTGCTTTTCAGCTTGTCTCTGTAGCCCTGATCTAACTGGCTGTACATTAGGATCTTGGGTATCCTGTCATCAGACATTCTGAAGACATGACCAGTCCACCGTAACTGAGACTGTATGGGAAAAGTCTCGATTCCTTCAATATTACACCTGTTAAACAGGTTTATGCTAGATGTCCTATCTTGAAGGTTAACTCCACAGATTGCATGCAGACATATATATATATATATATATATATATATATATATATATATATATATATATATATATAAAAGTGAACATAGAAGTCAACACTTAGAGGCGACAGTCTGTTTCATGCTAGACGCAGTCGTCAGGCCACGAGGATTGCGACCTAGCATGAAACAGACTGTCGCCTCTAAGTGTTGACTTCTATGTCCTATCTTGAAGGTTAACTCTACAGATTGCACGCAGACATATATATATATATATATATATATATATATATATATATATATATATATATATATATAGGAGTGTGCACCAGAAAAAACATTGCCGCTTCTACCTGTTACCTTATAATTTTATATACAGGCCAGTCTTCTGCAGGAATCCTCTGATGTCATTGGTAATTCACGGTTTCAAACAGATCTCTCATATTCTTCTTCTTTCCACGTATATATTGCTCTACACGTACGTTTTAGTTGCTCTTCCTGTTTCAGTATTAAAGAGTTTATTAGTTTTATATGACCGATACGTAGTCAAGACAGGGTGACTTCTCTTCGAATCCTCCTCGGATATCATAAGTAAAAAAAAAATAATTTTATTGCTTCAGATATCTATAAAAGAAGAACTGTTGCCATAATACACTGGAATGAGAACCACGCCCGCTCCCAGATGCAAATATCTACTCAACCTTCTCCGACCGTGGACATGTTTTTCATCTTTAACCCTGCGTTCCGTCTTTTCCCATCTTTTCTTTCACAGACTTCTACTTCCGCCTACATTACCTTCCCATCATGCTACGCTCCGCTCGTACCGATGAAACGGCTAATGTCCAATTTAAATGCTGCTGGCCTATTGATCATTGCAATCAGATTGAATTTTCCTTCATTCTGTGCAACGACCAAGCCTCTCAGTTTTTATTTAGTTTGGCCTCTTCTTTCCTTCTGTGGGCTTTACAAATAATAACGTTAAAGTCGAGAACATTCTACGAGATAAATACTCGTCATCGTACAGCGTTGTTTTCAGAATTTTCTAGATAAGGAGCAAAAAGTGAGTACCAATTCACGTTCGCCTACTGTAATTCATATAAACAAGGACGTTTATTAAGTTATTCAGACTAGGTCAGTTGGAGAATAACGAAGAATTGTATTGGATAGCACTTGATTAAAAAATAGTATTTATTATCTACGCTCGGATTAATATCACCAATTTTGTTGTTGTTATCACAACGTTTCGGCTGATGTGACCTCAAGCCTTCTTCAGGTGTCTGTGGATCAGAATAACCTTCAAGGATTTTCGAAGTGAACACTTTGATTAATCTACAAGGGTAGATTTCTCTCGTTCTGCTACGGATGTTTGGTTTGGTTTGGTTTGATTTGATTTGGTTTGGTTTGGTTTGGTTTGGTTTACAGCATATCAACCTCAATGGGTTATTTAATGCCGACAGCATTTTTATTGCTCGTAATATGTTTTTCTTCAAAAATCTATTTCTGGGAATATTCCTCCTTGAAGAAATCTATAGCTGGTAATATTTTTTCAAAGAATGTATAGCTTTTTGTATTGCTAGTACTTTTTTTTAAAGTATTGCTGATAATAATTTTTCCTTCAAAAATTAATGCTGGTAATAATTTTTTATTATTACAAAGTATTTCTGGTATTAAAACCTATTTTTACACAAGTTTGAGTGTCGACTATTTGCCCATAGCTGGGATCCTAACAGGTGTTGCCACCCCGGGTCAAGGTGGACCTGGGAACGCCAACAATTAAGAGGTGGTTCCACACTCCTCAAAACCTCCTGATCAGAGGCCTTGCTGTTGGACGTAGTTTATCGTCTTACCCAGGACGCGGATGTAGTTTATCGTCATACCCAGGACGGCCGCTACGGATGTCTCGTCTTGTTCATATTTGCTCCTCTAGTTATGGATTAAATAGCTGAGCAGATTGGGATTTCCACGTTGGTTATTAACCAGTGTAGTTGACGGACAACACAGAACTGAAAACAAGCTTGAAGAGGGACGGGCTTCGTCAGGTTATCTTGCCCTTGATACGCCCACTGTTGCTACGTCTGCAGATCACGTGGTTCACCTATGCCCCTAATGTCATACGAATCTCGTATTTTATTCTGTTTATTGTTCAATTAATGCCTGACGATTCCCCTAAGTCTATGTCAGAACTACCCAGACCAGGGATAGAACTCACAATATCACCAAATCCATCGATGAGGCTATTGTTCTCGGAGCATTAATGTAGAAATGTATCTATGAGAGAGGAAAATTAAGGCAGACTAATGCCAGAATGAAATGACAAAATGGAAAAAAACTGAGACGTTTCAAATGACTTCATCAGAATAAAGTAATGTCCTTACTGATGGAATTAGATTAATTACACGTTATTTTTAGTGGATTTCCATATTTAAGTAGACTATCCGTTTATTTATTAACTCTTTGAGCCCTGCGTTCCTGAACAATATTAGCCCTTCTGACTGAGCTGAGTCAAGATTTTTCGGAGCAGAGCCATCTAGTTTAGTCCTTCTGTCATTTTTCTAGTGAAGGTGAGAGATAGGTGTTCCTTATTTTACTCAATCCTAATAGCTTGAACCTTTGAGACCTGCGTTCCTGAACAATTTTAACCCTTCTGACTGAGCTCCTGAGTCAAGATCTTTCGGAGCAGAGCCATCTAATTTAGTCCTTCTCACATTTTTCTAGTGGAGGTGAGAGATAGGTGTTCCTTATCTTACTCAATCCTAATAGCTTAACTCTTTGAGCCCTGCGTTCCTATTTTAACCCTTCTGGCTGAGCTCGTGGGTCAAAATTCACAAATAATTGGATGGTAATGTTTCACGGTAGATATAGAAATAGTTACACAAATATAACTTCCTTATTGCTCCTCTGACACTCCAGGTTGAGACTCTAAGATTTTTTCGAGAAGAGCCATCTGGATTAGCTCTTCTGTCATTTTTCTAATAGAGGTGAAAGGTAGGTGTTCCTTATTTTACTCAATCCTGATAGCTTAACCCTTTGAGCCCTGCGCTCCTGAACAATTTTCACCCTTCTGCCTGGGGCCCTGAGTCAAAATTCGCAAATAATTGGTATGTAATGTTTCACGGTTGATATAATATAGTTACAAGTGTTTACCAACCGTTCAACCGTCATTTTTCTCTACCACTGTTCAACCAGTGGCTGGACCTTACATCATTTTTCTCTACGACCGGTAAAGCGGTGGTCAGGGCTCAAAGTGTGAAAGAGTATATTTATTTATCTTCATATAACGGCTTGAATATTCGAGAACTCTTATTGAAGAAATATATGTGCTCTCGGGCAGAATTCTAACCTGAAAAACTTGATCATCGAAGCACTTCGTGACCGAGACGGTTTAAACTATATAGGATCTAACGACGGTTTCTCCGGTCAAGGGGGTAAGTTTGAGTCCCGCCGGAGAGCGCATATTTTTCTTTAAGTAGATTTTTCGAATATTCAGGCCGGTAGACAAAAATGAATATAGAGTTTAAAAGTAAAAGCCGAGCGTCTACTCAAATATCGGCACCCACTAAAAATGACGTTTAATTAATAAAATCTGCCGAATTAATGAATAAAGTTGAGAGAAATGAATGAAAAATGACATTTAATTAATAATATCTGCCGGATTAGTAAATAAAGTTGAGAGTGAAAGAAATGAATGAAAATGACTTTTAATTAATAAAATCTGCCGAATTAATGAATAAAGTTGAGAGAAATGAATGAAAAATGACATTTAATTAATAATATCTGCCGGATTAATAAATAAAGTTGAGAGTGAAAGAAATGAATGAAAATGACTTATAATTAATACAATCTGCCGAATTAATAAATAAAGTTGAGAGACATGAATGAAAAATGACATTTAATTAATAATATCTGCCGGATTAATAAATAAAGTTGAGAGTGAATGAAATGAATGAAAATGACTTTTGATTAATAAAATCTGCCGAATTAATAAATAAAGTTGAGAGAAATGAATGAAAAATGACATTTAATTAATAATATCTGCCGGATTAATAAATAAAGTTGAGAGTGAAAGAAATGAATGAAAATGACTTTTAATTAATAAAATCTGCCGAATTAATGAATAAAGTTGAGAGAAATGAATGAAAAATGACATTTAATTAATAATATCTGCCGGATTAATAAATAAAGTTGAGAGTGAAAGAAATGAATGAAAATGACTTTTAATTAATAAAATCTGCCGAATTAATAAATAAAGTTTGGAGAACTGAATGAAAAATCACGTTTAATTAATAAAGTCGGCCGAATTAATAAATAAAGTTGAGAGTGAAAGAAATGAATGAAAATGACTTATAATTAATACAATCTGCGGAATTAATAAATAAAGTTGAGAGAAATGAATGAAAAATGACATTTAATTAATAATATCTGCCGGATTAATAAATAAAGTTGAGAGTGAAAGAAATGAATGAAAATGACTTTTAATTAATAAAATCTGCCGAATTAATGAATAAAGTTGAGAGAAATGAATGAAAAATGACATTTAATTAATAATATCTGCCGGATTAATAAATAAAGTTGAGAGTGAAAGAAATGAATGAAAATGACTTTTAATTAATAAAATCTGCCGAATTGATAAATAAAGTTTGGAGAACTGAATGAAAAATCACGTTTAATTAATAAAGTCGGCCGAATTAATAAATAAAGTTGAGAGTGAAAGAAATGAATGAAAATGACTTTTAATTAATAAAATCTGCCGAATTAATAAATAAAGTTGAGAGACATGAATGAAAAATGACATTTAATTAATAATATCTGCCGGATTAATAAATAAAGTTGAGAGTGAATGAAATGAATGAAAATGACTTTTGATTAATAAAATCTGCCGAATTAATAAATAAAGTTGAGAGAAATGAATGAAAAATGACATTTAATTAATAATATCTGCCGGATTAATAAATAAAGTTGAGTGTGAGAAAAATTAATGAATAATGACTTTTAATTAATAAAATCTGCGGAATTAATAAATAAAGTTCAGAGTAAGAGAAATGAATGAAAATGACCTTTAATTAATAACATCTTCTTGATTAATAAATAAAGTTGATCATGAATTAAAAATGATGTCTCGAGGGGAAACTCTATAGATGTAAGGACGTTCACTTATAAATGTTTGTGCCTTTGCGTTTCATGGGTTTAGATTTAAATTAACTTTAGTGCCAGGAATAGATAACAGACAACATCTATGTTTAATAAATCGTGTTAAAAACAATGGCAGGTTTTATTAGACATGCCAATGTGTTCGCAATTGAATTGATTTCAACCAAACGTTGTTGAAAACTTTTCTGGGTTTACTTTTCTACATATCATTTGCGTCTCAGCATAAAATAGTGTAATCAGACCTCAGCTAAATGTGGAATGACCAAAAACAATATATGTCTATATCTCTGAGATGAGGTATCATGATTACTAGCATTATTTACATTAACCACTCAAGTGAGTAGACCCAAAGAGCTCTGAGTTCAATACTAGGCTACAGCTGTGCTGAACCAAACTTGGAAAGTTGAGTTAAAGGGGAATAACTGAGACACCCGGAAGAGGTATGGCACGTGGAACTAGAACAATCTACCCCGGTGGACGAAATAAAGAGTTCTGTTCGAAATCCCAATCGCCTGAAGAAGGCCGGAGCGTACATCATCGGCCGAAACGTTGTGAATATGGCAATGAAGATGAGGATAACAATCCGAATAATGTAAATAATGTAAGTAATCAAAAACAAGTTACTGCGCAGGTGGCTCCACGCCTAACTTCCTTTTGAACAATACAAAACATTATAGATTAATTATTCATATATTTAAACCAATCAAAATCGTTCCCGGCAATAATGAAAAGAATATAACACAGATACGAGGTTGGTTCATAAGATTTTTTTTTGTTTCGTTTTTTTTTTAATCGATTCAACCCAAGAAAGGTGATAATGTCACTAAGACGTTAGAAGGAACCGGAAAGCCAATCCTAAACAGGAAACATGTGATAAACTTCTATTCCTGTTCAAAAAACCGGAGAGGAGTGTGAACTGGACGATAAGCGAACATATGTACTCCTTTTAGTAATTTCCAATTTAGAGAACCAATTGTCCAAGTTCAAGTACCCACTGCCCGGCCTAGGAATTGAACTCACAATTACTATGTCACCAAATGCATACCCCGTACCTGCACTCAGCGGAAAGAGAGTGAGCAATTAATGGGCAGTATCAAAAATAATAACTAGACAATGTATCCCTAGACATGGGCAGAGGAACGACAACAGTTTACCTTTGTAGATTAAATAAAATTCGGAATTCAGAATTACCTGTAGGTTACGCGGATCGATATAAACCTGATGAAGGCCGGCAGACACAACGGGGGAAACGTTGTGATAACAACAAAGATGAGGACAATAGTCTGCATTTAAATAGTGTAAATAAATATAGTAATTTAATGTATATTAAATATAATAGTATTTCTGGTAATAGAATGTTCAAATTAAGAGTAAATCAGATCGATAATTATTAAAATAGAAGTGAAAAGGGTCAATTCTTATCGAAGGTGTGTTTCAAAGATATATATATATATATATATATATATATATATATATATATATATATGTGAATTTTATATTTACACACGCTCTATCTCTGATATTGAGCACTTTATCCCTTAAATATAGCACACTTTAAGACTATATTTCTTCATATATATATATATATATATATATATATATATATATATATATATATATATATATATATATATATATATATATATATATATATATATATATATATATGCACAGTGAGTGCTGGCACATAATAAATCAGAGTTCAATGTAAAATAACAGTTAAAATTTATATTAAGAAGTGTTACGGTTCGCATTCTGACCATGAGAGCCGGGTTCAAATCTCACCATGGTCGATTTGTCAGGAAGGAGACTTCCTGATGTTATCGGACTGGAGGGATCGATCCCAGCCTGCGGTACCCTTGGAAAGTGCCTGAAAGCCATACCACGATTTGAACCAAGCCTTGTGAATGAAATTGGATAAACGGAACCCTTGCTTGCTAGCACGAAATCACAAGTCATCGAGGCCGAGGGCTTGAGCGTGCTGGCCTTGTTCAAATTGTTGATTCACGCTAGATAACACGCTCTTTCCCAGAAACTGTAACAAGGTCTACTCAGCATAGTTGGTGGTCTCTGTGGGTGTTGAACAAACACAAATGTGCCTGAGCGAGCGTCTGCAATAGGGATTGGCTAGCCACCCTAGTAGACGCGTATCCTCGAATGGCCAGCTGCTATATTATCTGTTCCTCACCGCTGGATGTTATTTATAGTTTCATACACATCGCACTCATCAAGCACAATGTATGCTCAGTGGCCCCTTGTAATTCTGTCCCTATTATCTTTAGTTTAATTCCCTACCCCCTCCCTCGTTAGGTGGCCAGTGATGTCAGTTCTCTGGTGGATGCGGTGCGACTTTCTTTTCGGGTGTGTTTTTCGTACTTGTTGATGTGTATGCTTGAGTGTGCGTTTGTGTGAATGCTTGGGATGAATGAATGTTTTATATTATTATAGCCCCGCATTGATTTCGTTCAGTTAACTGATATTTTTGCCACATTTAAAGATTTGTGGGGGTATTACTAACATTATTTTGTTATAGTTTTTTGTAAATAACTTTTGTATTCATATTGTAAATACTTATTGGGGCTAGTTTTTAAATTGTTGTTTTATTATCCTCCCCCCCCCACACACACACAGAGACAATGAGTTATACATATTGCGGCTATTTAGGACTTTCATAGAGACATTGAGGTATTACGGTGGATGTAGTAAGAAAGGTACGAATGTGTTGATTTGGTGTTAAGAATATTGTATGCTTGAGTCAGAGTTTGTGGCTAGCTAAGCTTAACGTTAAGACAGAAGACCGGCCTATTCCCCATTTTTGTGCAATTTTTTTGCATTTCCTTTGGATTTTTTTTTTCATTTTTGTATTCTTTTTGCATTTTTTAATTCTTTTTTTTTTTGCAATTTTGCATTTTTTTTGCATTTTTGTGCATTTTTTGCATTTTTGGAGGGTTTTTCCATATTTGTTTTTCCATATTTGTTTTTCCATTTTTGCATTTATTTTGAATTTTTTTTTTTTTAATTTTGGATTTTTTTCCATTTTTTGCGTTTTTGAATTCTTTTTGCATTTTTTTGCATGTTTTGCATTTTTTTGCATTTTCTTGCACTTTTTTGCATTTCTCATTTTGGCCTTGTGCCACATTTTCTGCATTGAAGCAGAAATAAATATCACGCATCAAGCACAAAAGTTAAAAGTGTCCAACACTTCTACTTGGATTCAGTGGAAACGTTTCGAACAATAAGTGAGCCGTATCAAAAGTAAGAACTGGACGATATATCCCTAGACATTGGCAGTTCGGAATTCTTTATAGGTTAGTCAGATCGATAAGCATCTGACGAAGGCCGGAGCTCACGACAGCCGAAACGTTGTAATAAGAACAAGAGAGATGAGCAGAATAGTGCGCATGTAAATAGTGTAAATAATAAACAGTTATTTATAAATAAATCGAAAATTTATAGGATATTTAAAACATATATTTAATACACTAAGCCATAGATCTGAATAAATTGTTATTTTATACAATAGTGGCTTCTTAACATTTTATAACCTTCGTCTGTCTTTTAATCATTGATTGTGTTATCTTTAGTACTACTGTTTTGATTTTAGTATTCCTGGCAGCAGATTTGATGGTTTCCCAAGAATATTCTTAACTTCGATACTGATTTATTTTCTCATATATATATATATATATATATATATATATATATATATATATATATATATAATTAAGTAATTCATTGAGTCTGAAAGAAACCTCAACAGAATGCAGAAAGCACTGGACGGCCGTTTCGTCCTATATTTGGGACTCATCATCAGTGCGCATCCACTACCGAGAACTGAAACCCTGACAGGTTATCAAGCAAACGTCATACCAACTGTTCCCAAGCCGCTCAAACTGAAGCATTAGAAGCCGGATCAAGCAATGATATACACACGATAGAAATTGTTGGGAGGATTCGATAATTATAATTAAGTAATTCATTGAGTCTGAAAGTGATAGTAGTCGTGGCTCCAGGGGGCACAGTCCTATGGTTACAGTGAATTTCAGTTGAGTTCCACCACGGAATATGTGAGCGAGCGGCACTATATTGAGTCTGATTTGCTACCTCTTCGTCACCGAGGCCCGTTGGAACAGTGACGTTTGCTTGACAACCTAGCTGTCAGGGTTTCAATTCTCGGTAGTGGCTGCGTACTACTGATGTGTTCCAAATAAAATATAGGATGAAACTTTCTACATTCTGTTGAGGTTTCTTTCAGACTCAATGAATTACATAATTATAATTATCAAATCCTCCTAACAATTATATATATATATATATATATATATATATATATATATATATATATATATATATATATATATATATATATATATATATGAATGGTGCTACTCGTGTTGAAAAACCTCGGTGGGCTCAACTTGTACGAGGAAAAAGAAACAACTAAGAACATAACACAGTACGAATCCTCTCGTCAAGTGGTTGAGCTCCAAGTTGAAAGAAAAAAACCAAAACGAGTAAAAGACTAAACGTAAAGTGCTCAATACACTAAGTAGAGAAAAAAATAAAATAAGGTTTGCCTAGCTCCTTAGGATTATTTTAGTTACACACACACAGACATATATATATATAATAATATTTTTAGTTTTTAAAAATATGATTCCTCCGCTACATAAGAGTTCTCATGTTTCAAAAGCGAGAGCCGAGACCCCTAACATAATTTTTAAAGTTATGTAGATTAAAATTATGTTAGGGGTCTCGGCTCTCGCTTTTGAAACACGAGAACTCTTATGTAGCGAAGGAATCATATTTTTAAAAAACTAAAAATATTATTATAATATAAGCTCTACTTCTGTATGGAGCACTGTCCTTTTGAAAATAAAGCTAAATATTAAGGAACACCGGATTATCTACCTAACGTGTTCTTTCCTATTTCACTGCACACCTGCATACATATATACATATATACATATATATATATATATATATATATATATATATATATATATATTGTATTAGGTAGCAGATCATTATTTAAACATATATTGTTAAATATAACAGACAATGAATGTCTATTGTGTCCTGTCCTGGGTATGACGATAGACTACACCCGTGAGACATTATGTACAAAACATGCATCTATAAAACATAGCTCCCCGACAGTATAAACTTTTGTGCAAAATATCTGTAGTTGAAGGCATAGAAATACGTTCAACATATTTAAATTTCAATACAAGCAATATTTTTAGGAAAAAATATTACCAGCAATTAAAGATTATCGGCATTAAATAACTCATTGAGGTTGACATGCCGTAAAACAAAACAAACCAAACGAGTCTATTATGAGCCGTTCTAAGCTTCATATGATTGTTTTAATTTCGGGTGAATAATTTTTTGATTTTTTATTAAGCTAGTCCTGGGTCTAAGCTATATCGTTATCATCGTATAGCAATCTTCTAGGTCAACATAACAAAATGCCATCTTTAATGACGAATAGCTTTGTTTAAATGTTCGCATAACCACTCTGAAGATGGCTCATGTGAGCCGAAAGCTTAGATCAAGGAACGGCTTAATAAAAAATATATATCCAAAGGTTGGATAAATTTTGTCTTTATTTTCACCCGAAATTAAAGTCACCATACGAAGTTTAGAACGGCTCATGATCAGACATAATAGACATTCATTGTCTGTTATATTTAAAAATACATGTTTATATATATAGTCAAAACCTAATGAGCCAGACACACCTACCAAGGTTTCACTTAGGCAGATCGTCAGGGTCAGCTGGCTAAAGAGGCAAAAGAAAACGGCGTATATATAGGCGACAACCAAGAACACCACGTGACCAATAAAGAAGAGAAAAAGAAAAGGCGACACCGTGGGGGATGTGGTATAAATTTATTCAAATAACTAAAAGGGGAGGGGATATCTTAAGGAAACACAAACAATAACGATACAATCGGGGGGAGATAGGCTTATTTCAGTAACCAAGTTTTTCTGTGTCGACATTTGTTAAGGATCTCGGTTTTAGAATTTAGTAGATCATTAGGTTTGTTATATAATACTATAATACTTACATACAACAAACTATTTCTTATTTTAATAGTTAAAATATAATCCTTGAAAATGGCTAAATGTATAGCCGAAAGCGCTCGGATAAAAATAATATTCGGACAGTTTTTATATAATTTATTATCCGAAAAGAAAAAAAAATATTAGATCGCATGAGAAATTGAATAAAAAACTAACTTGTATTTGTGCGATTATTTTCGACAGACTTTCACGTTCCTGGCTCTTTCTTTTTTAAAACCTTTTTTCTCTTCGAGATTGATTTGGCTATTGTTAAATCAAGAATTCGAAGGTTTTTCGACATATATATATATATATATATATATATATATATATATATATATATATATATATAGATAGATAGATAGATAGATAGATAGATAGATATAGGATGTCCCTAAAGTCTGGACACATACATAATCTCATTAACTATTTTTTTACCTCCACAGATTAAACATGGTTTTGTCGAAATAAGAAAGAATTACCTTCTTTTTCTGACATATTCTAAAGGAGAAGGTGTACTCAATGAAAATCACAGATGCAACACACTTGATTGGACGCATAAAGACTAAATGTGCTAAAATTGACATCAATATAGAGTTATTGCATCGAGTTCAAGCTCATTAACCTTTGCATCACAAATGATGGAAATCATACTGAAGATATTTGCTAATATTCCAATTCAATAAAATGTGGTTTTAAATTTCGTTTCTTGAAAATATGCATTTTTCCTTTGTGTCCAGACTTTAGGGGCCTTGTATAATAGGATATGATAAAGAACAAATAGGAAACGTTTATAAATTTAATGTTTCGCTATTTATTTTAACTTCATCAAGAAATGAAATGTAAAGGAGAGAATAAAATTATGGTATATTTTTTCAGCAGACTTCACCTTTCTTTGTGCTGTCAAGCAGCGTTAGTGGGAATAATTTTTGTGTGTTTGCGTATCACACTTCTAGTAGATTTTTTCTTTTTCTTTCAGATTTAACAACTTAAAGGAAAGGTCAACAATCAAACAAGGTATTAAAGTTTCAAGAGTGCAATTGGAAAAATTGTTCGTAAATTCAAACAATCTGGGTCGGCGACAGATGTGAAAACACCATTGCGTGCTCGTTTACGCCATTCAGCTGAAAATATTGCTGCCGTGCACGAGAATGTGGCCGAAAATCCAGACACCTCTATTCGTCATCGCGCGCAGGAATTGAACCTCACTACAACAACGTTACATCGTTTCCAATTGCACACTCGGTTGATCGTTTATGTTGACCAAAACAAATCGCGAAGTGCGCGAAATATATGTCTGTTTGAACGTCCATTTTCGTAATAGGCTTGGATAACTTTAACACGCTGTTTGTTAATCTTTACATGGTTGAAATTGCCAAAGATTTAAATTGTTAAATTTGAAAGAAAAAGAAAAAAAATCATTAGACGCTTAAAATCATATTTAAAATCGGTCCAAGTTATTGGAACACCCTATATAATTTCGCATTTTGTTTTATATTCTAGAATATATATTCACTGTATTTAAAAGGTGGCTGTATATTTATGGCTTTCTACTGGGTTTTCAATTTCTAGTGGATTCTCACGTCAAGTTCAACGTATGAGGTTCTGACGACCACGAACTAATTATCTGCATGCCTATGACAGGCGTGACTTTTGAGAAAAAGTAACGGTGCAAAAGACTTGCCACGGAAACTCCGAACGACAGTTCTCATGTGTTATTATCGCGGAGTTTAACCTCTCCGGATCACAGTCAATACCAGCCAGGACACGCCTCTCGGCAGACACATGCAACATAATGACCGGGTTAAGCTGTCATGAGTTTTCCTCCCCATCTGAAGTTTTTTTGTCATGAAAGCAACACTAAAAGTATTGCTAACCAAAGCTCAGAGAGACTACTTTCACCCTCATCAAGGGCAGCCAGCTCGCACCAGTTCTTCACCTGGTACTTTACATAGCTCTGTGGGAATATATATGATGTAATGTTTATTCTTCCAACATGTATATTCTTGTGTTATATATATATATATATATATATATATATATATATATATATATATATATATATATATATATATATATATATATATATATAAGGAGGTGTGTACGCATGTAGATTTGTATTAAGTATACTTAAAATGGTATTTGAAATGTCCAATTATCCTTAGAAAATTTCAAAGCACATTAATGATCCATTTACATTCAGTGTGACATGACTAATCACAAATTTAAATTACAGATTTCTTTACGGAAATGGTCTTTGTTAAAAAAAAGCGCCAAGAATACAAGTTTTTTTTTTACCCCTTTATTTAGTTCATAGCTCATTAATTTGTCATTTCAGAATTAAATCTAATTACTTACGTTTGAACTGAAAAGTTCACTCATGCAATTTGTATTTTACATGATTGTCAACGAAGATTTTACAAGGATGTCAAATGTACTGCGATTACTTGAGAAGCCGGAAATACACAGAATTAATCATGATATTTGAGGTTCAAGATCGATGTTATTGAGGAACTGTAAATTAATGGGTTTTTTAAAATCTTTCTTAATATTATATCCGTTTAAGATGTAGGCGATTATGGCCTTCCATTGTTTCTTTTCTTTATTATCTTTGAATTGCCATGATTTCTTCGGAAAGATACTGGAGTGGTTTTTCGCTGCCATCTCCATGATTTTAAATGCTATGTCTCTACAGAGCGTAACGGATTATAGCTCTCCACAGGTCCCTTTTCATTATTATCTGTGAATTTCCATGACTTTTATGAAACATAGTGGAGTGGCTTCTTGCTGCCATCTCCAAGGTTTAAATGTTATATCCCCTCAAGACCTAGGTGATCATGGCCCTCAACAGATTCCTTTTCGTTATGAGCTGTGAATTGTCATGGCTTCTTTGGGACAGAAAGTTATATGGTTTCTCGTCGTCTTCTCTATGGTTTTAAATGCCATGTCTCTTCAGGACGTAATCGACCATGGCTCTCCACATATTCCTTTTTTTTATTATCTATGAATTAACGTCCTTTCTTGGGAAAGATATTGCAGTGGTTTCTCGTTGACTTTTCCGGGGTTTTAAATACCGTTTCAGGATGTAGGTGATCATGGCTCTTCATACATATCTTTTCCTTATATCTGAATTGTCATGCCTTCTTGCCAAAGATGGGTGAGTCGTTTCCCGTTGTCTTATATACGGTTTTTAAATCCTACATCTCTTCATGGTTCTCCATAGTTTCCTTTTCTTTGTTATCAATGAAATGCCATTCATTGGGAAAATAAATAGTGTTTTTTTTTTCGTTTCTTTTTCCGTGTTATTGAATTCAATGTTGTCCTTTTCCGAGATTGGCTGGCATATAAGTTTAAAAAACCCATTTCTGCTTGCAATTTCATCTATAATAGGCATGGATAGGGAGATGAAATGGATCCGTGTCTTTCTCAAAGACGTTAGCGCGAAGTGAAGGTATCAGAATTGACCGGAACTTGATATGCGGAGTAGGTTTTCTTGGCAGATAGCCGTTTTGTTGCCTACACATCTTCCGGCATGAGCAATTAGCGCTAAAAACAAATTGAAAGCTAAGAATTCGAAAGCTTACTATTAGGCGAGCTCTTCTCATCCGAAAATTACTTTTGTATCTCTTTGCATTTTAGACTTTAAACGCGTCTACTTTAAAATCCGCGCTGCTATATATATAAATCCGTTATATAGTAAAGAATGCTGGACAATTTCATCGCAGATGAAGCGGTTTATGATTGACTGATTTGTTTTTTAAGGCTTAGCAACCCTTTGCAGGTTATTTCGAAACATATTTTAGATTGTAATATTTTTTGAAAATAATAACGATTTTCTGAAATAGGTTCTACTCTTTGACCCATAGCCAGGGAGAGGAAATGAATTCATACCTTTCTCAGGAGTATAGATGGCCACTCGTATTCGAGGATACCCGTCTACTAGTCAATCCCTATTGCCGACGCTTTTATGTTCAACACCCACAGAGCTATGCTGAGCAGACCTTAGTTACAGTTTCTGAAAAAGAGCTTGTTATCTAGCAGGATCAACAATTTGGCCAAGGCCAGCACGCTCAAGCCGTTGGCCCCGATGACTTGTGATTTTCACAGATAACGACGGCCCCAAGGGTTCCGTCTACCCAATTTCACTCAAAGTTAAGATGTGTTTCACTAAACCAGTGGTATGGTTTTCAGGCACTTTCCAAAGGTGTGACCTCCAGTCCGATAACATCAGGAAGTCTCCTTCCTGACAAATCGACCATAGTAAGATTCGAACCCGGGTCTCATGGTCAGAATGCGAACGTTCTAACCAATCGGCCAGGGTATTTGTATGGAAATGATTATAACGATCCCGATTGGAATTCGAACTCAGCTCTTTGATTTCTCATTCCGAATCGTTATATTTTTCACATCTAAGCTTTCAATTCCCAAGAGGTTACTCATATTGACCAGGATCGATGTTGCTTAACTTCGGTGATCGAACGAAAAGAAAACCAGTGTTTCAACGTAATATGGCCGTAAGATCGCAGGTGTTTGCGTATAAATATATTTTGGAGCCTTATAGTGTTTTTGTTTATGTTAATAACAAAATAACAAACGAGGTAACAAAGAAGAAGAAACTAAACGAAATCGGCTAGACCATATATCTAAACCATATTAAATATATAGATAGATAGATTGATCGATAGATATGACAATTAAGGAATTGTATTCCTGATCAATCAAAATCGTAAATAATTATATAGGCCACACTACAACATGTTTGACACGCAGACTAACTCTACACCTTGCTGACAATAGCTCAATAAGATCTCATTTAAATATTCATGGAGACCTACCGGACACTATTCGGAACATACTTGTCGACAACACTAATATAGTAGCATCATCCACATGCAAAAAAGGCTAAAAATAACGGAAGCTTTTTTAATAAAAACAAACAAACCAACACTTAATAATATTAACTTTGAACATGGATATAATATCTTGACCGTGTTTTGAAACAAAAAAATGAAAACAGTTTATAAAACATGCATACAACAAACTATTTCTTATTTTAATAGTTAAAATATAATCCTTGAAAATGTATAGCCGAAAGCGCTCGGATAAAAAGAACATTCGGTCAGTTTTTATATAATTTATCATCCGAAAAGAAAAAAAATATTAGATTGCATGATAAATTGTATAAAAAAACTAAATAAAAGCATCTTGGCTGTTGTTTTCAATGAAATGTGCATGAAAGAAGGATTGCTGCATAAATACATGCGATCGCCTCAAACCAGAATCGAAACCCGATTGATTTCGCCTCAGTCGGAGACTTTACCACTGAGGTATCAGCGCCCGGTTGAACGAAAACCGAATTTTTACGTACCTATTCTTCGAATAAACACATCAACGACAGATAGGGCTCAATTCGGAGGAAGACCTTTACAGTATTAGCATTAGTAATCATTGTTTACAAATTCACTCTTTCACCCAAGAGTGCAATTATATATATATATATATATATATCCTATATGTATAATCCTATATGTATATAATCCTATATATAGATATATATAATCCTATATATATAATATATATATATATAATCATATATATATATATATATATATATATATATATATATATATATATAGCAGTAAGGCAGCTATATATATATAAGGCAGTGGAGAACTTTCAGAGGGAAATATATATATATATATATATATATATATATATATATTAATATATATATATATATATATATATATATATATATATTAATATATATATATATATATATATATATATATATATATATATATATATATATATATATATATATATATATATATATATTATAATAAAAAGAAAGAAGAGTAAGATATATAATCTGGTGTTCTTATTGATATTTTTGTTTTTACAAAACAGTGTTCATTGTAAATATACAGAGCATAAATACTATAAATTAACTGATTTAAAATATGGTTTCTTCGCTACACAGGAATTACCGGGTTTCAAAAACCGGAGCTAAAAACTTCAAATTTAATTATATAATTAAATTAAAAGCATTAGTTCTGTTCCATCTTCAAGCGATTTTTGGAATTTTATTCACTGTGCCAAGCGTCCTCGAGGATACATGGTACTGGGGATAAAGAAGTTAGTTAGATCCAGTGACAGGACCCAAAGAGTGTGAGTTCAATACCCGGCTAAGGCAGTGGAGAACTTTCAGAGGGAAATTAACTGATAACTGACATCCATTAAACATGGCACGTGGAACTAGAACAGTCTACCCCAGTGAGCGAAATAAAGGGTTCTGTTCGACATTCCAACCACTTGAAGAAGGCCAGAACGTTGTAATAAATATGCCGAAAAGATAAGGGCAATAGTCCGAATAATGTCAGTAATTGTAATTCCTGTGTGGCGAAGAAACCATATTTTAAACCAGTTAATTTATAATATATATATATATATATATATATATATATATATATATATATATATATATATATATATATATATATATATATATATATATAATATATATATATATATATATATATATATATATATATATATATATAATTTCATATAATTATATATATTTATAATTTCATATAATTATATATATATAATTTCAGCGTCCCCTTTCATTCCTGCGCATGTGTAGCCACGTCAACGTTAATTTCACTTTAGACCCACAGATTTTTTAAGGAAGATCATATCATGATGAAAATGGCCCCAAACTTAATAAAAGCAAATTTTTTTCGTCAAATCTTCATGATATTATTAAATGAAAGACTAAAGTATTTTTTTATTTTATTAAGTTTTATTATCCTTACTAGTTCGTTCAAAATTTGGGTTAAAAATATTTAGAAATGAATGAAATTATTTTTTAAATGTTGTTTTAGAAAATCTTTACAAGAATATCTGTTTGCTTTTTTTTTTCATTTCTGTTACTGACACTTACTTAATGTTATGAACTTCCGACAAATTAAAATCTCAGTATCTTCGTATTTGTATTAGTTAAAAGTAGGACTCCTCGGATAATTTAAATAATCAATTTGTTTTTCTCAGACAGATAAACTATTTACATAAAATCTTCTCTGAATCGTAAAATTAAAATGCAATAAATCTATCACATTATTTACTTAGAAAAGATTTTAATTGTTATTATAAATAAGAAATTGTCTTAAGAAAAAAATCTTCGATGAATAATGAATTTTTACAAGAACTTTTTGTAAATTTTAATTAAAAAATTCAATAAGTTTTAATTTTTTTCAATTTTGCCTTAACTTCAACGGTTTTGATGGCATTATTATTATTATTAAGTGAAAATTATATTTACTAATCATAAATGGAAAATCTTAATACAAGTCATCAAACATCAAAGTTTTAAAATAATTTTGAATTATTTTATTAATATATAAACGTGCCGTTTTTATTTATTGTAAGTACGGGCGGCCACACACAACATTATCAGAAAATAAGAGTAATGACTATGGTAAATTTAAAGCCCAAATTTCTAAAATTCAATAAAGCATTAGACTATGGAGAATATTTTCTTGGATTTTTAAGATGACTGAGTATTTAAAAATTGAATAAAAAAAGGCGCTGACGTCATTTTCCTCAGTTATGTTTTACAGATAAAATGTCTGAAGAACAACATTAAACCTCTCAGCACGTTTTCATAGATATTATCGGTTAAAAACACAGCGTCTATCGAGTTAAAAAATGTATTTCTACTGAATTTTAAACTTAAAGTAAATAATATTTGTTTCAAATCAGATTAATTATACGTTAAATCAACTAATATTTCTCAAATCAAATTTTAGAAAAGTATATTTTATTTTATTTTATTTTTTGGATAATGTTTTTTTTTTTTAGCATTCAACTCCAAGCAAGGCAAGGGGTTACAGAGTTGGATCGAGAACAAAGAGGAGCGATAGAGGAAATGATTAAGGGACGGTTAAGGGAGAGATCAGGGCATCTGGAGACGTCGATTGACTTTACATTTGAATAGTTGGAGATTATAGCTATCAGGAAAACAAGAAATGGGTTGAGACTTCCACAGGCGAGAAGTGCGAGACACGAAGCTATTGGAGTAGAAGTGACAGCTACATTTAACAGTTTCGACAGTGAAAGGGTGAGAGCGAGATGCCAGCCTAGTTGAAAGCTTAAATTCATGAAGTCTGGGAACCAGCGAAAGCAGCTCATCGGAGCAGTTACCGTGAAAGTATTTGTAAAAAAGACAGAGGGAGGCAACGGCACGTCTGTGAGAGAGTGGCTGCAGACGAGATGCCAGATCAGGGCCATTTATATTGCATATTCGTCTTTGGATTTTATCAAGGACCTTGAGACAATTAGAAGGGGCTGCAGGCCTTATATGGCACCAATACTCCATGCAAGGGCAAATGGTTGATTTGTAGATTTGAAGGATTGACTCCGGCGAGAAAAATTTCCTGACACGGCACAGGGAGCCAACTTTCCTTGTGGTGGACGAAGCTATTGACTCAATGTATTCGTTCAATCTCAGGTCAGCGGACAATGTGAGACCGAGCAGTCGCAAAGAGGTGCTCTCGTGGAGTTGAGCGTCAGACATTCTAATGGGAGGCAGGGATGGTTCTCTGTGGTAGTAATAGAGAGCAGTTTTGTTTTTGAGGCATTAAAGTTAACTAGCCAATTCTTGCCCCAGTCCACAACCGATTGGAGGTCTTTTTCAAGACAAACGGCCAGGTTAGTTTTGTCGGCGACACTAGATTTGTTTTTGAGGCAGCAGTAAATAGTAGTGTCGTCCGCATAGCTGCCTTCTTGGGAATCTATGACATCAAGAATTACATTGGGATGAAAGACAACTAAAAAAGGGGAGTTCTTTACAGTCAATTTAAATTAGTTTTTGAAAGGCAGCAAAGTATTTTGCTTATTGGAAATATTAAATTAAGTCTATTAGATTGGAATTAAAACTAAAATAAAAGCTTCGAGAAAGATTTTTCATTTTTTTAAATTCGTTTTAAACCTTAGGTATCGCGTTTGCTGTGGAGGCGCATATTTTTAGTCTGAAGAAGTCCTTACAGGAAAAGTATTTCAATTTTGACAACGAAATTGTACTTGATATATAAAAATTTATATATCATTTCCCTATCTTTAGTCTCTTAAGTTATCGTTTATGATCAACCCTACCTGTGAGGACCGATAAATAACTATTGAATTACAACGAGCAATATATTCCATCCCATTTCTTTCTCTCGGGGAAATACATCTATTCTATTACGTTGTTTTTCAAACAAATTAGGCACAGTATTTCATGTTTCATATAGATATTGGTTATATTTAAAATAACGAATGTGAAATGCTTTGTAGATAACTATTTTTCCTACCAAAGTCAATAGTCAATGTTCGGGCACTCATTCATTCATTCATTTATTGTTAGTTTCTCAGAAGTTAAAGAGTCAAGACCTACAATGCAGCAGGTGGTTTGAATTCAGATTTTTCTATCTTAGACAGGTAATCATATACGGAGGTTGTGCACTGCCCAGACTACATGTCCCCCATCTCGGCTGTACAAGATCAAAAGGAATACAGAAAAGTACATTTGGAAAAGAATTGCCGAAAAGTTGTCAGTTTTAACAGCCAACCGCCTTCGGGGCTCCACTGAGGGTCTTCCGTCTGGATTTACTTCCATAGCCTTTTCCGTGATTTGGATATGAGAGCAAGGAAGCGGAAGTTTAAAATTAGGATTTTTTTTATTCCTTAAGATGAACAGCCTTCCCAGACAGCCGTGCTCCATCTGTCCGAAGAGTTACATTAAGGGGTATTTTATGGCGGTAGGGAAGGAAGTTAACGGTTAACCCTAGACTTGAACAGGTTACGATTCTAGTGGTCAGAGAAATATCCTCGTGGGAGTCGTTTCCACAGAGTATGGTTCGTGGAAAAAAGCTGTTCATGTGGAACTTCTAACCGATGTAATACAGAAGGAATGTCGGTGGTTTGCTACAACGTGGATGGTATGGCGGGTCCTGGCCGCGAAGGTTCGAACTGGCGAAACCTAAGAATCCAGATCGTCTTAGTAATTTCCATGAAAGTAGCGTTACAACAGCAAGATGCTCGCCACGTACAGCCTGTGAGAGAGAGAGAGAGAGAGAGATGTCTAACCTTCTTGGCTAGGACCCGCCATGTCATTTACATTGTAGCAAACGACCCACATTCCTTCCACATTTCATCGGCGAGAAGTAAGCTCAATTCGAACACATTCTTCTCGCGAGCCACTGCTCTGTGGAACAGGCTCCCAAGAGAATGCTTCTCCGATCTTAACCTGTTCAAGTCTATCTTCCAATCCTATCAGTATAAATTGCTCCTTAATCTCACAAGTAAATGCGTGTGTCACAAAGAGTTCTATCCTTGAACTTATTTTGTTCGTAATTTTTTTCTTCTTCCTGATGTCATCAGTTCTCGGCTCGGTATCTATGCCGATGACACAGCTATTTACTCCATTCGTAATGCTAAGTCGTATAGGTTTGACAAAGTCAAATTGGTAGCTGATCCCGAAAATGACGTCAATCCGTCGTTCAGTGGGGCAAGAAATGGCTTGTTCATTTTAACGCTTCCAAAATGTATCTACTCTCTTTAATCGTCTTAGAAATCAGGTTATTTGAAACCAGCAAATATTTTTTTAGATTATAAGAATCTTTTGGGGTTAATAATGATTTACTTATACGTCATAGCTGTGAGAGGCTTAATACTTTTGCCAAAGGTATTGGCGCGTAAGTATATATCACAAAGCCGACTGGAATTAGAACTTGACTCTCTGGTTTCCAATTCCGAGCCGTTATTCATTACTCACCCTCACATCCAAGCCTACAGTTCCTGGTATTCCCATGCGGTCACTCAGCTGACAAGGCTTGACGTTGCTTAACTTCGATGATAGTAGGAGAGCCGATAACTCAGCAGTTATAACAGTATAGTTAAAGAGTATTGGAAAATACAAATGACAGGCACCTTTGTGAGCATTATCGCCTCTAACGACCAGTAAAATGTCGTAAAAGAGAAATTTCAGAGTAATCCGTCCATGTTTATCCGCCATATAAAGTTAAAATCGCATTACGTCGTTGATAAAGGGCAGCTTCACATCAACAACGAAATACGACTTAGAAACACGATAAACCGGAGGCAGATATCCCGGCCGGTATTAAAAAGAGCGAGACGATAAAATCATGGTTTCTGTTTTGTTTTATTATCTAATATTCGCGACTTTTTTTTTTTCGGTCACATATCTGATATAGATTTCTTCTTCTCACGTGATCTGTTCCTTTCACTTGTAGTTCCTTATCGTTTCTGACTCGATTTTCGCAGTTAAAAAAAAAACCTTTCGACTTGTCTTATTCTCCTCATCCTATCATGTCTTTTCCTCCATCTTTATTGTCGTTTTCTTTGTTGCTCTTTTCTCTCGACATTCATCTGATATATTGTTCTTTCAACATCTGCTTGCTTTCAAGATCATCACCGAAATGATACTCTTATCAAATAATACAATATTTATCGCCAGATATCATTGGTGCCACGTGGTTCATTATTAACTCTGGCTTCTTTTATTAGGGATTTAGGTTCTGTATCAAAAGATAAAGTTTGCTGAAGTGAAAATTATTCACGCTTTTATCGAGACCTTCTTCCAACTCTTTTGATCCTTTTTCTTCTTCTTACAGTGTCCCTTCAGAAAATGTCCGATAATGGCACCCAACACCTTATCTATCTTCGGAGCGCTTAGTAATTTTAATTTCATGTTCTATTCGTATAATAATAATAATAATAATATATACACACACATGCACATATATAAGAACAAAATTTATAACAATAATTATTCTAATAATCTTATATTTCTTTATTTTATTTTATTAATAGTATTTAAAAGGTATATATAGCATTATATCGACACATTTAATTTCGAACTGTTTACTCCGACATCCACCAAAAAAAAAAAAAAATTAGCCCTTGGCGGTCAAGGTTAAAACGCAAATCTCTAACAATTTCAACGAATACGAATGAAATTTCATACCGGATCGGTCGTCACCCGGGTCAACAAGGACCGCGTCCCTCTGAGAGGAACCAGTCTGAGGACGAAAAATCTGTTACTGGAACAAACTCCTCCACGAACGAAGAGACACTAGGTCACCAAAACCGGATTATTGCCAACATTGGACCAAGTGGCTCAACACCAAATCGACTAATAAAAAGAAAACGAACGAAATGGACCCGCGAAGAGTATCGACAAGTTATGAC
Organism: Acanthosepion esculentum; assembly: GCA_964036315.1. Taxonomy (NCBI): domain Eukaryota; kingdom Metazoa; phylum Mollusca; class Cephalopoda; order Sepiida; family Sepiidae; genus Acanthosepion; species Acanthosepion esculentum. The sequence continues at coordinate 82,508,018 of OZ038493.1, read as the reverse complement.
ATCTTTCTTCACTGCACTCGAAAACCCAGCAAAGAACACCACCAATCAAACATACCAAATATGGAGAAGTATGGTGGGAAATGATATAAGACCTAACCTCAATCCAAACATGCTTTCTAATGTCCGTAGGGACATTATGCGAAACAACAGACGCTCAAAGACAGAAATAGATAGGATAAAATTAGATATAAGACAAAATACTATGACCCATCATTCAAAGTGTAATGAGATGAATGTAGAAATATGTAGTGTGACAGAGGATGAGGTAAAAGCTAAAACAAATGAAATACGAAATAACCTCCCAGGAAATAAAATCAAAGACTCTATCTTAAACACAACCTGCAGTTCTCCAGACAATGTTTCTGAAGATGACTCCAGGTACATTATGTTAGAATTCCTTGAAAACCACAAAGCGGAAATCACCGAAGCGAAAAACCACGTAATCCAAGTACTCAGCAAAGTAACTTTCATACAGTTGTCAGAAAGAGACCAGCTACCCAAAATCCATATGACGAATTCCAACAAGCATATTGTGAAAATATACAACGCTGCTCTGGAGATATATTAATAATCCACGCGCAAGTGCAAAAAGATCAAGAGGAAACACAAAATTAAATCACTACTTGACATTCCACCAACCACGGAAATGCTGAAGAAGAAACTTCAGCTAAAGGCACAGAGAACAAGACGATACGAAAAACGTTGTAGGTTCTATCCCCAAAATAAAATATTCCAAACGGACCTTAAGAAATTTTACAGGGAAATTGGAAAAAAAACCTATACATGTCGAAAGGCCACCATCGATTGATACTGTACAGACATTTTGGGAAAATATTTGGAGCAGCCCAAAGGAATATAACCCAAATGCTGAATTGATCCGACGTGAAGAAGAACGAATGTTGGATACACCTCTGCAAGAATGGGAAAATATATCCACAGATGATGTTAGGCAAGCTCCAACGAAATCGGAAAAATGGAAATCCCCAGGAAATGACAAGGTTCCCAATTTCTGTCTTTATCATTTCTCGTCTATCCACAAAATACTTGCGGAAACATTATCAACGCTTGTAAATAATCCCAATAAAATCCCGGAATGGATTACTGAAGGTATTACATACCTCATACCAAAAACAAATGAAACAGATGACCCGAAAAATTATCGACCGATAACATGTCTCTCCACAACGTATAAGTTGATCACGTCTGTCCTGACGAACCGTGCTTACTCCTTTTTCGAAACAAACAGCATTCTTCCACTGGAACAGAAGGGATGCAGGAGGGGTTCATATGGCTGCAAAGATCAATTACTGATAAATAAAATGATTCTGGAAAATTGCAGGAGCAGACGTAGAAATCTCAGTGCAGCGTGGATTGATTAGCGTAAAGCATTTGACAGTGTTCCACATTCTTGGATGCTTAAGACTTTGGAAATGTACAAAGTCTCCCCTGTGGTATTAAATTTCCTTAAGCACAGCATGGGAATGTGGAACACCAAACTATACCTTAGTCACATCAGGGGCACTGCCATATCCAACCGACTAAATATCTGACGTGGAATCCTTCAAGGAGACTCTCTGTCTCCCCTTCTGTTTGTCCCTAATCCACCTTACGCATGAACTGAACAACAGTAGCTATGGTTACAAAATAAATAACAAAATATTCAATCACCGACTCTACATGGTTGATCTCAAACTCTTTGCCAAAGACGACAATGAGTTGAAGGGCCTCCTAAATATTGTAAAATACTTTAGTGACGACATAGGTATGAACTTCGGATTAGATAAATGTGCTAAAGTAACATTCAAGAAAGGTAGAATTTTAGAAGCACCCTTAATAGATTTAGATTTTGCCACGAAGATTAAATAATTGGAGCATGATGAAGCTTATAAGTACCTAGGAATTAGTGAGGGAGATAGCATACAACACCCCCAAATGAAAGAGAAGGTAAGAAAGGAGTACTACAGGCGTGTACGCCTGGTACTAAATACCGAGCTAAAATCAAAAAAACGAATATCAGCCATAAACACCTTGGCTGTTCCTGTGGTGCAATACAGCTTTAATGTCTTTAACTGGACCATAGCTGAAATTAAGCGAATGGACGCCAAAACGAGAAAGCTCCTCACTTGCTACCGCATGCATCATCCCAAAGCTGATATTGATCGCCTGTATGTGCCCAGATCCGAAGGAGGCAGAGGACTAGTTCAACGAGAACTATCCTACAAGACTACAACAATTGGCCTCCAAAGATACTTGGAAAATACAGAAGACTGGATGATGGTATGTGTCAAGGAACATAAAAGTAGTAAGTGTCTTTACTCTGTAGTAAAGCAAGCCGACAATTTCAAAATGGTGTTTGAAATGGACACAGAAATTCAAATACATCACTGTACACCGGCTGAAGCTGCAAAATACTTAAAAAAGAATGCAAAGACAAATGCGACCGACCAGATAAAGAAACAATGGCAAGATAAACCGTTCCATGGCCAATACTCTGCCCGTACCAGACAAGCTGACGTAGACAAAAACCGCACCCATCATTGGCTACGTAGTGCAGTGTTGAAAGCTGAAACTGAAGGTTTTATCCTTGCTGCACAAGACCAATGCTTGTTAACTAGGAATTATCAAGCACATATACTAAAATACTGTGTTAGCCCAAGATGCGGATTCTGTGATAAATATCCAGAAACCATTGATCATCTTATATCAGGTTGCCCCATATTGGCACCCACTGAATATAAAACCCGGCATGACAGAGTGGGCCAATATCTGCACTGGAAAATTTGCAACTCCTATGGGAAGGAAACTGAAAGAAACTGGTACGAACACCACACTGACCCGGTTGCGAAGATAGGACCTGTTACAATTCTATGGGACTACACAATACACACTGACAGAACAATCAAAGCCAACCGCCCAGACATTGTTATTAAAGACCACAAACAAAATAAGTGCCTCCTTATTGATATGGCAGTTCCTGCAGACTGCAATGTGTCTTTGAAGATATTCGAAAAACTGTATACAAGGACCTTGAAATAGAAATCTCAAAAATGTGGCACATGGGAACATCAACAATCTCTGCTGTAGTTGGAGCCCTTGGACTGGTTGGAAAAGATTCCAGTAGGCTGATTGAAGGGATCCCTGGAAGTCCATGCCTCAAAGAGATACAAAAAATTGTTCTGACAAGTACAGCCCACACTTTACGAAGGGCTTTATCTATGTAATTATTTTTTAATTTATTCCAGTGGAAAGTGTCATGATACCATTTCTAACCTTAGGTCCCTAGGCGTGACCCGGAAAAAATGTGTAAACGGCAGATATCAAAGGAAATAAAAAAATAATAATAATAATCCTGAGTCTGTCTATATTTCTGAGATGAGGTATTATGTACAGTATTTACATTAGTCGGACTATTGTCCTCATCTTTGTCGCCATATTTGTCACAACGTTGTGACAAATATGGCGACAAAGATGAGGACAATAGTCCGACTAATGTAAATACTGTAATAATAATCCTGTTGTAGTTGGAGCCCTAGGATTCATAGGAAAAGATTCCAATCAACTGATTGAGGGGATCTCTGGTAACCCAAGCCTTAAAGAAATACAAAAATGCAATTTCTGACCTCAGGTCTCTGGGCGGGACCAGGAAAGAAATGAATACATACCAGAAATCAAAGGAAATAATAATAATAATAATAATAATAATAATAATAATAATAATAAGGAAACAGCAAGAAATTGGTATGAATGTCATCCTGATCTAGTTACAGAAATAGGAACTGTACAATCTTATGGGACTTGACACACAGACAAAACAATCAAAGCTAATCGTTCATCATCCTGATCAAACACCTCAAAAACAGGAAGCTCTTTCTTATTGACATAGCAGCTCCTGCAGATTTTAATGTATCTGTGAAGATCTTCAAAAAAAATAATTGAAGTGGAATAAGATGTGCAAATAAAGCCTAGCACACCGATTGCAGCGGCAAAGAACCTTAAAAAGAAGGCAAAAGTAAATGCAATATACCAGATGTAGAGACGATTGCAAGATAAGCCTCTTCATGCTCAATACTCTGTTCGTGTCAAACAAGCTGATGTAGACAAACCCCATACGCATCAGTGGTTACTTTGTGCAGGATTAAAAGCTGAAACCGGCTGTTTTATTCTTGCTGCACAGGACCAATGCTTGCTAAATAGAAATTATCAAGCAAACACACTGAAATATAGTGTTAACCCGAAATGCAGAGTCTGTGATGAATATCCAGCAACAATGAGGACATCAATAATTCCAGCTGTCGCTGGACCCTTTGGTTTGATTGGAAAAGCTTCCGATAGATTCACTCAATGGGTCCCTGGTAGCCCAGGCTTTAAAGAAATAAATTGTTGTCACAAATGCTGCTCACCCCTTACGAAAGGATTCATCCATGTAAAGTGTTTGTGATCTTAAGTTGTTTTATTTTTATATTTTAAATTTTTAACAAACATGTTCAATAGAAAGTGTCATGATGCCATTTCTAAGCTTAGGTCCCTGGTTGGGATCCGGAAGGAAATGTGTATTGAACAGAAATCAAATAATAATAATAATAATAATAATAATAATAATAATAATAATAAATTATTCTGACAAGTACAGCCCACACTTTACGAAGGCTTTATCTATGTAATAATTTTTTTTTTTTTTTTTTTCCAGTGGAAAGTGTCATGATACCATTTTTAACCTTAGGTCCCTGGGCGGGACCCGGAAAGAAATGTGTAAAAGGCAGATATCAAAGGAAATAAATAATAATCATAATCATAATAATAATAATAATAATAATAATAATAATAATAATAACAGACAAAACACATGAGGATAGTTACATATGCAAACTACGAACGTCCCGGCCCGAGGGAATGAGCAGAATAACAAGAGAGTTCCATAAGATTTATACTAACCCGTTTGATTAATTCAGCTCAGTGACTAATCAACTATTAGAAAATTTCAAGATGAGCGTCCTGTTATTCACTTTCCAGTTGCATTCCATTCAGGCCGGTTGCGTTTCATCTCTTTCCATGCTTTCATTACCAGTACAGCCGTTTTTCCCAAGGCAAGCGACGTTTGTATATAGACTTGTAATCTTTTTTAGAGTGTTACACTTTCATGCAAATTTTCATCGGTGTGATTCCTGTGGAGCCTTCCCCTGGTTAGGCTAGACCCTTTTTGTGTACCTCGTTAATGTGAGTAACTGCCGTTTTTGGCCTGTTCCTGGTTGCTTCTTTCGTTATAATCCAAGTCGATATTCAAAAAACTACCCAATTTGATTTTGGACTCATTTTTTTCATCTCGACTGGGTCAGCTTTTTTCTTTCCCCGTGGCTGTATTAATTTTATCTTTCTCTCTCCTTTAGCGAGAGAGCTACTTGATTCTGTCTAAAGACAGAATACAGCAGCTTCTCTTAATTCTTTTTAGGGTTGATTCCACTAACATCAGTTATACTTTTAGTTTGTGTATTTGTTTTGATGTTTTAGTTTGTTTTGGGGTTCATATCTCCCCACTCATTACATATCGTCGACAGATTTTTAGATATAAAATTTTATAATCGTTAACTTTTATATCATGGTTTGTTTTTGTAAGTCCCCTGAGAGTATGAGGTATTGTGGTATATGGTATATTAAATGATGATGGATAAGTTCTTTTGGCGGGTATGTGCAAATTGTAAGGAGTGAATAGGTCGTGAATGTGATTAGCTAGATATAAGATAGTAAGTGATGACCAGCCTCAGTCAGTTCCACCACCGATTTTCGGCCTTGTGCCACAATTGTATTTTATATACAATAAATTTTGACTTGTAATATTTTGTAGATTTTTATAATTTTATGCAAATTTTAAACATAACTTTTTTGTTTTAGTATTTTCTAGTTTTGACGCGTTGATTACTAATAGATTTTTTAAATCTTTTTATACGTGTATACAATTTTTAAACATAAATTGAAGCCAGACATAAATAGTCGAAATAGTGTTGAACATATTCAAAAACTGTTTTCTTTTCTTTCCTTAAATCGCGCTATTTTCTAAGTGTTAATAATAATAATAATAATAATAATAATAATAATAATAATAATAATATACGTCAGTTCATTTCTTAATTAATTAATCAGTTCGTATATTACACCATTCTAACACTTCATAAATAATGGACAATTGCGTTTTGATTATTTCTGAAGTATAAGCTGCATGTAAAGTAAATGCTAACTAACTGATGGACTATGGAACACGAAGGATTGTATTAGTGCTTTGTAAAGAGAAAACATTCGGGACGACTTGTACAACGCCTAAATAATGGGGGGGTTCATGTTGCCAATTTACGTGGATAGCAATTGCACGTTCTCAAGAAATCCAGAAATGATTCAGTTCTGCACATTTGGATTTAAGCAACAAAACACAATGGAAAATGTTTTGGCTGATTTCAATACGAAAATGGCAAAACTTGTAAGGTTTACCAAAGAATGCAAAGACACAACTGCTCTAGGATTTCGATGTAAATTTAATCCAAATTTGACACAATTTTCATTATTAGTAAAATACAGAAATTGAAAAGAGGAAAAATCAAAAATGAGAATAGATGTTGAATCCTAAATCATCTTTTTGTTATAGGTTGAATATAGAGATAGAGAAACTGAATATACTGGAAAATATGCCGGACATCTTTACAAAAAAAGAAGAGAAAAAAAGAAGGAAAAAAGAAGAAAAAAAGAAGAAAAAAAAGAAGAAAAAGGAAAAAAAAGAAGAAGAAACTTTATAAGTATCTTGCAGCTATAAGGGATTTTCTTATACAATTCAAATTGGAGCTCGAAAAAAAGTAGAAAATTATTCGGTATAAAAACAATCCAAAACAATTTACAAGAAAGTTCGGGTTAAATCATGGAAATAGATACAAAAAAGAACTGAAAATGAATGACCAAATGAAAATAGAAGTAATCTGGATCCAAAAGTTTTCATATATCCAATCAATCCTCCGAAACAAAAAAGCTGATGTAGTCCTATTCACAACCAACCGGTGGAAAGAAAACTAAATCAACAAAGGAAAATGCTAAACCAGATGCAAATAGAAGAGGGGTCCAAAAGCCTCTACATAGCCAGTTCCTTCTCCGTTAGACATGCTGATATAATTCTATTCACGGGCCACCGATGTCTAGAAAAGTGAATCAGGAAATGAAATGCTAGGTCAGATGCAAATAGAAGCTAGATCCTAAAGCCTGTACGTAGCCAGTTCTTACTCCCAAAAATATGCTGATGTAATTCTATTCACTGGCCACCAATGGCAAGAAAACTCAATCTGGAAATGAAAATCTTAGGCCAGATGCAAATAAAATCTGGATCCAAAAGCCTCTACATAGCCAGTTCCTTCTCCGATAAACATGCTGATGTAGTTCTATTCACGGGCCACCGATGGCAAGAAAACTGAATCAGGAAATGAAAATGTTAGGCCAGATGCAAATAGAAGCTGGATCTCAAAGCCTCTACATAGCCAGTTCCTTCTCCGAAACAAAAATGCTGATGTATTTCTATTCACAACCCTCCGGTGGCAAGAAAACACCGGTGAAAATTCTAGGCCAGAAGAAAATAGAATAAACTTGATCCACAAACCTCTATATGGCAAAATAAACATCTTCATGGCAATTAATCTGCCAGCTTCAAAAAAACTGGTGTTCGCAAACACTATAGCCATCAGCGGTTGCGACGTGAATGATTAAAAGCTGAAACCAGGTTTTATTCTTACTGCAGAGAATCAGTGTTTTGTAAATAGAAAAGATCAAGGACACATACTACAAATAATTCAGTTTAAACTTAGTATAAGTCCGAGCACCAATTCCTTCAAAATGCGTACGCATATCCCTACACAGTTGTCAGAAAACGAAAAAATCAAACTTAAATGCTACGAACAGGATCAAAATTAACATTGTCTTAATGGAATTAGTCAGTCCGTTATGCACCATGTGCGACACACGCTTAGGCGATCATGTATCTTTCGATAGGTGACGGACGAGGCAGATTTTGCCCTGCAGTAAGTTGCTATTTGTTTCTGCGGTAGGCCAGTTGACATAGAACCCGGCCTATGTACCCATAGCTGGTGGGAGGAGAAAAGGATTCATACCTTCCCCTAGGGTATTAGCATGTAAGTGAATGCAATTGATTCGACTTGAATTCGAACTTGGCTCTCCGTTTCCTCAAACCGAGTCGCTATCCATTACTCCACCGTGCCTCATAATTCGACTAGTACAAACAAATAAAACTTTCTCGCAAAAACGAATGCAGCGGGTCAAGAGAACAAATTAAAAACGAAACCATTACCATGATAGATTGGATTTCCTTATCTTCTAATCTTCGAGGTTACTAAGATTGCAAACAATTGTAGCTTTTTTTCTACAATAAAGTTCGCCTTGTACAAGGGGGCCACTTGCAGCAGAGGGTTACGTTAAGAGGCAGTTTATATGGATAGGAAAGTGAGATAACGTTTAACCCTAGAACTGAACAGGTTAGGATTGTAGTGATTAGGAAACATTCTTTTGAGGTCGGTTCCATAGGAAAGTGGTTCGCGAGAAGATGCTTTACGAGTGGAACTGACTTCTTACCGATGGAATACGGGGGGGTGGATGGTTCTATACTATGTAAGTGACATGGCGTGCCCTGGCCGTGAAGGTTTGAATTGGCGGGACCAGGGAATGCAGTTCGTCCGAGCACTTGTCATGGAAGTAGCAATAGAGCAGTGAGAGGCTCGCGAGAGTGTAGAGGACGGGGGGTGAAGATGAAAAGGAAACTCGTGCGTTTATATTTCCTTCTAGAAGAAGGTACAACTACAAGAGAATGTCGGTCTTGAATTAAGTCCAACTGAAGATAAAGAAGACAAACAAACAAGACCGATATATATATAAACAGATATAAACAAATATATGTATTAAACAAAACAATTACAAAGCACATAGACAGTTAACGTTGTGTTTGTGTGTGAACGTTGGTGTGTGTCTGTGTGGACGTTCGTATTTTGGTAAACGTTCGTATTTTGGAGAAGTTCGTAAGAGTTCATACGTACGTGGATGCGTGAAATATTATTTAGCGTCTGACCGCCTGGTCGAGACGATAATTCTCTGGGACTACATTTTGCAGCAAGAATAGAGAAAAAAGAGAGAAAGGCAAATTCGTGTTTGCTATTTATAGAATATGTAATCACGTGACAGGTTCACAGCGCCTTGGCGGGAAATTTGACTTAGTCACTCGCTGTAAAAATATATTGTTCATGGATGCATTGCAACGCCCACTTGTGTGTTTATTGACCAATTAGAAGCTGATATTTCCTGAAAATATTTACTAAACTAAGAAGGCTCTTGGGATCCGATTCTCCTAAAAGTGCACAAAATCGACTACATGAAAATATAGCGATTATAAAATTGTGGCACAACTGCGATTTATAAATTGTCTATTACAAAGTAGTGTTGATTTATTATCCAGTGAATGCTTGTTGTTGTACAATTTAATTTTGCGTATGTATGTATGTATGTGTGTGATGATGATGATCATTACAAGAGAATTTGGAGTGCAAAAAATAATTCCTCTCCAACAAGGGCTCGGAGACGCTTTTGAACTCTGTCAGGACTGGAAAGTGAGGTCTGGGTAGCTCCCGCCCAAATATGGCAACAGTACTCGGTCTGTTCTGGCTCTTGTAAAGGCAGAGGATAGCATGAGGAGTGGTACCCTTTTTCCTGCATTTTTAGTGATTGGTCGTATGTAAGAGTTCCACTTGGGGTCAGGAATGAGTTTAAGTTCTAATAGTCTCTCAAGGCACGGAGTCATCCCTAGGAGACATTCGTTCAACGTGACTGACGGTAAACTAACCCATTATACTTAGTTTATTGTAACCTCAAAGATGCTATTACTCAGAAAAGTCATAAATTATATGATCAATCACGATTAGATACAAATTCAAAATTCCCCACTCTCTAGATTATCTCCAGGATGGACCCTGTGACTGTTGGCTTCCTGTATAGCCTGCTGTAGGGACACGGTCACTATAGAGTGACTGCTGATCAACGACGCAGGAAATAGTAAAAAAAATAAGTAAAAAGAGACTACAGACAACGGATGTAATACGAAGAGAGACAAAACCCCAGTAGAAGCAAAACAAATTCTGAAACAAAATTTGGATATCTGATCATAAGCTGCTGGAAATCCGTAAAAGAATCGACAATGAAGAACGTGACTTGCCTCTGGAGAAATGGATTAGAATGCCAAACCCAAAATCAATGAAATAAGAACTAAGGAAAAATTAGACCGATAAAGAAACAAGAGACAAGATGCAGAAACAGCCACCTTAGCTGACAAGGGAGAAAACTAAGTGCAAATCCTAAAGAAATCGATGAAAAAAACCCACCTTACAACCCGTGAAAAGCAAGGACCTGAACAAGTAAAAGCAGCAATCGAACATGTCGATGGGCTGTTAGAATTTATTGAACCAAAAGATATGACAATCGAAATGCTTATAGCGTAAAAATAAACCTCCACAAGCAGGAAAAATAAGGTCGGCTTGAGAAACAAGATATTAAAGAAAGACAGGTATTCAAATTGCAAAGAGACGCAAGGCTAATAACAGATATTTCTTGCAATAACGGACCACAACTCAGACTATGGGACACTCACAAGATAAAATAAGAAGTAATAATCCCAAACATGTAAGAAATGTACCAAAAAGGCACGTTAAAGAATTAAGACGAACGAGTTACAAATAAATAATTGCTCAACATATGAAAAATCACACATTCCAAAACTAACATTAACTACATCCGCGTCTAGGGTAAGACGATAAACTAAATCCGACGCAAGGCCTATGACCAGTAGCTTTTGAGGAGCGTGGAACCAGCTCTTAATTGCTGGTGTTCCCAGGTCCACACTGACCTGGGGTGGTAGCACATGTTAGGGCCCCAGCTATGGGCAAATAGTTAACCCCCAAACTGAGGTCAAACGTGTAAAAATAGGTTTCAATACCAGCAAAATATTCTTATAAAAAATTATTACCAGAAATACTTTTTTTTAAAATATTACCAGCAATACATTTTTGGTAAAAAAATATTACAAGCAATAAAAATCTTATCGGCATTAAATAACTCATTAAAGTTGATATGCCGTAAAACAAACTAAACCAGAAAAATCTTCCTCTTCTTCTTCTTCTTCTTCTTCTTCTTCTTCTTCTTCTTCTTCTTCTTCTTTTTCTTCTTCTTCTTCTTCTTCCTCCTCCACCTCTCCCTCTTTTTCTCCCTCTTCTTACTCCGGCTCACTAAGTGATGCGTTGTTTTCCTCTGTCTCTTTTGCCTTCAATCTGATTTTGTGAGTATCAGATTTTCCAAGCCCTATTTTTCTTATTGTGTTCCCTAGATATTTTAACTCTCTTCTCCTCTTCCTGATGCTTACGGGAAAAAAAAGACGTCCCAAAATAGTCAATAAAGATATTTTGAAAGTAGAAGAAAAAAAAAGCACAAAGTTAAATACATGTATTCTAAAAATAGACTTTTTAAAAAGTAGATACTCGGACCTGATGAAACTCTAGATATTGATTTAAGTTCCCATTCTACACGGGAAGCGTGTTCTGCAGTTTCAAAAAAAAAAGGTCAAAAGAAAGAATTTACAGAATGCATGAACAGAAACAGAACATTCCTCATTCAAAAAAGACACCCAAAATAAAAAAGGAATCCCGGTGTACAAGTATAGACCGATTCCATAAATACCATTGATGTGGAAAAATCTTAACAGGAGAAATAGCAGAAAAAGTCTATATGAATCTAGGGAAAGCAGAGGATACTTCGTTGAACAGAAAGGACTCAGGGGATAAAGCAAAGGATCAAACGATCTGTTCTATAATTGACCAGATGACCATAAAACACTCAGGGTCATAAAGAAACAAAACTGTTTGGTGGGATAGAGAGAATATAGAATTGGCAGGCATCACGATTCCTCAGAGTTGGATATTTGAATACCTCGGAATATTCTAGATTAACCTATCGATAGTGAAATCCATTGCTAACTCTATGAAAAATTGGAAAGTGAACTTTACCTCCGAGGAAAAGTCCTTAGTATAGACGATTATCAAAACATGGAATTTTAAGTAAACACTGTTTTACATTTAGTCCTAACTATAATACTATAAAATTTTGATACTGATTTTAAAATGTGAATAATAATAATAATAATAATAAGAAGAAGAAGAAGAAGAAGAAGAAGAAGAAGAAGAAGAAGAAGAAGAAGAAGAAGAAGAAGAAGAAAAAGAAGAAGAATAGTAAGAAGAATAGTAAGAAGAAGAAGAAGAAGAAGAAGAAGAAGAAGAAGAAGAAGAAGAAGAAGAAGAAGAAGAAGAAGAAGAAGAAGAAGAAGAAGAGTACATATCAGTAGCTACGTAGTGCAGGGTTAAAAGCTGAAACGAAATGTTTTATTCTTGCTGCACAGGAATAATACTAGTTAAACAGAAATTACCAAGCACACATACTGAAAAATTGTGTTGCCCCGAAATGCAGATTCTGTGACAAATATGCAGAAACAATTGACCAGATCGTATCACTTTGAACGCTATTAGCACGCACGGAATATAAAACCCGGCAAGATACAGTGGACCAATATGGAAAATATGCAACTTTTACGGGAAAGAAACTTCAAGAAATATTACAAAAGCTCGGTTACAAAAATAAAATCTGTAACAATTTTATGGGACTTTACAATACACACAGACAGAACAATCAAAGCTAATCGCCCAGACATCATGATCAAAGACCACAAAAACAGAATGTGTTTTCTTATTGACATGGCAGTCCCTGCAGATTGTAGTATATCTTTGAAGATCTTAAAAAACTTTCCAAATACAAGGATCCTGGAGTGGAAATCTCAAAAAATGTGGCCCATGCGGATATCAATAATTCCAGTTGTAGTTAGAGCCGTTCGATTAATTAGAAAAGAACCCGATAGATTCATTGAAAGGATCTATGGTAGCCCATGCCTTAAAGAAATACAAAAAAATGTGCTTGCAAGTACAGCTCACACATTACAAAGAGCTTTATCTACGTAAAATGTGTGTGATCATAGTTCTGTTTTGTTTTGCCTTGTTTTATTACCGAAATGATCAGTGGAAAATTTCATGAAGCGATTTCTGACCTTAGGTCTCTGGTTGGGACCGGAAGAAAAATATGTATACAACATAAATCCAATGAAATCCAATAATAATAATAATAATAATAAAGTGTGTTTTTTTTTCGAGCGACTCCCTATGTCAGTACTATTTGTTTTATTAGTGGTATCATTTTTTTTTTGGCTGGACGAATAGGAATTCTGATCAATGGTCCAACGAATTAGCATTGATTGATTTGATTTCTTATGGATTATCAACCTCACGCTCGCTATTTAAAGCCAGCAAATCTTGTTTGATTGCAAGAATCTTTTGTAGGTTATAATGACTTGCTGACACAATTCTTACTAATTAACCCATACCTGGGGAAAAACATGTGGATTTATACTGTTCCCATGTTTGGTTGGTTGGTTCGATTGTTGATTGTTTAGCGGAATATCAACACCTCTATGGGTTATTTAATACCGAAATATAAATATTTTGAATGCAGTTTTATGCCTTCAACTGCAGATAAAATGTATTGTTGGTCATTTTACAATAAAATGTATTGTTAGTATTTCTACTATAAAATGTATGGTCATTTTGCTATAAAAATGTATTTTTATACTATCATAGATTTTGTATGAGAGTTCACTATTTGCCCATAGCTGGGACCCTAACAAGTGCTACTACTCCGTGTCAGGGTGGACCTTGGAACAACATCAATTAAGATGTGGTTCCACGGTCCTCAAACCCTCCAATCTCCCGATCAGAGACCTTGCTGCCGGATGTAGTTAATCATTATACCCAGGATGCGACCCTTCCCAAGGGAATTTACGTATAAGTGAATATAACTGAGTTCTCTGATTTCGAATTACGAACTGGTATCTATTACCCCAGCACTCCAACAGCACCTGGTATTCCTAAGTGGTCACCCATCCAGGCTCTACATTGATTGAAACAAGAAATAAAAATCGATCAACGAGGGGGGAATGAAGGGCGCAACATGAACGAAAAGGGAAAAAGAAAATAATGCATGGAGAATTTAAAATAGAATATCTCGAGTGAAGAAAAATCTTCGGCATGGCTACGCTGAGAACACCTGAAGCGAGAAACAGAATCTTTCATCGTTACAGCCCCAAAAGAAAGAAAGTAAATATTATGAAAGATAATCAATGAATGACGTAAGCACAACACTCAAAAATAAAAATAGACACAACAGACTAGGTACGGTTGTATACTTGAAACTGTTGAGAATTAAAACTGTGTTCGTTCATGTAGACAAATAAGAGACCGTCCTGTAAAACAAAAATGACAAAATACTCAGGGATTTCGGTACTCTGACCGACCACACTGTCCAAGCAAGGCCGAATCTGATAATTGCGAACAAGACGGGGAAACAAAACGGAGTGCTAGACCGTGGATGTCGCCGCGCCGGTATCTGCTGAAATTTCAACTCTGCTCGCCGTTCTAAATTTCCATGCTATTGACTGTTTCTCTACACACAAAACTAAATCTGTTATATTCTTAATATTATATTCGGTTGGAATCAAGGCTTAAATTTACATTTCGTAATATACACATCCGTCAGTGGAGGTTATACTAGTAGTTTTCAGACATTTCAATTATTTAAGATTAGATCATTTCCATTGTTATTAAATAAACTAGCCTTCCAGCGTGATTCCATTAAAATCACAAGAACAGGAAAAAGAATAGAGAAAGTCTGAGCATGTTATTCACTATTATGTAATTCTTTTTTTGCTTATTTTTCTTTCAATTTTTGTTATATTATTTTAGGATTATTATTTGGCATTGTTCTTTAATGTTTTCCAACATTATACCATGGCAGTATTGAATCTGAAAAATGTCGGTCGAAACAAAGAAAAGAAAAATAGATTGCTATCTGATTTCCATCTTTTTATATGCTATATATATATATATGTGTGTGAATGCTGGGCCATTTTCCCAATGATGAAGTGAAAACTGGAGACAGCAGAAACGTGATTCTACAGAAGGATATTGAGAAGTCCATGGACTGAGCGAATAAGCAACGAGATCGAAGAGAAAATAGTAACAAAATGAAACTTTAGAATTAGCAAGAGAGAGGAACACATAATTATTATTCAATATTATTTTATCTTTCAAAAATTATTACTCACTATTACTTTATCAGTAATATGTTATTATATTTTATGAATTTCAGCGATATCTTTGTCAGAATTTATGAGATTTCTATATCTTTCATTGTTATTCAATATTATTTTAGATTGTTATTTAATATTTTATGACTTTTAATTCATATTATTTTTATCATTGTTATTAACCGTTTTTATTGTTATTCAGTCTCATTTTAATTATAGTTCAATATAGTTTCTTTAGATATCTTTTGTATCATTTTTTTGTTATTCGATATTATTTTTATGATTTTTAATCAATACTATTTTTATTCTTAATTATTATCATTATTATTATTATTATTATTACTACTACTATTACTACTCATTAACGAAATAAAACATCCTAACTTTTAGCTGAAATGAACTAAACAAATAACATGAAATACTGGAAGGGAATTTGATTAAAACTATGTGAAATGAAATCGTCGTACTGGATAATAAAAACAATCTCGTTAAGTTTTGATAGCTAGGGTTATCGCCAGGTTTCACTCAAATACAATATGCATTATTCTCTGATTGCAAGGACACCGCCATCTTTGTTAAGCAGTTATAAGCTAACATCTGGAATGAGATTTGTCTTGTATTCAGAGTTAAGTTCCCTGAAGTAATTTGTGTTAGAGTGCTGCAACTGAAAATGATAAAATTGTCTGAGAAAGTTAGGATTTGACTGTTCCTTGAGAATCGAATTTCCAGTGGGCTAATGAATGGAAAGAGAAAATACGAAAATTGAAATTGAACAATTGACTGCCAGAGAGCTGAGCATGCAACGTATTATCTTTGGTAATTAGATAACGGGATTTTTGTTCTGGTTTATATATTGTTTATACTCTGTGCTATAAAGTATGCATTTCATACACGCCATAGTTTGTTTACTTTTATTTGAAGAATTATAACACGTATATTTGTGATGAAAATTTGTTGGGATTATCCTGATCCATGAAAGCACTATAACGGCATCGTCGACTTGAAGATTAATTTTATTGAAGCAACAATGTATATGATCAGTTATATATATTTTTATTTTTTATTGTCTTGTTTACCCTATAAAGAAGCCAAAGAGCCACTGAAGCTGTTGAGGTCTTCCTAGACTGTAGTCAACAGCTGCGTCACCGTGACCCAGGCGAACCTTCAAATTAGAGGATATGGACTGTATTTTAACCTGCAGAGAGATGGTCTCCGTGAGGTTTACTTGCACAAGATACGTTGCGCATAAATGAATGTCTCTACAGCATTGAAACCTGGTATGTAGAGGGAACTGATCACGTACTCAGGTGTGCCCAGGTCCTACGACCACACCCGGTCGAGAGACTGATGACGACGACGATGACCACGATGATGACAACGACGAGGATGGCGATGATGATGACGACGACGATGATCATGATGATGATGACGCCGACGATGATCATGATGATGACGACGACGACGACGATGATGATCAAGATGATATTAGCTTTACGTTTAATCTCAAGTAAATTGACACACATATTTAGATGGTTTTATGCAAAAAAAATCAGTTAATAAAAGGCTCGAGAGTCACTCAATGTAGTTGGTTACATTCAAAATGGTAACGCTGAATTTGGTGTGTGATGCAAATGGATGAGAATTTTGTAGGAAGTAACGATTAACACTTGTCATGAAGAAGATACTCCATGCCTGATATGGAAAAATTGATCTGACATACTTGGACAGATCGAGGCCTGGTTGCTCAAGAACCTTGCTGTTAATTTTCTGAATATATTTAATAAGTCCATCTTGGGTAAGACGATAAACTACTTCAAGGCCTCTGATCTGAAGGTTTTTAGGAGCAGGGAACCACCTCTTAATTGCTGGTGTTCCCAAGTCCACCCTAACTCGGGGTGGTAGCACCTATCAGGGTCCCAGCTATGGGCAAATAGTTACCCCCCCCCCAAAAAAAGGGGTCAAAACACTATGAAAGTATAAAAATAGATATTTAATAAAAAATAGGTTTTAATACCAGCAATACTTTTTTGAAAAAATTACCAACAATACATTTTTTTTTTAAAGTTATTACCAGCAATATATTTTTGAAAAAGAAAAATATTACCAGCAATACATTTTGGGATAAAAAAAAAAAATACTACCAGCAATAAAAAATCTTGTCGGCATTAAATAACCCATTGTGGTTGATTGGTTTGATTTGTTTTGTTTTACGACATATCAACCTCAATGGCGATAAAAAAATTTTCCAGGTAATATTTTTGTTTTGTCAAAAATCTATTCCCGGTAATATTTTTTCCTCAAAAATGTATAGCTGGTAATATTATTTTAAAACATGTATTGCTGGTAATAATTTTCTTTTTCAAAAACGTATAGCTGGCAATATTATTTTTTCAAAAACGTTTTGCTGGTAATAGTTTTTTTTTCTTCAAAAATGTATTTCTGGTAATAATTTTTTTGCAAAGTATTTCTGGTATTAAAACCTATTTTTACACTTTCATAATGCTTTTTACCTCAGTTTCGGGGTTAACTATTTGCCCATATCTGGGACCCTAACAGGTGCTACCACCCCGGGTCAGGATAGACCTGGGAACACCAGCAATTAAGAGGTGGTTCCACGCTCCTCAAAACCTCCTGATCAGAGGCCTTGCTGTTGGATATAGTTTATCGTCTTACCCAGGACGCGGATGTAGTTTATCGTCATACCCAGGACGGCATTGTGGTTGATATGCGTAAAACAAAACAGACCATTTAATAAGTTATTTTAGTGGCTTGCCTTTTACATATTTTAATTTTCTGAATATCTTTAATATGGCATGTATTCGTAACCTAGTGGACATATTCTAGATGTCTTGCCGG
The DNA here is from genome assembly GCA_964036315.1 of Acanthosepion esculentum. Classification (NCBI taxonomy): domain Eukaryota; kingdom Metazoa; phylum Mollusca; class Cephalopoda; order Sepiida; family Sepiidae; genus Acanthosepion; species Acanthosepion esculentum. The sequence goes on along the minus strand of OZ038493.1, from coordinate 82,489,906 downwards.
TGATTTATACAGTATAATAATATGTTTGAGACTTGGGTTTCA
>OZ038493.1:82364864-82484864 GCA_964036315.1 Acanthosepion esculentum | reverse complement strand
TTTTTTTTACCGGAGTTCAGATTAAAAATTTTTGTTAATGTTGTTTTTTGTTTTTGTTTTTTTTGTTTTTTTTCTAACTGTCTGTATTACTCGTTCCCATATTGTATTCATGTCTATGCTTGGTCGGCTTACAAAATTTTTTGCAGCCGAGCATTTCGAATTCCAATTAATATCACCTGAAGAAGGCCAGAGCGTACAACAACGGAAACGTCGTGGATATGACAATAAAGATAAGGACAACAGTCCGAACAATGTGAATAATCATTTATCCGTTCACAAATTGATACTAACTTGCTCAAAATCCGCTTCATAAAATAAAAACACATTGGGTTCGTTAAAGGTCGTCGAGATTCAAGTAAGTTTTATCTCTTCACCATTTCTCCCAGTCCCTGTTCTGTCATTCATTTACACAAGCTCATCAGGTAGCTTACTCTGTCGTGTTTTTAATATATCCTGTGAGTGTCACATTCTCCAACCCCTCTGTCCTCATTATGTGTCCTCGAAATTTCAGCAGTCTCTTTATGATTCTATAGTATAAGTATAAGCGTTCTTTTTGTTTCCATTTCCCTTAAAACTTACTTGTTACTCACATGTTACGTTCATGATATTCTCAGCATCCTTCTGTAGCCAATAACATAACCAATTCTCGCTCAAATCATCCCAAAATGTGTTGACTGTGCGGACATTTCAATGAGAATCTACCAGAAAGATGAATCGGGGTTGCCAATGATTATGACAATGTGCTATTTTAATGGCCACCACGTTCACCTGATTTGACACATTGTCATTTTTTTTCTATTAGGCTATGTAAAAGAACAGGTCTATATCCCCACTCTTCCTACAAGTCTACAGAAACTTAAGCAGAGAATCACTGAAGTCCTGGAGAATGTTATGCAAGACATGCTACAGCGTGTTTGGCATGAGCTTGACTACCGACGACGATGTGAAGGGACGGAGTGGTAGACGTTAATTAAAATCAGACATCCGAGGCAATGTGAAAGCCACAAACCAATTTGGTGGTCCGTTCATAACTAAACTAAACCTTTTCGTATATAGTGAAGAATTTTTCTTGATTTCACTTGTAAGTGTTGGGAGGTAATATGATGTCTAATTAGTCCACCAATAGCAGTGGTTTACCTACTTCACGTCACTGGCGAGTATTGTATTTTGTTGATAAAGATTTTTTTCTATTGGGCTATGCAAAAGAACAGGTCTATATCCCCACTCTTCCTACAAGTCTACAGAAACTTAAGCAGAGAATCACTGAAGTGCTGGAGAATGTTACGCAAGACATGCTACAGCGTGTTTGACATGAGCTTGACTACCGAAATACTGTATCACAGTTGGTGTGCATATTGAACGTTTGTGAAGCTTTCTGAAATCGCTTATAAAATCTACATCTCTTTAAATATTTTATTTGAATTTTGATAAATAAATCTTTTATTGTTCAACATGAAGCCTATTTAATTTCATTTGCATGCGACATGTTGTCATGCAGATATTCACATTTTAAATGATGTCTATTTTGGAGGGACACCAAGAATATAATCTGACTTGTTGAATGTTGAACTTGTAATTTCTACATATACTTTTTTTGCATTTTCATCGGAACTTAGTTGCAAGGATTTTCTAAATAATTTTTTATAATGGAATGATATTTCACTGTACGTGACAGAATATCAAGCTGTCTTAAAATAATTTACGTTAATTAAAATCAGACATCCGAGGCAATGTGAAAGCCACAAATTAATTTGGTGGTTCGTTCATAACTAAACTAAACCTTTTCGTATATAGTGAAGAATTTTTCTTGATTTCACTTGTAAGTGTGTGTATGTGTGGGGTGGGGGATAATAGGCTGTCTAAGTAGTCCACCACTAGCAGTGGTTTACCTACTTCACGTCACTGGCGAGTATTGTATTTTGTTGATAAAGATTACCATTTCATTTCCTACTTCCGTTTTAGTTATTCCTCATTCAGTAACCTTTCCTAGGTTATAACAGATAGATAGATAGATAGATAGATAGATAGATAGATAGATAGATAAAGAGAGAGGCAGATGAACATAGATAGATAGATAGATAGATAGATAGATAGATAGATAGATAGATAAAGAGAGAGGCAGATGAACATAGATAGATAGATAGATAGATAGATAGATAGATAGATAGATAGATAGATAGATAGATAGTTTTATCTATGAACACTAATGGGTATGTCCCAATCCTCATAAATACGTTGGACACTATTGTAAGTGGAGTTAATATACTGTCTAAGGATCCCACCACTAGCAGTGGTTTACCTACTTCACGCCGCTAGCGAGTATTGTATTTTGTTGATGTTATAAAGATTATCATTTCATTTCCAACTTCCGTATTGGTTATTCCTCATTCAGTAACCTTTTCTAGGTTTCAACACACTTTAAAAATAAGACTGAATAATTCATCTTTTATTGTGCGAAAAATCACGAACGCAAAAGGATCAATCTTTTTTATATGTTGCATATAAAAATGATCCCAAATAATAAATATTTTCGTAAACCTGACAATAAAGAAAGCATCACTTTAATCAAACAACTTTTCTTTCATCTTATTCATGAGACGCGTGAAAGCTTGGACAATTTTAGTCCCTTGTTAACTCCACACACTTACAATATACAGCAGACAAGAAATAATGTTTGGTAAATTTCAAAGTCGATTTCAGAAAATCTGTTTAATTCGGACGGACTGGAAAACCGAAACTACTTTGTAAACATGAAGAATATTAAACCAATGAAGTCGTTATATTTTAGTTTTCAAATCGCCTAGTTTCGGAAACCTCGACAATAAAATTAAACTTATCAAATCAGAAGACTCACTCGCTTCAGTAGGATCCGCCAGATACCGGCAACTTCAAAGGAACTGTCGCCTATGACCTATTCACTTTCGCAGGCACGCGTTCATCAAGGACACCAGTTGAAGGATAAACGAAACATCTCTCTCTCTCTCTCTCTCTCTCTCTATATATATATATATATATATATATATATATATATATATATATATATATAAATACACATAGAAACCAATTCGAAATTCACCACTTCAAATGATCATTTATTTCATTCAAAATTCTTTCTGTTTAAATCACAGCAACCCATTTCTCTGGTTTTGTTTGAATTTAAGGCTCGAAAGCGATAGGCAATACATATTATGAAGACATGTAAGAAAGATAACGGTTAACCCAAGAATTGAACAGGTTAATATTGTAGTGATCGGGAAAACATCCTCTCAGAAGGCGGTTTCACAATAATAGTTGTTCTTGGGGAAGAATATGTCCGAGTGGAACTTCCTTCTTACAAACTGTTATGGTCCAAGTTCCTTATACCACGGTGATGGTCCAAGGTAGAACCAATGAAGAATAACCCAAACACAGGTATGGAATAACACAGATATATTACAAACAGAAATATGTACAAAGAAGTAGAAGTGTTAGTAATGACTATCAGATTTGGTTAGAGTGAACTATGTTGTCTCGACAAGTATCACTATTCCAATGTCTTACAATAATCGTCTGACTCTTGACTCTGTCTCTGACGCGACTCTGTCTCTGACTCTGAACGCTGCTCCCTCTTGAGGCGCAGTATTTATGATGCCCGGAATAGTCCATTATTATTATGGGTAAGTTCCCATAACACTAACGGAATACGAAGGGTATGATGGTGGTTCGTCCAAGTGTATGTGACACGGTGGGGCTGAGCTGTGAAGGTCTGAACTGGCGGAAGTAAGGAATTATGGCTCATCAAAACATACATCATATATGAAATTATCGTTATTATGTGCTCCTAATCCAGTTATTCATATTTTGGGTGTGCTTTATTATATATACTTTTTACCAGATTTTTTATAGAACACATGTGTTATATACCACACCTATGAACACTAAGGGGTATGTCCCAATCCTTATAAATACGTTGGACACTATTGTTAGTTGAGAGTAATATGTTGCCTAAGTAGCCCACCACTGGCAGAGGTTTACCTACTTCACGCCGCTGGCGAGTATTTTATTTTGTTGATGTTATAAAGATTATTATTCAAATTCCAACCTCCGTTTTGGTTATTCCTCATTCAGTAAGCCTTTCTAGGCTACGACAGATAGATAGATAGATAGATAGAGAGAGAGAGAGAGAGAGAGAGAAAGAGAGAGGCAGATGAACATAGATAGATTGAGAGAAATGAACATGGATTATCGCAGATAGTGTTATATATCGTACCTATGAACACTAATGAGTATGTCCCAATTCTCATAAATACGTTGGACACTATTGTAAGTGGGGGTAATATGCTGTCTAAGTAGTACACCACTAGCAGTGGTTTACCTACTTCACGCCGCTGGCGAGTATTTTATATTGTTGATGTTATAAAGATTACCATTTCATTTCCAACCTCCGTATATAGGTTCACCTGTCGCCACACATTTCCCGTCTTTTGAACAGGAGTTGATGTTTATCTCTTGTTTCCGGTTCCTCCCAAAGTGTTCTTATTCTCTTTCACACCCAGAAATACATTGAGTCTTAGTGACATTGTCGCCTTGCTGGGCGTTTAAAATGATTAATAAATAAGTAAAAAATAAAAATAAATCTATATAAAACAGTTTCAAAGAGTGATCATTTTAAAATTATAAAATGTAAAAATTGTAGAAATATATTAAAGGTGATATGGGTTTTCAGGGCAACCAGTATTTAAATGTCAACTATGAAATTTCTTTTAATCGGTATCACCATATGCAAGGCAGTAAAACCACTAAGACACAAAGTGTAGAAAAGCCGAGCCGCCAGGTCAGGGCTGATAATATTGCTCATTCTTCTTTGGATTTTATCAAAGAGTTCAAGGTAAACAGCAGTGGGACACAGCGCCATATGTGGCAGCAATATTCTAAGCATGGACGAATGGTAGACTTATAGATATAAATAATCATAGATTATGGGGTGAATTATAAATCCTAGCCAAGGAGGAGTTCAAACCGGGTAGATTAATTCAGGAAATGAATGACGAAATTAAATGAAATAACTCGTTCAATCAACCTCAGCAGATATTGCCGTAACGAATTCTCTATTCGATGAATCCTTCCAAGGATAATCCATTTTTCGTCTTCATAAAAGTTATTAGATTACCGAAAAATAAGATAACGTGTGTTTATAGGTTTTTCCATGACATAGATTATCAGCGGACAGGATCTTAATAACTTGATAGGCGAAGGACACTGTGTTGATGGAAGAATTACAAAAAATAACTGAAACAAGCCAAGAAGAAAAGGCTATTAAATGCAAGAAAACAAAATACATGGTCTTCAACAAAAGAAACAGACACAGCAAGAGCTACCAATTGTTCTTCTTCAATGTGCCATGTCCCTTCAGGACGTGGGTGATCAGGACTCTCCACAATTTCCTTTTCTTTGTAGCACTTAGTAATATATTTTTACCCTTCCTCCTAGTCCCTGTTCTGTCATCCATTTACACAAGAACCTTAGGTAGCTTACTCGGTGTTTCCCTCTTTCTCCCTTCATTGATAAATAAGTAAAAATAAAAGTAAGTTTCAAAGAGTGAACATTTTAAAATTATAAAATTTAAAATTGTAAAAATATATTAACGGTGTTATGCCCTGTGAATGTCACATTCTCGAAAGCCCCTCTCCTCATTATATGTACGTGAAAGCCTTGAATTCATCTTAAAAACAACTATTTCTTTATTTACATTATTCGGACTATTCTCCTCATCTTTGTCGCCATATTTATTACAACGTTTCGGCTGTTGTACGCTCCGGCCTTCTTCAGGTGTTTGGAATGTCGAACTGAACCATTTATTTCGCTCACTGGGGTAGACTGTTCTAGTTCCACGTGCTCAAATAATGTACATAATACCTCATCTCGGAAATATAGACAGATACAACTATTTCTTGTTCAATAAAACACCCAACCAACAAAAATCAGGGACAGCCATGAGAACAAAGTTTGCACCAACATATGCCAACCTGGGATACCATGAACTAAAAATCTATGAAAGAAGCTTGGAAATCTATGGGAATGTCTTCAGATGCTACATAAAAGAAAACTGGAAAAGATATCTAGATGACTGCTTCATTCTGTGGAATGAAAGTCTTGATATACTAAAGACATTCCAAGCATTCGTTAATAATATAAAACCTAGCATACAATTTACTATAGAGTCAGCAACAACAACAAAAACTTCCCTTTTTAGACATATTAATAAGAAATAGAAACACTAAACTAGAAACCGACATATCTCCTTTTTACATCCTCCCATCCGAAACACAAGATCTCACTCAACCTAACCAAGTGAATCTGTAATCTCAAACACAAGAGACCACAGACTAGAAGAGATGGAAAATACTCATCAAGAGAAAATACTCTCAAATTTTCATCATTGAAAACGCAATGAATTTAATATCCACACACTCCGAGAAACAAAAAGAAAAAAAAAGGTCATCCCTTATATCTCAAATTTGAACTCAAAGAATACAGAAATCTACACAGACATACAACTAAATCTACCAATCCTACTAAATGACACAAAAAATGAAAAACCTACTACAAAAATACCCAATCATAAAAAGTAAACGACCACTAAAATCATTAAAAAAGATACTGATGAGTGCAAAAGAACCTCGGGTGAAAAGATGCAACCGACCAGTCTGCGGAGTATGCATCTACCTATTAGAAGACCACGAATTCAAAATTTAAATGATCTGTCGTACAACTCAGAGAATTTATTATGCATAATAACATGCCACGAACATTACAAACCGGAAAGACACGCCCACAAAGAATGACAGTTCATCGCCAACAAATTAAGGATCCCCACACCAGAAAAATACCCCTTAGCCAACATATAAAAGAATAAGGACAACGAAATCTGCCAAATTTTAATATCTTCCCATTCTTCCAATGCGGCTACAAACCCACCGAACAAAAGCGTATTAATAAAGGAACACTTTTATCAGCAAATTTAAACCAGTAGTTAATTCAATGCATAAACCAAAAGGCACTTCCAACAAAATAGATTCTATCATACTTTCCTTACTATAAGCGACATATAAAACTAGTTACGCCCCTTGGTGCTTTCATTTGCACAACACCGAAACCCGATGGATTTGGTAGTAGTCGGAGATTCTAACCCCTAGACTATCGACGCCTGGCAAAGAGAAAGGCGAATTTCTGCGTATTTATTTTTCATAAACACACCAGTCACTCAGAGAACTCAATCGTTAGGAGAGTCTTGCAACATCAGCAGTGATATATATAAGTGTGTATTCGGACAGCAATCCCTCTTTTATACAAGATTCATTAAAGACGACTGACAAAGTACTGTGATTAAACTTTTTCTTCAATTTTTTTGTGTTCGTTCAAGTGTTTTCTTTTCTGTACATAAAGTGTATAGGAACTGTCCCAATGTTCGATATATCCGAGCGGTTTCGGATATTCTATTAGGCTTTATCATGGATGTGTTTTTTGACTTGTCAGTAATCTTTAATGAGACTTGCACAAACACACACATATATACATACATATATATATATATATATATACATACATATATATATATATAATATATATATATATATATATATGTGTGTGTGTGTGTGTGTGTGTGTGTGTGTGTGTGTGTGTGTGTGTGTGTGTGTGTGTGCAAGTTTCAATAAAAACGACAGACAAGGTACTACGGTTAAGTATTTTTTTTAATTTTTCTTGTGTACAAACAAGAGCGTTCTTTGCTGGACAAAGGGTGTGTAAGAATTGTCCAAATGTTTTATTTTTCCGAGCGCTTCTTACACTAAGACATATACATAATGCACACACTCAATTAAGCTGAAAAATCAAATCATCCTTGATAATGGCTAAAGGTATAGCCGGAAGCGCTCGGAAAAATAAAACATTTGGACAATTCTTACACACTCTTTGTCCAGCAAAGAAAGCTCTTGTTCGTACACAAGAAAAATTAAATAAAAAACTTAACCGTAGTACCTTGTCTGTCGTTTTTAATGAAACTTGCATAAAAGAAGGATTGCTGCCTAAATATACAACTATATATATATATATATATATATATATATATATATATATATATATATATATATATGTATATATAAAAGAAGGATTGCTGCCTAAATATACAATTATATATATATATATATATATATATATATATATATATATATATATATATATATATATATATATATATTATGATTTCAAGATATACTAATGTTAATCATAAGGGTTGGCAATATATACTTGACTCTACTGAGAAAAATAACTTATTCAAAGTTAGAAAAATCACCGTCAAAAGTATCTATAATGATCTAGTCTAATACATTGGAATCTTTTCTCCACATTGATACTCATATATTTGAATATAAAGAGTGCAGTAATTTTCATATTGTGTTATTATTGTAACGTATAAAAAATCGATTTCATAAACAAGCTATATTAAATATAACATTTGAAAAATTCAGATTATAAAAATGTTTTACAATGTAGTTACATAAAAACTGAAAATTTAGTTTATATGCGAAAGAAAAAAAAACTTATGGCTTGAAGCCAATCAACTACCTAAAGTTTGAATATTACATTTTTATATTTTGCTAATATATTTTTTAATTTTTTTTTTTTATATAAATATATTTTCCTCTTCTTTATATTGTCAGTCATTAACAGTTATAATGAAAATGTCCCATCAATGCTGGCTTTGGGCTAGACTGCGCTAAACAAAAATAAACAAATATTTTGATACAATTTAGTATCAATCTACGAGGAAATAATATTTTTAAAAAATAAAACGTAAACGTTAAATAACTGATTACTCTAGAAAGAGAGTAATCATAATCATGAGCGTTGCCATTGGAAATATTTGTATCTGCATATTTGTGTAAATGTATCTATATTATTGATTATCTGTCTTCGGATATGTATAGGTATATAAATCATAAATTTATTAACCTTTTTAAGTCGGGAGATTCCTTTAGTTTTTAGAAATAGTGATTCCAAAATGGCTATTTTACGTTCAGTATACACAAATGACATTGCGTTGACGAGAGATACACCCCCACCGCAAAAACAGAAAAATCTCTAACACAAAATAGTTTTAAAAAAGCAAGAAGAGTGAGTACTCTTAACTGTAAAAAACGGAATACTTTATTGCCAGCAAAAGAGACACAATTCAATTTGCGAACTACGTACTGGGGACGCCAAAGTCAATGACAACAGAAATGCCGATATCTGATGACTTTAGTAACAGAAATCAGACATCATGACATTTCCACTGAACAGTCTCGTAATATTAAAACAACCGAGGATCACAGATTTTACATAAATAAAGCCATTCGTCAGGTGTGGGCTGTACTCTTCAGGCATGGGTTACATGGGGGGGGGCTTTAATGACACTATCGGGATATTTTCTAATCAAACAGAGGGCTCCGATCACAACTGGTTTGGTTTGGTTTGGTTTGGTTTGGTTTGGTTTGTATTACGTCATATCAACCTCAACGGGTTATTTAATGCCGACAAAATTTTTATTTCTGGTAATATTTTTTCTTCAAAAATGTATAGCAGGTAATATCTTTTGTTTTCAAAAATGTATTGCTAGTAATAATTTTTACAAAGTATTTCTGGTATTAAAACATATTTTTACATTTTCATAGTGTTTTAACCCCAGTTTGGATTAACTATTTGCCCATATGTGGGACCCTAAACCATGGGAACACCAGCAGTTAAGAGGTGTTTCCACGCCCCTCAAAACCTCCTGATCACAGACCTTGCTGTCGGATGTAGTTTATCGTTTTACCCAGGACGCTGATGTAGTTTATCGTCTTACCCAGGACACGGATGTAGTTTATCGTCGTACCCAGGATGCGGATGTAGTTTCTCGTCTTACCCAGGACGTGGATGTAGTTTATCGTCATACCCAGGACACGGATGTAGTTTATCGTCATACCCAGGACACGGATGTAGTTTATCGTCTTACCCAGGACGCAATCCCGACTAGAATTATTGATGTCTTCATGTGCCACATATTTTAGGTTTTCATTTCAAGATCCTTGTATTTTGATAGTTTTTTTTTTAAGATAATCATAGAAATATTACTTTACAGTCCGCGGGGTCTGCCATGTCAATAAGAAAGCACATTCTGGTTATCTGGTCTTTGATCACGATGTCTGGGCGATTAAATTTAATTGTCCTCTCTGTGTGTATTGTAAAGTTCCATAAAAGAGTTACAGGTCTGTAACCGGGCCTGGGTGGTGTTCATACCAATTCTTTGCAGTTTCCTTTCCGTAAAAGTTGCATATATTCCAGTGCAGATATTGGCCCACCCTATCATGCTGTTACAAGATTATCAATTGTTCCTGGATATTCATCACAGTCTCTGCATTCCGGGTTAATACAATATTCTAATATGAGTGCTTGGTAATTTCTAATTTGTAAGCATTGGTCCTGTGCAGCAAGAATAAAAACTTCGGATTCAGCTTTTAATCCTGCACTACGCAAATATTGATCGGTACGGGGTCTTGTCTTGTTTGACACGGGCAGAGTATTGAGCATGAAGAGGTTTTTCTTGCTATTGTTTCTGCATTTGGTCCATTGCATTTATTTTCACCTTCTTTTCTTAGGTTCTTTGCCGCTGAAGTAGGTTTATTATGGTGTATTTGCACTTCTTCACCCACTTCAAGTTCTCTTTTGAATTTTTTACCTCCTTTTATTACTGTATAAAGTTTCTTGTTTCTTCTTCTCTTTTCACCTTCTCCTCTTTTCACCTTCTCCTCTTCATTCTTCTTCTTTTTATTATTATTATTATTATTATTATTATTATTATTATTATTCGTTCCTATTTATTTGTGTAGTACGAGTTGCCCCCAGCTCTCAACCACAAACTTTAAGAGACAAGTTGTTGTTTTTTTTTGTATCAGAAATTCCATACAAATGAGATGCCAAACTATCAGAAAATCTATCAGAAGAGAAAATCTATAAAAATTCTATCAGGAGAAAATATGTAATTTCGGTCAGTACATGGAGAAAAATTTACGCAATTCATATATTTTAGGCCTAACAGAAATGTACTATTATTATTATTATTATTATTATTATTATTATTATTATTATTATTATTATTATTAAATCGCTATCCGCAATGATTTGCTCAAAACCTTTTCGGTAACATTTCGATAAAAGATTCATAATGCAATTTCTCGAATACTTCTGCTTTGTAAACGCCATTGCATTCATTGTTCTTCTGTTGTTATTCTATTCTCATTACTGTTGAATTGTTTCCTTTCCCATGTTTGATTTTTTTTTTTTTTTTTTTTGTCTAATGAATCGTTCTACTGTTTTTCCTTTTAAACTGATCGGGTTTTTCCTTCTTCAAACTGATCGGGTGTCACGTCCATGTGAATCGATAGTGAAGTGAAAACACGGCTAGCAGACGACACGAATTGATAGGATCCAGCCAAATACAAATAATTAATTTACATCTTCGCAAGATCCTAAATTCTAATAAATATGTAATTGGTCATCTGCTTTCACCGGATCTTTGGATATAACAATCGATAATCACAGAATTGAGACTTCATCAAATTTATGTTCGCTTTCTAGTTCATGGAAAAAACCCACATGAAGTCTGTATAATCATCATCAGCCATAATCGGAGCTGCTGTGCAATGCAGCCCCTGACTAGTTCTCCCTACATACCTGGGTTGAAAGCTACAGATATATTCATTCATGTACATCATGTCTATGGCAAGTAAATCTGACAGAGCCTATCCTCCCTAAATCAGACTTCAGCCAACTTGAAAGCTCGATTTGGTCAAAGACACGGAGCAGTTGGTTCTATGGGTGGATCCCTAAGTCCTGGCGGTTGACTTTTGTTTAAGAAGCTCTCCACCCAGCAATGCCTTCTTACCACTGCACATCCTGCATACGGAAATATGGAGCCAATGTCCTCCAACTTGAGGCCTCACCCTGATCACGGGCACATGGCGGTTGATTCCATCGGTGGATCCCTCTATCCTGACAGTTGACTTTAGTTTAGGAATCTTTCCACCCAGCAATGCCGTGTCACGGCCGCACTGCCTGTATATATAGCTATGTAACCCGGTCTATCACATTGCGCTAGATGGCCGTTGACCTCGCATGAAGGTTCATGCGACCTTTGACCGTTGACCTCGCATGAAGGTTCATCCGACCTTTGACGGGTCTTGTTTTTAATGCTGCTGAGTATTAGCCTCCTCATCAGAATGTCCTTAGTTTAGATAACCCGACCATGCGACAGGAAGAACTGGATTACATGGCACAAGTATCCGCCTCTGTAGAAGGATCTGACGTAATATTTTTAGCTAATGTAATACACTCTGAATGTCATATCTTTCCATGACACTAGCTCTCCTGGGAGTTTTCAAATGCTGTTTGGTTTTTTATTTTTTTACCTTTCGTTTTCAAACATCATAATCGATAACTGGTTGTCGTCCACTTATGGGATTTATTCACGAGATAAATCGCCTCTCTTCAAATGATAAAATCAGTTTGGGGTAATACTGAGTCAGACTTTCTTTTTTTGTTTATTTTTTCAATTTATTCCCCCTTTTCAAATTCGGCAAGGAGAGAAATTACCAGAAACAATATATACGTGATCGGGACTGGTACTCTAAAATAACAAAACTACAATATTCTGTATTTAATCTCTTTCCAAGTAGTCCCCTATATATATAAATATATATATATATATATATGTGTGTGTGTGTGTGTGTGTGTGTGTGCAAATATATAGAAAAATAGGAAAGAACACATTAGGTAAATAATCCGGAGTTCTTTAGTATCTTTGTTTTTATTTTAAAAAAAAAAAACAGTGCTCCATACAGAAGTAGAGCTTAAATTATAATTATTTTTTAAAAAATATGATTCCTTCGCTACATAAGAGTTCACATGTTTCAAAAACAACAGTCACTTTCCCGCAGCCGTAACGTAAATTCCCCGTGCCTTTTCTATGAAAATGTTCATGATAATTGTTCAGATGAAATTTCCTCTATGGTACCTAGACTTTATGAAGTTAAACGCAGTACTAGATTGGCGGCTAGGTATCATCATTTTACAGTTGAAATGACTAGATGTTTTCGTAAGGTTTATCTTAACAGTTTCTTCTATCGCACTTCTCGTGTGTGGCTTCTTGCTTCTCAGTCATCATCTGTCTTAATTTCTGTTCCTTTCTTGTTCTATCTCCTTAATAGTTTTTTGCTCATATTCTCTCACACTCAGTAATCCCTTGCGTCTTAGTGGCTTTATTCCCTTACTTGGGGGTGAAATAATTAATATACAGGGTTCAATGGATAAACTGTCGTCTAAATTACGCAAAAATAAAAAATAATATCATTTTAACAGATATATTTACCAAAATTACAGAAAAATAAGTTGAAATTCAAAACCGTATTTATTTATTAAAATCGCCATTGGCTTCACTCACGGCCTCCAGACAACTTCGGAATCTCCTGCAACTTTTCTCGGGGTTTTCCTTGTTTAAGTTGGGGAATGCTGCCATAATCATTGCCTTCAGTTCATCTTTGGTGTTACAATGAATTTTGTCGGTCTCTCGCTCAACTGCGCTCCACACACAATAATCAAGGGAGTTGCAGTCTAGGGAGTTAGGTGGCCAGATTTACGGGGTGATGTAGTGGCAGAAATTGCCTGACAGCCATAACTGGGTTCTTCTGCTTGTGTGGCATGGTGCAGAGTCCTGTTGCCAGATATAGGATCTTCCAGCGGCCACCCTCTTGACCCAGGGCAGCACTATCTCCTCAAAGCACTTGATGTAGGCCTCCGTGTTAAGTCTGAGGTTCCGTGAGAAGATGAATGGATGCATAGCCTTGCCATCTCTCCAAACACCATGATATATCATCCAACTCTTTCTGAATCATCTGCACTGTCTTCAGTCTGACACCCAAACACTGAAATGTTCGTATTGGATCTTCCAGTACGAATGACAAGCAGTACAGCATGTCGTTTCAAAATTTATGGCAGAATGAGTTGCGTAATTGTGCTCTTTTTTTTTTCACAAAAGATGTCCAACTGACCTACTGTACTGCGTAGTGGAGAAAATCAAAAGCATATTAAAAATATAAAAAGGCGATAATTTTCCCATCACACTCTGTATAATGGTACGTGTAAATGTAAATGTAATTATTTATCTTCAAATTGGAGACAATTTGCTGAAGATGGCATCACTGCTGTTATGAAATGTGAACATTACGTAACAATATTTACATTATTCGGACTATTGTCCTCATTTTTCTCGCCATATTTATTACAACGTTTCAGCCGTTGTACGCTCCGGCCTTCTTCAGGTGGTTTGAATGGCGAACTGAACCCTTTATTTAAACGTTGTAATAAATATGGCGACAAAGATGAGGACAATAGTCTGAATAATGTAAATAGTGTACATAATACGTCATCTCAGAAATATAGACAGATAATGAAAGGACGAAACGTAATAAATATGGCGACAAAGATGAGGACAATAGTCCGAATAATGTAAATAGTGTACATAATACTTCATTTCAGAAATATAGACAGACACATTACGTAAGACTATTGGCCATCTTATTTCCTCTGATTTTAAACGAATCATTCTTTGTCTTATCCCTCTTCCTTCTTTCTCTTTTTCATTCTATTTCACTTTCGTTGTATTTATTCCCAACCCAAACAATCCACCCGCTATTATTTTACCATGATTTCCCATGTATAATACATCTTCATACATAATACGCACACCTAAAATTGTGCTGAAAGTGTGGGAAAATGCTTCTACCCACGTATAATACGCACCCCTTGTTTGGTAATCAAACCCTATAAATTCTACCTCTCCAATTTCATTATGGGCAGTGTTTCCTACTCTTATTAAAAAATGGTTTTAAACATAGAATAATATTATTCTAATTTATTTTTATGATAATTCTTATTTTATTTTACATTTGTAAGTATTTTTAGGTACACGTGATTGTATTTCACATCTTTATGGGGTCGCAATCGACGAATGTTGGTGTCAAATTGTCGTATGTTTGTGGTGGGTAGTCATTTCGCAACTGAAATTGACCTATGAAATGGCAATTTTTAAAGATTTTTCTGTAGCTGTGCATAATGCGCACCCCTAATTCTGCTTATTATTTTTTTTAAAAATGCGTACTATACATGGGGAATTACGGTATATATATATATATATATATATATATATATATATATATATATATATATATATATATATATAAGTATAGGATTGATGTATACGGAATAAATTCCAATAACCAACAAATACTATTCTTAAAAGAGTGCTAAATACAGAGTATAGCAAATATAATCATTTATTCGAAAATTATAACATAAAAATGTTATAAAATCACTACAAAAATAACGATTTTGTTTCAACACTTCTGGTGTCTTATCAAGTGATGGTGTTGAATTCAACACTATCATTTGAGAAGACACCAGAAGTGTTGAAACAAAATCGTTATTTTTGTAGTGATTTTATATCATTTTTATGTTATAATTTTCGAATAAATGATTATATATATATATATATATATATATATATATATATATATATATATATATATATATATATATATATATATATATATATATGCGTATTATACATGGGGAATTACTGTATATATATAAAATATGAGTATTATACATAGGGAATTAGGGTATATGTATAAAAATTCGTATTATACATGGGGAATTACGATATTTGCTCCTTTCATTCATTATTCTCTTATTTTTATTCTTTCTAGTTTTCTTCCTTCGCAAGATTTCTATTTTTGCTTCTGTGATTGTCACCAATAATTTTCATTCATTCATATTTTTCTTCATCCTCCTTCAACACTTCTTAATTTTTATTCCTTTCTAACTTTCATTCACTACTTCTATCGTTTTTAGTTTCCGATCTTCTTTCCTCTTTCCCCTTTTCTTCTCCTTCTCTTTGTCCTTCTCGTTTGTTACTTTACCGTTTCATTCGAGTCATCAAACCAGATTTTCAATCTTTCTTCTCTTTGATAAAAATGTCTTCTTTTTTTCTTTATATCACACCGGATTTTTCTAGTTTCTATTACCTCAGCAAGCAGTCCAACCATTTCAAAGGTCGCAAACATGGAGGCTGATCAACATACCACTTCCGGATTCTTTCTCTTCTAGCAATTCGACTCACTGTCTATTTTAAACTATTCAACCTACTGGCCGCCAACTATCCCAGTTTCTCGCCAACTATCCCAGTTTCCCACCAAAACCGACTTTTCCAACGGCAAATCGCCGCTCGCTATCTAAATACACAATCTTTCAGACATTGTATAATTTTACTTTTCTCACTGCTGTTATCGATAGCCTGATCATTGAGGTGCGGTCTGAACGCATCTGCACCTCCAGAAGCAGCCAATAAAATACAACATTTTCCGTTGACTTCGGGCGGAGACAAGCGAAAAGAAGAAAGACCTTGTGGCGAAGAGGTGCTACAGGATTTTTCTAGACGAGGCCGGTGTCGCCAACAGTTTGTAGCGAAAGGAATAACTTGTTACTGATTGCGATAAAGGCATTCAAAGTAAACGAATTCATAATTTTGAAAAGAAGACATTCGAACAAAATGGAGTCAATACTTGAAGGAAATTTATACATATATTTATGAGACAACGATATATATTTTTTTGATATATCAAGATCAATATGGGGAAAATGTATGACAAAGTGGAAAAAAGTTTTCTTGTCGTGCATTTCGTCCTTTGGGACTTCATTGAACTAAATTTGTTATGTTGGTGCAGATACACATGCGCGGGAATGAGGGATGCTTGGAATATTTTAAAATCTAACCGACTTCATTTAGGTTGCTTTTCTTTTTCTATTTATATAAAAAAAGCTCATAAACGAAGCAAAAGAGATAATCATTTAGATACTTAGCTGCATGTCTATCTGAGTACTTGTGATGTCCGCGTTGTTTGTTTGAAATTATGTAGTTGGTTTGCCGTGGAAAAGAAATCTCCTTAAGACAACTTCCATGTTGTCGCTACAACATTACTGGGCAGAAAGATAATGAGAGAGTTAATACTTTACTTTTATTCCGCTAATTGTCATAGGGTCTATCGGACGTTATGGCGGACAAGATGGAAGAATCTTCACAACTTGAATTAGATTGCTTATTCTTCTAGTACACCACCATAATGGTGTAATTGGTGCTGCGGTGGAGGTTTCGATGGCAAATTAGGTTCTTGCAGAATTAAGTTTTTAGCTCTGTACTGTAGATATTCTTATTCTTATTCTTATGTAGTTGTAACTCTGCATAATACAGCGTTAACCACTATGCTACGCGCAGATCCACACTCTGTTGGCTAGTCTCATTAAGTAACTACGGTTGCAAAAAATAAAATTTACCATCGAGTAGTGTCCAAAAAGTGTCTGTATAAATTTAATAATGTTGAAGAAATAAAGAAATAAAGAACGGTATAATAAAAATAGTCAAAATAGCTGAGACACGTCATATGAAAAATGCTTTGATCTCCAATACATTAGTGAAAATAGCAGAGACACGTAATATGAAAAATGCTTTGATCTCCAATACATTAGTGAAAATAGTTGAGATACGTAAAATGGAAAATGGTTCGATCTCCAATACATTAGTGAAAATAGCTGAGACACGTAATATGAAAAATGATTTGATCTCCGAACATATTAGTGAAAATAGCAGAGACACGTAATATGAAAAATACTTTGATCTCAAATACATTAGTGAAAATAGCTGAGTCACCTAATATGAAAAATGATTTGATCTCCGAACATATTAGTGAAAATAGATGAAACACCTAACATGGAAAATGCTTTGATCTCCAAACATATTAGTGAAGATAGCTGAGACACGTAATATGAAAAATGCTTTGATCGCCAAACATATTAGTGAAAATAGCAGAGACACGTAATATGAAAAATGATTTGATCTCCGAACATATTAGTGAAAATAGCTGACTCACCTAATATGAAAAATTAGCTTGAATCATTTCAGTAGTGCTCCCCATGTGCTTAACCATAGATCATGTGGTCCACTGTTCGCAATGCTTTGCCCATGCCTATTCTAGGGTAAGAGCCTCATTGAAAATGCAATTGTTCATCAGGATATACGTTGCTCCGGGATGATGATATGTGACTTGCTTGTTTTTGGAGGTGTTGAATTTTATAGTTTGAATTGTCTTTTACATTTTGCCATCAAAATAATGCATACGGATTGATATGCCGCTAAACTAAAACAGTCAACCAACGATTTAACAAATATGTTTTTCTCCAAACAATCACACGATATTACTTAACTGGAAAATATCATGAAGGTACTGAAGTCTTGGAGTCACTGTGACCTAACATAAGTTTTCTTTGCATAGAGCAGCCCTAGCATATGAAGGACAATAAAGGCGACATGAAACGTCTGCAAGGATGTTAATACGAATGGAAAAGAAGAGGGCGTCATTTGAGAAGGCAATGATTTAGGATGAAGGAATGAGAAGCAGTATCAAGATGATCGGATGATAGTCGTTGGCTTCTGGCAGGGTGACAACGACTGGGGATGGAGGCCATTGCGGCTAACTTATCACGTGGAGTTCCTTTCGTTTTGTGATTGATTTCTCAGATTAAAAGCACCTGCTCGTACGTGATGGAAATAGTAATGGCTAGATGGAGAATGTCCAAGATTCTCAAACTCAACTCGGAAGTTTGATATCAATAAATGTCGGACCCTTGAGACTATTGGCGTTAGAAGAAGCAACTTCCAAAGACGATACGAACAAAATTAAAGAGAATATATCTAAATATGCATACGTCTCTCTCTCTCTCTCTCTTTCTCTCGATATATATATATATATATATATATATATATATATATATATATATATATATATCCACTCATGTAATGCGCGATCTCGCGTATCATGCGCCCCCAAATGTCCACTTGTAAAAATGATTTTGTCATGTATCTCTGGTTCATATTTTTTATACCATATTAAAATAGACTAACCCCTTCTTTCTTCTTTTCTTCCATCACTTTTTCCCATCTTCTACTTAAATAAGTTAAAAAAGTAAAAGAGAATGATAAAAGTATCGTTAGTAACGCTATACTCATGGCGTAAACGCGTACAGCCATAAACAACCGAACGAAAAACAGCTAAACATAAACATAAACAATGGAAAAGATGCATATTCGCTATGTTTGTATTTTAGAACACGATACTAAGATGTGAATATTACATTCATTATTATTGAATACAGTTAAGTAAAACATCAGTTTTATAAAAATCATGTTTATTTTAAACACAGCTGTACTTTTTGACTACAGTAAATGGATATATCGTTTGGTCAACGGCGTAACCTGGGCCAGCGGTATATACGGTAATTTTATATCTCGTGTATCATGTAACCCCTTAAAATTAGCTTCAAATTAGGTCTTCAAAGTCGCATGACAGTGAGTATATATATATATATATATATATATATATATATATATATATATATATATATATAATTTTGGGCCACCTTGCATTTCTTAAAAAGCTCCTTAAAATGAGATACTTCTGTATTTTTAAAAAATATCTCATTTGAAGTTATTTTTTAAGAAATGCGCGATTGTTCCAAACGTTTTACCTGTAGTGTATATATATATATATATATATATATATATATATATATATATATATATATATATATATATATATATATTGTCATCTACAGACAGATGTGGCTAGACATCTTATGTAGCGAAGGATCATATTTTTTAAAAATAATTTTTGAAAAAAATAATTATAATATATATATGTGTGTGTGTGTTTGTGTAGAGAGAGGGAGAGGGAGAGAGAGAGAGAAACATACTGACAGTGCTGCGTGGCTGAGTGGTTAGAACGTTCCCTTTCTGACTCACCAAATTGGAATTCGCTATGGTTGATTTGTTACTTCTTGATGTTATCGGTCTGGGAGAGACGGTTCCCAGTGCGGCATATTTGGAAACTGCCCGAAATCCATACTACGGGTTGATCCAAGCCTTCTGAGTGAAATTCTGTAGACAGAACACTTGGGGGACGTCGATAGCTGTGCAAACACAAAATTACAAGACATCGTGGCAGAAGGTTTGAGAGTGTTTGCCTTGTTCAAAGTGATGATCATGATAGATTATACACTCTCTCCCAGAATCTGATGCAATATAAACCACAATACCTGCTGCAGACACCCGCACAGGTATATATATATATATATATATATATATATATATATATATATATATATATATATATATATATATATATATATATATATTATTTATTTATTATAATTTTATCATATAAACAAAACCATTTTACTCACTACAAAGATGCAACTTTGTTTCAGTACATTTCAACTGCATTTTGACGGGTGAGAATCGAAAATGGTTATGAACAATCCTTCTTGTATATTGCTTTCGTTCTCATCGCATTGAATATATATATATATATATATATATATATATATATATATATATATATATATATATATATATATATATATATATATATATATATATATATATATATATATATATATATATATATATATGATAGAAATTGTAAGGAGGATTTGATAATTATAATTAAGTAATTCATTGAGTCTGAAAGAAACCTCAACAGAATGCAGAAAGCACTGGACGGCCGTTTCGTCCTATATTTGGGACTCATCCGCAGTGCGCATCCACTACCGAGAATTGAATATGTCAGCGAGCGGCGCTATATTTAGTCTGATTTGCTACCGCTTCGTCACCGAGGAACAGTTGGTATGGTGTTTGCTTGACAATCTAACTGTCTGGGTTTCAATTCTCGGTAGTGTAACTAAATGGTATAGCATGTCAGACTAAATGACGGTTCAGTGTAGGATACAGGTTCGATTCCTGTCGGGGGACGAATATTTTCTACAAAATTTCTCTGACATTCAGGCCGGGATGTAAATTATACTGTTTATTATAAACAGATCATTTACTTAAATAATTGTATCTATAAAAATAACGTATAAATAGAAAATATATAAAAATAATTGTCGTAATTAATCCATTTCATAATATATATATATATATATATATATATCTGTGTGTGCGTATTTAATGTATTGGGGCAGCAGATCATTATTCAAACATATATTGTTAAATATAACAAACAACGAATGTCTATTATGTTTGATCATGAGCCGTTCTAAGCTTCGTATAGTTGATTTAATTTCGGGAGAATATAAAGACAAAAAACTTAGATCGAGGAACAGCATAATAAAAAGTATCCAAATGTTGGACAGTTTTTGTCTTTATTTTCTCCCGAAACTAAAGCCGCTATACGAACCTCCTGGTCAAACACAATAGATATAAGTTGTCTGATATTTAACAATATATATTTGAATATATATATATATGTGTGTGTGTGTGTGTGTGTGTGTGTGTGTGTGTGTGTGTGTGTGTGTGTGTGTGTGTGTGATTATTTTATGATTTCACCCAAGCAAGGTGATAAATCCACTACGACAAAAGGGTTACTGTGAATGAAAGAAACTGAGAAAACATAATTGATGTAATAGGACAATAAAAAAAATGAAATCCCAATAGGCAGAAAACGACAATTGACGTTGCATTTACATTCTTGAAAATCGTAGTTGACAGGAAAGCAAGAAGCAGTAAGAGAGTTCCACAGTTAAGAAGTGCGAGAGAAGAAACTCTCAGAATAGAACTTACGGTATATATCTGGCTGCTAATCTGTTGGGCCCAGTCAAGTATTAGTATTAGTAGTGGCGTGGTCAAGTACTACATAGGAGCTGCCGACGGTGAATAGAAAAGAGGCTTCTACAACCTTAAGTTGAGTCTGAGCAACAGAAAATACAAAGTGAGCATGCACTTTCTAAATACTATTGGGACGACAAGGCAACAGAAGGGAAGATACTGACAAAAGTCAGACCATATAACGGATGTGTTGAAGGCTGCAATTTGTGTCTGAATAAAAAAAAAATGCTAAACGTACAGCGAATGGGTAACTAGCTATTTGATAAAAGAAACGAACTGTAGCTGCATGTCAGCATAAGAATAAGTATTTAATTAAAAACATACATCCGGGATAGTAGTTACCTGTCACCTCTGGATTATATAAATCAGATTATAGCTATTGGTTCCAGATTTTTATCCGCCTGGTGATTGTTATATCATGAAACTCTGAGTAGCGGGATTTTATATTATTTTCGACTGTTTCGGGAGAATCGAATTTACAGAGAATCAGTAAGGATATACATAAAACTTCGCTCCGGTAACCTATAGTCACACTATAAAAACGACAGTATACGTCACACTAGTCCAATAGTTATCCTAAGACTTTAGACGGATAAAGACAAGCCGTTCACTAAACCAAATACTCTTTTTCTATTACATCGTTCCCGTCAAGCGATGACCCACACGGAATGACTCAGATGTGCTACTGAACTACTAAATTACACCCCCACTTCAACTAAGTTTGTGTCTTCGTTATTTTCTCGCTTGTTACTGTGCCTCGGCTTTTTATCATCTACTCAATTGGTCTTCTTTTTTTTCTTTTTTTCGTCATCCTCTTCTTCATCCTTAACAGCCTTTTACTTTGTTTTCTTTTCATTTTATGCCTTTCAAGATTCTGTTGTTTCATCCTTAATCCATCGTGTAAGCTCGAACAAATGAAGAGTCAAAAGTTTAGTCTGCGTCGCAGACAAATATTTTCTTTGCTGATGGATGCCAAGATGGCGCTTGACTCGACGATTCTGGGGAGCTAAGAAAGCAACAGAACGAAAGTTAAACAAAAATAGGAGAACGGAGAGAGAAGAAAATAGATTGAAACGAAATCACGAGAAGAAAAAGAAATTCGACACAAACGAAAAACACTCTAAAAGGAACCAGATGCAGGCAAGTCGAAGAAATTAATATATGCGATAGGTGCATTTATACGTCGAGATTCAGTAATAGTAATATTAGCCGTTTCCCTATAAGGAAATATTCGACATTCATTGACCGAGCAGCCAGTGTTTCTATCGGCTGAAATTTATAAAACCTTTGTATTGTAATATTTTTTCAGGAACTTAGGTCTTTGCGGGGTAGAGTTGCCAGCCTCACGCCCAATCCGTCTTGAATTCAAAGTTTCCTTCTCCTAGACTGGTCGTCAACCAAGTCTAGAAAGCCCACTTTTCTCAATGGCTATTTCTGCGTAAGTGAATGCAACGAAATTTGACTCCAGCACGCACCGATAACCGTTACACTACTCAGACATTCAAAATCCAATTAAAAACTCGGTATTGTCACCTTCTATTGATAATATGGTAGCAATTGCCACACTCACTTAAGAAAAAGTAATTTTCTCAAAGTTATAGGAAAAATTAAGCAGACGGCTTAGAAAATGCATCAGTCGTAACTTCTTTTCCAAAAGATGTTTTCTTCCGAGAAAGCTTTTATTTAAAGACAGGTTTATTAGAAACCTTTACAGATTTATTTGTCAGTGAAAAATAATTACATACACTACAAACATGTTTACATTATCTCAAAAATGCATTAATATTATAACACTTGTAACTTTATAGCCTCAATCCAAGCCCGAGGGTGAAAAATACATTGACTACACTTTCAAACTACTCCAGTGACTGAATTATTTCCCGTATAATGCTAAACGTAAAGCTTACAAAGTCTACAGAAGCAAAATGGAAAAATCCACAGATAATAATAACCCAACAAGTCTAAGAAAATTAGGTATCTAATTCTGCACACCAACTCCATAAGAGCTATCAGCGAAAACAACTTGGTCTAAAATTCATCAATACCTCCCCTAAAACAATAAAAGATATAATCAGCAACAAACTGAATTGCAACAACAATAAAACAAAGGCAATAATGCATCAAATAAATCTTTAAAAATGGGCAATGACATCCATTGGCGAAACACAGAAATCTAAAATCAAAATAAACTATAGTGTCATCGTTGGGATCTATTGTATATAAACACCCGTCCTGGCTATGACGATAAACTACACCCGGCTGCAAGGACTCTGATCGGGAGATTTGAGGAACGTGAAACCATCTCTTAACTGCTGTTGTTATCAAGTCTACCCTGACTTGTTGTAGTAGAACCTGTTAAGGTCCTAGCTATGAGCAAATAGTTAAGTCCTAAACTGGGGTCAAAACACTATGAAAGTATAAAAATACATTTTTATAGTAAAAATAGCAGAAATACATTTTCATCGTAAAACAAAATGACCAGCAATATATTTCTGTAAAAGAAATGACCAATTCTCACAAGAAAATTAAATTTCGTCATTAAATGTTGATATGCCGTTGAACAAATCCACACACACACACACACACACACACACACACATACACACACACACACGTGCATAAAAAACACTTTAAACACATTGGTATTTCACCGTAAAACATTTGACAAGGATTTCAACCAAATAAATATCACTCATATTAGAAAAGAAAATAACTTGCACTGTTGAATTTGCACTGATCTCACAATTCTCTACTGTCAACCTCAGACCGGGCACATTCGCACTATGCGGTATACGAAGTAATGGAGGAAAAACAGAGATCTAGACGGAGGAGTAAATTTCAAATCCAGCAGATGTTAGCGATTTCAGTGCGTAAAATTCCGGTCGTAGCATCTGATCTGAGCATTGAACAAAATTCATAGAAGAGTCTGTGATGTTATCAGCCTTGATCCGGCATCTCGACTTCAGTCATTTTCCCACTGCCGTGACGTGGCTTTCCTTTGCATTTACTATAAATATGTTCATGGTAATTGTTTGCAGAAGCTCTCCACCTTGGTACCTTGACAGCATGAATTTAAGCGTACTACTAGATTGGCAACTTGGTCTCATCGTTTTACTGTTGAATTATCTAGATGGAACCGTAAGCTCTATCCTAACAGTTAAATTTCTCGTACACTTAGTTTCTTACTTCACTGTCACCAACAAATTTCAAAAATTTAAATGTGTAGAAGAAAAAGCGTGTAAAAAGTGAAGAAAGAAATAATCTTCAAACACAGCTCTACAAATTTAAATAATTTTTATTATTGAGTATTTTTTCTTTCAAATTAAAAGAAATGGATTAGAAAGATCCTTGCGGAAAAATTCACGCAAAAATATTTTGTTTTCTTTCTTTAAAATACAACAGAATTATTTGCGTTAGTATGATAGAAGAATCAGAATATGTCTACATAAGAAGAGTTTCATGTATTTATGAGTGCGTGTAATTTTCTAGCAGTGGCAGTCGGTATACTAGGAAGCTGTATTATAACTACTGCTAACGTTTTGTTTACAAAACCCCGTTCGTATATTTCAAGTGTGCCTAATTTACTTTAAAATCGCTAGACTTTGTAAAAAGATATTCGAATAAAATATGTGAAAAGGTTGAGTAATTAATTATATGAAAGGTTTGAGAATTCAGCTATGTTCCCAACGACGAACAACGGACCCCAGTCAAAGGTTTATGTAAAAACTAAAAAGTGAATACTAATTTAACACCACGAATATTCATAAGAAATAGATATGCACGAAGAAGCTAAAAATTAGCTTACTAAACTCAAAAATTTTGGTTAATAAATATTTTCCCAATTTTTAAATATCTATTGGTGATCATTTTCTGGAGTGATCCCTCAAATTTTGTAGCAGACGACAAACATGGTTGATTGATATTTCAGAGCACTTGAAATAACGTCGCTGATTGGTTAATATATGCGAATATGGAAATTCAAACAGGAGTCTATTTTATGTACAAAAATGAGCCTTTTTTGTGCTTTAGTAATATTACTTAAATCTATTGAATTTTTCAACAATTTTTAATGGGGTTTTAAAAGTGCAACGTGAATCGTAATTGTCTCTCTTCCTGGAACCTGTTCCTGTATTGTCCTTTCTCCTCACTAAACTTTTCTGAATGTCTTTCACTTCCAGTAACCCCTTGCGTCTTAGAAAAATTAACGCCTTGTTTGGGATTAAATTAAGTTTATATAAATGTGATCATGAACATCAGTTGTTTAATATTGCAAAAAAAAATGACTTGCACTATAAAATATTGACGTCTCGCGTAAGACAATAAACTACATCCGCGTCCTGGGTAAGACGATAAACTACGTCCAACAGCAAGGCCTCTGGTCAGGAGGTTTTGAGGAGCGTGGGACCACCTCTTAATTGCTGGTGTTCTCACGTTCACCCTGACCCGGGGTGGTATCACCTGTTAGGGTCCCAGCTATGAGCTAATAGTTAACCCCCGAACTGGGGTCAAAACACTATGAAAGTGTAAAAATATGTTTTAATACTCGAAATAATTTGTAAAAAAAAATTTATTACCAGCAATAAATTTTTGAAAATATATTTTACCAGTGATACATATTTGAAGAAAAAATATTGCCAGAAATAGATTTTTGAAAAAATATTGCCAACAATAAAAATGTTGTCGGTATTAAATAACCCATTGAGGTTGATATGCCGTAAAGCAAAACAGACCAAATCAAACTATAAATTATTGTGTCTGCCACGCGTATTGAAATATGCATTCCCAAAGGACAGTGTCTATTGTTGCACACAAACACATGCTAAATAAGTGACAATATAGAAATTCAAGCACCATCAGTAAATTCTTGCATTATTCGAAGTTTAATCTTAATGGCTACATATTTTTGTGGTTATTGGCATTCGGAGATGTCACTTTGTATTATCAATCTATTCTTAAGATAGCGTTCCTGTCATCAAATGTCAAGGAGCTACTAAAATCCAAACATATGACGAAGCAAGACGAATTACAACAAAGAAATAGTTAAGCCAAGTCTTAAGAACCAATCGATTTGCCAAATCTACCATTGTTTGATTTAAATGAGTAAATCAATCTTGATTTAGAATTGCTAGGACAAGTGAAACAAAGATTTAAATAGTGTGTTACAATGATAAGACTAACCTTAAATATGAAACCTTACAGAATATTTCAAATGGATAGAATTATTCCGATACTACTTAAATAGAGTGGTCCACTCATAAATAAATATATAACACATATATATATATATATATATATATATATATATATATATATATCACAAATAAATAGCATAAATTCTTTTATGAAATAAATATGTAGACTAGCATTCTTTATACGTTCCTTAGACCTCAACACCTGTCAGAATCTAAAAATATTCGTGTTTTGTTGAATTAGAACCTGGCCCTATTTATAGTATCGATACAGTGTCAACTGGATCCCTGACTTTTGCAAAGACATTGGTCTTAGTTGTTTTGCGAACGAAAACAGACTTTTTTTTAGGTTACAAAGAGTTTTCTTAAAAACGAACAATCGGATATACACATTTTAAAGTAAAGAACAAACGTTTAGATAAATAAATAAACAAAACTATGTATCCGTTTATGCATAATTTAGATGAATAATTATGAACCTCAAATGCAATCAAAAAGCTATTGAATATTGCTGCCATATCTGGCCTGGTGCTTCTGCTATACGCCTAGAGATTATTGGCAAAATCCAAAGAAGAATCGCCGACGTTATCAGTCTTGACCTGGCATCTCGGCTTTAGTTACTTTTAAACCACCGTCATGCCTGTGCATTTTCTATGAACATTTTCATGTTGATTGTTCTAATCGGCTCTCCTTTTCTGTACCCTAACCTCATGAATTTAAGCGTAGTATTAGATTGGCAGTTAGGTCTCATAATATTTCTGTTGAAATTGCTCGATGTACCCATAAGTTCTATGCTAACAGTTTTTTCTCTTGCACTTCTCGCCTGTAAAACTTTCTTCCGGTTTTTTGCTTTCCAGTCAACTTTGACCTTCAAGTTATTTAAAAGCAATTTCAATCGTCATCTGCCGTCTCCTTAAAAACTGTTCTTTTATTGCCCTCTCTATCAATCACTGTCAGTGACCCCTCGCATCCTCGTGGATGTTGTTGCCTTGCTTGGAGTGTAGTAATTTTTTTAAAAGTTCAAAGAAGCTTAAAAATAGTCAGAGAAATGTTTAAAGGAATGCCAATGCCAACGATGTTAGCACATTTGCAAACTTGACATTTGTAAATAACAGCTTAGGGACTTAGACCAAAGCTAATAAATCTATAAAAGTCAGGAATCGATTTGTCATTGTTTCGACATTATGAACTGGAAGCCCTTCTAAATCGATAATAAATCAATATTTCTTCTCTTCTAACTAGTGTCGCGACTCAAGCAAGGGTTTAAAAAATGCTAATCTGGAAAAATATTTCCTGTAAAGATTTTTCTTTTTTATGAGTAGCCCAGTCTATTTCAGTAGTGCCATATGTATACAGAATGCGATGGGTAAATTGTTGCCATATATATATATATATATATATATATATATATATATATAATCATTTATTTAAATATTATAACATAAATATGTTATAAAATCACTACAAAAATAGCCATTTCGTTTCGACACTTCCGTGTCTTTTCAAGTAGAGGTGTTGAATGTTGGTGTTTAAATAATAATAATTGTTGGTTATTGGAACTTACTCCGTATATACCAATCCCACACTTGGGTATATATATATATATATATATATATATATATATATATATATATATATATATATATATATATATATATATGTGGGTGTGTGTGTGTGTGTGTGTGTGTCAGCGGTTGTTGTGATGCGTCTAGTGTGGTAGTCTGTAGTGGTAGTGCTTGTCGCTTCTCGCTTTCAGCTACCGCCGCTGGCTAGCAGCAATGGGAAAAGGAGAGCCGAGTGCGTAAGTCTTCCCCTGGCCGTATATAGCCTCTCCATCAGCAAGCCCTATGTAGTGCCTCTTCGTGACGACACATGGCAACCGAGCACCTTGCGGACTTGGGCTAAACTACAGGGGACAGGGGAGGAGATTGGCCTCCTTAACATGTGGCATGCAGGCACACCGGTGTGTAGATACGCCCTCGTGACCATGAACCAAATCCCAGGTATGGGTTAATTCATACACACGCACGCACGCACGCACGCACGCACTACATACACACACATATATTAAATAGTGCAGTATATATATTATATTATAAAGAGGTAATCATATAAAGAATCTTTCGGTCTACAATACATTTATTTCGTCTTGAAGTTTACCTGAAATGGAAAAAATATTACAGCCTGGTGATGAAAATGTGAATATTTTCGAAATGACTAGCACCGGAACATCATCTCCATCTTACAGTTTTAAACATAAGGATCGCGTCATTCAACGAGTGGGTTAATGCTTTAATAAGTTTGTTAGCGAAGAGATTTCGCCATTAATTTCATTGACTTTACTGATTAATTCTTTGTATGATTACCTCCTCATAATATATATATATATATATATATATATGTGTGTGTGTGTGTGTGTGCGCGCGCGCGTGCGTGCGTGTGTTATTTCCTTTGGTTTCTGGTATATACTCATTTCTTTCCGGGCCCCGCCCAGAGACCTAAGATCAAAAATTGCATCATGACATTTTTCACTGAGTAGTTTAAAAAAAAATCGGACATACTTTACATAGATAAAGCCCTTCGTAAGGTGTGGGCTATACTGGTGAGTACAATTTTTTGTATCTCTTTAAAGCATGGTTTACTAGGTATTCCTTCAACGACTCTATTGGAATTTTTTCCAATCAATCCGAAGGCTTTAACTACTCCAACTATTATTATTATTATTATTATTATTATTATTATTGTTGTTGTTCCTTAGTTATTTGGTTTACACGTCCGTTACGCCCTGCCAATAGCTCATAAATAATTTTATAGGTGCACCAGTCTACTTAAGTTGTGTGGTTATTCTATGATTTACGATTTATGAGGTTACGTACTTTTCTGAACTATTTGCTTACAAGTAAAAATGAAAGAACAACTCTAAGACTATGCCGTATGGTGTGGGCATGCCTATTTTCCGGAGAAAAACGGGGTTAAAAATGGCAACAACTTGGTGAAAAGAAAGCA
Source organism: Acanthosepion esculentum (assembly GCA_964036315.1). Taxonomy (NCBI): domain Eukaryota; kingdom Metazoa; phylum Mollusca; class Cephalopoda; order Sepiida; family Sepiidae; genus Acanthosepion; species Acanthosepion esculentum. The sequence goes on along the minus strand of OZ038493.1, from coordinate 82,454,840 downwards.
CAACTCGATTTTGCATGGAACCCTCAGGGGGTATCAAACTATCATATAGTAATTGTGTTTGTCTGTCCCTCGCACGGCCGTTACGCCCAGCCAATACCTTACAAATAATGAACTATTTCGTTTTGATCGCGGGAAAAAGACAAAAGACATATCAGAAACGTTACTTGGTTTCAGTGAAAGAAAGCAAGGGATAAAGAAGTGTTTAACGTCTCCTGCTAATACCTCATAAATAATAGGCTATTTCGCTTTGATCGCGTGAGTAGACAAAAGACATATCAAAGAGGCTACTTGGTTTTAGTGCGAAAATGAAAGAACGAAAGGAAGATAGTTTTTAACATATGTTTTAATGAAATGGAAAAAATTGTTAATTTCAAGTCTTTTCATTTGTACCCCCTTACTTCTTAAAATAACGACCACCATTCATATTTATGATTCTTATTGAAATATTTTGTTAACGTTGGTAAGCTCAAATATTTAACAACGTGTTAGGGGAAATTCTACTGATATTTTATTGTAGAACTCTCCATGAGCTTATTCAAGCTTTAAATGAAGAATTAAGATTCATCAGAAATTTCAAATAGGAAATCCGTGAAATTTTCACAGCTTAAAACTAATAAAAATAAATTTAAGAAACTATAATCTTTATTTACTTTTTTTGAAAAAAAAACAGATTTATTTCAACTTGAATTAGCGTTGTGGCACGATGCCGAAGGGGAAGTGAGATTAGATTTGTCTACACTAACTAACCTAAACCTAACTAATCCGATTCACGACCCATTCATCCATTACAATTTACTCATCTACCACAAGAACTTATCCATCGCCATTCAACCCACCATATACAACAATGCTACATACTCACAAGAACCCTACAAACACACACATGGCATAAATTTTTATGATATTCACATCACACCTTCAAGAGAGATAAAATGAACTTTTTTAAATTGAAACAATTGTGGCACCAGGTCTAAGTGGAAGTGAGGTGACTCATTTATTCATTACAATTTGATAAATCACCACAAGAATTGATGCATCTCCATTCATCCGATATACACCACAATACCGCGTATTCAAAGGGGGTCCTACAAAAATAACCATGTCATAAAAAATTTACAATAAATACAAAAGTAATTTTTTGAAAAGAAAAAAAGCCCACTTTGATCCATCCTGAAGGTGTGATGTTTTTTATAACAATACATCATGTGATGTTCTATTCTGACAATACACGGTGTGAGGTTCTATTCCGACAACGCATCGTATGATGTTTCTTTATGACAAAACATTGCCCCATACAGTAATAATCACATCTGAAAATATTGAAGAACTTAGTTGGTAAGAATTCCACTCCTCCCTTATTTGAATTCATCGGATTACCTTTTCGGGAGATTACAGAACAATTTTGCTGGACAATTCTTTAAAAAAACATGAAGAGGTAGCAACTGCACTTGTTGCCTTATTTTCTTTCAATCCAAACCATTTTTAAGCTGATTGGTCTTTGGAAAAGTGCAAAAGAAAATTTAAGGATCCTTTGTTAATTTATAACTCGTTATTCTATTTATTATCATTTCACCCAAAGCAAGGTGGGATAAAAACCCACTCAGGAACAAATGACTAGTGACGAGTGAAGTAACTGAGAAAACTGAAGAGAAAGAAAAATAAAAAGAACAGATTTTAAGGCGACAGACAATAACGATTAAAGTTGCATTTAAATATTTGAAGATTGTAGCTGACAGGAAAACACGAAGCTAGTAAAATGTTCCAAATGAGAGAATTGCAAACGAAGACTATTTGAATTGGTTTTATTCATGACATGACGATAATTAGCATTGCCAGTACACTAACCACTTTAAAATAAACCCGTTTGATTTTCATACAACTGGAATTTTCTTTGCCTAAATAGTAAATGAAGAATTTATGCTAAGAAGCAGACGACTGCACACAAGACCGGGACGGATTATTAATCAGAAAGGAGAGCGTTAACCTATCAGCAAACAATTCACTAAGTTATTTCCATTACTCCGATTATTTCACGTCTCATCCAAACTGCACAGCCATTGTACGAAACAAAAGTTTATCCTTTCTTTCGGTTAACAATCGAGCTGCAACTTTTGCCGATTCTTTCTTCAAGTTTCTATCATTCCTTCAATTATTAGACCAAAAGAAGTCATTTCAACATGGCCTTTTCAAATTCCTTAAAGGAATTTGTACTTAGATATTTCTGACGACAAATGTGCATGTCTGTGTGTGTGTGAGAGAGAGAGGGAGGGGGAGAGAAGAAGAAGACAGACAGAGACAGAAATGCTGTTTCTGATTGAAGCATTGGCTTGTTGATTCGGTTTAACTTGGATTCTCTATAAATTCGTTGTCGGTCTACTGTAGCATACACACACACACACACACACACACACACACACACACACATATATATATATATATATATATATATATATATATATATATAAAGAAATATAGTCTTAAAGTGTGCTATATTTATGGGATAAAGTGCTCAATATCAGAGACAGAGCGTGTGTAAATATAAAAGTGAACATAGAAGTCAACACTTAGAGGCGACAGTCTGTTTCAGGCTAGTGCAATCGTCAGGCAACTAGTTTGGTAGTTGCCTGACGATTGCACTAGTATGAAACAGACTGTCGCCTCTAAGTGTTGACTTCTATGTTCACTTTTATATATATATATATATATATATATATATATATATATATATATTTACACGTGTTTCCTGGTCTGATTCAACTCTGACCATTAATCATCCAATCAACATGATCATGATTTCGATTCCGGTCGACCTATGAATGCCTTTCATTATTATTATTATTATTATTATTATTATTATTATTATTATTATTATTATTGTTGTTGTTGTTGTTGTTGTTGTTGCTACTGCTGTTTGTGCGTTATACTTCCTGTTTTCTATCCTGTAGAGCCGGGTCCAAATTATGGTCCTTAGGCTCTGTAGGAGAATTGTCATTTAAATAATATCACTTTTCTTTGTATATGGGATGTTCCTAGTAGGGCGAATTTCTGAGCAACTTGTATGTTGATGTTACTTGAAACACTGTTAGTAAAATTCCTTTATTTTTCACTAGGCCCAGTGCTCCAATTACAATTGGTTTAGTCTCAGTTCTCATTCCCTACATCGTGTTAGTCTCCATCTCCAGGTCCTTGTATTTGGACAATTTCTCGATAATTTTCATGGGTGTATTTCTCTCAGATGGTACTGCTATGTCAATAAGCATATACTTCCTGAATTTCTTGTCTTTTATGATAATATCAGGTCTGTTGGCTTTTATTTCCCTGTCAGTTCGAATTGGCACGTCCCAGAGGATAGTTACATCGTTATTTTGGGTAACTGTGTCTTGTTGGTGGTCATACCTTCTCTCAGTGGTTTCGATTTTGTGCTTCTTGTGCACGTATGTCGCTACTTTGTTATGTCTCTGGGTATAATCATTTTTTACCAGTTCCGGACATCCTGAGATAATATGGTCGACAGTTTCATCATTTTGTCCGCAGATCCTGCATTTAGGATTAGTTTTATGTGGCAGTGATCGGATCTGGTTGCGAAGCTTTGGTCCTGAGCTGCAATAATAATGATAATTATTATTATTATTATTATTATTATTTTCTTTGATATCTGGCATTTACACATTTCTTTCCGGGTCCCGCCCAGAGACCTAAGGTTAGAAATGGCATCATGACACTTTCCACTGCAAAGAAAGAATAAAAAAATAAATTAAAAAATAATTACATAGATAAAGCCCTTCGTAAAGTGTGGGCTGTACTTGTCAGAACAATATTTTGTATCTCTATGCAGATATTGGCCCACTCTGTCATGCCGGTTTTTATATTCAGTGGGTGCCAATATCGTGCAACCTGATACAAGATGATCAATGGTTTCTGGATATTTATCACAGATTATTATTATTATTATTATTATTATAAGATATAGAGCGTGTGTAAATATAAAAGTGAACATTGAAGTCAACACTTAGAGGCGACAGGCTGGCCTGACGACTGAGTCTAGCATGAAACAGCCTGTCGCCTGTAAGTGTTGACTTCAATGTTCACTTTTATATTTATATATATATATATATGTGTGTGTGTGTGTGTGTGTGTGTGTGTGTGTGTGTGTGTGTGTGTGTGTGTGTGTGTGTGTGTGTGTGTGTGTGTGTGTGTGTTATTTTAAACTATAACTCTGGCGGTGTAAAAAAAAAAACAAATAAACAATTTGTAAAAAAAAAATATTAGACAAACTGATATTCGGGAAAAAATTCAATAAAAGACTAAAAAGATCGGTACTGCTTGAAAATAATCAAGCAGCACTGCAATGTCGAGCAAAAAAAAAAAACACCGTCAGAGTAACTAAGTTGAACGTAAAAGTGCTCAATATTCTAAGTAAAGCAAAATTAAAATACATGAAGAGCCAGAAACTATTTACCTCGTTTTTACCTACCAGATCATCAGGATAAATGACTTTCAGAATTATCCTGATGATCCGGTAAGTGAAACCGAGTTAGATAGGTTCCGGCCTTTTATGTATATATATATATATATATATATAAATAATAAAAAAACAAATGAAAACTACAGACAAACGTTCGTTTTCTTCATCAAGACATTCATTTCTGTAGTTTACTGCTACAGCAAGCAGAGACATGTTTCTCTCCCGATGATGGCCATGTTGGTTGAAACTAGTCGAGGAATATAAATGAAATAATAATAAAAGCATAAGAATATTAATCTACAACCCAGTATGTCTGAAGATTTTAATTGATTTTTTAAATAATTTTTATCGTTCAAAATATATATATATATATATATATATATATATGTATATATGTGTGTGTGTGTGTGTGTGTGTGTGTGTGTGTGTGTGTGTGTGTGTGTGTGCGTGTGTGTATAACGCACTGTATTTTCTTTAGAGTAAGGGTCTATATTTTTATGCAGGGAAATGAGGATTCATATATATATATATATATATATATATATATATATATATATATATATATATATATATATATATATATATATATATATATGTGTGTGTGTGTGTATACAGTGTATCAGAAACATTTTTACAAACTTCGGAGGCGGGTTTCTTACATCAAAGCAATGACAAACGCCCATATAAACATATGTCCGCAAATCAATCGTTTTTCAGTTATTAAGTTTAAAATTTACGGTAGACGCTGTTAAATGTACAATCCAAGATACAATCCAAAAATACTTATTACCATAGATTATGGGCCCACGGATCCTGTCTCAGCAACGCGACGATAAACAGCAGCAAAGGCTGAATGACTCGGCTGTCTTCGGTCTGGAAACGCAAACTGATACAGAATATGGATGTCAGTCCTTGAGGATACATGGTACAGTGGATAAAGGGGTTAGTTAGATCCAGTAACAGGACCCAAAGAATGTGAGTTCAATACCCGGCTAAGGCAGTAGAGACCTTTCAGAGGGAAATTAACAGGAGATTGCTGATAACTGACATTCATTAGAACATGGCACGTGGAACTAGGACAGTCTACCCCAGTGAACGAAATAAAGGGTTCAGTTCGACATTCCAAACCGCTGAAGAAGGCCGGAGCGTACAACGGCCGAAACGTTGTAATAAATATGGCGACAAAGATTAGGATAATAGTCCGAATAATGTACATAATACCTCATCTCAGAAATATAGACAAATCTTGGACTGTAAATTTAAGGCATGGACGATTTGTTTCGCCCTGTTCGGATCTTTCTAGTTCTTTCTTTATTTTTACAATTTTTCCCTCGGATAACAATTTGTTTTGATAGACTTTCAAACTGTACCATCCGAGTTTTTTCTTTACCAACCGCTATTATATAATATATATACAGGGTGCGAGTGCTATTTGAGGACATATTGTTTTAAGTTCACTACACACTCAAATAATTTATATTATTATTTTTTATTTCAGATAACCCAGTCAGAGGAAGATGTTTACCCAAGAAATGAAAAGACAGGCAGTCATTATTGCTTTAGCTGCAAAACATAGTGATTTAAAAATCAGTGACTTTTTACATGTTGCCAGATCATTTGTTCATAAGGTTCGGTTAGAGCTAGAGGGATGTGATGGCATTTTCCCCCTTGTAGCAAAAAGAAAAAAAAACATTCACAGCGCTCTGATACCGTGTTGACACCAGAATTTATACGGGATGTTCAAAACATCATCGATGAGAACCCTGGAAAATCAATAAGGTCCATCGCCAAAGAACTCCAGGTATCAGAGTGGACTATCAGAACCGTGGTACATCAGGACATTCGATAGAAGTCATATGTGATGAGGAAAGGCCAATTCATATCGGCGAAGACACAGGAAAACTATCTCATGTGTGCAAAACAGTTGCTGAACAAAGTGAAAAATTCCCACGAACATGGCATGCTTTGGTTTTTCTCTGACGAAAAGACTTTGACCAAGATCAGAAAACATACAGACGGAATGACAGATGGCTATGTGCATCTCCTTTTGAAGTACCAGGGTGATGCACACCAAATATCCGGCTGCTGTGATGCTTTTTAGGAGTTGTGAGCAGTGATGGTCATGAATGCCACCTTACATTTTTCTTAGGGTCAATGCTGCTGGATGCATTAATGTTCTTAAAACGGTTGTTAAGCCGTGGATAAATAAAGTATGCAATGGAAGGCCATATGTCTTTCAACAAGACTCTGCACCTTCTCACAAAGCAATTGTCACAACCCAGGATTGTGTAAAAATAGGTTTTAATACCAGAAATACTTTGTAATGAAAAAAATATTACCAGTAATAATTTTTGAAGGGAAAATTATCAGCAATACTTTTAAAAAAATACCAGCAATACAAACAGCTATACATTCTTTGAAAAAAATATGACCAGCTATAGATTTCTTCAAGGAAAAATGTTCCCAGAAATAGATTTTTGAAGAAAAACACATTACAAGCAATAAAAATTTTGTTCGCATTAAATAACCCGTTGAGGTTGATATGCTGTAAAACAAACCAAACGAAACCAAAATATAATCTTTAAACCCCGAAAAACGGAAAAAATGGTAGAAAACATCGAGAAAATAAAAGATTAATTAAATCTTCCTTCTCATCCGTTAAGATGCATTAAGAAAGTTGCTGCCCAGATACACATCCATATATATATATATATATATATATATATATATATATATTGTTATCCACAGACAAACTGTTTCGCTGTATCACAGCTCATCAGTGTGGCTAAACGTCCGGTTTTAAGCTAGATTTAGTTGTGTAACTCTACCGAGTGAAGATAGCTCTGGCTGACACCAAATTAGTTGTGTTTCAATCCTGGCTTGAGGCATTCAGAAGTCTAGTCGCACTGAGGAGCTGTGATACAGCGAAACAGTACTGTCTGTGAATGACATACATATATATATATATATACATAGATATATATATATATATATACCCGACTTGAAGCAATCGCATACAGTGAAACAGTCTGTCTGTGGATGACTATAAGCTCCCTTTCATAGGTTGAGCACTTTGGAAGAAAGGGAATTTGTTGGCTATTACTGATTAATGCTAAAAGCTCTCATGAAGTGAGCCCTCGAGTAGACGGTAATGACTATATCTCGTATACAATGCGTTAAAAATTCCGTAGCATGCACTGTACGGGTGAGAGTCTCCGACTGATGTCAAATCGGTCAGGTTTCGGTCCCAACTTGAAGCAACAGTCTGTTTATGGATGACTATATATATATATATATATGTGTGCGTGTGTTTGTGTGTGGGGGTGTGTGTGTGTGTGTGTGTGTGTGTCTGTGTGTGTGTGTGCGTGTGTAAAGAGAGACAGGGGGTGGGTTGTTAATTTAAAATAAAATAGAGATTTACATATAGACTGAAGATGTAGTAAAATTGATAAGCGTAAAATTATTACGTCGTCGTAAAAAATAATTTCTGGCACTAGCAACTCAATGATGGCATGGTGGACGTTAACATGATGGCGAGTTGCCATCCAGTTTCTCTCTCTCTCTCTCTCTCTTTCTCTCTCTCTCACTCTCGCTTTCACACACACACACATACACTTATTCTAAATGCACCACGCACTCACACACGAGCATTATATAATGATAATATAAAATAAGGAAACGTTGGACATCCACTCACCGAACAGTTTGAAATTTATAAAATCTTTCTATAAAAACAATTTCTCCGAAAAATAGGTTACTCAAGTCCAGTAACTGTTATTACTTTTTCCAGTGCTGATAGGAGTTTCCTTACTAATCTTTTGCTCGCAGTAGCGGGGAATATCAACATCTGTATTATGTGCTATACATTTTAGTTGTTGTCATTCAAAGTGATGTTTTTGTACTGTTGATGAAGCTGTAGCGTCGTCTCCTAATGTAGCAACCATATTGGTATGAATGTCTTTGAAGCCTAAAACATTTCTCTTCGGGTACGATGGAAAAAATTTTTCAAGAGAAGTCGCTACTAACTACATTTCGAGTCTTCTCTGAAAAGTCAGATGTTAATTTACCCGAAAATTACCAATGTAGTTATTCATAAGAAGAATTGAAATTAATGCATGCAAGATTTCACAGCTGCCCTAGCATCACTTCTTCATAGACAACCTATGAAGATTTCTGCCCACCCTCGTAAACGGCAAATATTTATCTATCCCCGAACAAGTAAATATTCATTAAAAAAAAAGGTTTTGTTTACAAACTACAAAATCTGGATATGGTCTTCGCAATAAATAGAACCATAAAAACAATTCTGCTATAATGGTTTCTCCGAATAATCGAATAACTGCATAATATAATTTTCTTACCGATTCTTGACGTCAGTGAAATCCCTAATCCTCAGTCGCTATGTATATCAGCCTGCATTAGCTGTGCTTTCGTTCTCCAAATTCGATTCAATAATGCTCACATGAGGATTTGGATCAGATCGATGACCAGTTGGTCAGCATTTCGCCCACCCACATTGTTTCCAATATTTCATTGGGCTGGATTTTTTCTTACAAGAATATTTATGTTTAAATGCGTTTTAAAGCCAGCGGGATAAACGCATATGTACACGCACGAGCGCACATACACACACACACACACACACACACACGCACACACGCATACGCGCGTAGTCATATACAGCCCAAAGACACAGACACGTAGAACACACACACAGGCACACACGATACACACACATCACATACTCACGCACACCTAGCATGCATACAGCACGAACGCGCGCGCACACACACACACACACACACACACACACGCACACGTAACAAACACGCAAAACGCACACATACGCACGCACAAAAGAATATGCGCCCACCTAGCATTCATACACAGAATAACACACACGCTCATAACACACGCAATACAGCCTACACACACTCGCGCAGCACACACACACACACACACACACACTCACAGTAGCATACAGGCACGCACAAAACACAAGTATTTATATATATATTTATATATATATATATAGAGAGAGAGAGACAGACAGACAGACAGAGACAGAGAGAGAGAGAATAGATGGATAGAGGGAGAGGAAGAGTGCGAGAGATACATTGGACATTTCGACGTGGTGTGATGGTAAGTCAAGCCTGTCTCGCTAGATCAATTCCGGCTGAGTAATGAATTTGATCTTCATTGAGTGCTCCATACATTCAGTGTTGTGATACATCTAAGCTACGCTTAGTAAATCGATATATATATATATATGGGGGGGGCAGCAGTCCCTCTTTTATACAAGTTTCATTAAATACGACTAACAAGTCACTGCGATTGTGTAGATTTTATTTATATATGTGTCTAGGGTTATGAAGAAATACAAAACCCCAGTCGACCAGAACAAGAAAATTAAATTAATTATCTACTATAAAACAGCAAACATTATTGTCAACAACAACTCACTTCAGAAGACAATTTTGATATTACAATGGGATCGTTGGACTCTGCATTGTCTTCCGATCTTGTTGGTCCATTTATTTTATATAATCTGAGTGCACACTGTGAAAATAATATTGAAGATATTGGATTTTACGGGGGTGATGGCCTTATGGTTGTGAGGAAGTCTACGAACTTCAAAAGTGATAGGATTAGAAACCAAATTCATAGAGAATTTAATTGCCTAAATTTGAAAGATACTATTAATACAAAAATAAAAAAGGTAAACTTCCTCGATATAGCATTAGACTTAATGAAAAATATATACCAAACTTATAAAAAAACTAATACCAATCCTTTATTTATCCACCCGAAATCAAATCAACCCCCATCTATAATAAAGCATGTACCTTCATTCATAGAAAAACGTATAAATTCTGCTAATGAAAGAATATTCTATGAACACAGTAATTCTTATAATAAAACTTTAAAGAATAGTGGCTATAAATGCACTGACATTAAATATAAAAATATAATAAAAATAATCAGAGGAAAAATAGAAATAGAAAAATAATTTGGTACACACCCACATTCAACCAAATGGTTAGTAGTAAGTTAGGACATAAATTTCTTGCTTTAATTGAAAAACAGTTTCCTAGAAATAATAAACTTAGCAAAGTTTTTAATAAAAATACCCTAAAATTAAGTTACAGTTGCATTGATAATTTAGAAAAAATTATAAAAAAAAACACAATAATTAAATTAAAAAAAAATACTTAAAACAGAATCAAAAAATAGTAATTCGGAAATAAGAATAAATAATAGTAAAGGAACATTATGTAACAATAGGAATCATATAAATTGTCCATTGAATAATAAATGTCTCACAGAATCTATAGTTTACCAATGCACTATCTCATCTATTGACAATCCTAATATTAAAAATGTTATATTGTAGCACTAAGAATAATTTAAATTAAGGTTGAGCCAACATCTGTCTTCCTTCAAAAATAACCCCTCTCCAAATATTTTTGGCATATAAATGAAACAAATAAAAGACCCACAGTAAAATGGAAATTATTTAAAAAACGAGCACTTGTGTGTCTTTAAATGATTTTTGTGTCGACATGAAAAGTTATATAATATTAAGTTTCTAAGAAATAAAGAGTTATTAAATCAAAGGAAAGAAATAACATAATTGCTTAAAAGAATTTAATAATTATATATCTATTATTGGATCACAAACAAGACAGTAAGAAGATGCGTAATTAAATTCCAAAATTTAATGTTTTCATTTTAACAATACCGTATCTAGTATACTAATAAATATAGTAAATATAGTATTTTAGATCTTTATAAATATAAGTATATAAAATATGACTTAATCATATTTGAAGCCCCTTTAAGAAAATCCCAATGTATTTTATGAAAAAAATAAATAAAAATACCAATGTATTGTAATGTATTTTATCTATGACCCCTAAAAACAGACAGAATGACATATGGAAGCCACTATCGACAGGCAGAAATTACAAATCCACACCTAACCTGTATTTATACTTTGCCATCTTAAATTTGACTTGTATCTTGATTCGTCAAAAAAGCCAACACCATTATAAAATTCTGTAATCTCTTTCCCCCTCCAACTTAAACTCTGTCTGTGAATGACATAATTTAGCTCTTGAAAATACATTTCAATTGAGCACTATTGAGTGATAAGCTAATTCTATAAACAACAGCCACCTGCACTAATGCAAAGCTCTTCAGTAAAATGAATGGAGCACTTTGTCTGATGGGCATTTGTTTACATTTGTAAAAACAATACGCTAGATTTAGTTGTGTAACTCTACCGAGTGAAGATAGCTCTGGCTGACACAAAATTAGTTGTGTTTCAATCCTGGCTTGAGGCATTCGGAAGTCTAGTCGCACTGAGGAGCTGTGATACAGCGAAACAGTACTGTCTGTGGATGACATAATATATATATATATATATATATATATATATATATATATATATATATATACTAGTGTCCTCATCTTTGTCGCCATATTTATTACAACGTTTCGGCTGTTGTACGCTCCGGCCTTCTTCAGGTGGTTGAAATGTCGAACTGAACCCTTTATTTCGCTCACTGGGGTAGACTGTTCTAGTTCCACGTGCCATGTTTAATGGATGTCAGTTATCAGTTAATTAATAATTTACTTATTTATGCTTCTTTATTTTTCTTTATTCGTTTTTAGTTTTCGATAACGTAGTAAAAATTTGTTTTCGTGTCTGCATTTTGAGATGAGTTCTGATTGTTTATTTAGTAGTTTGGATTACTTTATTTTACTTATTATTGTTTATTTTATTTATTTATTTATTTTTGTATATTCTTGTTCATTTTTAGTTATCGATTTTTAAGTAACATAGAAAAAATATGGTTTTCGTGTCCAACACAAAATACTAAATAAACGTCCAAAACATATCTCAAAATATAGTATACCTTAAAACTATATATACAGGATGTATCAAAAATACTTTTACAAACACTGAAGTAGGTTTTTCGCACCAAAACAAGGACAAACGTCCATATAAACATCCGCAAATCCTTTGTTTTTGAGTTATTAAGATTAAAGAAAGTTTACGGCGCTGTGTTGCCATATTGACTAGGTTACATTTGTCCTTCGTGTACATTTGTGACTAATCTGCCTTCAACGTTTAACGTGTATAGTAATGAGTTAACTAAGAAATGTTCTGTTTAAAATGACAGGATATTCATATCGTGAGCAACCAGATATGATTTTTTACATACGGCCGCGCAAATGGTAATGGACGCGAGGCTGCACGGCTGTATCAGATTGAGTTTCCAAACCGAAGGCAGCCGAGTCGTCTAACCTTTGCTGCTGAGACAGGCACCACAAACTATAGATCGAGGAAGCCCGAAAACCGACCGTACGTCTGACCACGAAGAATACATTCTACAGGCTGCCGGAGATGATCCAGATATCAGCACACATCAAATGGCCCTAGCATGTCGTACATCTCTGCATGCTGTTTGCGATCGTCTGACAAACTGATTAATTTTTGGATTTATATATGGTTGTGTATATCGGTACCATAAAAACACCAATATACGCAACCATATATAAATCCTAAATTTAAAAATTAGTTTGTCTGACGATCGCAAATAGCGTGAAACCCAGGGTGACAAACTCACATCAATCCAACTAAATATGTCAGCTCTATCACTGATATTGAGCGCTTTCTACTACGTACCGCGCATATATAATGTATAAATAATATATATAAAAAATTGTATATATATATATATATTGACTAAAATATTGACCCTGAAGATGAACAATGATGTTCGAAAGCGCTAGGTCATCGTATGGACAATACATATTTCGAAACTATTTTCAAATAAAAAGTCTCATTAGAGAATATGAGAAAATTCAAAAGAAAATATGTAAGACTATGTTGTCTTTAACATTCAACACTACATGTTTGAATATATATATATATATATATATATATATATATATATATATATATATATATATATATATATATTATCTGATAAGCTTAATAACATTATCATTAAACGAAGAAAGAAAATCACAATATTGATACATATTTTTTAATCCAATCTAAGCTTTCGGCTTACATAAGCCATTATCAAAGATGATCGTAGATGTCCTGTTTGTTGCTGTTACACCCTTAACAGCATTTAACAGTTCAATTTTTCCTTGGCTATTTCAATTTGCCTTTTCACAAGGCTACATTTATAATTCCAAGTATTGATTGTATTGTGGGCTGCTGGATCATGTAATTTAAATTGTGTGTATTTATATTTATATTTAACATATATATATTGTGTGTATAAATACACACAGTATATATGTATTTTTAATGAAATGTGCATGAAAGAAGGATTAAGAAATTGCAGATGACTCAAGTTTCGCCATTATGTTCGTGAGGCTCTGCAAGTCAATATAATTTAAATAAATAATAATGACTTGCTGGACCTAACGAGCCTCGCGGCAAAAATTTACCTGCAAGTTCTTAATTTCCTATTTTAAATCCGATTTTATATTTATCTGCAGGTTTTCTTTTTTTTAGGTTAACTGAAAATTCTTGCGAAACTGCAGTTTTATATTTTGGTACCTTGATTTTTCATGAAAAGTAATGTTTTATTTAAAATAATTAGTAAGAAACATGTCCCTGAAAGTATTGTCCATCGCTAGTCACTACTTTTGTTCCCATCTTTCTGGTAGCGTTTGAATTCCACGTCGGAAAAACGACACGTCTTTTGAGGCTAACAACGAGTCGACACATTTTTTTTGCATCTTTATAAAAATGAAAGTGCTGCTCAGCCAGGCCATGTGCTAGCGATCGGAACAAGAGATAATGGGATGCGGCAATGTCTGGTGAATACGACGGGTAAGGTAGGACTTCCCACTTAAACCTTTCCAATTAGGTTTTCACTCGTTTTGCATCATGTGGCCTAGCGTTGTCATTGTGCAAAATCACTTTGTCGTGTCTCTGCTCGTATAACGGCCGTTTTTTCTTCAATGCTCGGCTCAAATGCATCAATTGTACTCGATTAGGATTTCCCGTGATTGTTTCGGTCGGTTTGAGCAGCTCATAATAAACTACACTCAGCCTGATCCCACCAAATACAGAGCAGAAGCTTCGAACCACGGATATTCGGCTTTGCCGCCGATGTTGACGCAAGGCCAGGTCTACCCCGTGATCTTCTACGCTTAGTGTTATCGTAGTGTATCCACTTTTCATCATCGGTCACGATACGATGCAAAAAAAACTTTTCTTTTGGGCCGTTGAAGCAGCTGTTCACACGTGACAACACGCAGTTCGACGCCTTTCGGCTTCAACTCGTACGGAACCCAATGTCCTTGCTTTTGAATCATTCCTAATGCTTTCAATCATTTTGAAACTGTTGTGTATATCCACTCAGAATGATTATGCAAGTTCAGCTTAAACCTGACATGAGTCTTCATAAAGTAATGCCTCCAATTCTTCGTTTTCAAACATTTTCGTTTCGCCAGAGCGTTCTTTATTTTCAACATCAAAATCATTATTTTTGAAGCGTCTAAACCAATCTTTACATGTTGTTTCCAACAGAGCATGGTCTCCGAAAGTCTCAACAAGAATTCTATGCGCTTCAGCTGCAGATTTCTTTTGAATAAAGTAGTGAAGTAAAATACACTTTCTTTGGCACGAAATCCGACATGTTTAACACTATGAAAAACAAAGTTATTTAAAACTTCGGCGAAATTACATACACTGAATTTCAAGCTTTCATATAGTACTTCCTTACAGATGTGTTACCATCTGAAACTACGCGCACGCCATCAGTTGGACAACAGCGAAAACTTATTCAAGGTCCTAATACATACATAAATATATATATATATATATATATATATATATATATATATATATATATATATATATATATAAAATGGTACCTCCGAAGAAATAATTTTAATTTCAACCAAATACATTCAATTTAATATTTCCAATAACCAAAATACTTTGGTTTATTTTAAAACAAATTTAAATAGATTGGAATGAGTTTTTAAAATCGCTAAAATTCATTAATTTTTACATATTTACAATTCTCTCGGCACAACGTAATTCTGTTTATTAAAAAAGGTTTCAGAAATAAAATGTACTTTTTAAGAATTTTATTTGAGTAATATTAGTGGATTTAAACTAATC
Organism: Acanthosepion esculentum; assembly: GCA_964036315.1. Taxonomy (NCBI): domain Eukaryota; kingdom Metazoa; phylum Mollusca; class Cephalopoda; order Sepiida; family Sepiidae; genus Acanthosepion; species Acanthosepion esculentum. The sequence continues at coordinate 82,439,211 of OZ038493.1, read as the reverse complement.
TAATTTGAAACAAATATTACTTTTAGTTTAATATATCGCAGAACAGTATTAATAAACACGGAGGCAGGTGTTTTATGGTGAGTTGACAGCTCCATTGACAGCCTGATGTTTTGGAAATTTAAATAGATTTTTCTACGGTGAACGTATCCTTAATAAATATTTGATGAATATGAATTGAACACCTTTGTAATAAATTTTTTTAACTACCTAGTAATCTTTAAAAATTAGGAAAATATTCTCCGTAATGTAACGATTTATTGAATTTTAGTTATTTTGGCTTTAAACTTATCAGATAGATAGATAGATAGATAGATAGATAGATAGATAGATAGATAGATAGATAGATAGATAGATAGATAGGGAAAGACTGGAAGAAATAGATAGATAGATAGATAGATAGATAGATAGATAGATAGATAGATAGATAGATAGATAGATAGATAGATAGATAGGGAAAGACTGGAAGAGATAGATAGATAGATAGATAGATAGATAGATAGATAGATAGATAGATAGATAGATAGCGTGTGTAAAATAAAACTCGTGACTTGCTACGAGCATCAAAGACATCATAAGAAACTGTTCGCCATTAAGTACGATTTGTTACTTCCGTCATTCTAATCAACTGTTAAATCGTCAGTCATCTCACAGAAGAAAAAAAAGAAAAGAAAAATAAGCATCTACTTGGAAACGAGGGATTTAATGAGTGAATCTTGCGTTAAGCCTTCTTCACTAGAAATTAATCTATGATAATTATTACTCACTGAACAAAACTTGAAGCTATACCAGAAAATGAATGAGAGAAAGTGTTCTAGTGAGGGATACTCAAGGCAAGTTACCCTCCCTGTAATCAAATTGGCTATTAAATGCTTTACTTAAAAGAGAATAAATTCTAAATTATATGAAATCCTTTTATACCCGGGGTGATTCAGATTATTAATTTTATTTTCATAGATTTCTCATTATATTTTTATTCTTATTTTCGAATGTTATTTCGAATTTAACACTGAGACTTCCTATCTGATTTTTTTATTTGTTAAGGATTTTGTCTTTTTATGAATAATAATAATAGTGTAAAATATTTCAACTTTATTTTTAACTCTGACATTATAAATCATGCATTTTTTTTTAATAATGTCCTATTGATTTTTGCTCGATTTTGTCGTTACTTTATTGTGTTATTTAATTCAATTAACTTTTACACTGTTGTGTCGAAATTCGTCATATGCCAATTTTATTGTCTGCTTGAAAAGATTAGCAAATGCAAATTGTTGAATTCTGTCCAAAGTTCTTTGACTTGAACGAGAGAAAAAAAATCAGTAACAAAACGAATTATCGCTAAAACTTTTATTTATTTTTAGATATTTATTTTTCTTAAGGAATATAATTTTAATTAATTTGAACTCATTCTCATGACTCGCCTATTATTTAGAACGAAGCTGGCTCAATGAAAATACTTTATATCAGCCATCCTAAACTTTTCCAGCTATCACGCCCATGCGCACACAGGCCACTTCCCTTCATATGAAAAATCATGCACATAAAAAGAAAATTTATTTCTTAGTTTTAGGTATCTTCTATTATGTACCGTGTCCCTTCAGGACGTAGGCGATAATGGCCCTCCTCGTCTTCCTGTCCCTTGTAGCTCGTAGTAAGTTTGATAATTTGCAGTGTAATCCCCACGCTCAGTTTCTAATAAAATTATCTCGAATAGTTGCATTTAGGTGTAAATCTACATGTTCGTCCGCCATTATTTGCATTGTTTACATACATTTCCCTCGGAGAGATCATGTGCGGAAGCTTACTTAGTTAACGGCCGTTTTACTGATGCTACTAATCTCAATTACTGCGCAAGGGTTAAAATTAGGGTTCGGGTTTTTGGTAAAGTTATTTAGAAAAGCAATGTCGTTTTTATAATATAACAAATTAGATAAAACAAATAATAATTAAATAAATAATAAAACATATTTTAATACTAATGAAATCTTATTTTAAGATATTTAATAATCATGCTTGAACCTTAAATTTGTTCTTGTCCTTATTATTTCTAGCATTATTTTTATTTTGTAAATGATTATGCAAATAATCATGCAAATAATCATACTCTTTTTAAATTTCGCGCAAAGTTTGCACATTGCGTGCGCATTAATCAATCTGATTTGGCGGACGTATGACGCGTCCTGTCCAGCTACATATACATATTTGGTATGATACCAAAAAATATGTAGATTTTTTACTTTGAACCACATAATTAAATGAAGGATGCGTTTGTGTATAACTCGTATGCTAATTGTTTTCTTTGTAAAGTGTACGTGTTCCTTTAGTGCGACTAAGATTTGCTGTTTAGCTCTTGCAAATAAAAAAAACTGTTTCTTGTAACTAATATCAACCTTTTACCCCTTTGTTGTAACTATCACGACTGCCTGCTTTTCCTTTCCTTTCTTCTGAGAACAATACCGTCCAATTTGTGAATCGATAAAGTTAACGAATTTTGGCACAAAGATAGATTATTGAGGAGCTCAGTGAGGAGCAAATCGATTAGTTTTCACGTTTAGAAATTTGAATTGCAACAAACAAGGTGTTCGATTACTTTCAAGTAATTATAGATGTATAGTTTCCTTCTCTCAATAAAGGTGAAAACAGATTGTTTAATAAAACTGATGAATATTAAAGTGCCGGAAATCTGTATTCTTGACTGTTTTAAAATTTTTTCCTTTAAGCAATAAATATGTGTGAAAAAGGTATAAAGGTATTTTTATTGATTTCGACAACTGGATGAAGGAATGAGTCATTAACTTTTCCATTATAAATTTTTATGTATAAATTCTCTTTATGTTTTCATAAATCACACCTCAGATTTTACAACAGAAAAAAATGAATTTCCTTTCTACGTGGTATTTAATTTTACAACAATTTTATAAATAATACAGAATTCTACGAAGAATTGTTTTCTCTGATCGGAAGAAAGGTTCTTCTTTATCTGATCGGAAGAAAAGTTCTTCTTTATCTGATCGAAAGAAAAGTTCTTCTTTATCTGATCGGAAGAATAGTTCTTCTTTATCTGATCGGAAGAAAAGTTCTTCTTTATCTGATCGGAAGAATAGTTCTTCTTTATCTGATCGGAAGAAAAGTTCTTCTTTATCTGATCGGAAGAATAGTTCTTCTTTATATGATCGGAAGAAATGTTCTTCTTTATCTGATCGGAAGAAAAGTTTCTAAGTAAATTTGATTATTTAAATGAATGCGAGGACTTTCCTTCCATCCATATATTACCATATAATGACAAGGGTCGGTTGCTGTTTTATTTACTAACGAATACCGTATAGTGTAGAAGCCTTCAGCTACTTTTTACTAAATACTCTCAGCCAGTTTTGGTATCGACAAGATCACAGATATATTGAAGGAAATATCCGACAGTGGTGTCATATAGTCGGGCCTCAGTAAATCCACCTTCTTAGCAGTAACCTAAGAAACCAAATGGAAATGAATGCGAGCTCCACCAGTTTAAAGAGCCACATAACCCAACCGAATTTTGATGAACATAGCTCACCCCTACATGAAGCGACTAGTTAGGTCTTCATAGAGACTTTGAAATATTATAGTGCCCGTAGTAAGATTGGTAAGTAAGAATGTTTTCGTGTAAAGATTATTGTTGTATGTTTGGATCAGTGTATGAACTTAGCTAAGTTTAAATATAAAGCAGATGAAGAAAAGCCTTCTCCCATTCACCATTTTTGGCATTGTGCCACATTTTTGTATAATACAAAATGAATATTACTTTCCTCTATGGTACTTAGACTTTAGAAATTTAAGCGCCGTGCTAGATTGGCGGCGAGGTCTCATCACTTTACAGTTGAAATGGCTAGATGCGACCATAAGTCCTATATTAAGAGTTTCTTCTATCGCACTTCTCGCTTGTAGAACTCATTTCCAGCGTCTTGCTTCGCAGTCAACTTTGATCTTCAAAAATGTAAATGCAATGTCAATCGTTATCTTCTTAATTCTTGCTCTTTTATTTTCCTGTCTCTCTTTAATAGTATTTTATTTTTTATATTCTCTATCACTCAGAAACACCTTGAGTGGGCTTTATTGTCTTGCCTGTGGTAAAATTATATATAATCTTTTTCTCATCCAATGCCTCTTCGGATTTTGGTGTGACATTTTTCCGGCATCTATTAAGATGCTTTCCAGATATTTGAACCTGTGTAATTTGTTGATGTTGATGTCTTTGGTTCGTAGTTCACAGTTTTAGTTTTTTCTTTTGTTGAGGAACAGAATTTCTGTATTCTTACAGTTGATAGTTAGTCCTTTCTTCGCACTTTCCTTTACTATCTTCTGCGTATTTTATAATTCTTTTTTTAATCCGTTTCAACCCATGCAAGGCAGTAAAGCCACTAAGATACAAGGGGTTACCGGGTGTGAAAGAATTAGGTACAGAAACATTAATAATGAGCGGGAAGAGTAATCAGGATGACAGTAGATAGCGATTGGCATTACATTGAAACATTTGCAGATTAAAGTTGGTTGGAAAGCGTGGGGCTGGATGGAAGTTCCACAAGCGAGAAAAGAATCTGTTAGCATAGAATGTACGGTTACATCTTTCTTTTCTTTTTCTGTGCCGTGTCCTTTTTGGACGTAGGCGATCATGGCTCTCCACTTCCCCCATCCTTTGTAGCTCTCAAGAGGTTTCGTCCCGCTGCCACCTTCCCCAGACCACGTTCTGTCATCCACTTACTTAAACCTGCCAGGTATCTCATGCGTTACTTTCCCTTGTCTATCTTTTCCCTCTTTTCGACCTGTGAGTATCAGATTCTCCAGGCCCTTCTTTCTCATTACATGTCCCAGAAACTTCATCTGCTCTTCCTTGTTTGCATCCTCTCCATGACCTCATCGTTGCTCATACGCTCCGTCCGTGATATCCTCAGCATCCTTCTGTAGAGTCATATCTCCGTCGCCTCGAGTCTAGCCAGTTCACTTGTAAATTGATGAGATCTCGGTGCCAGTCAAGTACTGCACTTAATTTCTAAAAGTCTAGGTACCATAGCGAAGAGCTCATCTGAACAATCACCATGAAAGTATTAAGAGAAAAGACACAGTTTTTTGTGTATTTACTCAATTCATCTTCTATCCCTATTCAGGCGGTTTGATTCCAGTATAAGTTCTGGATTATTCTAACATCCTTCCCAAGTAGATCTAGCTTTCCTAATCGTAAATATAGTTTTTGTTCCTATGTTCAATTATTATCATTAATGTCTTGAAAAAATAAATCAATGTTCCATTTTACTTACTACTTGAGAATATTTTATTGTTGGGTATTTTTATTTCAGAGAATTTTTCAAAGATATTTTTGTTTCTTTAATATTTTCTTATTATTAATAAACCTATTGCAATTCAATGTTTTATTTTAATAATAGAAAATATTATGAGAGAAATTAAAAAAATTGCTTTTGCATTTAGGAAGTTAATATCTTCTTTACATATAAGTTGAAATAAAGCTGACATTATTTGTACAAACTAATACTTTTTGATTTTAGAATATGGAAAATGATAGTAACTCTGAAGAAAATATTTGATCGATAAATAAGAAAATGTATTTAATGTTGCTGTATTTTTGTTGAGGTAAAGAGTTATTTCTGTGGCCGTTTGATGAAAATGAATTTATTTAATGAAAGAATCTCTAGAAATCATTTTAAGCAGACTTCTCTAATCTTCAGAAAATTGTTAATCACATGTTGATTTTGTATATCATCTTTCAGAGTTACTTTCATTCTTAAGATTTTACATTATTTTATGAATAAGGTTTTTTATTTATAGTTTTACATTATACATATTTAACATCTGTAAGGAAATTGTCTAGCGTTCACTGCAATATACTATAGTAGACTGATATTACCTAACTGTTCAGCACTTTTTTCTTTGTTTCAAAGTAAATTTTCCTGTTTAGATTTTTGAAAGCCTATTTTGGTGTTACATTTTCCACCCTTTGGTAAAATACTTCTCAGATATTTAAACTTTTGTACTTATAAGTTAACATCTCCAATTCATAGCTTACATTTTGGGCTTTTACTCTTGCTGACAACCATCCATTCAATCTCTTCTTCTTGTTTTCCGTTACTCCATGGTCTAGGAGGTCCTGTAGTTTCCTTCTATGTCAGCCATCAATAAAATGTTTTCCCTGTATCTTATATCATTATGATTGCACCCACTAATATTAGATTCTAGTCAGGTCTTCAGCTTCCTTAGGGATAGCCTTGCTGGAAATGTTGAATAAATCCAGTAAGAAGACCCATCCTTGTTTTCTGGCTCTTTCTATTTTTGTGTACCTACTCAGTTCTGGATTATTCTAACATCCTTCCCAAATAGATAGAGTTTCCCTAGCAGTTCAAATAGATCTTTGTGCCATATCTTGTCAAATTACTTTGCATTATCTATAAAACATAAAAGTACATTCTTCTGCATTTATGTTGCTCTCTCTCTGATATCATTCTGATCGTAAATATAGTTTTTATTGTTCCAGCGCTCTTGACAAAACAGCGTTGTTTTTGTTTTGTTTCTTGTCTAATTCTAACCCGAGCTATGTTCATCATAGTAGGGGTGGGGGAATATAAATAACAATTTAAAAATCTAAGCCTAATGTGTATTTAAAATGCAAGAATTTCCTATTTACAAGAAACTAAACAGAATACAGGAAAGTTCATCAGAATAAATACCATGGAATTTGTTATATACGAATAAAGCGACGCTGCCGACACTTGAGTTTGGACATAGATCGCCAGTGAGCAAACACAGGCGATCCCATTATTGAATTAAGTGAACCACGTGACCATAGAGGAAACGCATATGTGGAAGGTAGCGTGAGTCTAATTGATCGCTATCCTCTATTACTATTCGGATCTCCATTTCTACTCTATCCTCTATTACTATAAGGGGCGCTATTCTCTACTCTATTCACTATACTATTTCTCTATTCAGATCACTATGCGTTGATTACTATTCGAGCGAGTATTATCGAGCTAGTCGGAGAGCCTTCTTTGGACTTTATCAAGAATTTCTAAATATATAGCAGAGGGCTTTCCAAAAACTAAGCAGATTGCTATATAATATCAGTGATAAATGGAAAATTGCAGCTAAAAGAAATGTGGCTCTACAGAAGGATACTGAGAATTCCATGGACGAAGCGAGTAAACAATGAGAAATTCTAAAAGAAGATGGTAACACATACTCAGAATCAAAAAGAGATAGTTGAAATCTGTTCGCCACGTAATGAGGGAGCAGGGCTTGGAAAACCTAACCGTCACGGAATATATTGAGGGCAAGAGAGATAGGGGAAGGCAGCGAGCCAACTACATGAGAAACCTATTTAAATGGATGGCGGTACAGAAGCGGGAAGCTCGACAAAGAGAGAAAAGCTGCTAAGAGCTACAAGGAAGGTGTAGAAGAAAATTCTAATTGCTAGCTTATGTGACTTCCTGAGTGGACACATTGACACAATATTCATCCTGGTTTCTTTAGAGTTTTCCCATAATTTCTCGCAATTAACAAAATATATTTCCAAAGACAAATTCACAATGGCGATAGTAACGTTTACCTGTGAACGAAAAGGAGGTACGGAAAATTTTGCAAGACCAACTTTGTATATGCGTTTCACGTTTTTCTCCCCCATCTGATCGCAAACTGTAAAATCTTCTAATGGTGTTTGGAATTGACTCCCAAAAGACCAGGAATACGATTGTAGGTGGATCGATTCCAAAACGTCTGTTCGTCGACCAATAATCTACAGAGAATATAATAAATTAAATTTAGAATGCCGTAAATCTTGATCTATTAGGAAAGATGACTATAGCGGTTGCCTTCCCAACAACTTGAAAATCAGAAGAGTATCTCACCTAGCCTGGCTGCCATCCGAGGCTAGGCAACCCAGTCTACCCTATTATTTAACCCATAGTTGCTGAGAGAAGATTTATACCTTTCCCCAGGGTATTAGTGCAAACCTGAACGCAATAGACTGGGCTGAAATTTACTCGTCGAATTCCCTTTTCGTGACGGACATATGGTTCTACCGACGAATGATGAGAATGCCATGGACAGAACATGTGTGCAACGAGGATGTCCTGAGAAAAATAATAGCTACAAGGAAGCTTATGGTTACAATTAGACAGAGCTGAAATTTCTGGGAGATAATGAGGAAGATGGGCTTGGAGAATTTAACACTCTCATGACATTGAAGGCAAAAGAAGCAGAGGGCAACAGCGAGTAACCGAGTTTGCGTAAATGGATGCCAGGGCGTAAAAGAGATGGTAAAGAGTGAAAGTCAGAAGAACAACAAGCAGGAAATCGTGGAGATTTCTTCCTGAAAGAAAATCTTAGTACAAGGCATAGGAAGCTTAGGTTACATACTAGTGTATTAATAGGGCCGGTCGATTCTGGAAGCGTGATATTGCACTAAAGTTGGAATTTGACATTGTAAATAAGGACACAGAATATCTTCTTCCAAATCTTTACCGTTTTCTGAGGAAAGAAGCTTAAAGATTGAGTTTAAGTTCAAAATCGAAGCGTTGCAATTCCGGTGATCAGTAAAAGAGTCACAGCACAGCCTTATTAAATTCTATACTTTTCTGTAGCTTTACAAATTTTATAGGGTTAAAATGCATGGCGCAATCACATTATTACTAAATTATTGTGCCATCAAATAAGACCATTTATTTCAAAGGGAAATTATACTGAACAATTTAGCTATATTATGACGTAATATGTTATACAGTGCTGTAGTTTCAGCGTGATATTCAATAAACAACGCAAATTTAAAACATTTTGTCATATAATTTATGCCCAAGAATTATGATCTAACAAGTGATATTCACTGAGTTGCCTTTCTTTGCAATCTTTTACAATATTCTTACTCAGCTTTTACTTATCAAATATAAGAAAAAAAATACATATTTTTCTTCGGGTTGTTCATAATTAGTATTCTGGTTTGAATATATCTTCCATTCAATGTATCTAATACAAAAAATATCAACTTTATTTGGATTTATTCTTGAAACAGTAAAATTCTGAAACCAGCAAGCAAAACCCTGTGGATATTAGGTATTTCTGTACATATTTTTCAGACGATCTTTAAAACTAAATGCTCAAAAATTGGTAATCTCATTTTTGGTGTCAGTGCTGAGCACATCAAACCTCAACTCTCACATTGAGTGCAATATTTATTTTCTCAAAAAAAGAGCAGAAAATCAACTTGCCTTGCTGTATCAATATTTTCATCTAGAGTACTATTTTATATTAACCTTTTACTAAAATAAACAAGAATTGGTAAATAGTCCCAGTTCAATACTAACAGCGCTTACTAAATATCTAAATGTTAGATTCTTGATTTTCAGCGATACAATGAAATTGAGTCTTATAATAAAATCGGCCAGTACTTCGATTTGGGAAAATGCCAGGAGGCACTAGAATCTTTCAAAATGGATTGGTCATTCTTCCTGTTCGTGTGTGGTTAATTTAACCATTACTTTCGCCTCATTGATCAGTGTAATTAATTGTGGCTAACGAACTTGATATTGGATGTCATCCAACTATTATGTTTCCATATGTAACCGGGTTAAGGTCAATGAATGGTCTTGCAGAAAGTGATTGCATTTAGTTTATACTTCTGATCTATCGTTTGATCTGCTCTGGTAGTCTGGAAGAATCATTTCATGTCTACTGGTCGTTGGAATTAAGTGTGGTCATTGCTATACACAAACACGTGACACCGAAATACGAAGGTGAACTGGAATAGCGGATTTCCATTCATTGTTTAATTTGTTTTGTTACGATTTATCAACCTCTTGTAAGTTATTTTAAGCCAAATTCTTATCAAAACGCAAATTGAAAGTTGTCTTGAACGGCCACTCTTTCTATGTAAATGCAGGTGTCACCAAGGTTTCTATCCTCGGGCCTATCTTCTTCCTATTTTTTTCTTTCTGATGTCATCTCGGCTCGGTATCTATGCCGATGACACAGCTATTTACTCCATTCTTAATGGTAAGTCTTATAAGGTTTGACAAAGTCAAATTGGTAGCTGATCCCGTAAATGACGTCAATCCGTCGTTCAGGGGGGCAAGAAATGGCTTGTTCATTTTAACGCTTCCAAAATGAATCTGCTCTCTTTTAATCGTCTTAGAAATCAGGTTATTTAAAATCAGTAAATATTTTTTTAAGATTATAAGAATCTTTTGGGGTCAATAATGATTTACTGATACGCCCTACTAATTAACCCATAGCTGTGAGAGGCTTCATATTTTTAGCAAGGGTATTGGCGCGTAAGTATATATAACAAAGCCGACTGGAATTAGAACTTGACTCTCCGATTTCCAATTCCGAGCCGTTATTCATTACACCTCCCTCACATCCAAGTCTACAGTTCCTGATATTCCCATGCGGTCACTCAGCTGACAAGGCTTGACGTTGCTTAACTTCGATGATAGTAGGAGAGCCGATAACTCAACAGTTATAACAGTATAGTTAAAGAGTATTGGAAAATACAAATGACAGGCACCTTTGTGAGCATTATCGGCTCTAACGACCAGTAAAATGTCGTAAAAGAGAAATTTCAGAGTAATCCGTCCATGTTTATCCGCCATATAAAGTTAAAATCGCATTACGTCGTTGATAAAGGGCAGCTTCACATCAACAACGAAATACGACTTAGAAACACGATAAACCGGAGGCAGATATCCCGGCCGGTATTAAAAAGAGCGAGACGATAAAATCATGGTTTCTGTTTTGTTTTATTATCTAATATTCGCGACTTTTTTTTTCGGTCACATATCTGCTATAGGGTTCTTCTTCTCACGTGATCTGGGCCTTGTGGATAAAAGCGTCGGTTAAAGCAATCTAGTGACTTGACCGAAAGAGTTGTGAGTTCAATATAACCTGTGCAGTTAAGTCCGCCATTTTGTTAGTTGTGTTCTTACATCTCGTTTTCTACGAGATTCTTCTAATCTCGCTACGTTGAGAGTTCGGCTATACAGCAGGAATTACGTTTAATTTTGCAATCCACATTAGTTCAGTAGAGTGAATGGAAAGTCAATAATAGCCTTGTATTATTTGTAAAATTTTGCACAGAGAGAATTTCTTTAAAAACATTTGTTGATGACGGCAAGGAAAACAAAAGTTGCATTTGAAAAGAATTGAAGCTATCGTTTTGAATCTGTCATTTTCATTCAAACACTTAAATACAGGAATTAATTAGGGTGATGGGTAATTTAAAAAAAAAATTTAATGGACCATAGAGATTTAAAAAAAAATACGCAAATGTTAGGTTAATTTATATCTCAGAAAAATACGCTCAAAATTTCCTCATTTTTTTCTTTTAGATTTTTGATGAATTAATTAAAATAATAGAAGCGGTTATTGACATCTTGATTTCATATTAAAAATATATATAAAAAATACCCTTGGGAAAGGTATGAATTAACCCATCTATGGGTTAAATAGTAAAACTTGTATCGCTAAATCATTATTATCTTTAAAAAAACATTTTACGATCAAAATATTTTCTGGCTTTAAATAATCTTGACACCTTCTTGACTTCATATTGGTCAGAGCAGAGGCGAATAAAAACTTAGAGAGTTGAGTTACTTAAGGGAAATAACTGAAACTGAGACACCCAGAAAAGGCATGGCATGTGGAACTAGAACAACCTACCTCTGTGGACGAAATAAATGGTTCGGTTCGAAATTCCATTGAATATCACCTAAAGAAGGCCGGAGCATACAACGAAATGTTGTGAATATGAAAATAATGATGAGGACAACCGTCCGAACAATGTAAATAGTGTAAATAGTTACAATACCTCATCTCGGAAATATAGACTGTGAATATGACAATAAAGATGAGGCCAACAGTTCAAACAATGTAAATAGTGTAAATAGTTACAATACCTCATCTCAGAAATATAGACTATGAATATGACAATAAAGATGAGGACAACAGTCTGAACAATGTAAATAGTGTAAATAGTTACAATACCTCATCTCAGAAATATAGACAGTGAATATGACAATAAAGATGAGGACAACAGTCTGAACAATGTAAATAGTGTAAATAGTTACAATACCTCATCTCAGAAATATAGACTGTGAATATGACAATAAAAATGAGGACAACAGTCCAAACAATGTAAATAGTGTAAATAGTTACAATACCGCATTTCAGAAATACAGACAGACACTGAAAACTAATCTTTCGTGTTATTTTTAGTTCTTAGTAACTCTGGTGAAACTGTTGTTAACGTTATTTTAAATTTTATTTCAGATTAGACCCCTCCTCCTTTGAGATCTAATTCCAAGTAGACAAGAATCAGCGTGTACGTTTGTTTTTAATTAAGATCACAAAACTGCCAAAGTTGTGTATTGTCGGTAATGAAGTCATCTGACTTCATTGCCGACAGAATGATATGAGATGCTTCAAAATAACCAGACCGTCAAAGAGGTAATTGTGTCTCAAAAAGACCAGACCGGCGATACATTGTGATTATTTAACATGACAATGCTCGCCCCACGTCGCCCAACATAGCCAAAAATGCAATTAATGAGCTAGGTTGGGAAGTTCTGCCACACCTACCTTATTCTCCTGATTTAACCTCTTCAGACTATCACCTTTTTAGGTCGCATTCTAACAATTTGAAAGGTCTGTCTATATCTCTAAGATGAGGTATTATGATTACTTACATTATTTACATTATTCGGACTGTTATCCTCATCTTCACTGCCATATTCACAACGTTTTGACCGTTGTATGCTCCGGCCTTATTCTGGTGATTGGAATCTCGAACTGAGCGCTTTATTTCGTCCACCGGGGCAGATTATTCTAGTTCCACGTGCCATGCCTTTTCCGGATTTCTCAGTTGTTTCCTTTTCTGTTTGGTTCACCACTGCTCTGGCCTGGTACTGAACTCACAACACTTTAGGTCTAGTCACTGGATCTAACCAACGTCTTCATCCATATGTCTGGATATTATTATTATTATTATTATTATTATTATTATTATTATTATTATTGCTGTTGTTGTTGTTGTTTTATCTCCTTTGCTTTCTGCTGTATACTCATTTCTTTACAAATCCCGCCACGAGACCTAAGATTTGGAATGGCATCATGACATATTCCACTGAGCAATTGATAAATAAACGCATGTTTTACATAAATAAAGCCTTTCGTAAGGCGTGGGTTTTACTCGTGAGAACAATTTTTTGTATTTCTTTAAGGCATGGATCTTCCAGGAATCCCTTCAATTAGTCTACTGGAATCTTTTCCAACCAATCCGAAGGTTCCAACTACAACAGAGATTATTGATGTTCCCATGTGCCACATTTTTGAGATTTCGATTCCAAGGTCTTTGTATTTTGATAGCTTTTTGAAGATCTTCAAAGATACATTGCAGTCTGCAGGGACTGCCATATCAATAAGGAGGCAAATTTTGTCTTTGTGGTCTTTAATACACGATGTCAGGATGATTATTATTATTATTATTATTATTATTATTATTATTATTATTATTTCCTTTGATTTCTGGTGTACACTCATTTCTTTCCGTGTCCCAACCAGAGACCTAAGGTCAGAAATGGCATCATGACATTTTTCACTGAGCAGTTTTGAAAAGAAAATCGCACATATTTTACGTAGATACAGTTCTGTATTATTATTATTATTATTATTATTATTTCAGTCGCCGCACCCTGTTTCTGGCCAGCTGAATCGAATGTAGGCACGTGATTTTGGTAAAGTGATCTAAATAAATCGCAATTACGACTGATTCGTTTTCTACCGCTTAGCAACACTTTGCAGATAATTTAAAGCCAGAAAATATTTTTGATCGTAAAAATTCCTTTAAAGATGATAATAATTTAGTGATACAAGTTTTACTAATTAACCTGGGGTAGGAGAAGTAAATTCAAACCTTCTCCTCGGTCAATAAGGGGTCAATAACCGCTTCTATTATTTTAATAATTTCATCTAAAATCTAAAAGACAAAATGACGACATTTTGACCGTATTTTTCTGCGATATAAATAAACTTAACATTTGCATATTTTTTGTATTTTTTTAAATTTCATTTTGTTTCTGCTTGAGTTTTATTTCTGTCACCTGCCAGGTTTTCTGTTAGTTGCATTAACACTTTGGATATTTGTGTACACACACACACACACACACACAAACACACACACACACACACATACATATATATATATATATATATATATATATATATATATATATATATATATATATATATACAGGGTGTCCATAAAGTTCGTTGTTCACTTTAAAAAATTAATAACTTTATTTGTATTTGCGATAGAAATGATTTGTAAAAAGGATTAGAAAGAAGTAAATCTATATTTTTTAAGGTTTTATTGAAATTTTATTTAAGTTTCCACATGTCCTCCATCATTAGCAATACAAAGGGTAATACGATTTTGCAGTTCACGGAAAACATTTGCCAAATGATTTACAGTAATGCCTGAAATCATATTAGTTATTTTAGCTATACTTAAAACTAGGTACATTAAACTTTATAACATTTTTTAAAGTTATAATTTTGTTAAAGTGCACACGAACTTTATGGACACCATATATATATATATATATATATATATATATATATATATATATATATATATATATGTATGAGTGTAAAAATTCAGTTATAAACAAAATATATTTGTAAAGACGACATAAATAAAAGACAAAAGGGAAACTTTTCTTTACCAAGGCGTTTATTCCCCTGAGAACCTTTGTTCTCGTCTGAGAATATGACTTGCTTCCATTGGTCTGCAGAGCAGGCATTGTGATCACTGCACCACTTCAACCTCTTCTGAATGTTGTGAGTGAAGAGAAGAGGTTTCCTTACGGCAGCTCTTCCGTGATATCCAGCCTTATGGATCTCACGACGAACAGTTTTAGTAGAAACTGGACTATTCAGATAATTATTCAACTCAGCAGTCACTTTGGCCGCAGTAGTCCGATGATTTTTCGCCACATTGCGTTTCAACGCACGTCGGTTCTTGTCAGTAAGTTTCCAAGTCCGGCCCGAATTGCTATGCTTGATAGAGGTTTTACCCTGTTTCTTGAATTGCGTCATAGTTCTTGATATGGTAGCTCTTGAAAAACCAAACAGTTTAGCAACCTTAGTGATCGAGGCTCCTGCCATGCGAGCTCCAACAATTTGCCCATTTTCGAACTCAGAGAGGTCACGCATTTAGCTTAAATTTTTATAAATTCTAAAAATAAATAAGCCAAAGACAGTAAATTAGCTAAATAAACGTATTTACAATGGATATAACCTGCAATTACGAAGTTTTAGTTAAAGTTCTTAATATAATAGGTCTTTGAAATATAGGAGTGGAATTTGCAGCTGTTCCAATTATTTTGTCCAAACCCTGTATTTATTATTATACATTTTTAATATTGAAATATATTAATATGACAATTAGTAATACGCCTGACCGATTTGCAAGAATCTATAACAAAGTTAACATGAATTAATACCCATTCACTCAACAAAAATTAAAAAAACATTTAGCATTCTCCCAATTGGTCTCTCCTTAAATTGGGTTGTCCTTTTATATACGAGGGTCATTCAATAAATAAGGTGAATTTTTCGGTATAAGGACTTCTAATACAGATAGAAACTTACTTTTTTTTCTTTTTTGTTTTACTTCTTTTTCACATGGATTTAATTTCTTTTGCAGATTAAAAAAAAACTTTGAGAGTTTTGGCGATTAACAAAGATGGCCGACCAAGAAACATGCTCCAGGATTGAACAGCGGTCAGTTATCAAGATTTTGATTGCTGAAGGGTGCAAATCAGTTGAAATTCATAGGAGAATATCAACTGTGTATGGTGCCACATGTTTCAGCCAAAAAAATGTCTACAAGTGGGCTAAATTGTTTAAAGAAGGACGGAGCAGTGTTGAGGATGAAGACAGGCCTGGGAGGCCGACAGAAGTGAGGTCTCCTGGGGTGATCGAATCAGTCAATGACCTCATTAAGTCTGACAGAAGGGTGACAGTGGATGACATTGCAAGGACTTTGAGCTTATCTGTTGGGACGAACGCAGGGGTCATCAGTCAGGAGTCATCTTGCATCATGACAACGCAAGGCCTCACACAGCAGCCCAAACGGTGCAGACCATCAACGAGCTGGGCTGGGAACTGCTCCCTCATCCCCCTTACAGCCCAGACCTTGCCCCTTCAGACTTTCACCTGTTTGGTCCCTTGAAAGCGTTCACGAGAGGCACGAAGTTTAAAAGTGACGATGAAGTCAAAAGTGTTGTGAGCGACTGGCTGAGACATCAGTCCAAAGATTTTTACGCTGAGGGAATACGGAAGCTTGTGCAGAGATGGGAAAAGTGTGTGACAGTGCTGGGAGACTACGTTGAAAAAGAAGTAAGCTTCTATCTGTATTAGAAGTCCTTATACCGAAAAATTCACCTTATTTATTGAATGACCCTCGTACATATACATATGGCTATCAACTCCTTAAACGAGTATGGTCATCGCTGATTTTCGGTTCTCGTGAGGACAGCAATGACTTTTGATGGCTACAAATGACTTGTAATGCTTATTGCAGATGTGACAAACTACGTTCTTTTGTACAGAGCTTGGCCTGTTATGTAAATTCCGTTCAGCTTGGATTTTCACGTGATGGGTGAGACCGGGCGCTTTCTTCAGGTTTTCTCACACAGCTTGCATGTTAAGCTATTTCCAGAGTAGTACTTACTGATCGTAATTTGTGAAAGGTCTACCAATATTACTTTACTTGTGGCTAACGAGGCGTGCAATGGCGAGACACGTTCAACCAGATTCATCACATGTAGATTGCTGGATCAATAATTCCTTCTTTTTTGGCTGCATGCTTGACATCTGCCCAACTTGTTGAATGTCCCTGGAAGATCTTAGTGCCTTCATGAATTGTACGCATAGATTTGTATCGATCACAAGTAGCAGTGTTTAACTCATGATCATGTATATGGCAGGCTGTAAAAGATTCTTTTAAACACTCCTTGAAACTCTTCGATTATCCTGGGCCAAGTGCCATAGAGAAACTCGCCGTAGATATACATATATGATGATCGGCACATCTTACTCTGATGAGAGCCACCTCGCCACCCTTCTCATCACTTGTAATGGCTTCCGTCTCGTTTTGGCATCCGTGACTTTTATTTATAATCCGTCATTATTTTTTTATTAATTTAAACGTTATATTTAATGGATACACACGTTTGAGCAAACAAGCTTGTTTTTTAAACAGTGTAAATCTATCTCTACCGGCCTGTGCATTTGAGAATTTTAATAACGAAAATGCCTTCCATCATTTGTAAGAGAAACAAAACAGGCAACTAATAAACTGCCTAACAAGCTTGTATAAAAGGATGGCAGAACAGGGGTTATGAGGGATAATAAAAAGCAAATAATACTAAGACCTACAAAAGACAGAAAGTTGTGGAGAGTCATGATCGCCCACTTCCTGGTGGGATCACGGTACATAAAACCAGAGTAACGAGCTTGTGTAAATGGTTGGCAGAACGGTGATCAGGAGGGACTGCAAAAGGCAAACCTTAGTGAGAGCTACAAAGAGCAGGAAGCTGTGGAGAGCGATGATCACCCGCATCGTGAAGAGACATACATCTAGAGGTTGTCTCAGTTTTTTGAGCAAATATCAACTTGTCAGTTTATGCTCTTCAATAAATTGTTTTGTTTCATAAAAAGGCGAAGTTAAGATACCAGGGGAGTTGTCTTCTCAATAAATTATCGGATACAATTCCAAAACGAAGAATTCTTTTATTTCTAAATTGTTCTTTTTTTTTATTAATATGTGATTGGCTGAGGAATAACTGTAATTTTTACAGAAAATTATCAAACAAATTTCTTTCACCTTGTTCGTGATGTGTGAGGCTGATCAAAAGGATTTCAGCCGCACGCTCTCTTGATAAAGGCCAAGACAAAAATGAAAGAATATTACCAAAATATCAGCTGGAAGGAAATTTTTATGCATTGTGTATCTGAATTAACAAGAATTATTTTGTTCCAAGAAGACTAACTGTTCCCGATTTGTTTAAATCTTGATACATCCTCTTCAAATGTTCCTAAAACGTGAATATGCTAAATAGGACATTCATTTCATTTATTTTCGTGTGAGATTTCTGTTTCAGTTAATGTATGAGTTGAGAAGATTTGAAATTTCATAACTGAACGGAAGCAACTTTAAAATTCTCTCACTTACAAAATGACGTATTTATTAAATTCGACACATATGAGCTAGGTAGCTATGTAGCAGACTGAGATAGATAGATAGATAGATAGATAGATAGATAGATAGATAGATAGATAGATAGATATTGAGCAGACTGAGATAGATAGATAGATAGATAGATAGATAGATAGATAGATAGATAGATAGATAGATAGATAGATACGAACAGACTGAAACAGATAGATAGATAAATAGGTAGATAGATAGATAAGAGATACCATGATAAGAGAGTAAACACGGATAAAAGAATAACAATTTCACCACACACGTAGAAATAATAAAAATTTCGATTCGGCCAGCTGCATGTAAACAAGAGATAAATGGAAATTCGGGTATCTTAAAAAAACCTACGTGGAAGCCAGCCGTTTGAAAACATATCTTGATATGAAAAAAGGAATCATTGCTTTTGCCTGTTCAATCTGTTCGCGACAAGACTTTCTGTCGCCAGAAATGGTTATCTGGACATTAAGACACTTGATTCGGTCTTCAAGTGGATTTTGGGTGGCTCAGGATAAGATATGATAAAAAGAATTTTTAATTATGGCAATGTGTGATTCATAAGAATGCTGGCCGATAAAAAAGAAAGAAAGAAAATGGGAAGATAATTTTTTTCTCGGGTGATAATGTAAACTAATACCAGACAAGCCACACCCACACCGCCAAGAGATCATTGGCTGAGTGGTAGCATGGGTGATAGGCGGAGGTGATTGTATGAGAATGAAGGAGAAACTTGTTGACGCCCACGAAGAGGTTGGTATGAGGTACCAATATGAGAAAGGAAGAGTTTAGGAGGATAATTCTCCTCCGACCTCTCCTCACAGAAGGGGGAGAACCCCTCTAAAACAGAAAGTAATTGACTTCCAAAAATGGGAAGTGATAAATTTTCCTGTCCGAAGACAAAGAGAATCCTTATTGGGGATTTGGAATTATCGAAGAACCCAAACCACGTCCGGCCCCACACCGGGTTTTGGTCGACATCCATATAAACAAACGTCCCCGGGCGTTCAGCAAAGAAGAGTTCCAATCAGTTGAAGTTAAGCTCCAGTTCAGGAGTTGAGTTGAGTCGGAGAATCGCGCCTCGAAGAAGCTGACCGAAGAATTCCACGTCTTTTCGACTTTAGACTTCCCACCAAAAGCAAGTTTTATCGAAGATCGACTTAGATGTTTTAACCAGAAGCAAGTTTTACTGAATATCAACTTTAGGTCAGGGGAGGTCAGTGTCACACATTGGGGCAGTGATCGATGCGCGAGTGGTTGTGGGTGTCACACAATTGGTGCTGCGACCAAGACATCGACCGCGACCATCGAACCATCCAGGGGTTACTGTCACATTTGTTTTATTATTTCCCCTACTAGTTTCAGCCAGCATGGCCATCATCAGAAGAAAAAATAACTGCTTGTTAGTAGTAGTGATATATATATATATATATACATATATATATATATACATATATATATATATATATATATATATATATATATATATATATATATATATATATATATATAGTATAGGTAATAGATCCGTTGGTATATAATCCAGGTGAATCCTAGTAATATCAGATATTAAAATAGATCCACAGAGAGAGCTCAATGTATTAACAGAGCATATACTTTATACAGCAAAAATAAAAAAATTATCTCATATGGGTATAGTCTATTACCTACATGAGGTAATTTTTAATTTTTGCTGTATAATATATATATATATATGTGTGTGTGTGTGTGTGTGTGTGTGGGTGTTGATTAATTTGAAAGGAACGAATCAAGTTCGAATAGATGGAGGATTGATTTCAAATTTTATTGTCTTCAGTTAATATTCGGCAGAGTTAATCATTTGATGTCCTGGAAGAACGATTGTGGTTTCCTTTGACATCTTTGCTTTTTATTCGAATCTGATTCAATTATTTCGCTTCTTGAAATTGTCAGTGAAAACCTCCTTCGTTCACCGTGACATCGACTTCCAATATTACAAAGAAGCTGTTATTAAACCTTGTGAATCTCTGCAACAGTGACGTCGCTTGAAATTGCCTGCATTTCAAATCTTCTTTTTATTATCGGATCAACTGGTTGGCAACGAAGAGAAAAGAACTCTTCGACGAGATATTCAATAAAAAAAATACTATCGCAATTAACTGATGACTCGTAGAATTTCTGGACAAACGAACAGATCTCGGGTCGAAATTGGATAAGTCGGAGAATTTCCGGACATCAAAGTGAATCCTAGAATGCTAAGTTCCGAAAAACAGTTGCTTTCAAGATCTTATAACACATAGCTTATAGAGAACATATGCATATTTCTCTCCCTCCCTCCCTCCCGTTTAGTCCTCTCTGTCTCTTTCTCTCTTTCCCCTCTTCCCTCATCATAATTATCTCTCTCTCCCGATTCATCTTTTGCTTTCCCTATTTCGTTTTATTGATCCCCTGCACACTCTTTCTCCACATCTCTCTCTCAGTTTCCCCTATCTCTTTCTTTCTCTCTTTCCCTCACTTGTATTCCCCAGTTTTCTCTCCCCATCTCATTCTCACTCTCTTTATTCCTCTCTCTGTCACTCTCCATTCTTCTCTATACTTCCTATCACGCTTTGTCCTCATAACTCTCTCCCTCTATATCTCACTTTATCCGTCTTTCGGCTATTTGCTCCTTTCCTATATCTCCCTCCCTCCCTCCGTCTCTCTCTCTTTCTCTCTCACTTATGCACGTTCTCTTAATATGCCAGTTAATTTATATTTATTTAAATTTAGTAAAAATTTGTATTTTATATAATTTATAAATGATTTCTCTTGACAAAAAAAGTATTGCAATTATTTTAGTGATCATATCTGTCAGCTTTTGTTTCATGTGTCTATTTAAATCTGTTCCTATCTATCTATCTCAGTCTGCTCCTATCTATCTATGTCAGTCTGTTCCTATCTATCTATCTCAGTCTGTTCCTATGTATCTATGTCAGTCTGTTCCTATCTATCTATCTATCTATCTCAGTCTGTTACTATCTATCTATTTCAGTCAGTTCATATCTATCTATCTATCTATCTATCTATCTCAGTCTGTTCCTATCTATCTATCTCAGTCTGTTCCTATCTATCTATGTCAGTCTGTTCCTATCTATCTATCTATCTATCTATCTATCTCAGTCTGTTCCTATCTATCTATCTATCTATCTCAGTCTGTTCATATCTATCTATATTATCTATCTCAGTCTGTTCCTATCTATCTATCTATCTATCTATCTCAGTCTGTTCATTATCTATCTATCTATCTATCTATCTCAGTCTGTTCCTATCTATCTATCTATCTATCTCAGTCTGTTCCTATGTATCTATCTATCTCAGTCTGTTCCTATCTATCTATCTATATATCTATCTCAGTCTGTTCCTATCTATCTATCTATCTATCTATCTATCTCAGTCTGTTCCTATCTATCTATCTATCTATCTATCTATCTCAGTCTGTTCCTATCTATCTATCTATCTATCTATCTATATATCTATCTATCTATGTCAGTCTGTTCATATCTATCTATGTCAGTCTGTTCCTATCTATCTATCTATTTATCTCAGTCTGTTCCTATCTATCTATCTATCTATCTCAGTCTGTTCCTATCTATCTATCTATCTCAGTCTGTTCCTATCTATCTATCTATCTATCTCAGACTGTTCCTATCTATCTATCTATCTATCTATCTATCTATCTCAGTCTCTTCCTATCTATCTATCTATCTCAGTCTCTTCCTATCTATCTACGTCAGTCTGTTCCTATCTATCTATCTCAGTCTGTTCCTATCTATCTATCTATATATCTCAGTCTGTTCCTATCTATCTATCTATCTATCTCAGTCTGTTCCTATCTATCTATCTATCTATCTCAGTCTGTTCCTATCTATCTATGTCAGTCTGTTCCTATCTATCTATGTCAGTCTGTTCCTATATATCTATCTATCTATCTATCTCAGTCTGTTCCTATCTATCTATCTATCTATCTCAGTCTGTTCATATCTATCTATATATCTATCTATCTCAGTCTGTTCATATCTATCTATCTATATCAGTCTGTTCATATCTATCTATCTCAGTCTGTTCATTATCTATCTATCTATCTCAGTCTGTTCCTATCTATCTCAATCTGTTCCTATCTATCTATCTATCTATCTATCTATCTCAGTCTGTTCCTATCTATCTATGTCAGTCGGTTCCTATATATCTCAGTCTGTTCCTATCTATCTATGTCAGTCTGTTCCTATCTATCTCAGTCTGTTCCTATCTATCGATCTATCTATCTATCTCAGTCTGTTCATTATCTATCTATCTATCTATCTATCTCAGTCTGTTCATTATCTATCTATCTATGTATCTATCTTTCTATCTCAGTCTGTTCCTATCTATCTATCTATCTATCTATCTCAGTCTGTTCCTATCTATCTATCTATCTCAGTCTGTTCCTATCTATCTATCTATCTATCTATCTCAGTCAGTTCCTATCTATATATCTATCTATCTATCTCAGTCTGTTCCTATCTATCTATCTATCTCAGTCTCTTCCTATCTATCTATGTCAGTCTGTTCCTATCTATCTATCTATCTCAATCTGTTCATTATCTATCTATCTATCTCAGTCTGTTCCTATCTATCTATCTATCTCAGTCTGTTCCTATCTATATATCTATCTATCTCAGTCTGTTCCTATCTATCTATCTATCTATCTATCTATCTCAGTCTGTTCCTATCTATCTATCTTTCTATCTCAGTCTGTTCCTATCTATCTATCTATCTATCTATCTATCTATCTATCTATCTATCTATGTCAGTCTGTTCCTATCTATCTATCTATCTATCTATCTATCTATCTATGTATATCAGTCTGTTCCTATCTATCTATATATCTATCTCAGTCTGTTCATGTCTATCTGCCTATCTATCTATCTATCTCAGTCTGTTCCTATCTATCTATCTCAGTCAGTTCATATCTATCTATCTATCTATCTATCTCAGTCTGTTCCTATCTATCTATCTATCTATCTATCTCAGTCTGTTCATATCTATCTATCTAACTATCTATATCAGTCTGTTCCTATCTATCTATCTCAGCCTGTAGATTATCTATCTATCTATCTCAGTCTGTTCCTATCTATCTATCTCAGTCTGTTCCTATCTATCTATCTATCTATCTCAGTCTGTTCCTATCTATCTATCTATCTCAGTCTGTTCCTATCAATCTATGTCAGTCTGTTCCTATCTATCTATCTATCTATCTATCTCAGTCTGTTCATATCTATCTATCTATCTATCTCAGTCAGTTCATATCTATCTATCTATCTATCTATCTCAGTCTGTTCCTATCTATCTATCTATCTCAATATGTTTCTATCTATCTATCTATCTATCTATCTATCTCAGTCTGTTCCTATCTATCTATCTATCTCAATATGTTTCTATCTATCTATCTATCTATCTATCTATCTCAGTCTGTTCCTATCTATCTATCTACCTATCTATCTATCTCTGTCTGTTCCTATCTATCTATGTCAGTCTGTTCCTATTTATCTATCTATCTCAGTCTGTTCCTATCTATCTATCTATCTATCTATCTCAGTCTGTTCATTATCTATCTATCTATCTATCTATCTATCTATCTATCTCAGTCTGTTCCTATCTATCTATCTATCTAGCTATCTCAGTCTGTTCATATCTATCTATCTATGTCAGTCTGTTCCTATCTATCTATCTATCTATATATCTATCTCAGTCTGTTCCTATCGATCTAACTATCTATCTATCTATCTATCTATCTATCTCAGTCTGTTCCTATCTATCTATCTATCTATCTATCTATCTCAGTCTTTTCCTATCTATCTATGTCAGTCTGTTCCTATCTATCTATCTCAGTCTGTTCCTATCTATCTATCAATCTATCTATCTATCTACCTATCTATCTCAGTCTGTTCCTATCTATCTATCTATCTATCTCAATCTGTTCGTTATCTATCTATCTATCTATCTCAGTCTGTTCCTATCTATCTATCTCAGTCTGTTCCTATCTATCTATCTATCTATCTATGTCAGTCTGTTCCTATCTATCTATGTCAGTCTGTTCCTATCTATCTATCTATCTATCTATCTCAGTCTGTTCCTATCTATCTATCTTTCTATCTCAGTCTGTTCCTATCTATCTATCTATCTATCTATGTCAGTCTGTTCCTATCTATCTATCTATCTATCTATCTATCTCAGTCTGTTCCTATCTATCTATGTCAGTCTGTTCCTATTTATCTATCTATCTATCTCAGTCTGTTCCTATCTATCTATCTATCTATCTATCTCAGTCTGTTAATATCTATCTATCTATCTATCTATCTATCTATCTATCTCAGTCTGTTCATATCTATCTATCTAACTATCTATATCACTCTGTTCCTATCTATCTATCTCAGCCTGTTCATTATCTATCTATCTATCTATCCCAGTCTGTTCCTATCTATCTATCTATCTCAGTCTGTTCCTATCTATCTATCTATCTCAGTCTGTTCCTATCTATCTATCTATCTATCTATCTCAGTCTGTTCCTATCTATCTATCTATCTCAGTCTGTTCCTATCTATCTATGTCAGTCTGTTCCTATCTATCTATCTATCTATCTCAGTCTGTTCCTATCTATCTATCTATCTATCTATCTCAGTCTGTTCCTATCTATCTATCTATCTATCTATCTATCTATCTCAGTTTGTTCATATCTATCTATCTATCTATCTATCTATCTATCTCAGTCAGTTCATATCTATCTATCTATCTACCTATCTATCTATCTATCTATCTCAGTCTGTTCCTATCTATCTATCTATCTCAATATGTTTCTATCTATCTATCTATCTATCTCAGTCTGTTCCTATCTATCTATCTACCTATCTATCTATCTCTGTCTGTTCCTATCTATCTATGTCAGTCTGTTCCTATTTATCTATCTATCTCAGTCTGTTCCTATCTATCTATCTATCTATCTCAGTCTGTTCATTATCTATCTATCTATCTATCTATCTATCTATCTCAGTCTGTTCCTATCTATCTATCTATCTAGCTATCTCAGTCTGTTCATATCTATCTATCTATGTCAGTCTGTTCCTATCTATCTATCTATCTATATATCTATCTCAGTCTGTTCCTATCGATCTAACTATCTATCTATCTATCTATCTATCTATCTCAGTCTATCCTATCTATCTATCTATCTATCTCAGTCTTTTCCTATCTATCTATGTCAGTCTGTTCCTATCTATCTATCTCAGTCTGTTCCTATCTATCTATCAATCTATCTATCTATCTATCTATCTATCTCAGTCTGTTCCTATCTATCTATCTATCTATCTCAATCTGTTCGTTATCTATCTATCTATCTATCTCAGTCTGTTCCTATCTATCTATCTCAGTCTGTTCCTATCTATCTATCTATCTATCTATGTCAGTCTGTTCCTATCTATCTATGTCAGTCTGTTCCTATCTATCTATCTATCTATCTATCTCAGTCTGTTCCTATCTATCTATCTTTCTATCTCAGTCTGTTCCTATCTATCTATCTATCTATCTATGTCAGTCTGTTCCTATCTATCTATCTATCTATCTATCTATCTCAGTCTGTTCCTATCTATCTATGTCAGTCTGTTCCTATTTATCTCTCTATCTATCTCAGTCTGTTCCTATCTATCTATCTATCTATCTATCTATCTCAGTCTGTTAATATCTATCTATCTATCTATCTATCTATCTATCTCAGTCTGTTCATATCTATCTATCTAACTATCTATATCAGTCTGTTCCTATCTATCTATCTCAGCCTGTTCATTATCTATCTATCTATCTATCCCAGTCTGTTCCTATCTATCTATCTATCTCAGTCTGTTCCTATCTATCTATCTATCCCAGTCTGTTCCTATCTATCTATCTATCTATCTATCTCAGTCTGTTCCTATCTATCTATCTATCTCAGTCTGTTCCTATCTATCTATGTCAGTCTGTTCCTATCTATCTATCTATCTATCTCAGTCTGTTCCTATCTATCTATCTATCTATCTATCTCAGTCTGTTCCTATCTATCTATCTATCTATCTATCTATCTCAGTTTGTTCATATCTATCTATCTATCTATCTATCTATCTCAGTCAGTTCATATCTATCTATCTATCTACCTATCTATCTATCTATCTATCTATCTCAGTCTGTTCCTATCTATCTATCTATCTCAATATGTTTCTATCTATCTATCTATCTATCTCAGTCTGTTCCTATCTATCTATCTATCTATCTATCTCTGTCTGTTCCTATCTATCTATGTCAGTCTGTTCCTATCTATCTATCTATCTCAGTCTGTTCCTATCTATCTATCTATCTATCTATCTCAGTCTGTTCATTATCTATCTATCTATCTATCTATCTATCTAAGTCTGTTCCTATCTATCTATCTATCTAGCTATCTCAGTCTGTTCATATCTATCTATCTATGTCAGTCTGTTCCTATCTATCTATCTATCGATATATCTATCTCAGTCTGTTCCTATCTATCTAACTATCTATCTATCTATCTATCTATCTATCTATCTATCTATCTATCTATCTATCTCAGTCGGTTCCTATCTATCTATCTATCTATCGATCTATCTATCTCAGTCTGTTCCTATCTATCTATCTATCTATCTATCTCAGTCTGTTCCTATCTATCTATCTTTCTATCTCAGTCTGTTCCTATCTATCTATCTATCTCAGTCTGTTCCTATCTATCTATGTCAGTCTGTTCCTATCTATCTATCAATCTATCTCAGTCTGTTCCTATCTATCTATCTATCTATCTCAGTCAGTTCATATCTATCTATCTATCTATCTATCTCAGTCTGTTCATATCTATCTAACTAACTATCTATATCAGTCTGTTCCTATCTATCTATCTCAGCCTGTTCATTATCTATCTATCTATCTATCTATCTCAGTCTGTTCCTATCTATCTATCTATCTCAGTCTGTTCCTATCTATCTACCTGTCTATCTCAGTCTGTTCCTATCTATCTATCTCAGTCTGTTCCTATCTATCTATGTCAGTCTGTTCCTATCTATCTATCTATCTCAGTCTGTTCCTATCTATCTATCTATCTATCTCAGTCTGTTCCTATCTATCTATCTATCTATCTATCTATCTCAGTCTGTTCATATCTATCTATATATCTATCTATCTATCTCAGTCAGTTCATATCTATCTATATATCTATCTATCTATCTCAGTCTGTTCCTATCTATCTATCTATCTATCTATCTATCTCTGTCTGTTCCTATCTATCTATGTCAGTCTGTTCCTATCTATCTATCTATCTCAGTCTGTTCCTATCTATCTATCTATCTATCTATCTATCTCAGTCTGTTCATTATCTATCTATCTATCTATCTATATATCTATCTCAGTCTGTTCCTATCTATCTATCTATCTAGCTAACTCAGTCTGTTCATATCTATCTATCTATGTCAGTCTGTTCCTATCTATCTATCTATCTATATATCTATCTCAGTCTGTTCCTATCTATCTAACTATCTATCTATCTATCTATCTATCTATCTCAGTCTGTTCCTATCTATCTATCTATCTATCTCAGTCTTTTCCTATCTATCTATGTCAGTCTGTTCCTATCTATCTATCTCAGTCTGTTCCTATCTATCTATCAATCTATCTATCTATCTATCTATCTCAGTCTGTTTCCTGTCTATCTATCTATCTATCTCAGTCTGTTCATTATCTATCTATCTATCTATCTCAGTCTGTTCCTATCTATCTATCTATCTATCTATCTCAGTCTGTTCCTATCTATCTATCTATCTATCTCAGTCTGTTCCTATCTATCTATCTATCTATCTATCTATCTCAGTCTGTTCCTATCTATCTATCTATATATATATCTCAGTCTGTTCCTATCTATCTATCTATCTATCTCAGTCTGTTCATTATCTATCTATCTATCTATCTCAGTCTGTTCCTATCTATCTATCTATCTATCTCAGTCTGTTCCTATCTATCTATCTATCTATCTCTGTCTGTTCCTATCTATCTATGTCAGTCTGTTCCTATCTATCTATCTATCTCAGTCTGTTCCTATCTATCTATCTATCTATCTATCTCAGTCTGTTCATTATCTATCTATCTATCTATCTATCTATCTAAGTCTGTTCCTATCTATCTATCTATCTAGCTATCTCAGTCTGTTCATATCTATCTATCTATGTCAGTCTGTTCCTATCTATCTATCTATCGATATATCTATCTCAGTCTGTTCCTATCTATCTAACTATCTATCTATCTATCTATCTATCTATCTATCTATCTATCTATCTATCTCAGTCGGTTCCTATCTATCTATCTATCTATCGATCTATCTATCTCAGTCTGTTCCTATCTATCTATCTATCTATCTATCTATCTCAGTCTGTTCCTATCTATCTATCTTTCTATCTCAGTCTGTTCCTATCTATCTATCTATCTCAGTCTGTTCCTATCTATCTATGTCAGTCTGTTCCTATCTATCTATCAATCTATCTCAGTCTGTTCCTATCTATCTATCTATCTATCTCAGTCAGTTCATATCTATCTATCTATCTATCTATCTCAGTCTGTTCATATCTATCTAACTAACTATCTATATCAGTCTGTTCCTATCTATCTATCTCAGCCTGTTCATTATCTATCTATCTATCTATCTATCTCAGTCTGTTCCTATCTATCTATCTATCTCAGTCTGTTCCTATCTATCTACCTGTCTATCTCAGTCTGTTCCTATCTATCTATCTCAGTCTGTTCCTATCTATCTATGTCAGTCTGTTCCTATCTATCTATCTATCTCAGTCTGTTCCTATCTATCTATCTATCTATCTCAGTCTGTTCCTATCTATCTATCTATCTATCTATCTATCTATCTCAGTCTGTTCATATCTATCTATATATCTATCTATCTATCTCAGTCAGTTCATATCTATCTATATATCTATCTATCTATCTCAGTCTGTTCCTATCTATCTATCTATCTATCTATCTATCTCTGTCTGTTCCTATCTATCTATGTCAGTCTGTTCCTATCTATCTATCTATCTCAGTCTGTTCCTATCTATCTATCTATCTATCTATCTATCTCAGTCTGTTCATTATCTATCTATCTATCTATCTATATATCTATCTCAGTCTGTTCCTATCTATCTATCTATCTAGCTAACTCAGTCTGTTCATATCTATCTATCTATGTCAGTCTGTTCCTATCTATCTATCTATCTATATATCTATCTCAGTCTGTTCCTATCTATCTAACTATCTATCTATCTATCTATCTATCTATCTCAGTCTGTTCCTATCTATCTATCTATCTATCTCAGTCTTTTCCTATCTATCTATGTCAGTCTGTTCCTATCTATCTATCTCAGTCTGTTCCTATCTATCTATCAATCTATCTATCTATCTATCTATCTCAGTCTGTTTCCTGTCTATCTATCTATCTATCTCAGTCTGTTCATTATCTATCTATCTATCTATCTCAGTCTGTTCCTATCTATCTATCTATCTATCTATCTCAGTCTGTTCCTATCTATCTATCTATCTATCTCAGTCTGTTCCTATCTATCTATCTATCTATCTATCTATCTATCTATCTCAGTCTGTTCCTATCTATCTATCTATATATATATCTCAGTCTGTTCCTATCTATCTATCTATCTATCTCAGTCTGTTCATTATCTATCTATCTATCTATCTCAGTCTGCTCCTATCTATCTATCTATCTATCTCAGTCTGTTCCTATCCATCTATCTATCTATCTCAGTCTGTTCCTATCTATCTATGTCAGTCTGTTCCTATCTATCTATCTATCTCAGTCTGTTCCTATCTATCTATCTATCTATCTATCTCAGTCTGTTCATATCTATCTATCTATCTGAGTCTGTTCATTATCTATCTATCTATCTATCTATCTATCTATCTATCTATCTCAGTCTGTTCCTATCTATCTATCTATCTCAGTCTGTTCCTATCTATCTATCTATCTATCTATCTATCTATCTATCTCAGTCTGTTCCTATCTATCTATCTATCTATCTATCTATCTATCTATCTATCTATCTCAGTCTGTTCCTATCTATCTATCTATCTATCTCAGTCTCTTCCTATCTATCTATGTCAGTATGTTCCTATCTATCTATCTCAGTCTGTTCCTATCTATCTATCTATCTATCTCAGTCTGTTCCTATCTATCTATCTATCTATTTCAGTCTGTTCCTATCTATCGATCTATCTATGTATCTCAGTCTGTTCCTATCTATCTATGTCAGTCTGTTCCTATCTATCTATCTATCTATCTATCTATCTCAGTCTGTTTCTATCTATATATCTATCTATCTCAGTCTGTTCCTATCTATCTATCTATCTATCTATCAATCTATCTCAGTCTGTTCCTATCTATCTATCTACCTCAGTCTGTTCCTATCTATCTATCTATCTATCTATCTCAGTCTGTTCCTATCTATCTATGTCAGTCTGTTCCTATCTATCTATCTATCTGTCTCAGTCTGTTCCTATCTATATATCTATCTATCTCAGTCTGTTCCTATCTATCTATCTATCTATCTATCTCAGTCTGTTCCTATCTATCTATCTTTCTATCTCAGTCTGTTCCTATCTATCTATCTATCTATCTATCTATGTCAGTCTGTTCCTATCTAGCTATCTATCTATCTATCTCAGTCTGTCCCTATCTATCTATGTCAGTCTGTTCCTATCTATCTATCTATCTCAGTCTGTTCCTATCTATCTATCTATCTATCTATCTATCTCAGTCTGTTCATATCTACCTGTCTATCTATCTATCTATCTCAGTCTGTTCCTATCTATCTATCTCAGTCAGTTCATATCTATCTATCTATCTATCTATCTCAGTCTGTTCATATCTATCTATCTAACTATCTATATCAGTCTGTTCCTATCTATCTATCTCAGCCTGTACATTATCTATCTATTTATCTATCTCAGTCTGTTCCTATCTATCTATCTCAGTCTGTTCCTATCTATCTATCTATCTATCTCAGTCTGTTCCTATCTATCTATCTATCTCAGTCTGTTCCTATCTATCTATATATCTATCTATCTATCTCAGTCTGTTCATATCTATCTATCTATCTATCTCAGTCTGTTCCTATCTATCTGTCTATCTCAATATGTTTCTATCTATCTATCTATCTATCTATCTATCTCAGTCTGTTCCTATCTATCTATCTACCTATTTATCTATCTCTGTCTGTTCCTATCTATCTATGTCAGTCTGTTCCTATCTATCTATCTATCTCAGTCTGTTCATATCTATCTATCTATGTCAGTCTGTTCCTATCTATCTATCTATCTATATATCTATCTCAGTCTGTTCCTATCTATCTAACTATCTATCTATCTATCTATCTATCTATCTATCTATCTATCTATCTATCTCAGTCTGTTCCTATCTATCTATCTATCTATGTCAGTCTGTTCCTATCTATCTATGTCAGTCTGTTCCTATCTATCTATCTCAGTCTGTTCCTATCTATCTATCAATCTATCTATCTATCTATCTCAGTCTGTTCCTATCTATCTATCTATCTATCTCAATCTGTTCGTTATCTATCTATCTATCTATCTCAGTCTGTTCCTATCTATCTATCTCAGTCTGTTCCTATCTATCTATCTATCTATGTCAGTCTGTTCCTATCTATCTATGTCAGTCTGTTCCTATCTATCTATCTATCTATCTCAGTCTGTTCCTATCTATAGATCTATCTATCTCAGTCTGTTCCCATCTATCTATCTATCTATCTATCTATCTCAGTCTGTTCCTATCTATCTATCTTTCTATCTCAGTCTGTTCCTATCTATCTGTCTATCTATCTATGTCAGTCTGTTCCTATCTATCTATCTATCTATCTATCTCAGTCTGTTCCTATCTATCTATGTCAGTCTGTTCCTATATATCTATCTATCTATCTATCTCAGTCTGTTCCTATCTATCTATCTATCTATCTCAGTCTGTTAATATCTATCTATCTATCTATCTCAGTCTGTTCATATCTATCTATCTAACTATCTATATCAGTCTGTTCCTATCTATCTATCTCAGCCTGTTCATTATCTATCTATCTATCTATCTCAGTCTGTTCCTATCTATCTATCTATCTATCTCAGTCAGTTCATATCTATCCATCTATCTATCTCAGTCTGTTCATATCTATCTATCTAACTATCTATATCAGTCTGTTCCTATCTATCTATGTCAGTCTGTTCCTATCTATCTATCTATCTATCTCAATCTGTTCCTATCTATCTATCTATCTATCTCAGTCTGTTCCTATCTATCTATCTATCTATCTCAGTCTGTTCATATCTATCTATCTATCTATCTATCTATCTCAGTCAGTTCATATCTATCTATCTATCTATCTATCTCAGTCTGTTCCTATCTATCTATCTATCTCAATATGTTTCTATCTATCTATCTATCTATCTATCTCAGTCTGTTCCTATCTATCTATCTATCTCAATATGTTTCTATCTATCTATCTATCTATCTATCTGAGTCTGTTCCTATCTATCTATCTATTTATCTATCTCTGTCTGTTCCTATCTATCTATGTCAGTCTGTTCCTATCTATCTATCTATCTCAGTCTGTTCCTATCTATCTATCTATCTATCTATCTCAGTCTGTTCATTATCTATCTATCTATCTATCTATCTATCTATCTATCTATCTATCTCAGTCTGTTCCTATCTATCTATCTATCTAGCTATCTCAGTCTGTTCATATCTATCTATCTATGTCAGTCTGTTCCTATCTATCTATCTATATATCTATGTCAGTCTGTTCCTATCTATCTAACTATCTATCTATCTATCTATCTATCTCAGTCTGTTCCTATCTATCTATCTATCTATCTATCTATTTATCTATCTATCTCAGTCTGTTCCTGTCTATCTATCTATCTATCTATCTCAGTCTGTTCATTATCTATCTATCCATCTATCTCAGTCTGTTCCTATCTATCTATCTATCTATCTATCTATCTCAGTCTGTTCCTATCTATCTATCTATCTATCTCAGTCTGTTCCTATCTATCTATCTATCTATCTATCTATCTATCTATCTATCTCAGTCTGTTCCTATCTATCTATCTATCTATCTCAGTCTGTTCCTATCTATCTATCTATCTATATATATATCTCAGTCTGTTCGTATCTATCTATCTATCTCAGTCTCTTCCTATCTATCTATGTCAGTCTGTTCCTATCTATCTATCTATCTATCTCAGTCTGTTCATTATCTATCTATCTATCTATCTCAGTCTGTTCCTATCTATCTATCTATCTATCTATCTCAGTCTGTTCCTATCTATCTATCTATCTATCTCAGTCTGTTCCTATCTATCTATCTATCTCAGTCTGTTCATATCTATCTATCTATCTATCTATCTATCTGAGTCTTTTCATTATCTATCTATCTATCTATCTATCTCAGTCTGTTCCTATCTATCTATCTCAGTCTGTTCCTATCTATCTATCTATCTCAGTCTGTTCCTATCTATCTATCTATCTATCTCAGTCTGTTCCTATCTATCTATTTATCTATCTATCTATCTCAGTCTGTTCCTTTCTATCTATCTATCTATCTATCTATCTCAGTCTGTTCCTATCTATCTATGTCAGTCTGTTCCTATCTATCTATCTCAGTCTGTTCCTATCTATCTATCTATCTATCTATCTCAGTCTGTTCCTATCTATCTATCTATCTATCTATCTATCTCAGTCTGTTCCTATCTATCTATCTATCTATCTATCTATATATCTCAGTCTGTTCCTATCTATCTATCTTTCTATCTCAGTCTGTTCCTATCTATCTATCTATCTATGTCAGTCAGTTCCTATCTATCTATCTATCTATCTATCTATCTCAGTCTGTTGCTATCTATCTATGTCAGTCTGTTCCTATCTATCTATCTATCTATCGCAGTCTGTTCCTATCTATCTAACTATCTATCTATCTCAGTCTGTTCCTATCTATCTATCTCAGTCAGTTCATATGTATCCATCTATCTATCTCAGTCTGTTAATATCTATCTATCTAACTATCTATATCAGTCTGTTCCTATCTATCTATCTCAGCCTGGTCATTATCTATCTATCTATCTATCTATCTCAGTCTGTTCCTATCTATCTATCTATCTCAGTCTGTTCCTATCTATCTATCTATCTATCTCAGTCTGTTCCTATCTATCTATCTATCTCAATATGTTTCTATCTATCTATCTATCTATCTATCTCAGTCTGTTCCTATCTATCTATCTATCTCAATATGTTTCTATCTATCTATCTATCTATCTATCTCAGTCTGTTCCTATCTATCTATCTATCTATCTATCTATCTATCTATCTATGTCTGTTCCTATCTATCTATGTCAGTCTGTTCCTATCTATCTATCTATCTGAGTCTGTTCCTATCTATCTATCTATCTATCTATCTCAGTCTGTTCATTATCTATCTATCTATCTATCTCAGTCTGTTCCTATCTATCTATCTATCTAGCTATCTCAGTCTGTTCATATCTATCTATCTATGTCAGTCTGTTCCTATCTATCTATCTATATATCTATCTCAGTCTGTTCCTATCTATCTAACTATCTATCTATCTATCTATCTATCTATCTCAGTCTGTTCCTATCTATCTATCTATCTATCTCAGTCTGTTCATATCTATCTATCTATCTATCTATCTATCTGAGTCTGTTCATTATCTATCTATCTATCTATCTATCTCAGTCTGTTCCTATCTATCTATCTATCTCAGTCTGTTCCTATCTATCTATCTATCTATCTATCTATCTCAGTCTGTTCCTATCTATCTATCTATCTATCTATCTATCTATCTCAGTCTGTTCCTATCTATCTATGTCAGTCTGTTCCTATCTATCTATGTCAGTCTGTTCCTATCTATCTATCTATCTATCTATCTCAGTCTGTTCCTATCTATATATCTATCTATCTCAGTCTGTTCCTATCTATCTATCTATCTATCTATCTATCTATCTATCTATCTATCTATCTATCTATCTCTCTCAGTCTGTTCCTATCTATCTATCTTTCTATCTCAGTCTGTTCCTATCTATCTATCTCAGTCTGTTCCTATCTATCTATCTATCTCAGTCTGTTCCTATCTATCTATCTATCTATCTATCTATCTCAGTCTGTTCCTATCTATCTATCTATCTATCTATCTCAGTCTGTTCCTCTCTATCTATCTATCTATCTATCTCAGTCTGTTCCTATCTATCTATCTATCTATCTCAGTCTGTTCCTATCTATCTATGTCAGTCTGTTCCTATCTATCTATCTCATGCTGTTCCTATCTATCTATCTATCTATCTCAGTCTGTTCCTATCTATCTATCTATCTATCTATCTATCTCAGTCTGTTCCTATCTATCTATCTATCTATCTATCTATCTCAGTCTGTTCCTATCTATCTATCTTTCTATCTCAGTCTGTTCCTATCTATCTATCTATCTATCTATGTCAGTCAGTTCCTATCTATCTATCTATCTATCTATCTCAGTCTGTTCCTATCTATCTATGTCAGTCTGTTCCTATCTATCTATCTATCTATCTATCTATCTCAGTCTGTTCCTATCTATCTATCTATCTATCTATCTCAGTCTGTTCCTATCTATCTATGTCAGTCTGTTCCTATCTATCTATCTATCTATCTCAGTCTGTTCCTATCTATCTATCTATCTATCTATCTATCTATCTATCTATCTCAGTCAGTTCATATCTATCCATCTATCTATAGTCTGTTCATATCTATCTATCTAACTATCTATATCAGTCTGTTCCTATCTATCTATCTCAGCCTGTTCATTATCTATCTATCTATCTATCTCAGTCTGTTCCTATCTATCTATCTATCTCAGTCTGTTCCTATCTATCTATCTATCTCAGTCTGTTCCTATCTATCTATCTATCTCAATATGTTTCTATCTATCTATCTATCTATCTCAGTCTGTTCCTATCTATCTATCTATCTCAATATGTTTCTATCTATCTATCTATCTATCTATCTATCTATCTATCTATCTATCTATCTATCTCAGTCTGTTCCTATCTATCTATCTATCTATCTATCTCTGTCTGTTCCTATCTATCTATGTCAGTCTGTTCCTATCTATCTATCTATCTCAGTCTGTTCCTATCTATCTATCTATCTATCTATCTATCTCAGTCTGTTCATTATCTATCTATCTATCTATCTATCTATCTATCTATCTCAGTCTGTTTCTATCTATCTATCTATCTAGCTATCTCAGTCTGTTAATATCTATCTATCTATGTCAGTCTGTTCCTATCTATCTATATATCTATATATCTATCAAAGTCTGTTCCTATCTATCTAACTATCTATGTATCTATCTCAGTCTGTTCCTATCTATCTATCTATCTATCTATCGATCTATTTATCTATCTCAGTCTTTTCCTATCTATCTATGTCAGTCTGTTCCTATCTATCTATCAATCTATCTATCTATCTATCTATCTATCTATCTATCTATCTCAGTCTGTTCCTATCTATCTATCTATCTATCTATCTCAGTCTGTTCATTATCTATCTATCTATCTATCTCAGTCTGTTCCTATCTATCTATCTATCTATCTATCTATCTCAGTCTGTTCCTATCTATCTATCTATCTATCTATCTCCGTCTGTTCCTATCTATCTATCTATCTATCTCAGTCTGTTCCTATCTATCTATCTATATATATATATATCTCAGTCTGTTCCTATCTATCTATCTATCTATCTATCTATCTATCTCAGTCTCTTCCTATCTATCTATGTCAGTCTGTTCCTATCTATCTATCTATCTATCTATCTCAGTCTGTTCATTATCTATCTATCTATCTATCTCAGTCTGTTCCTATCTATCTATCTATCTATCATTCTCAGTCTGTTCCTATCTATCTATCTATCTATCTATCTCAGTCTGTTCCTATCTATCTATGTCAGTCTGTTCCTATCTATCTATCTATCTATCTCAGTCTGTTCCTATCTATCTATCTATCTATCTATCTATCTATCTATCTCAGTCTGTTCATATCTATCTATCTATCTATCTATCTATCGATCTATTTATCTATCTCAGTCTTTTCCTATCTATCTATGTCAGTCTGTTCCTATCTATCTATCAATCTATCTATCTATCTATCTATCTATCTCAGTCTCTTCCTATCTATCTATCTATCTATCTCAGTCTGTTCATTATCTATCTATCTATCTATCTCAGTCTGTTCCTATCTATCTATCTATCTATCTATCTCAGTCTGTTCCTATCTATCTATCTATCTATCTATCTATCTCAGTCTGTTCCTATCTATCTATCTATCTATCTATCTCAGTCTGTTCCTATCTATCTATCTATATATATATATATCTCAGTCTGTTCCTATCTATCTATCTATCTATCTATCTCAGTCTCTTCCTATCTATCTATGTCAGTCTGTTCCTATCTATCTATCTATCTATCTATCTATCTCAGTCTGTTCATTATCTATCTATCTATCTCTCTCAGTCTGTTCCTATCTATCTATCTATCTATCCATCTCAGTCTGTTCCTATCTATCTATCTCAGTCTGTTCCTATCTATCTATCTATCTCAGTCTGTTCCTATCTATCTATCTATCTATCTATCTCAGTCTGTTCCTCTCTA
Organism: Acanthosepion esculentum; assembly: GCA_964036315.1. Taxonomy (NCBI): domain Eukaryota; kingdom Metazoa; phylum Mollusca; class Cephalopoda; order Sepiida; family Sepiidae; genus Acanthosepion; species Acanthosepion esculentum. The sequence continues at coordinate 82,401,134 of OZ038493.1, read as the reverse complement.
TCTATCTATCTATCTATCTATCTCAGTCTGTTCCTATCTATCTATCTATCTATTTCAGTCTGTTCCTATCTATCTATGTCAGTCTGTTCCTATCTATCTATCTCAGTCAGTTCCTATCTATCTATCTATCTATCTCAGTCTGTTCCTATCTATCTATCTATCTATCTATCTCAGTCTGTTCCTATCTATCTATCTATCTATCTATCTCAGTCTGTTCCTATCTATCTATGTCAGTCTGTTCCTATCTATCTATCTATCTATCTATCTATCTATCTCAGTCTGTTCCTATCTATATATCTATCTATCTCAGTCTGTTCCTATCTATCTATCTATCTATCTATCTATCTATCTATCTCAGTCTGTTCCTATCTATCTATCTTTCTATCTCAGTCTGTTCCTATCTATCTATCTATCTATGTGAGTCAGTTCCTATCTATCTATCTATCTATCTATCTATCTCAGTCTGTTCCTATCTATCTATGTCAGTCTGTTCCTATCTATCTATCTATCTATCTATCTATCTATCTATCTATCTCAGTCTGTTCCTATCTATCTATCTATCTATCTATCTCAGTCTGTTCCTATCTATCTATCTCAGTCAGTTCATATCTAACCATCTATCTATCTCAGTCTGTTCATATCTATCTATCTAACTATCTATATCAGTTTGTTCCTATCTATCTATCTCAGCCTGTTCATTATCTATCTATCTATCTATCTCAGTCTGTTCCTATCTATCTATCTATCTCAGTCTGTTCCTATCTATCTATCTATCTATCTATCTATCTCAGTCTGTTCCTATCTATCTATCTATCTCAGTCTGTTCCTATCTATCTATGTCAGTCTGTTCCTATCTATCTATCTATCTATCTATCTCAGTCTGTTCCTATCTATCTATGTCAGTCTGTTCCTATCTATCTATCTATCTATCTCAGTCTGTTCCTATCTATATATCTATCTATCTCAGTCTGTTCCTATCTATCTATCTATCTATCTATCTATCTATCTATCTATCTATCTCAGTCTGTTCCTATCTATCTATCTTTCTATCTCAGTCTGTTCCTATCTATCTATCTATCTATCTATCTATGTCAGTCAGTTCCTATCTATCTATCTATCTCAGTCTGTTCCTATCTATCTATGTCAGTCTGTTCCTATCTATCTATCTATCTATCTATCTCAGTCTGTTCCTATCTATCTATCTATCTATCTATCTCAGTCTGTTCCTATCTATCTCAGTCAGTTCATATCTATCCATCTATCTATCTCAGTCTGTTCATATCTATCTATCTAACTATCTATATCAGTCTGTTCCTATCTATCTATCTCAGCCTGTTCATTATCTATCTATCTATCTATCTCAGTCTGTTCCTATCTATCTATCTATCTCAGTCTGTTCCTATCTATCTATCTATCTATCTCAGTCTGTTCCTATCTATCTATCTATCTCAATATGTTTCTATCTATCTATCTATCTATCTATCTATCTCAGTTTGTTCCTATCTATCTATCTATCTCAATATGTTTCTATCTATCTATCTATCTATCTATCTATCTATCTCAGTCTGTTCCTATCTATCTATCTATCTATCTATCTCTGTCTGTTCCTATCTATCTATGTCAGTCTGTTCCTATCTATCTATCTATCTATCTCAGTCTGTTCCTATCTATCTATCTATCTATCTATCTATCTCAGTCTGTTCCTATCTATCTATCTCAGTCAGTTCATATCTATCCATCTATCTATTTCAGTCTGTTCATATCTATCTATCTAACTATCTATATCAGTCTGTTCCTATCTATCTATCTCAGCCTGTTCATTATCTATCTATCTATCTATCTCAGTCTGTTCCTATCTATCTATCTATCTATCTATCTCAGTCTGTTCCTATCTCTCTATATATCTATCTCAGTCTGTTCCTATCTCTATATCTATCTATCTATCTATCTATCTATCTATCTATCTCAGTCTGTTCCTATCTATCTATCTATCTATCTCAGTCTGTTCATATATATCTATCTATCTATCTGAGTCTGTTCATTATCTATCTATCTATCTATCTATCTATCTATCTATCTATCTCAGTCTGTTCCTATCTATCTATCTCAGTCTGTTCCTATCTATCTATCTATCTCAGTCTGTTCCTATCTATCTATCTATCTATCTATCTATCTCAGTCTGTTCCTATCTATCTATCTATCTATCTATCTATCTCAGTCTGTTCCTCTCTATCTATCTATCTATCTATCTCAGTCTGTTCCTATCTATCTATCTATCTATCTCAGTCTGTTCCTATCTATCTATGTCAGTCTGTTCCTATCTATCTATCTCATGCTGTTCCTATCTATCTATCTATCTATCTCAGTCTCTTCCTATCTATCTATCTATCTATCTATCTATCTATCTATCTCAGTCTGTTCCTATCTATCTATCTATCTATCTCAGTCTGTTCCTATGTATCTATGTCAGTCTGTTCCTATCTATCTATCTATCTATCTATCTCAGTCTGTTCCTATCTATCTATCTATCTCAGTCTGTTCCTATCTATCTATCTATCTATCTATCTATCTCAGTCTGTTCCTATCTATCTATCTTTCTATCTCAGTCTGTTCCTATCTATCTATCTATCTATCTATGTCAGTCAGTTCCTATCTATCTATCTATCTATCTATCTCAGTCTGTTCCTATCTATCTATGTCAGTCTGTTCCTATCTATCTATCTATCTATCTATCTCAGTCTGTTCCTATCTATCTATCTATCTATCTATCTCAGTCTGTTCCTATCTATCTATCTCAGTCAGTTCATATCTATCCATCTATCTATCTCAGTCTGTTCATATCTATCTATCTAACTATCTATATCAGTCTGTTCCTATCTATCTATCTCAGCCTGTTCATTATCTATCTATCTATCTATCTCAGTCTGTTCCTATCTATCTATCTATCTCAGTCTGTTCCTATCTATCTATCTCAGTCTGTTCCTATCTATCTATCTATCTCAATATGTTTCTATCTATCTATCTATCTATCTCAGTCTGTTCCTATCTATCTATCTATCTCAATATGTTTCTATCTATCTATCTATCTATCTATCTATCTATCTATCTCAGTCTGTTCCTATCTATCTATCTATCTATCTATCTATCTCTGTCTGTTCCTATCTATCTATGTCAGTCTGTTCCTATCTATCTATCTATCTCAGTCTGTTCCTATCTATCTATCTATCTATCTATCTATCTCAGTCTGTTCATTATCTATCTATCTATCTATCTATCTATCTATCTATCTCAGTCTGTTTCTATCTATCTATCTATCTAGCTATCTCAGTCTGTTAATATCTATCTATCTATGTCAGTCTGTTCCTATCTATCTATATATCTATATATCTATCAAAGTCTGTTCCTATCTATCTAACTATCGATCTATCTATCTCAGTCTGTTCCTATCTATCTATCTATCTATCTATCTATCGATCTATTTATCTATCTCAGTCTTTTCCTATCTATCTATGTCAGTCTGTTCCTATCTATCTATCAATCTATCTATCTATCTATCTATCTATCTCAGTCTGTTCCTATCTATCTATCTATCTATCTCAGTCTGTTCATTATCTATCTATCTATCTATCTCAGTCTGTTCCTATCTATCTATCTATCTATCTATCTCAGTCTGTTCCTATCTATCTATCTATCTATCTATCTCCGTCTGTTCCTATCTATCTATCTATCTATCTCAGTCTGTTCCTATCTATCTATCTATATATATATATATCTCAGTCTCTTCCTATCTATCTATGTCAGTCTGTTCCTATCTATCTATCTATCTATCTATCTCAGTCTGTTCATTATCTATCTATCTATCTATCTCAGTCTGTTCCTATCTATCTATCTATCTATCCATCTCAGTCTGTTCCTATCTATCTATCTATCTATCTATCTCAGTCTGTTCCTATCTATCTATGTCAGTCTGTTCCTATCTATCTATCTATCTATCTCAGTCTGTTCCTATCTATCTATCTATCTATCTATCTATCTCAGTCTGTTCATATCTATCTATCTATCTATCTATCTATCGATCTATTTATCTATCTCAGTCTTTTCCTATCTATCTATGTCAGTCTGTTCCTATCTATCTATCAATCTATCTATCTATCTATCTATCTATCTTTCTCAGTCTCTTCCTATCTATCTATCTATCTATCTCAGTCTGTTCATTATCTATCTATCTATCTATCTCAGTCTGTTCCTATCTATCTATCTATCTATCTATCTATCTATCTCAGTCTGTTCCTATCTATCTATCTATCTATCTATCTCAGTCTGTTCCTATCTATCTATCTATCTATCTATCTCAGTCTGTTCCTATCTATCTATCTATATATATATATATCTCAGTCTGTTCCTATCTATCTATCTATCTATCTATCTATCTATCTCAGTCTCTTCCTATCTATCTATGTCAGTCTGTTCCTATCTATCTATCTATCTATCTATCTCAGTCTGTTCATTATCTATCTATCTATCTCTCTCAGTCTGTTCCTATCTATCTATCTATCTATCCATCTCAGTCTGTTCCTATCTATCTATCTCAGTCTGTTCCTATCTATCTATCTATCTCAGTCTGTTCCTATCTATCTATCTATCTATCTATCTCAGTCTGTTCATATCTATCTATCTATCTATCTATCTATCTATCTGAGTCTGTTCATTATCTATCTATCTATCTATCTATCTATCTATCTATCTATCTATCTCAGTCTGTTCCTATCTATCTATCTCAGTCTGTTCCTATCTATCTATCTCAGTCTGTTCCTATCTATCTATCTATCTATCTATCTCAGTCTGTTCCTATCTATCTATCTATCTATCTATCTATCTATCTCAGTCTGTTCCTCTCTATCTATCTATCTATCTATCTATCTATCTCAGTCTGTTCCTATCTATCTATCTATCTCAGTCTGTTCCTATCTATCTATGTCAGTCTGTTCCTATCTATCTATCTATCTATCTATCTCAGTCTGTTCCTATCTATCTATCTATCTATCTATCTCAGTCTGTTCCTATCTATCTATCTTTCTATCTCAGTCTGTTCCTATCTATCTATCTATCTATGTCAGTCAGTTCCTATCTATCTATCTATCTATCTATCTATCTCAGTCTGTTCCTATCTATCTATGTCAGTCTGTTCTTATCTATCTATCTATCTATCTCAGTCTGTTCCTATCTATCTATCTATCTATCTATCTCAGTCTGTTCCTATCTATCTATCTCAGTCAGTTCATATCTATCTATCTAACTATCTATATCAGACTGTTCCTATCTATCTATCTCAGCCTGTTCATTATCTATCTATCTATCTATCTCAGTCTCTTCCTATCTATCTATCTATCTCAGTCTGTTCCTATCTATCTATCTATCTATCTCAGTCTGTTCCTATCTATCTATCTCAGTCTGTTCCTATCTATCTATGTCAGTCTGTTCCTATCTATCTATCTATCTATCTCAGTCTGTTCCTATCTATCTATGTCAGTCTGTTCCTATCTATCTATCTATCTATCTATCTCAGTCAGTTCATATCTATCTATCTATCTATCTATCTCAGTCTGTTCCTATCTATCTATCTATCTCAATATGTTTCTATCTATCTATCTATCTATCTATCTATCTATCTATCTCAGTCTGTTCCTATCTATCTATCTATCTCAATATGTTTCTATCTATCTATCTATCTCAATATGTTTCTATCTATCTATCTATCTATCTATCTATCTCAGTCTGTTCCTATCTATCTATCTATCTCCATATGTTTCTTTCTATCTATCTATCTATCTATCTCAGTCTGTTCCTATCTATCTATCTATCTATCTATCTATCTATCTATCTATCTCTGTTCCTATCTATCTATGTCAGTCTGTTCCTATCTATCTATCTATCTATCTCAGTCTGTTCCTATCTATCTATCTGTCTATCTCAGTCTGTTCATTATCTATCTATCTATCTATCTATCTATATATCTATCTATCTATGTCAGTCTGTTCCTATCTATCTATCTATCTATCTCAGTCTGTTCTTATCTATCTATCTATCTATCTATCTATCTCAGTCTGTTCATATCTATCTATCTATCTATCTCAGTCTGTTCCTATCTATCTATCTATCTATCTCAGTCTGTTCATTATCTATCTATCTATCTATGTATCTATCTATCTATCTCAGTCTGTTCCTATCTATCTATCTGACTGTCTTTCTGTATGTATGTATGTATTTATGTATGCATGCCTGACTTAATCTGTTCATATTTATCTTTGCATCTATTTATATATCTACCTCAAAATGTTCCTATCTTTCTTTCCGTATTAATCTGTGCACATTCATTTGTCAGTCGGAATCTATCATTATGGATCTATGTATCTATCAATTGCGTTCTGCTTATGTTTATCAATCTCTCGTTTCAACATATAGATCAAATTCTATTCATCTTTCAATGAATCTTCCATTGTACATATTTATCTATCTCATTCTGTTCATTATCTATCTATCTATCTATCTCATTCTCTTTCTTTTTTCTTTCTTTCTATCTAGTTATCTGACTATCTATCTCAGCACACTGTCTTTCAACTCCATGCACTTTATAACGTTTTCTCTTTATTTATTTATTTATTTATTGTCATCTTGCTTTTACATTTCATGCTCATTTTAAAATGTAAATGTCGCTAATTCCCTAGTATTTTGCCATGAAAATGTCACTCATTCCCTAATATTTTGCTATGCAAATGTCAGATATTCCCGAGTATTTTGCGATGAAAATGTGGCTCATTCCCAAGTATTTTGCTCATTCCGAGTATTTTGCCAAGAAAATATCGCTCATACCCCAATATTTTGCCATGAAAATGTCGCTCATTCACGAGTTTAGGCCATGCAAATCTCGCTCATTACCGAGAATTTTGCCAAACAAATATCGCTTATTACCGAGTATGTTACTATGCAAATGTCACTCATTCCCGAAGATTTTGCCATGCAAATGTCGCTCATTCCCGAAGATTTTGCCATGCAAATGTCACTCATTCCCGAAGATTTTGCCATGCAAATGTCGCTCATTCCCGACTATGTTGCTATGAAAATGTTACTAATTCCCGAGTAATTTTCCATGAAAATGTCGCTCATTTCCGACAATTTTGCCATGCAAATTTCACTCATTCCGATTATTTTGCCATGGAAGTGTCACTAATTCCTGAGTATTTTGCCATGAAAATGTCGCTCCTTTCAGAATATTTTGCCATGAAAATGTCGCTCATTTCCCAATATTTTGCCGAGCAAGTGTCACTAATTCCTGAGTATTCTTCCAGGCAAATGTCGCTTATTCCCGAGTATTTTGCCATTGAAATGTTGCACATTGCCGAATATTTTGCTAAGCAAATGTCGTTTATTCACGAAAATTTTGCCATGCAAGTGTCACTCAATCCGGAGTATTTTGCTATGTAACTGTCGCTCATTCCCGTATATTTTGCCATGCAAATGGCACTCATTCAGCAAATATTTTGCCATACAATGTCACTCTTTCCCGAGTATTTTTCCATAAAAATATTGCTCATTCCCGTGTATTTTACCGTGTAAATGGCACTCATTCCCCAGTATTCTACCAGCCAAATGTTACTTATCCCCGAGTATTTTGCCATGAAAATGTCACTCATTCCCGAGTATTTTGTCATGCAAAAGTAACACATTCCCGAGAATTTTGCTGTTAAAATGTCAGTTATTTCCGAGTATTTTGCCATGAAAATGTCGCAAATTCCCGAGAAGTTTGCCATGCAAATGGCACTCAATCCCAATGTTTTGCCATGAAAATGGTGCTCATATACGAGTATTTTTGCATGCAAATGTCGCTCATTCCCGAGTATTTTGCCATTCAAATGTCACTCAACCCCGAGAAATTTGCCATTAAAATGTGAGTTATTCCTTAGTATTTTGACATGGAAATGTCTCTCATTCCCGAATATTTTGGCATGAAAATTTCACTCATTCCCGAATAGTTTTCCAAGAACATGTTACAAATTTCCCGAGTATTTTGTCATGCAAATACCGTTCATTCCCGTGTATTTTGCCATGAAAATGGCGCTCATTTCCAAGAATTTTGCCATGCAAATCTCGCTCATTACCGACTATTTTACCATGTAAATTCCGCTCAATCCCGAATATTTTGCCATGCAAATGTCGTTTATTCCCGAGTATTTCGCAATGCAAATGTTGCTCATTTCCAAGTATTTTGCCTTACAATTGTCGCTCATTCACCACTATTTTGCCATGCAAATATTACTAATTCCTGAGTATTTTGCCATGCAGATGTCGCTTATTCCCAAGTTCCTAGCCAGTAGTGTGTTTGTAAATTTAAATGTTATCAAGCTCTTGCATATCATAACGCTTCTTACTTTCTACCTTACGACAGTGTCTGTTATTCTCTCTTTCACTTCTACGTGACTGAACATATAACATTACAATCAATGCCGATTGGTGAAACCATGTCTTTCACAAAACTATCACTGTAAGATGACCCAACTTACCTCCAACAGAGTCTCAACGAAGTTTTATGAGTCTAATGTCCATGTCGGTATCCTCTAAGCTAATTCTGTATTGCCATGTGATTTATGGAAAAAACATCCTTGGAAATTGGTCTTAAAGTGCAGTTCTTTCGGCGATTACGAGTTAAGCATTGTTCAATTAGGAGATATTATCGGATTTGCTCCAGGATTCATTTTTTTATCATCTTTCCGTTGTATGCGATTCAAGTTTAAACTTTATTTGGTCTCAAAGCCAATGTATCAAGGATGGCAAACCCCAGAGAAATACAATAAGATTCAATTTGTGTCGATCGATATATTAAAATCGAATTCCTCTTGTGATCAAATTCTGCTTGCACTTTTAAAAATTGTTCCATTTCTTGTGTGTGTGTGTGTGTGTGTGTGTGTGTGTGTGTGTGTGTGTGTGTGTGCGTATTTTCATCCAGCCCAGTTACTTTCCAAGGCTTTTCGTCTCTTTTTCTTTTTCGATTTTTATTTCTTTTGCTTATATTTTTCTCCTTTTTTTTTCATGCCTTTTTCCACATTTTTCTCTGTCTTTTTATTTTTTCACATTCACATTTTGCTTGTTGTTTTTTAACGGTAGCTTTCCGAAATCAGTTTAAATGGTAGATTCGGAAAATACATCACTCTCCTTTAACTAGTAGCAGATATTCTACCCTAATCTAAAATGATATATATTCATCATATCTAAGTTTGACATACGGCCCAGTCAATATACCTTCGAAATAAAGGCGTAATTGGTAGAACTGTCCAACGAAACCAATCAACTTCTACATTTAGTTGTTAATCAGTAAAAAGTTATGCTGTTCTCAACATAACCAAGACATACGCCATGTTTATAACTTTTAATGAGGATTAGATACTTCAACTCAGACCTGCTAGTCTTCGCTGTGAGTCAAGCATTGCAGAGCCACTTCGGTATGCGTAGTAACATGAGTATCGATATTCTGAACATAATAATAATAATAATGAAGTCAGTGTTTTCAAGTAAAAAGATACAATCAAAACAAAGTGATCAAATCTAAAAGAACAGGGTAAACGGGTTAAATAACCAATCAGAAACCACTGTAAAAATAATTTTGCCAATTAACAAGATTTAAAGAGAGTCTAAGGTAAAACTAGGATAGGAGTTAAATTGATGGAAATGTGACGGAATTAGAAAATGTCGAATGTTACGAGAAAAGGAGTTAAAAAAAGTGTCGCGTGAAGAATAAATCCATGGAAACGAAATAACTGAAAGAAAAAGAAAATTAAAAAAGGGTCAATAAATGTGTTGAGGGGTCTCCCCTTTTTACACAAATGGACTCACCTAGGGTATACCTATATTACTGCCAGTGAATACACTAACAGTAGTAGTAGAGGAGTCACACACAGAGACGGTGCAAGAGTCACAGTAACGAGCACGTAGACTCAGTAAAAAGTCATACACCGATACGTCGATATCAAAGACTATATATATATATTTTCCTACTAACCCCGCATTCCTGGAACTACTAACCTGTTTTACCAGTTTGTATTATTACGTTAATACATTTATTTTCCTATATTCATTCTTGGCGTTTGTTATTATTTGGTACCGGATTTCATCCCGGAATCCACAACAACTTGGCGACGAGGATTTAGAACTCATACGGGAAGGGAAAAAAAATTCTCCCTCGTCGACCACAACAACATGGCGACGAGGATATCGAACTCACACGGGAATAAAAAAACAACAACAAAATTCTCCCTCGTCGACCACAACAACTTGGCGACGAGGATAATCGAACTCACACTGAAGGAAAACGAAACAAAATTCTCCCTCGTCGACCGCAACAACTTGGCAACGAGGAATTCGAAGTTACACGAAAGGACAGAAAAATTTTCTCTCTCGTCGATCACAACAACTGGGTGACGAGGATTTCGGACCTATAGAAAAAATTTTTTTGCCTTTTGCCAGTGTCCACAACAACTTGGCGACAAAAGATTCAAAAGATTTACGAGGATTAAAATACGAAAAGGCGAGTTTTTCGTAAGACTCTTATCATGGAGGATTTTAAAAGTATTTTAGTAGAACTTGTAAAATACCAAAAGGAACAGCAATTACAACTCTAAGAAAGACAAAACGAACAACAATTACAATTCCAAGAAAGAATGGAAGAAAAATGGCAAAAACAATTACTACAAACGCAGGAACTAATATTAAAGTTAGCGGGTAACAAACAACAAAATATCGAAAAAGAGGCGACTTTTTCCCAAGACGCAGTGTGGAATACGATAAAAACATTCAATTACTCTCTAGAAGAGGATACAACTTTCGGGGACTATTTCCGACGTCATGAAGACATCTTGAACATCGATTGTCAAAACTGGACGGAAGCAAAGAAGTTACGTCTGTTACTCAGAAAATTAGGAACAGAGGAATACACAAAATTTGTGGATTACATCTTGCCAAAAAAGACAAATGAGTTAACGTTTGACGAAGAAGTTACATGCCTTACAGGGCTTTTCAGTCCAAAGACGTCACTATTTCACAAAAGGTGGAAATGTCTTAATCTCGTAAAGGACGAAAAGGAGGACTACTCCACGTTTGCCGCAATCGTGAACAAACATTGCGACGACTTCAAGTTGGCAGAATTAACTCCGGACAATTTCAAGTGTCTTATTTTTGTACAAGGGTTAGACTCAGCTAAGGATAGTGAAATGCGCAAAAAAATGCTTTCAAAACTACAAAATAAGCCTGGATTAACACTACAAAAATTATCAGAAGACTGCCAAAAATGCCTGAGTATAAAGAAAGACTCGAAGGATATCGAGGAGTCAGGAGTAGCACATATACGTAAGTTGAACAAAAGTTTACGTTTTTCACCCTCCCCGGAAAGAAAACAAAAATTTTATAATAATGAAAAAAAATTTTCACCCTCATCGGAAAAACAAAAATTCTAAAATAATGAAAAAGATTTTCACACTCCCCGGAAAGAAAACAAAAGTTCTATAATAATGGAAAAAGTACAACGTATAGGGAAAATAATGACAAAAATCTAAGCAAATATAAGCCCCCCCCCCCATTCATGTTATCGATGTGGAGGATTACACTGGAATAAGGATTGTCGTTTTAAATATAAAAAATGTCTAGCGTGCGGAAAAATGGGTCACAAGGCATCCCAATGTAGGGACAGAAAATTTACTAGTAAGATAAGAGCTACTAGAATGCACGACGAAGACAATATTAACATAAGAAAATACGTGGAACTTGAAATTTTAAATAAAAAGATAAAATTAAAACTAGACACAGGTTCGGATCTAACGATAATTAACCTACAGACATAGAGAAAGCTTAATAGACCGACCATGATACATACGCAGAAAATTGCTAAGTCAGTTACAGGGAAGCGTATAAAATTCGAAGGAGAAGTGATCTTAAATGTGAAGTTCCACGGAAAAACTAAAAAAACTCAAGATATTCGTAATGAAAGATACAGAAAATCTGGTGGGCACAGACTTGGTGCAAAAGTTCGACGTATGGGATTTACCTATCAGTTCTTTTTGTAAGAAGATAAAGTGCGAACCATCAGAAGCTATAAAACTAAAGGAAGAATTACATAATCAATTTCCAGAAGTATTTTCGAGCGGTTTGGGACGAGGTAACAAGTTTGCCACTAGAATTTAATTAAAAGAAAATGTCCAACCAACAGTAAAAAAGAAGCGAAACGTGCCGTTTGCCCGCAGAATACGGTCTGTGTTTGATAAGTTATTGCCGAACAAGAACAAAAACCGGCATACACCTATAATACTCAAGAGATCATTCCAACCTGGTACAATAATTAACAGACTAAGAAATGTGATGTACACAGTACAAGGCGAAAAGTCTACCCACAGAAGACATATTGACCAAATACAAAATGAGATTCAAAGACCTCAGGAAGACACAGAACTTAGGTCAAACAGGAAGAGAAAATTTACCGAACCTCTGATTATCGACCATATGAGAAAAAAAAATACTAACTCCCCCCAAAAGGGATCTAAGGAGGGGGGTATTAAGGGGTCTCCCCTTTTTACACAAATGGACTCGCCCAGGGTATACATATATTACTGCCAGTGAATACACGAACAGTAGTAGTAGAGGAGTCACACACAGAGACGGTGCAAGAGTCACAGTAACGAGCACGTAGACTCAGTAAGAAGTTATACAGTGATACGTCGATATCTAAGACTATATATATATTTTCCTACTAACCCTGCATTCCTGGAACTACTAACCTGTATTACCAGTTTGTACTATTACGTTAATATATTTATTTTCCTATATTCATTCTTGGCGTTTGGTACCGGATTTCATCCCGGAATCCACAACAAAATGAAAAAAGGGAAGAGAAACATTTAACTTTGTCATATAGGAAGAAAATGAGTAACTACAGACACCGAGGTTCGAACGTGATACTCTGGACTTATGAATATATGTTTTCCGCCAGGTGTATAAATAGCGGTGTCAGGCTACTAACTGCAGTGATTATTGAGTGACTATTGAGTGTAACTATCCAGTCGAATTAGTGTGAATTATTGTGCGTCGATTATTTGGGTTTTGATTTAGGATTTACCGGATGTTAAGCCGAGCTGCGCTACTAACAAGGAATTCACTGAAATGGTTAATTATCTTTGGTTGACTTTTACTTCTTTGTTCTTGATAAGTATTTGTTTGCGGTTGGTATTAAATACTGTTTTATCTTAACACTGAAGTTTTGAGTTATACTTAATTATTAACGGACAACGTAGGTCACAAAAAGCCTATCAATGCTCGCTATAAAATCTGGTATGACTTGTAAGTTTATAAAAATAAAGTCCGCTATTAATTAAGGATTTATTGTTGATTGATTTATTAATTTCTGCGGCTTATCAATCCTTTGCAGGTAAATTAAGGCCAGAAAATATTTTTACATTGTAAGAATTACTTTTTTAGATAATAACGAGTTATTGATACACGTTTTACTAATTAACCCATAGCTCTGGGGATAAGTTGTTTCGTTTTTTAGTGCTTATAAACCCATTGCACGTTATGTGAAACCAGAAAATATTTTTAGAATGTAAGAAAAATAAACACAGTGTACAATGAACGAGAAAAGAAAAAAGAAGGAAAATGGAAAAATAAAATATGAAGACTTGAATGAATTTCAAAAACAAAAAAGGAAATAAAAAAAGGAAAAGGTTTACCGAAAAAGAAAGAAAAGATAAAAGTAAATGAGAATAAACGAACGAGAAAAAGAGAAAAAGAAAAGGAATAAAAAGAGAAAGCAAGAAAGAATAAAAAGAGAAAGTAAAAGAGAAAAAGAACAATAAAAAGAGAAAGTAAAAAGAAAAGAAAAGGAATAAAAAGAGTAAGTAAGAGAGAAAAAGAACAAAAAAAGAAAAAGAAAAGGAATAAAAAGAGAAAGTAAGAGAGAAAAAGAACAAAAAGAGAAAGTAAAAAGAAAATGAATAAAAAAGAAAGCAAAAAGTAAAGGAAACAAAATAGAAAGTAAGAGAGAAAAAGAACAATTAAAAGAGAAAGTAAAAAGAAAAGGAATAAAAAGAGAAAAGAAAAGTAATAAAAAGAGAAAGTAAGAGAATAAAAGAACAAAAAAAGAGAAATTAAAAAAGAAAAGAAAAAGAGTAAAAAGAGAAAATAAAAAGAAAAGCAAAGGAATAAAAAGAGAAAGTAAATAGAAAAATAACAATAAAAAGAGAAAGTAAAAAGAAATGGAATAAAGAGAAAGTAAATGATAATAAAAACGACGAGGCAGAAACAATGAAGAACACAAGAATGAGAAAACGAAAACGCAAATAATTGATCGTAGAAGAAGAGTATGATTTATATTGAAATCAAGAAATTACAATTGACTAATAAGTAAAAGGAAAGAAGATCAAATGAAGGAAAACGATACTAGATTTATTTAACAGTGTTCAAAGAAATTTGGCATTGACAGAACAGACACAAAAACAAATAAAAAAGCTAAACATTTGGAAGAATAGGCGACCTTGAAACAAGCAAGTATCCAGGAGTTAACTTTTTATTCAATTTCTTGGGTTAAAGAAACTTGAATCAGAACTAAGTAGGATCAGTTAGCGGAGATTTAAAGAAGCGACTAGATCTGAATTTGATGCAAGGTCGTTAACATCTAAAATCTGTTTCTATTGTTTAAATATTTATCATTCTCAAAATACAAACAGTTTCCCTTCTACTTTTCTCTTGGTTTCAAATACAGCTTCCTAGCATTTTTAACGGGTGATATTTGAAACTGTGATTTCGTTACAAACGTGATTGAAATTTATTATATCTATACATATACTGAAAGGTCACACCACAACGTGTCTTTATCTAAGATCTTTGTGTGCATTGTGAATTTTAAATATGTGAACATTACAAAATAAATTAGGAAAAAATTAAGTATATTTATGCTATTGCATAACCTTTTATAACCGGAAAATGGGCTGAGTGGTTAGAACGTTCGCATTCTGACCATGAGGCCCGGTTTCGAATCTCACCATAGTCGATTTGTCAGGGAGGCGACTTCCTGATGTTATCGGACTGGAGGGGTCGATCCCATCGTGCTGCACCTTTGAAAAGTGCCTGAAAACCCATACCACGTGTTGACCCAATCCTTGTGAGTGAAATTGGGTAGACGGAACCCTTGTGTACCGTCGATAGCTGTGCTAGCACGAAATCACAAGTCATCGTGGCCGAGTGCTTGAGCGTGCTAGCCTTGTTCAGATTGTTGATCATGCTAGATAACACGCTCTCTCCCAGAAACTGTAACTAAGGTCTGCTCAGGATAGCAGTATAAAAGTAGTTACAGTATAAAGGTGGGCTCTCTGGGTGTTGAATAAGCACAAAATACACCTGAGTAAGCGTCTAGTAGACGGGTACCCTCGAATACGAGTGGCCAGCTATACTATATATTACCGGAAAAGAAATAAAAACTGTATAAACAGGAAAAAATATATGTGCCGTTTATGGAGATGGTGCGATAACCAAGAACAATGTTAATAAATGCTTTGCTCGGTTTATAAGTTGTATTTTTGATCTGTCTGATCGTAAACATTACTGAAAGTCTGCTGTCTTTCGTGACGACCAAATCTAAACACTGTTTAAAAGTAATAAAGGTCAAACGACACGGTCCACCGCAGAGATACTCTATATATCTTATATTAATTTTTAATCATTTGAAAACAATTAGATAAGCAAATCGCTACGATGTTTACATACCTCACTAATGGTTTATATTCCCATCTGCAACTTGCTGCTCAAAGTAGTAAAGTCGGTCCATTTTTTAAAAAGAAAAATATGTTTACAAAAATGCGAAACGAGAGAAAATACGATAGAAGCCGATCTGCATCCAAAGAAGATGATACTTTGTATCTGGTGGGATTGGAAAGACATTGTGCTTTATGAGGTCATTGCACGAAATCAGACATTGAATTCAGACCACTGCTGCTCACATTTGAACCAATCAAAGACAACAACTGATGAAAGGCGTCGGGAATTGGCCAATCGGGAGAATGCCGTCGTCCATCAGAATAAGGCAGACCTCACGTCTCTTTACAGGCCTTACAGAAATTGCTACAACTTGGCTGGTATGTCAAAGTACGCCCGCCGTACTCACACCTTCGGATTACCACCTATTTTGGCCACTGCAAATTTCTCTTAATTGGGAGAACTTCAATTTTTTTCAAGCCTATAAAACCTACTTAGTTCATTTCGTCATCCAGAAATATGCCGAGTTCTGGAAGGATGGATAATAAAGCTAACCTCAAAGATGGCGAAAAGCAAGATGAATAAAATGATAAAGACGTGGGAAAATAAATCTATGTACAGTTACGTAAATATTGTCTATGAAATTCACTTAAGAAAGTCTACGAACTTTAGTTCCGACCCAGTACTTAAGAAAACTCTTTCCTTTCCTCCTGTTCAAACTCACCTCACTTGAGATCAGAGTGTATAAAACTCAACGCCTAAATTAATTCTGAATTAATTTTAAATATATGGTTTTATGGCATGTGCCTAACCATAGATACATCTTTTTTTTCTATGTGCCGTGTCCCTTTAGGACGTGGGTGGTATGCATCTCCTCATATTTGCCATCTTGCTTAAATTGACTTCAGTCGAGGTGAGAGTGTACAAATCTCCGCACTGACATTAATTCTGGACTGCATAAACTTTTCCGAGTCCTTATGGTATCTGCCTAACCAAGGCGACATCTTTTTCTATGTACCATGTCTCTTCAGGACCTTGATTGTCATGGCGTTTTCCTTCTCTCAGACTGTCAATAATCTCTAGAAAGACCAATCTATTCTACTATATTAACCCGTAGAAAACATATCTTTATATATTTCCAAAATATACTTTTTTCGAAAGTGAGTGCAACGAATTGGACTGGAATTCGAACACTGATCGCCAATTTCTCGATCTGAGTAGCTAAACATTACACTACCTGCACACCTAAAGAGAAAGAGGTCGGGATAACGGTTCTTATTGTTGCAGCAAGAGAAGAGTGAAGTCTCGTCTACACTCCCAGATTCTTTAGCGTGCTGTGGCTTCAGTAGAGTGAGACAGGCCATCACGTAATAGTAAAAAAATGGCCGATCTGTTGAGATCTATATCACTGTTTGTCGCGCTTACTGCAATAAAAATTCCAATAAACAATTCCTACTCTATTCCCCATCATGAAATAAAGTAAGGAAAAAAACTGAAGAAACTTTTCCTTCTCTCATTCAGTCTGTAACGCATCGTTGCAGTCTCGAGTTGACGAATTGCCGTTAGGCCACGAGAATCCAAAACGCCACGCAACGTAACAAAGCAAAAAGCATTTCCTAATTTTTCATAAATTTTCACAGCTTCCACATCTAATGTTCCGCACTAACTGAAATTGTTAAGTTATTTCTTAACTGGTATATTTATGTTCATTTTTCATTTCACTCCAAGCAACTCAATAATGTCACTAAGACGCCAGGGGTTACTGTGAGTGAAAAAGAATGAGAAACTTTAGTGAGGAGAAAGGAGAATAAAAGAAAAGTTTTCAGGAAGACAGAAGATGGCCATAATGCCACTAAGACGTAAGGTGTTACTGGGAATGAAAGAGAATTTGAAAACTTTAGTGAGGAGAAAGGACAATAAAAGAACAGGTTTCAGGAAGACAGATGGGTTTGGAAGCCAGCAAGGTCAGTGACAAAGTTTAAGCCAACTGGTATGGTGGACATTAAAGTCACTGAACACGAATATGTTTGCAAACGGGTGTAGGCAGATAACATTTTTATGTAATCTGAAATACTATCTAGCACCCAACATGATTGGAAATGGAATGATAGAGAAAGAAGAGATATCTGACTGGGTTAAGTAGAGAGAGACGGCGACATATGAACGAATGATCTGGAGATTCAAGATAGATTTCCTTGGCCAGCGGGAGATGTTCGCGAACATAAACTCCCATGCCATGCATGTGGACTTTAGAGTCATTTCTAGCTAATATTTTACCATTATGTAGAGGGTATTTCTAAAAGCTATATGTTGGAGGTATTTCTGCCCCCCCCCCCTGTAGTTTTAACCTCATCTTTCCTGTAAATTATTCTTTCCAATGAATCTAGAAAGTTCACTTGATTTTCTCAGTAGCAGTGTGGCAAGGATATTTATATGAATCTAAAATAAGAAAAGATTAAAATGCTATTTCGGTCCACTTTGCCTGTATTTTTTTTAAATATTTGACATTTTTAATGTTATTTTAAAGACGATTTTCCCAATGATTTCAGCAACATTTACCTTTCCTACATCTCCTTATAATAGGAACTTCTTAGTTGTTACTTCCCTTAAAACAATTTTACTCAGTAACCTCTACCTTGAGTGGCTCTTGGGCTTTGTATGGGTGAACAATGAGGAGAAAAATGAATGAAACGAGGAAGAAAGATTGAGTTAAAGAATTCGAATAGAGTGAATACAAATGCTGACGTAAAGTATAAAAGAGAGAAGAATTATAGAATGAAAGAAGAAAGGAAGAGAAATAGTAGAAGAAAAATATCAAGACGAAGTGGGAGAAAAGAAAGATGAAGGAAAAGTGAATCGATCTAAAAGAGAGAGTGGGTGGATAGAAAAAGGTAAAGAATAAAAATAAAGTTAAAAGATGGCGGCGTCAACACACTAACTAAGAAGGAAAAGAATAACATAAAGGAACGCATATGATAAAAATAATGATGTCGGTTAGCGAAAAAGAAGAAGCAAATAAGAAAGAAAATTTAAACTGTAAAATTGAGATGCAAACATCTTCAGCAAAACACGAAAGACTTTCCCCCTGATAACTGCTGAATCACCAAAACAATGGCTGCTAATCATGCAAGCTTTTTCGCCATTTTGTTTTATTATCGTTACTGATACCGTCATGTCAGTTCGTCCTTAATTTTATAGTTTTAACCTCATCTGTCTCTGTGAAGTCGTCTTTCCAATGAATCTACCAATTTCTCTTGATTTTCTCTGTAGCAGTGTGAAAAGGACATTTATAAATATAAAAAAATAAACCTAAAGTTAAGAAAACACGAAAATGCCGTTTCGATCAATTTTACATGTGTTCTTTTTAAAATTTCTTTGATATTTTTACTGTTATTTTAAAGACGTTTTCCAGTGATTTCGTCAACATTTTCGAAGCTTTTTCAATGTAATTCTCGTTATAAACTCGTATTCTCGTAAAATCGCGTCCTTTCTCGTGAGCAGTCAGCAGGTAACTCTGATTCTCACGTTTTGTTTGAGCGACAACGGATATTGATTCCATTAAAGAGAACCAGCAACATTAAAGAATTTATGCGTGCAAAGACTCGCACATACATGCACATGCGCACTCGTGCACACGCGTATGTGGTGGCAGGTGCTTTTCGTTTCTTTCTTCGAAAATGTCTGTAAATAGTTGTATTGTGACGATAACATATTTAACCCCTCTACTCACAGTTCTGTATCAAACTAATTGTTACTATTTCCTACGTTAATTTAAAGCCTATAGACATATTAGTAATGGTAATGGTAATATTTGCTCTAATGGTAATATTAGTTGTAATGGTAATGATAATACAGGATTTAATGGCAATGGTAATATTAGAAGTAATGGTAAAATTAGCTGTAATGGTAATGGTAATATTAGTTGTAATTGTAATATTATCTGCAATGGTAATGGTAATAATAGTTGTAATTGTAATGGTAATGTAAGCGGTAATGGTAATATTAGCTGTAATGGTAATGGTAATATTAGTTGTAATGGTAATATTAGCTGTAATGGTAATATTAACGTTAATGATAATTGTAATATCAGCTGTAATAGTAATTCTAATATTAGCTGTAATGATAATATTAGCTGTAATGTTAATGGTAATATTAGCGTTAATGATAATGGTAATAATAGCTGTAATGGTAATATTAGCTGTAATGGTAATATTAGCTGTAATGGTAATATTAGCCGTTTCCTTATGAGAAAAGTTCGGCATTCATTGATCGAGCAGTCATAAATTTTTTCTATTAAAACAATTTTTCAAGAAAATAGATTTCTTAAGTCGAGTTAACGGTCTTTCCAATTGATGGTGGTTTCCTTCCAAACCTTTTGTTTGAAGTAGTGTGGAATGTCAACATTTTGATTATGTCATTATTTTCTCTTCTCAGTCCCGTAACTTTTATCGCTCTTTCCAATATTGATGGTGGTTTCCTTCCAAAGCTTTTGTCTGGAGCAGTGTGCGCCATCAATGTTTATCTTCAAGATACATTTGCTTTCCTTGGGATTCTGTAGTGCCAGTCAATTCGGTTCGATGAAAGGTGATTCGCGCCAAAGTCTGCAGGTTTAATTCTGGGTAAGCAGTTGTACACAACTGTCAGTTTAGGCATTTCTGAATGGGTTTGTTGCCACGCATGACATCCAGATGAAAGTCCCGATCTGACGAGACTCTCAAAGCTCATGACGAGATTTAGCTTTTGGTTTTCTTGCTCTTTGCGGTATTGCTCGAAACTACTTAGGGAATTAGAATTTGAAAGGTGTTTTTGAAGCCGCTAAGAACTTATAAATACAAACCAATACAGCAGAAATATATAAATGTTACTTAGACTTAAAACGATGCTTTCTCTTACACACCACCAAATCAATACAACGATTCTAAGTCCCCAAACATATTATAGTTGAAGGAACACCACATATACTGACGATGGCTTTAGGAGTGTATATAGGGCAGGCATGGGTAACCTTTTACGAGCAATGGGTCGCACTACTAAAAAGATTCCAGGTAATTGGTGCCTCAGTTATTTTCTCTACAGAAGACCATATGCGTAAGCATATACCTTAGAAATGGGAATTTTTTTTTTCTATGGGGAAATGATTTTCCATAATTAAAATTTGAAGTTTTGGTATAATATTATCACTGATGACAGTGTAATTAACTCATATTTATTTTTAATTTATTCAATGAAAATAAAAAGAAATGTGTATTTCTTCTAAAGAGAAAAAAAATTCTTATGAATGTTTCCTGTTTCAAAAGCAAAATATGTTTACACGTATGATCTCCCATAGTGAAAATCACCAATAGTCTAAAATGGTAAAAAAGTTATTTTCACCAAAAGTTTACAAAATTCAAGAAACATTGTACTTAATCATTGTTTATGTACGTGGTTGTGTGTGACGGAGTGTGTGAGTAGACAAGTGAGAACAAAAGAAAACAAAATTTTCAGAAACGTTATTTAGCGTGCAATTAAGAATAACTAAATAGGCTGCATGTGGCTCGGGGGTCGCAGTTTGCCCATGACTGGTCTAAAGCAAGATAACCAAACGGAACCAACCTCTTTTCAAGCATATATTGAATTCAGAAAATTCAATGCTGTCTTTTCTTTGACTTGCTTTGACTCTTACATAGAGAGCCCTGTTTGCTCTCCTATTAAAACCAGTCAGAAGAAAATGGATTCATACCTTTACCAAAGGTATTAGTGCGGCGTGAACTAAACAGACTACATTTTTAAAACTACTATCTAAATTTGTTTGTTCACATTCTGTCATATAGGAAGAAAATGAGTAACTACCGACACCGAGATTCGAGCGTGACACTCTGGACTTATAAAGATATGTTTTCCGCAAGATGTAGCGGTGTCAGGCTACTGACTGCGGTGATTATTAAGTGATTATTGAGTGTAAATATTCAGTCGAATTAGTGTGAATTATTGTGCGTCGGTGATTTGAGTTTTGATTTAAGATTTACCGAGCATTAAGCCTAGCCCTGCTACTAACAAGGAATTCACTTTAATGGTTAATTATCTTTGGTTGACTTTTACTTCTTTTTGTTAAGCATTTATTTGCGGTTGTAATTAAATACTATTTTATCTTAACACTGAAGTCTTGAGTTATACTTAATTATTAACGTCCACCGTACGTCACAAAACATTCGTATTAATAATGTCCTTACGAAAGACATAATTTCATCTCTTCTTCACAGGGTTTAAATAGTAGGGTCGACTTGGTTGGCAGCCATTCTAAGAGAAGGATAACTCTGAAATCCAAATCGTGAATTAGCCGCCGACTATCGTTTCCCGAATAATGATGATAATTCTTGCATATTGCAGGAAAAGTAAGCTGTGTAGTGTCATGGCGGCCTATGTCCTGCAGAAATGCTCAAAATCATATTTATAAAAGGATTGGGTGGTCGAAGGTTTATCGCATCGCAAGCGAAAACAGAGATAACAATGTGTATTTTCGTGGGCGTATGTATGTACACAGACATGACAGAATTGAATAGACGCTCACAGAAACCGTTTATTTTATTAAACAAGTAATTTATACAAATGAAGTAATTATAAATGGTCATAAAGTTAATAACTAATACTTGGTTGACATCCCTTTTGCTTTTTTTAATGCAAGGACCCTTTTAGGCATGCTAACGATGAGTTCATGAATATCATCTTGAGGGATTTCTTGCCATGTTTCACGCAATAATCTTAAAGGCTTGGGCTTAGAAGATGGCTTACTGTTCTTTTTGCGGAGTTTTCGATCTAATATGCCCCAAAGGTGTTCAATAGGGTTAATATCCAGGGACTGACTTGGCCATGGAAGTTTATTTATCCCATTTTGTCTCAACCAATGTTGCGTTGCTTGAGCAGTGTGATATGGAGCTCCATCTTCCATAAATAGGGAGTCAACTTTGCTCATTCTACTACTTGAGAATATTGGAAGGAGCCCTTTCGTTAATATAGAAACATATTTGGTTGAATTAATGTTTCCTTCACACTCCACAAGCTCTGAGCGACCATCACTCCAAATTGCACCCCATAACATTACTGAAAGGCCCCCATGTTTCATCATTGGCTGCAGTCTTTTTAAATCAAACTCTTGACTACAGAGTCTCTATACCCATACTCTTCCACTGTCGGAAAATAATGCGAATCTTGACTCATCAGAGAAAATGACAGTGGTCCAAAAGGTCACAGGTCTCTCCACCATCTCATGAGCCCAATCCTTTCTGGGTTTGTTATTGGCTGGACGGAGAAGTGGTTTCCTTCTCACAGCTCTGCCATAGTAGCCCAGCTTGTGAAGATACCTGACAGCTGCTCTTGGACTGACATCAACTTGTTTTGCTATGTCAGAGGCCTTTCAAAGTGGATCTTGTTCAACATTTCTTTTGTCAAGACGCATGGTTCTTTCAGAGGGCCCAGGACGGCCTGGATGAGGTTTTGTGCACTTCTTGCCCTCTCTTGTGAATTGTACGATCACTCTATTAACAGTAGAAATGGGTATTGAAAGATTTTCAGATATTTTTCTTTGACTAAGACCACCTTCATGTTGGCCCACGATACGTCCTCGCTGAAATTCGGATAGGTCTGATGCTCCTTTGGTTCGTGGCATGTTCCAGTATTGTTATCTGCAATTTTAATCAAATAATCTAAGTTAATTTATCTTGGTTATTAAAAAAATCTAAGTTAATTTATCTTGATTATTAAAAAAAATCAGAAATAAAATTTATCTTGGTGTCTATTCAATTCTGTCATGTCTGTGTATAGCTTTTTTCGATTGATGCGTTTCGTCTATCAGAACTTCATCAGACAAGTGATGCTTACGTTAATGTAACTGCCTATACGCACAAAGTGGGGACGCTGAAATGTTAAACTTAATTTTTTTCCTAATATGTATCAGGCTATATCGTCCGGACGAATTCATTTAGTTTCTTTTTTGTCTATGTTTTTAGCAGATTTGTTATTAACTATGCCGCGTTTTGATAATGGAAGATCTGCTGAGAAAGGTGAAATGTTGTAAGAATCTGTGGGATATTATTTTTTTCTGCTTTTCACCCCAAGCAAGGCGTGAGTGCCACTAGTGCGCAAGAGTTTACAGGCAGGGAAGGTATGAGAACAGATTGGGTATGGGAGAGGATGAAATGATAAAAAGAAGAACGGCCATCGAGAAGATGACGATTGACGTTAAATTTAAATTTTTGAAGATTGTAGTTATCGAGAAAGCAAATAAAAGGAAGGTAGTTCCA
Source organism: Acanthosepion esculentum (assembly GCA_964036315.1). NCBI lineage: Eukaryota > Metazoa > Mollusca > Cephalopoda > Sepiida > Sepiidae > Acanthosepion > Acanthosepion esculentum. The sequence continues at coordinate 82,377,072 of OZ038493.1, read as the reverse complement.
CTGTCGGGAAGTGCGAGAGAAGAATCTGTTGAAGTAGAAGTGGCTGCATTTATCCGTTTCAACAGTAAAAAGGTTGGAACCTAGATGCCAATCTATTAGCACGCTTAAATTCATGCAGTCGGGGCGCCAAGAAAAATAGATCGCCAAAGCAGTTGCTATGAAAATATTTGTAGAAAATTCAGAGGGAAGCCACATCACGTCTTTGAGAAAGTAACTGGAGTCAAGGTGCCAAGCCTGGACCGATCACATTGCAGATCCGTCACTGGACTTTGTCTAGAACCTCGAGATGAACTGCAGAGGCGCCAGACCAAATACGGCAAAAGTATTCAGTGCATGAACAAATGGTGGTTTTTTTGTAGATGTGTAGGACGGGATAAAAACAAAGAAAAAGAAACTAAATGAAATACAAATTAAACAAAAATTAATCAAATTTAAATTGTCATTGTCTCCTCTGCTTTGTACTGTATGTAGTTCAGTTATTTAAGCGCCATCGTGCGTTATAACCGCTTGGGCGGTCAACGTGTGTGTCTCTTTCGATTTGTGAGAAGGTTCCGCAGTACGTTGCCGTTTCTTTCTGCGGTAGGCTCGTTGCCAATCAAGGCTATAAGACCCAATCTATTCAACCAATTGCTGGGGGGGGGGGAGAAGAGATGGATCATACCTTTCTCAAGTAAATGTATCGAACTCGGCTCTCCGAGTTCTCACTCCAAGCTGATATTCATTACACCACACCGCATATACCGATTGTCACAGTAAAATTGTCCCAACCGTGAAAATGTAAAATTGTCCAATTGTTAGATTAAGCTTTCAACCATTGTATCTTAGAAATGATTAAAGATATCTTACTGGAATTCTCCGAAGTTTTTATAACACTATTGGACTCTAATTTGAACGATAAGAATATATTTAGCTCTAAGATGAAATGATGATCCCTCCTGCTGTTGTGACCTCCTGATTCAGTTTTCCTTTCTATCGTTCCATCTTTTTTAAACTTATTCACCGTTCTCTTGATGGTTCTTGAATGGACCTTGAAGATGGAATCTAGAGTATGAATGATCATATTACTGAAGGCCTGAATGATCTTTTTCCTCTCATAACTGTTCACTTGGGAAAACATAGTGGCGCTGGCGCAAAACGATTTTAACCTGTTCGCTTTCTAGCTGAATAACTCATTTTTTTTTTTTAGTGATTCTTACGACAAATGGTGTCAAGATGGCTAAACTTCTTATCTGAAAAGCTGGAAAAAAGAAAATCTAGCATTGCTCAGGTATATAAAAAATGTATACTTTATTTTCTCTTCAAAATTCATGAATGATTTCAAGCGATATTTCCTGTGTTCTCCATAGTGAAAGGAACTCGTCTAATTAAGTGAAATATATTCAGAATATTTCAGCTTCGTTTAAATTATATTTAACCTTAAAGATATGAAGGAAAATTCATCAAATCCTTCGAACGTATGAGTGGGGAAAAATGAATCATACGCAGAGTGGTAAGGAAGACTGCAGAAACTAGCTTCATTGTTCTTCTCTTCCTTGTTCTTTCTCTCTCTTCCTCGTTCTCTCTCTTCCTCGTTTTCTCTCTATTCCTTGTTCTATCTCTCCCTCGTTCTCTCTCTATTCCTTGTTGCCACTCACTTCCTCGTTCTCTCACTTTTCCTTGTTCCCACTCTCTTCCTCGTTCTTTCTCTCTTCCTTGTTCTCCCTCTCTCCCTCGTTCTCTTTCTCTTCCTCGTTCTCTCTCTCCCTCGTTCTCTCTCTATTCCTGGTTCCCACTCTCTTCATCGTTCTCTCTCTCTTCCTTGTTCTCTCTCTCTTCCTCGTTCTCTCTCTCTCTTCCTTATCCTCTTACTTCCTTGTTCTCTCTCTCTCCTTCGTTCTCCCTCTCCCTTCCGCGTTCTATCTCTCTTCCATGTTTTCTCTATCTCTCTCTTCCGCGTCCTCTCTCTTCCTCGTTCTCTCTCTCACTTCCTTTTTTCTCTCTCTCTTCCTCATTCTCTCTCTCTCTTCCTCGTTCTCTCTCTCTCTCTTCCTTGTCATCTCACTTCCTTGTTCTCTCTCTCTTTCTCGTTCTCCCTTTCCCTTCCGCGTTCTATCTCTCTTCCACGTTCTCTCTCTCTCTCTCTCTTCCTCATTCTCTCTCTTCTTTGTTCTCTATCTCTTCCGCATTCTCTCTCTTCCTCGTTCTCTCTCTTACTTGTTCTCTCTCTCTCTCTCTCTCTCTCCTTCTTCTTCTTCTTCTTCTTCTTCTTCTTCTTCTTCTTCTTCTTCTCCCTTGTGCCGCTGTTCCTTCAGGATATGTACGACCGTGCATCTACAAAACTTCTTAGCTTTTTTTGCCCTGAGCAGTTTTTCTACTCTTCCTCGGTATCTACTCAAAAGCTTTCATTCATTTTTCATGACAGTCTGTCATATTTCGTTTTAATGTTAGCGACATCAGATGCAAAATACGAACAGAAAAAAAAAGCAAACGGCAAAAAAATAACATATAGATAGTTAATTAAATTAATTATATTAATATAATTACAAGCATAAATAAATAAATGTCTAATCCATATATATATATATATATATATATATATATATATATATATATATATATATATATATATATATATATATATATATATATATATATATAAAGCATCTCAATCTCTATTTAAATTTGCATCGTACTTTGTTGTGTACATTGTTAGTTTCTTTGACGTCGGCATTATTACTTTCATGTATATACATTAAGCCTGAAAGTTCATGCGTATGTTAGTGTGGAGAGAGAAAAAAAATCAAAATATGAACTGATTGATGTTGCTACCGATACATATATATATATATATATATATATATATATATATATATATATATATATATATATATATATATCGGTAGAAACATCAATAGATCCGTAGATTACTGATAAAAGTAGCATTTATTTTGTAGAGCAAACGTTTACATTAAAATATTCTCTTCTTGTCAATGCTTGTCATTTATCTCGTACATTGAACCTTATAGAATTGAAATTTCAAATCAATATTCGGCTAATAACTGCCATACGTTGCAGAACTATTACTCAACCCATATATATATATATATGTGTGTGTGTGTGTGTGTGTGTGTGTGTGTGGCTCTGTGTGTGTGTGTGAATTCTTTACCGTCATGCTTTTAGGCAATTCGAGGGTTATATAAAAGTCATCCCGCTCCCTTCTTCCATTTCATAGGATTTAACTTTGGTCAGGGTTTTTTGCTCAGTCTAGAGTAGGCAATCTAGGCTTCAAGCACTTTACTGAGTAGCTAAGTTTGCTTATAGGCCTGTCTTTCTCTTTCTTTTTACAGTATTGTCGGTTTTATTCAAAATTATATCTGGATAAGAATTTCAGGTTTGGGCAAGTTGTCTGTTGGTTCCACCAACAGTTTCTGTTTTTTCTTTAATATATATATATATATATATATATATATATATATATATATATATATATATATATATATATATATAAATGGTGGTACTTGTTTGTAAAAACCTCGGATAGCTCAACTTGCAGTAGAACAAATCGGTACCCGAGGAAAAATGGGGAATAAATAAAGAACCAAGAACATTAAACCAAGGCGAAAACAATCGTGCAGTGTTCAAGTTCCAAGTCTAAAGAAAAGAAAAAAAACGAGTAAAAAACAACTACGTAAAGTGCTCAATACACTAAGTAAAGCAAATGCCGGCATTTCCCTGAAGATCCGTGTAGGTGAAACCTGGGAAGGTTTGCCTGGCTCCTTACGATTATCTTAATGCAGTAATGCAGATCTTGATGTCTACAGGCGGAAACATGTGGCAATTGATCCTCAACAACTCGAAGAAAATAACTCAGCCACAAGTTCCATCTGTCAAAAATTTTGCAAATTGTCTGCCGGCCTCGAGAGCCACATCAGTGCCCATAGTAGTTCAGCACCTATTTATATTACTGAGTTTTAATTTGCCGTTATCAATAAGAGAGTCCACCATGTATGCTCTTCAGTAAAATGAATGGAGCACTTTGGCTGCTTGGCATTTATTTACGTTTGTAAAAACAATAAGCTAGATTTGCCTGACTCGTTCTGTCTGTCGAGTGAAGATGACTCAGTGGTAGAAGCTCTGAATGATACCAAATCTGTTGGGTTTCGATCCGGGCTTCTTGAGGCATGGGATACTGCGAATGACATTATATATATATATATATATATATATATATATATATATATATATATATATATATATATATATATATATATATATATATATATATATAAAAATTATAAGAGATTATTTACAGGAAAATAAAATGGTCGGACATATGGAATAATGATATCAACATAAAATTCCTTATTAAGACTGTATATGACATCCTTCCCAGTCCTACCAACCTCCACCTATGGTATGAAACAGAATCGCCACTATGCCAATTGTGTTCGCGTCATGGAACTCTAAAGCATATTCTAAGTAGCTGTAAGACAGCCCTAACGGAAGGCCGGTATAGATGGAGGCATGATGAAATATTAAAGGATATAGCAAAGATAGTTAGTACGGCCATCAGCAATAATACCTTAAACCTAGATAAAAGAGCCATAGAGTTTCATAGAGCTGGTGAGAAACCCCCAAAAAAGAACAAGAACATAGCAAATATCCTCTCACCAGCAACGGACTGGAAATTAAGGGTCGACTTAGGGAAAAGATTAAAATTCCCCGACCACATCGTGCAAACATCTTTACGCCCAGATTTAGTATTTTTCTCTAATAATATTAAGAAAGTAATAATGTGGGAACTGACAGTGCCATGGGAAGAGCATGCAGAAGAAGCCCACGAACGGAAGATGTTAAAATACGACGAATTAAAAACGAGTTGTAAAAACAATGGATGGAAATCAAGCTGTTTACCAATTGAGGTGGGTGTAAGGGTTTTGCTGCAAGGTCGCTTTGCAAAGCCCTAACTGATATTGGCTGGTGCTAACAAAAGAAAGGCCATTCGGACCATAACTAATACAGTGTGTGTGTGTATATATATATATATATATATATATATATATATATATATATATATATATATATATATATATATGTTTAAATACATGACTTTATTTGTACAGGTACAGTCAACGAACACATAAATTACTATTTACCTTAAGCGGTTTTTTTTTTTTTTTTAATCGGAATTATAACACGTACATAATGTATTTATAGAGTTTTTTCTCTCGATTTTTGTTTTAAATCGTCTGTATATTATTTCTATTCTATATTATTAGTTTATAGGGTTTACTTTTAAGCGATTCATATATGTATACATGTGTGTGTGCGTGTGTGTATTTATAATGTGTGTGTGTGTGTGTGTGTGTGTGTAGTTTTATAATGTGAAGTATAATAATTATTATATTCCAGTAGCATTTCGTAGTCTACTGTATTTAAACGACCTTAAATTTGTAAATAGTTTAATGGTAAGGAATATTATGTTGCTTACTTTACTTTATCGATTTTCTTTCTAATTTTATTATTGTGTGTAAAGAAATAGACTATGTTCATGGACAATTATTTAAATATAGCGGATAAAACCAATCCAGTTAAAGTTAACCTGTAACAAATTTTAAGAATCGGGCTAAACGATAAATGTAATAGTAGGGTTGAGTTTAATCCCCCCCCAAAAAAAACAAATAAAATACAACCGGCAATATTTAAACGATGCAACACTTAGGGAAGGGATTAAACTTAGGAATATTAAGATTACCTCCTCGGTTATCCATTGAAGCTGCTATCCACCAAAGAAAAAAAAAAAGCTAGTCCCCACTGCGGGCCATTTAAAAATAGTTCGCGCAGCTGATTGGTTGTACAAACAGCCAATCGGATGTGCGGAATACGTGGTCTTTCTTCGTAGAATTCTTTAAAAAGGCCAGAGTAACTGTTAGCGTTTTAAAAGTGAGGGGGAATCAGGGTTAGATCTCCCCTGATTGGGTCGATTTGGTGATGGGGAGTATGATGTTGAAAGACCCGAAACTCCCTGATGAACCAAGTCAAAACATCACTGACGACCCCCTCGGGCGCCTACTTAAAAGCGTATTTTTGAATTATTGAATATATATACAAAATAGTTATATATATATATATATATATATATATATATATATATATATATATATATATATATATATATATATATACATATATATATATATATATATATATATATATATATATATATATATATATATATATATATATATTTCCTTTGAATAACATGTCCAACATTTCTAAATATTTGCAACAACATACCTGTCCACATTCGCAATTCAGAAAAATCATTGTTGAAAATACATCTATACTTTTTCATGAAAATAATAAAGTTATCTTTATTAAAAAATTGAAACTAAACCTTAATAAAATTAATTATGAATACTCAATAAATGTTTTAAAATGTGTACAATAGATAGTTTGAAATGCCGAGGTTTGCACTAATTGTTTTCTTTTTACCGCTCATTTCGTAAAAAAAAACACCATACTTAGTTACCTCCCCTTAAAATGTGTCAGCGGTCACACACTGACACAGCGTTCCTCATTCCACTTGTAAGAAATTGAACTTTCAGATCACACAACAATTTTGTCTTTGACAATAATGAACACTACAATATTTCTTGCAATACACAATACACTGATGATGACGTTCTATGTCTAAAGTACTTGGAAATAAAAGGAATATGTATTAACACGGCGATTTTCTCTCGTCCTTCAATAACGACACCAAATGCTTATCCGTGAATATGACAGGATCCAATTGATAATTCATAATAATATCTAAATTATTCAACAAAACATGTCTCTCTCTTTCTATTCATATATATATATATATATATATATATATATATATATACTGCTTTGTTTATGTTTCGGATATGAAACTAAGCAGACATGTGCCCATGGTTTACTGCGATGTTTTTCGTGACCGAGCGCTAAAGCACACGGTGGATCAAAAGGTGGTTTCCTCGATAAAGGGAGATGCAGATTCAATCCCTGGCGCACAAGATATTTTCTTTAATAAGTGTTCTTGAATGCGCAATATACGTAAGAGACAGTGTGGCGTCTATTTCAAATACAAAGTATCCAATATAATAACGTTTGAAGTAATAAAGATATCAGATTAAAAATAAAACCATATATAGAATTATTGAGTTTTACATATATATATATTAAATCTTTTGGTTTGTAGCAACACGTAAATATATTTATATACGTAAATATACTTATATGCGTTTGCAATATATCGATATTTTCTTGGCTTTCCGAATATAAATACAGATTTATAAATATGTGAACCCATTCTGTTAGCTATTATATACACCGATATCCAACAATATATCTGTCCAGATGTACTTGAACCCATGTAAGCTGGATATACACGTACAAGCATACGCATATATATATATATATATATATATATATATATATATATAAGGGGTTATTTTTTTAGTCTTTTAAATCTTGGCATAGGTCTCGATAAGAAGTTGAGCAGCAGATTAAAAATGGTCTTAAAAATAGTAGCGGTAAACAGAAAATTCGATGAAAGTAGCAAAGAATGTATTGAATATAAACGCTGAGATAGATTTTTTACAGAAAGATTCACTCTGTACACGAGCCACTCTTGGTAGAGTGTTACGTTCGGAGACAGTTTGTACAAATAGGAGAGGAAGGTAACGGTAAGCCTTAGACTTGAACAGGTCAAGATTGTAATGATTGGTGGAAACATCCTCTTGGGAGTCGGTTCCGCAGAGCAGTGGTTAGCAAGAAGAATTTGTTCGAGTGGAACTTACTCCTCACCAACAGAATACAGAGGGAATGTGCGTGGTTTGCTACTATGTAAGTGGCGTGGCGGGTTCTTGTCGTGAAGGTTAGACCTGGCAGAACCAAGGAGTGTAGTTCCTCCGAGCACTTCTCATGGACGTAGCGATAGAGCAGAGAGATGGTTGCCACATCCCGCCTCTGAGAGAGAGGTTTCAGGGTAGAAAATAGTTCACCATCCACAAGGACTCGGAGGCGCTTTTGAACGACACTTGAAAGTGGGGTCTGTGCAGCTCCCGCCCAAATATGACAACAGTACACCATTTTGGGCCTGGTCTGGCTCTTGTAAATGTAGAGGATAACACGTGGAGTCAGGTACTTAGTGGAGGGGACCGACCATTTTACCTGCATCCTTAGCAATGGATCGTATGTCCCACTGGAGACCAGGGATGAGTTTAAGGCCCAATAGTCTCTCAAGACAAGGCGCCTCCACGAGGGGACATCCGTTCATCGCCGTTCATCGCCGATTGTCTTTACAAATACATATACATATGTGTATTTGTGAGTGTATGTGTATGTGTGTGTGTAGTAGTGCATTTAGGAAGCTATCTCTCACTAGTACATGTTTCATTAAAAACGACTAACAAGGTACAACGGTTAAGTCTTTTTTATTGTGTTTTTCTTGTATATGTACAAAAGATTTCTTCTTTTGAACTTAGTGTGTGTAGAAAGTGTCCAAGATCTATTAGCCATTTTCAAAAATTTCGTTTGTGTTATCTGTCTATATTTCTGAGATGAGGTATTATGTACACTATTTACATTATTGTCCTCATCTTTGTCGCCATATTTATTACAACGTTTCGGCAGTTCCACGTGCCATGTTTAATGGATGCCAGTTATCAATTATCTCCTGTTAATTCCCCTATCCAAAATCAATCTGCCTTAACCGGGTATTGAACTCACACTCTTTGGGTCCTGTCACTGGATCTAACTAACGCCTTTACCCACTATGCCATTGTGTCCTTGAGGACATCTGTGTATGGATTTCTGGGTATTATAAACCTATTCGGTTGTGCTATTTCAATTGGCGTGTAGTTTACTAAGACGCACAGATTTTTAATTACCGAACACGGTCAGTACATTACGGTCATGTTTGTAGTTGGCGTTTTTTAAGTTTGTTTTCTCGTTTTTGATGACGAGAATTTCTTTTATTTTTTAGACATTTTTTGCAGTTCGAGGTTAGTGCTATATTTATGATTAGATAGATAGATAGATAGATAGATAGATAGATAGATAGATAGATAGATAGATAGATAGATAGATAGATGTGTGTGTGTGCGTGCGCGCCTGTCTGTGTTTGTGTTTCATTAAATTCAACGGACAAGAAATAGTTTTTGAATTTTTATTCAGTTTTTATAGAGTTCTTTAATTTTTTAAGTACTATCTGTTTTGGTGGTCCTGCTATATAATTAGAGATTCTTGATAAAAGCCAAAGGAGAATCTGCAATGTTATTGTTGGGGATTCCAGGATGAAATCCGGCATCAAATAATAGCAAACGCCAAGAATGAATATAGGAAATAAATGTATTAACGTAATAATACAAACTGGTAATACAGGTTAGTAGTTCCAGGAATGCGGGTTAGTAGCCAAATATATATACAGTCTTTGATATCGACGTATCGCTGTATGACTTCTTACTGAGTCTAAGTGCTCGTGACTGTGACTCGTGCCGCTACGTTATTCTACCGACCGACTCAACGTTCCACTACTACTACTCTCCGACGACTCCTACTGTTCGAGTATTCACTGGCAGTAGTATATGTATACTCTGGGTGAGTCCATTTGTGTAAAAAGGGGAGACGCCTCAACAGTTATTGGCCCTGATCTAGCATCTTGGCTTCAGTTATTTTCCCACCGCCGTAACTTAGTTTCCCTGTGCCTTTTCTATAAATACTTTCATGGTAATTGTTCTGATGATCTTTCCTCTATGGTACCTAGACTTTAAGAATTTAAGCGCAGTACTAGATTGGTGGCAAGGTCACATCATTTTACAGTTGAAATGGCTAGATGTAACCGTAAGTTCTATACTGGCAGTTTCTTCTATCGCACTTCTCGCTTGTGCAACTCTCTTCCGGCTTCTTGCTTCCCAGTCAACTTTCATCTTCAAAAATTTAACTGCAATGTCAATTGTTGTCTTCTACCGTCTTAATTATTGTTCATTTTATTGTTTTGTTTCCTTATATATTTTCCTTCGTACATTTTCTCATATTCTCTAACAGCCAGTAATCTCTTGCGTCCTAGTGGCTTTATTAACATGCTTAGGGTGAAATGATATAAAAATAAGGACAGGGTGTAGAAAATGTCGTAGCATACAGACAATTATCTACACTGTTAGTCTTCATCAATAAAAATTGTAAAAACCGATAGAAAAACTGAACAAAAACTTACAAAACCTTCCTTGTCGCTAGCATTCAAAACATGACCATTCCTCCTCAATGAATGCATCAAATTTTGAACTCACAAACACACACACACATATAAATATCTGCATATATATATATATATATATATATATATATATATATATATATATATATATATATATATATATGTTTAAGTGAACATTGAAGTCAACACTCAGAGGCGACAAGCTGTTTCATCGTCTGACCGATTGCGTCCAGCATGAAACAGCCTGTCGTCTCTGAGTGTTGACTTCAATGTTCACTTTTATATTTATATTTACATACTCTCTATCTCTGTTATTAATCAATTTATCCCATAAATATAGCACACCTTAAAACTATATTTCTTCATATATATATATATATATATATATATATATATTAAACCTTAACTTAATCATGAAATTCGTCTTCTCAGAAAACTGTAACAATTTGGAAGAAGATATTTTGCGTCCTTATTTATCATGTCAAACTCCAATTTTAAAATTCAGTGCAATGCAATATGCCGCAACATCGATGAAGAAGATTGTCATCCAACTTAACGGCCAGCTTTGTTCCACAGTCTGTGTCTATCTTCAAGTTATGATTTGGAAGACTTTAGGTCATTGCCAACTTGAGCCTTGCAACCAGGGGTTGGAAAATGAGAAACGGTACTTTAGCCCCAGTTCTTACCGATCTAGATCCTGCTCCTGGAGAATTACTGAGGATTTTGAGTTGTAATTGCAAGATTTTATACAAGAGTCCTTGCAGCGCAAACATCTCTTGCCGGAAACATGGTCTCATTTTGCGTAATAGAATACAGAGATTGTAGAAGCACCGATTGCAACAACATTTTTGCCTGGCTCTACAAGAAGAGGACGAATAGGAAGACGATGCTGATTTATTTGAACGTTTGAGTTATATCAGGCCATTTAAATTGTTCTCTTTGCTATTTTTGGTCGTGGAGTTAGGAACATTTAAATACTAGTTTGTAATAACTTATAACCTTTTTGATGGAGTACTATTTTCTGGGCCTAGTACTTTTTGCAATAGTGTTGTGTTTGAATTAAAGGTTTCAAATTCTATAATTTTCTGCATCATTTACATTATTCGGACTATTATCCTCATCTTTGTCGCCATATTTGTTACAACGTTTCGGCTGTTGTACGCTCCGAGCTTCTTAAGGTTGTTGGAATGTCGAATTGAACCCTTTATTTCGCTCACTGGGGTAGATTGTTTTAGTTCCACATTCCATGTTTAATGGATGTCAGTTATCAGTTATCTCCTGTTAATTTCCCTCCGAAAGTTCTCCACTGCCTTAACCGGGTATTGAACTCACGCTCTTTGGTTACTCTCACTGGATCTAACCAACGCCTTTATCCACTGTGTCATATGTCCTTGATGCACGTGGAACTAGAACAGTCTACGCCAGTGAGCGAAATAAAGGGTTCAGTTCGACATTCCAAATAATTTAAATGGTGTACATCATACCTCATCTCAGGAATATAGACAGATACTATAATTTTCTGTTTGTTTGTTTTTGTTTTTTGTTTTTTACCAAGGATCACATTTTTGGAAGACAACAAAAAGACGTGAAAAAATATACACACTTTTTAAATAAACATCTCCATTGCCAGACTGGGCCATCAGTTTGCTTAGCAAAACAGGACTTTCAGGTCTCAAGTTGCTTAGTCGGTTGCTTGATGCAATGAGTTATTTCTTGGGGTCTTTTTTTCTCCGTTCTCTAGTCATATCATACGTTGCTTGTAGCACACAAGATAGTCAAGCCTTCTTCGAATAGGTCCTATGTTTTACTGACCAAACTGCCAAAAAGGAAGAGTTCAAAGTGAAGATAGAATTATGCTGCCAATTTGTCTCTATTAACAACAGTTATAACCAGGCAAAACTTAATGTTCTCAGCATCAGTGGTTCCTAAGATATAAAACTTCCTTACTCTGTTGTCTAGTCTGCAAAATATACAGATATCACG